>CM061920.1:10777283-11075612 GCA_031002005.1 Vandiemenella viatica | reverse complement strand
GAGAGGATATAAGCCAAATAAAAAAAGTGAGTTTAAAAACCTTTGGAGTTTATTATTATAGCAAATCTCTAAGTATTAGAGCGGTATCAATTTTTCTTTCGAAGCAAATGAGAAAGCCCATGTGCAGCACAAAGGGCTAAAAATGAGCCATAGTAGTTGAGCTTATCAAGGAGAGGCGACAAATGGGACTGAGAAAAGTAGACCAACTAGTTTGATGTTAGTTGTACTAAAGACGATAGAGAGGTGCCTATTGAGCCACACAAGAATATTGTTTAGGAAAGAATGTGGTTTATAAATCAGCAACATGGGCTCAGAGGATGTGATGGAAGTAAATCGTAATGGAATCTAGGCATTATATGTGAGATTAAAATATAAGGAGACCAAGGGGATAATGTGGTTCTAGATATGACATAGGTGTTAACAGAGAGAACTACATAATGATGGCGAAGAAGAATAAAAAAATGGGTAGCACTTGTTGTTCCTTGTTAGATGGATAAAATCTTAAGGAAAACAGAAATTGATCTCAAAAGAGGTAGTAATGAAAATACTATAGGAAAAGTTCATATAGGGGATGGGGGCTAGTAATGATGTAATAGTATGAGAAATCCCACTAATTTTACACAAAGCTTAATTTTCTGAAAGTTCCTTGTAGGAGTTTTGTGTAATATATGTAAAATATAGTAAGTTAAAATTTGCAGAGGGCAAGTGTAGGTGGGTGCAGGAAAGGGTGTGTAGATGGGTGTGTAGGGAAATAGCCACCGGAGAGCATGCGTTCCATTGCAATTTAATTAAATTAAATTAAAATTAAAATATGAATGGCAAATTAAATATATATTTTCATGCTTGGGTATTTGGGGTGTAATACTAATATTTGAAATTATAGCACAACATTTGGATGGCTGAGTATATTCATTATAGTGATTGATGTATATTTGTTCATTTTATATTTTTTGTTCTTGATTGTTAGAAGTAATTAAAAAATACAGTTATTGCTGTACATGTTATTTGTTACGTGCGTAATTGTAATGTATATTTTTCAGTAACTACAGTGTACTGGTGCGGGAGATACTGGCTGGCTGGCTACTGCTTCCACTGATGGATGTCCTAGCAGATCCAGCAATTATAAACAGTCTCTTGCTGTTACTGCTGGACAGGCAACCACTCACAAAGTATCCTTCCTACACTCCAGACAATGTGCCGTTCTTGGCACATTTTGTCTCTTCAGTTGCACCGCCTTCCCATACCTCCGTATGTGTATTTTATAATTGTTGTTGTTGTTGACTCAAGTCATTTAAGGTCTGTGATTAAGCAACTTCAGTCATTTCTCAGATTCTTATATAAATTTACTTTTAATATATTGCAACGAGAAATGAGGCTATACAAAAGTGAACCAGTCGCCTACTAGAGTTGAAGCTAGGAGAGTTGCAGCAACACAAATATTAACAACACAGCAAATAAACAATATTAGCTTACCCCTATCATATGAAAGTATATTTATACGTTATAAATTTGTGAGGTAACCATTGAAATCTTTGGGTCTTAATTCTTTATCAGCAAGTAGAATGAGGCAGAGGGTGGGTGCCGTGGGTGACTAGGGAAGCAGTCACCTACAACAACCCCCCTCAACCATGATGTACGTGCTGATTAATGGCCAAGACCAAAAAAATTTCAATGTCTCTTGTGTTAATCTCCATTACGAGTGTCCACACAGCCCTACCATCATCTAAGGCAGTGTTTCTCATACTGTGGTCCACAGACCAATAGTGGCCCATGAAGATGGTTCAGGTGGTTCACATTAATATTATTATAAATTTGGATACAGTATTTGCCTGGATAAGGCTATAAGCAAATATGAAGTATATTCCCAACTTTTTAAAAGCCACAAATATTTCAATGCCCATGCAAAAATCTGTCATTTCCAGAATAAGGATAGGACATGTTGCAATAAAATCTAATGTTCCCATTAAGCTTATTGCTCTCTATTCTGAAAAATCACTACGAAAATACTATAGCATAACTGGTTGCGGTGATGACATTCAATGGCTTAGTACTGCTGGTAGCGAGCTGTAAGCACACTAATGAATTTTAGTTCTCAACAATCCATAAATATGAACT
The DNA here is from genome assembly GCA_031002005.1 of Vandiemenella viatica. NCBI lineage: Eukaryota > Metazoa > Arthropoda > Insecta > Orthoptera > Morabidae > Vandiemenella > Vandiemenella viatica. Next base: position 11,073,497 of record CM061920.1, on the reverse strand, counting down.
TTGACCTTAAAGGATTACTTGGAATTGTACTGGATTATCAGGTTAAGGAAATTGTTTTACAGGTTTGTTAATCACAAGACCGCCATTCTCATGTTTTGGGAAGAATATATGTTTCACTTAAGACATGTAGTTATAAAAAGGAATTGTTTCATAGTAAACACTTCAAATATCAGAAACACAAAGTTTCTTAGAAGTTGATCAAAGTTCTTACTCTGGTACCAACCACTTACACTTCTATTGAAACCATACAGAGCCTTGAAACAATAGGATTGCAGTTAGAAATCCGAAACTGCATACCAGCAATTCATTCAGTTGCATATCACTCAAAACTCTTGCCTACTTGATTCGCAAAGAATGAATGAAACAAAACTCTCGGACATCAACCTAAGGCAATATCCAAAACAAAGGAAAGTTTTTAGAAGACATTTATAATTCATGACTCTAAATGTTAATATTTGGTAATAGAATAAAATTGGTAAAGAATTTTTACACTTACCAAAGCACACACCGTAAAGCAGCTAGTTAAGTATATAAAACAAAGTACAAAAAAATGAAAATAAAAAATGTAAAAAATAAATAAATAAAAAGAAATGAACAGAAACTAAATGATATTACACACTAATTTAAACAACCACCACTCTGGTGAGTGGTGGCTCATGTCAAGAAGAGTTTGTGGGGTTAGGGGATCAGAGTGAAAAAGAAGAAAAAATTTCTAGTTATTTTCTTCAGTTGAGACCTGGTAGCTGTCTGGTATGCAGTTTTGTACTAACAAGCCAGTTCCCACCTTCTCAGTTCAAAGGGGCTGCTGCTGTTAGGGAGGACACTGACAGTGCAGACAGTGAAGCAAGAATTACAATTATTGTATCATGTGAGATGGCATGAGCAGAAACTAGATGATCAGGGTTCTGGATGAATACCATTTGTCTGTAGCCATAAATTCTAATGGACTGTAGATTCATAGTCAGACCTAAGTAGAAAGACAGTACTAGCAGGTAACTAATTTCCCAAGTGGCATGTCCTATGATGGGAAAGCTTTTCCTGGTGACAGAGTTGGTAAAGGTGGGTGTATGTTGCATATCTTATAGAAAGATTGGTTGCTTGAGAAAGAACCTTGGGGCCGTCTGTTGGGATGGGAACACATGTTTTTGGACTAGACGGTGGCTGAGGTTAGGTCATCTACAGAACCTTGTCCTTGCAGGGTCACAGAGGATTTTGGGGAACATCAGTCTCTTTCGCAGGTGTGAAGGGAATAATAGCGTTTCCAAAAGATTTGGTTGATGGATCCAAGGCCTGGAAAGTACTGAGTGATCAGGATGCATAACAGCTTTTCCATGTTACATCACAATTTACATAACCCAACAGTCACCCTAAACCCTAAAAAATCAGCCATAACATAATCCTGGTAGTAAGGAGACAGAGAGAAATTTGGGTAGGAGAGGAGTGACAGAAAGGAGTAGAAGTAGTTAAGATGGGCAGATATCGGATGTAAAGAGAAGGAAATTAAGATAGAGACAGAGAGAGAGAGGGAGGACAGAGAAGAGAAGAGGTGAAGTTCCAGGGGATGGTGCCCACGATATGGTGGTAAGCCAGTTCTCAATGGAGCTTAGAGGGGTACGAAGACAATGTTCTGATGATGCTAGCCATGTAGCAGCTGTGGAGCTGGTTGGTGTTATTTGTGATGGCATACACTGCTACCAGGTGGTCCAGATTTTGATGTGCACTGTCTATGGCCATTCATCCTCATAACAGATGTGCACATCTGATTCTGTTGCCATGTGTCTCATCTACTCACTATTAATGTTTACTATGGAGATGCTGTAGTATGTGTTGTGTTGTTGCCCTCCTGTCTTTATCTATGGTAAGTGTTGGCTTTACTTCTGTATCCTCCATTATTTTTATTGCCAAAAATCATTTTTCTTTCTCATTATTATTGTAATAATTCTAGAATGACTAATAGGATTATAAACCTGCAGCTTACATTACGTGAAACTCTTGTCTTGAACTCAGAACATAACTGTAATTTACTTTTTCATTTATTTTTGTGTAGGCTTTGCGGTTGGATATGGCAAGTGTTCTGAAGGACCAGAGTCTGCTCTATCCATTCATACAGTTCCTGAAGGGAGAAGGATCAGTTAACATCTTACAGTTTTGTCTGGACGTGGGTATGCTTTAAAGCTATATCAATCTAATAAATATCTCTATATAATTTTTTTTTGCTTACAGTTTAATTTTTTTTTAATTTAATTTAATTGCAATGGAGCACAGGCTCCGGTGGCAATTTCCCTACACACCCATCTTCCCCCTATCCTGCACCACCTACATTTGCCCTCTACAAATTTTATCTTTAAATTCCTTCAAAGTTTTCGGTAAATTATTCATCATTTCTCTTGGTAACTCATTCCAATCCCTGACACCCTTACCTAAAAAAGAGAATCTTCCTACACCCTTGTGCCTGAAATCGAGTGCCAGCTTGTGGTCATGGTCATCTTTTCCCTTCCATGCACTACTTTTCATACCTATTGCAATATCTTTCCATGCCTCATCACCAGTATATGCCCTGTACACTCCCATGACCCTCCTCATCCTCCTCCTGTCTTGCAATGAATCCCATTCCAGCTCCTTATCATATCCGTCACTGATTGCATTCTGCGATAATTTCCAGAAACAAATCTGGCAGCCCTTCTTTGCACCATCTCCAACTCCTGTATTTGATACGTAAATAAGGGTCCCATACTACACTACCATATTCGAGCAATGGTCTGACCAAAGTTTTGTAACCCAATTCCTTGACTTCTCTCGTACATCCCCTCATAACTCTCTCCAACAAGTGCAGAACTTTGAAACCTTTTCCTACCACCTGTCCTATGTGTCCTGCCCAGTTAAGTTTGTTATCAAAAGTAATTCCAACGATATTTGCATTTCAAGTCTTCAGCAAGCAATTCTTTCCCCACCTTATATTCATAATTAACCTTTTGTTTTTATTTGTGTATCTAATAAGCTGACTCTTCTTTGCATTTATCTTCATTCCATGTTTACCAACCCAATTAGATATCCTGTCCAGATCACCCTGCAACTGTTTACAATCCTCTATCGTTTTGATTCTTTTATACAGCATTATGTCATCTGCAAACAATCTAATTTCAGATAGTAAACAATCAACACCAATTATTCATTAGAATAATGAATAGCAATGGTCCCAATACGCTACCCTGTGGCACACCCATTTTTACTTCCACTTCTTTTGATACTACATTTCCTACCCTAACTTTCTGTTTTCTACCTTTTAAAAATTCTTCTACCCAGCAAATGACTTTCTTATCCACTCCAATGGTTTTTACCTTATTTACTACCATTTTATGGCTTACTCTGTCAAACGCCTTAGACAGATCTAGTGCTACACTATCAATTTGGCCTCCCTTGTCCATTTCATCTGAAATATCTTGCATATATCCCACCAACTGAGATTCGCATGAATATCCTTGCCTGAAACCATGTTGCCTGCTTGAAAACCAATTACGTTCCTCACATATATTTCTGATGTGGTTGCATATCAATCTTTCCATTAATTTACCTACCACTGATGTCAAACTGATTGGCCTGTAATTCTCAACTCTATTTCTCACCCCTCCCTTATGTACCGGTACTACTATTGCACTTTTCCAGTCCTGTGGTAAGCAGCAAGTGTCTAGACTCAATTTAAATAATATTTCAAGATAAGGTACAATGTCACATCCGGCTATCTTTAAGATATCTGTAGTAATATTATCTTCACCAGCCCCTTTATGTTTTTTCAGCTTTCTTATTTCCTTTATGATTTCCTCAGGATGGATATCAAATTTTTTACTATCGTCATTTCTAATTGTGTTGTTAAGCTCGTTCTCCGAATTAGACCCTCCTGTTTCTGATTCATTGTCCCTAATGCTTTCACTGAACCAGTTACTTAAAATCTCTGCCTTTTTCAAGTCGTCAGTAACTTCTTCTCCATCCTTATCTATAAGTGTCTCTACATCCTCCCTTCCCCTCAGTTTCCTGATATAGCCATAGAAATTTCTAGATGCATCAGTCAATGGTCCCCCTGCACTGACAATACTCTTCATAAACCCATCTTTAGCCATTTTCTTTGCTGTTATTAAGTCCTTGTTTAGTTGTTTTAAATATTCCCCACTACCCTGCTGTCTCTTAACTCTGTTATGTTCTTTTCTTACCAACCTCTTTAACCTCCTCACTTCCCTATTATAGTACATAGGTTCTCTACTTCTCTTTGTTATTTGCTTTGGAATAAATTTTTCTTCCCCCTTTCTTATTATCTCCTTGAACTCTTCCCACCTTGACTCTACTGTACCTGAGCCTTCCTTCCATTTGCTGAATTGTTCTCTGAAATATCTCCTCAAATTTGAAACCTGTGCCTTTTTATAATTGTACCTATTTCCCCCTTCAATTTTGGCTGCTGGTTTACTGAATCCTCTAATATCCATCAGAACTGCTTCATGATCACTTATTGCTTGAGTTACTTGATACCTCAAAAGGTTTTCATCGGGCTTAATTAGAAATATATCCAAAATATTTTGTCCCCTAGTGTTTTGCTCAACCACTTGTGTAAATCCTCCTTCCCTTATTAAGATATTTGCAAATCTTTGTTCCCTTGTGTTATTTATTTTATTCCCTTCCCAGTTTACACGTGGTAAATTTAAATCCCCGCCGATGATGATCATTCTATTATCACCTCTGAAATCTGAGTATGAATTTAATTTCTCCCCAAGAGCCTCATCCTCTTCTGTCATTCTTCCACTGCGGTAAACAGCCAAGACTCTGATTTTTTCTTTTTTATTACCCCAGAAATCTACCCCAAGTAAGTCATGGTCTTGATCTATGAACGCCAGTGAACTGTGGTAGTTTTGCTAACTAGTATGAAGACTCCTACACCAATTGCTCCTCTATCTCTGCGGTACACTCTGTAACCATCAGGAAAAACCTCACTGTCTAGTACTTCTTCTTTTAACCAACTCTCTACCCCAATTATTACTTGTGGTTCATGCATCTCTATTAAGTTTGCAAATTCGATTACTTTGTTCATTATACTTCTACAGTTTACCATTAACATCCTTACTACTGGCTTTACATTTTCAGAATTTATCTCCTCTTTCCCACTTTTACCGCAGTCAGTTATTGTTTCAGCCATTTCATCGATTTCTTTAATATCTGTGACTTTCCCCATCACGAATCTGCAATTAGTATCACTTTGATAATCTATTTCTGTCCCTTCACCAGCAGCCCCTAACCTAAAAAAGGCACAGTCCTGACCCCATCATCACTGGAAACGGGCTCCCTCACTGCTTTAGCTAACATCTCAGAAAGTACTCCCTTCCCCCTTCTATTTAGGTGTAGGCCATGCCTAGTGAAACCCCACCTACCAATGGTGTTCACAGGCACAACCCCCAACACAGAACTAATGCCTTTCGCTAGTAGCACTTCCGTTTCCACATTAACCCGCCTCACAGCATAGTTCAATTGTGGCCGGTCATGGCGACTTAGGACCTGCATGAGCTCCACCCTGGTATGCTGTGCCTCCTTCACCACCTTCCTCAGGTCACTCTCTATACTATAACTCGCGTTTCTATCAATACTATTGCCCGCTCCTCCCACTATCACTACTCAATCATCCTTAGTGAAACTCCTACAAAGGGAACCTACATCCTCTATTACCTGGCCTAATGTTGCACTAGGTTTGAAAAAGCTTGTGACCGACCTGATAGTCGAGATGATGGTGGGTTCGATTTATGGCTGTGAATGACAGAGAGAAAAGGGGTATGTATGGTGACTGGTTCTTGTTAATGGTGGCTTGGAAGAATTTGACGAAGAGAAATAGCCTATGTCTCTGTAAAAAAAAAGAAATATGAGGCATTATTGATCAATAAGAAATTTGTAAAAGTATTTATATTGTTGATAAGTGTGAATTACAAAGCTATCTTTGTGTCAAAAGATAATAAATAAAGGAGGATGAAGAAGAAAGGTACGGAGATACATTCAAACTGGGCACAAATAAGGGAGCGTTCATAAACTACGTGGATCCGTCTGGGGAGGAGCGGAGGGGTTGGTTGGAAAGCTACTCTGGCCTACGTGGGGAAAAGGGGGAGGGGGTTTTCCAAGCAAGGCCACGTAACTTTGCATTCATGTTATTTATCACAGTTAAAATAAGGTACAGAACACACAACAGCATGTGAATATTTATTTCCGTCATTTAATTATCTCCGTATGTAATTTAGGATAGTCTAAAAGAGAAAACAGTACAAAAAGTCTTCTGGAATCAATAGGAAAACTGGGTATTTGCTACGTGGAGAGGGTGGGGGGGAGATATAAGCCATGTCAGGCTAGGTGGGGGGAAGGGGAGGGGGTTCGCAGGAGGCCAAAATGGAGTGACGAGGTTTATGGACGCTCCCTAAGTGAATATTAACAAACATTTATCCAGTTATTTAGTTGTTAAAGTCGATTAGATGACGTTTTCTTAGTCCGCGTTTTTTATGTTGTGATTGTTTTAGTTGCAGAGGAAAAACAAAGCGGAAGATTCGTGAGAAGACGCAGACAGAAAGTGCGTCAACGGAATGAAACGAAAAAAATAAAAGAATAATTAAAGGAAACGAACTTACGAATAACGTTTCAGTGGACTGCGTTTCCTTTTTCTTTATTTGTCCCCCTACCTTCGATGGTTTATGGATTTAAAGATTTCGCCTTTTCTCGTGTGAAGGATTGCGGTGATACAGAGAGGGCAAATTCGCATCGGCCGCCGGTGGCTTATCGCCCGCTACAAGGAAACTGACTCAGGACGTGTCAAATAAATCAGATCCGACCCAGTCACAGGATCTCCTTTTTTTCCTGAGTCGCTGACGAGAGGCCCGAATTAAGGGCACTGGGATGGGGAGGGGGGGGGGGTTAGCCACGACGCTATGTCTCGATGCGAGCGTCTCGTCACAATGTTTGCGCCCCGTCATGTCTGTGTAGGGTGTATACCACCACCATCATCATCAGACGGATCAATCATTAAATCATTGAAGTTATGGGTTTGGACAGAACCTGAGTGGTCTTGTCCATGTCGCACGATCTTGGGCGATCCTCTGCCATTTACTCGAGATGTGCTTTATTTGAAATACATGTATTTCAAATGCAAAATACCTATTTTTATTGTGTATTTAAACGACCGAACGTGGTGGTGTAACGGTTAGCGTTCTGGCCTCGCATTCGGGAGGACGGCGGTTCGAATCCCCGTCCGGGCATCCAGATTTGGGTTTTCCATGGTTTCCCAAATCACTCCAGGCAAATGCCGGGATGCTTCCTTAAAAAGGCCATGGCCGAATTCCTTCCCATTCCTTGCCCCCATCCTTTCCCTTATCTAAAGACCTCGCTGTTGAGAGAAGTAAAGCAGTTAAAAAAAAAAAAATAAGTATTTAAAATAGTTTGATTTAAAAAGCATTTTACGTTTTATTTTAAGTACTTTTTCAAATATGTTTTCATTTGGAAAATACAAAATACTTTTCTTAGCTTTTCATACTTTTTATTTCATTTCGACAGTATATTGATATTCAGACTATTGGAAACATTAAGAAATAAGAGTTAGATGAGAACTTGGTTTTACACAAATAACAATGCGTTTGACAGTATTGACTCACCTAATGTTGCCGCCGCCGAGAAGTATGTTGTGATGGTTCTGTTAGTGGTTTTTATGCCAGTTTTGTTCACTTATCTGCATTTTGCAAGATATGTAGAAAAACTCTTAAGGGAAGTCTTAGTGCTACTGCAAACGTCTTGAATAATATAATAGCAAATCAATAGGTTATGTTAATTTGTTATTCTTGTTTTGTAGTACCAGTACTAAAAATTACGAAGTGTCAAACATGTTAAAAATTTTTATGTTTACAGTTAATTCCGTTCTGTTGGTAGTAAAACAAGTGAGGCAAGAAAGTACAAATTATGTCTTTATTTTCGTTGGAAAGATCATGCTAACATTTCAGAAGAGTATGATAAAATCAGGTCTCAACATACAAAGAAGAGAAATTGGTACTTCGAAAAAATGATGCATATCACTCTTGCAACTATCTTACCTAATTCAGTTGATTTTTTACAAGTTAGTTATGACTTTTGTAGTTGATACTCTGCCACCAACATGGACTGTGGAAATGATTCATCTAGGACTTTAATTGCAGGTGTTATTCAGCAGTTATCAAGCCCACCAAAAATTGTGTGCCATCACACTTGCAATAAAAAAAACTGCTGAAGAATCTATGGAACAGGGGCGGATCCAGGATTTTTGTTTGGGGGGGGGGGGCTTGAGCGGACTTTGGTTTGGGGGGGGAGGCCTTGGTTTGAGTGAATTTTGGCTCAGAGGGCTTGCCTTCAGTGGATTTTGGTTTTTGGGGGGGGAGCTTGAGTCGGCCATGGGGTAGTCTTTATAACCTCCTCCTCTGGCCTCAAATCCGTAGAGCTAAAAAAAAAAAAAAAAAAAAAAACCTTTTAAAAAATCTTAAATGGTATAATTATTTTATACTTGTTTTAAAATGATTATTTTATGGTAGTTCAATCTGCTAAAGAGACCATTGTGCATTTTAAACATGTAGTAAGAAAATGATGATAATGATTTTAAAAAAGACTTTTTAAGGTTTTTTTTAAAAAAAGAACATTGTTTTAGATAAATACCTTTGAGTAAATTTAATATTTAAAAAAAAACAGGATTCAAAAAGTCTTAATTTGTAGGAATGGCATGAAATAAACTGAACAAAATCACATGTTTCGAAAAAAATTAAAAGATCAATATCTCGAAAATGGTGAGACTTTTACTAAATTAAAATGTCGTCGTATTGTGGGACATGATCTGCGGTTGCAGTATTATCCTTTCATTCCTGGACACGCTGTATACTGTGAGCTGCTCTCCTGTTTGGTCTATGGTTGGTGGGAAGTGATACCTATGCGGATGGCGCACCCGTGACAATCTGAAGAGAGACTGTCCTCTGGTTGGTTGCCCGAGGCCCAATCGGGGCGGTGTCATCTAGATCCGACCCGCATCTGTCTAGTGACCGACTGAAAGGTCAGGCACAATTGTGGAAACGTGTTTGTCGATTCACGGCGGAACCGGAGTCGACCAAGGCTGACGGCTATGTTAATGACACACCGCAAGCAGTCGGCATGGGACAGCGAGAGGATTAATTTTAGAAAAGGTCGCAAATAATCGAGTAGTATTGCTGTGAACTGCGGTTGTAACGGTGATCATCTTTGCGGATGCGAATGTTTTGCGGAAACGGATGTTATGCGGAAACGGATGTTATGCGGAAACGGATGTTTTGCGGAAGCAGATGCGGAGGTTGAAAAATTAATTTGTAATTATTTAGATTTTAATATTTTATCAAAAATAAATTAAAAATAAAAAGTATATTTTTTATGCTAAATTCCACATTTTTCCAGAAGTAAAGTCTATTTCCATAAAATACTGCCTTATTGACTTATTTTTTGCCTCATCTTTCAGCAACAAAAATCGTCGCATAATTTGACAAGTGAATTAAATTATTTACATAACTACACACGCGTCTAAAAAACAATCTTCGCGGCTCGACAAATTCAAGCGTCAAGCACAAGGCCACGCCACCGCACATCTCTACACTCGCCACCCGCCTTTCCACCGCTATAGTGGCGCATTCACAGTACAACTTGTAGGACCGTACCAACAGATTTCATCTTCGCCAGTCTCAGCTGCAGCGTGCAAGCTGTTAATCATGGCAGAGGTCGCCAAATGCAAGCTGCCAATCAGTTAATTACTCAATTAACGGCGTGTTTTGGAACTTGGCCCTCGATGTGCTACACTGTTGAATTTATAGGTTTCTCGCTCGAATCTCTCGAAGAGACTCGCTGTTCTCGAAGCCTCGCGAGGCAGATGTAGGGTTGCAACGGTATATCGGTCAACCGATAATATCGGTCCAAAAATATCGATATTTTTAAATGGTCGATACGATAATATCGATATGATGCCGTGAAATATCGAAAACTGAACACCCCACCGCATTAAAAAAAAAAAAAAGAAAAAAAACAAGAAAAGAAATCCTGCAAATGAATGTAAGGATGAAAAGGACCAAACCTGACTATGCTAAACTCTGATTTAGCTCGATAACGTCCTTTGCTACTCTGTGGATCCACTCCGTTTAGTTCGCGTTATTCGTTTCCCATTCATTTACATTCACCGTTTTATTATTTAATATGCTTCCTTACGTTTGCGTTCGTTACTTCTTGTGTCTCTCTGGGACGTATAACAGTATTCTAAAGGGGGTAAAAAATATGACCGCCTGATCGATACAATTGCTTATTTTATCAGTGTTCTTAATCTACCTTTTAATGCAATTGAAGACAAAGGTTTAAATTTAATATAATTGCAATGGAGCACACGCTCCGGTGTCAATTTCCCTACACACCCAACTTCCCGCTATCCTTCACTCACCTACATTTGCCCTCTACAAATTTTAACTTTAAATTCTTTTAACGTTTTCGATAGGTTATTCATCACTCCCCTTGGTAACTCATTCCAATCCCTGACACCCTTACCTAAAAAGAAAATCTTCCCACACCCTTGTCCCTGAAATCGAGTGCCAGCTTGTGGTCATGGTCATCTTTTCCCTTCCATGTACTACTTTTCATACCTATTGCAATATCTTTCCATGCCTCATCGCCAATATACGCCCTGTACACTCCCATGACCCTGCTCATCCTCCTCCTGTCTTGCAATGAATCCCATTCCAGCTCCTTTATCATATCTGTCACTGATTGCATTCTGCGATAATTTCCAGAAACAAATCTAGCAGCCCTTCTTTGCACCTTCTCCAACTCCTGTATTTGATTCTCAAAATGTGGGTCCCATACTGCACTACCATATTCGAGCAATGGTCTGACCAAAGTTTTGTAACCCAATTTCTTTACTTCTCTCGTGCATCCCCTCATCACTCTCTCCAACAAGTGCAGAATTTTGAAACCTTTTCCTACCACCTGTCCAATGTGTCCTGCCCAGTTAAGCTTGTTATCAAATGTAATGCCAAGATATTTACATTTCAAGTCTTCAGCAAGCAATTCTTTCCCCACCTTATAATCATAATTAACCTTTTGTTTTTTATTTGTGTACCTAATAAGCTGACTCTTCTTTGCATTTATCTTCATTCCATGTTTACCAACACAACTAGATATCCTTTCCAGATCACCTTGCAACTATTTAAAGTCCTCTACCGTTTTGATCCTTTTATATAACATTATGTCATCTGCAAACAATCTAGTTTCTGACAGTAAACAATCAACACAATTATTCATGAGAATAATGAATATCAATGGTCCCAATATGCTACCCTGCGGCACTCCCATTTTTACTTCCACTTCTTTTGATACCGCATTTCCTACCCTAACTTTCTGTTTTCTACCTTTCAAAAATTCTTCTACCCAGCAAATCACTTTCTCATCCACTCCAATAGTTTTTACCTTATTTACTACCATTTTATGGTTTACTCTGTCAAACGCCTTTGAAAGATCTAGTGCTACACTATCAATTTGGCCTCCCTTGTCCATTTCATCTGAAATATCTTGCATATATCCCACCAACTGAGATTCGCATGAATATCCCTGCTTGAACCCATGTTGCCTACTTGAAAACCACTTACGTTCCTCACATATTTTTCTGATGTGGTTGCAGTTTAAATGTAGCACTTAACACCCTTATAAAAAGTCCCTTTTCGTGGCACTATCAAAACAAAAATTGATAAAAAAGGTGAAAATTTCGAAACTTGTGAAGGAGGAGCTGAAAAGTGTGAAGCATTTTTTATTGTTACGTATAGAATAACACCATTTGGAGATTACGGTACATTTTTAGCTAGAAAACTTTATAGGAACCATCCCTGCAACAATGAAAAAATGAAATCAGGATGGTATATTAGGGGGTCAGATTTAAGATCGTATATCCTCACCCATACCAAAAAAACCGAATCACAAGACACGATTGTCCTTACCGGTTCGCGACGCAATTATCGTGGGGGTCAAACCTTCCGAAGAAGATCAACCCCCTTCCCCTCAAAAACAAATTGCAGGCATTACTTTATCCGCAATGGATAGTTCACCCCAACTGAACCGAGTTGACCACCGCTGGCTCGGTTCGCAATGTCACTTAGCCACAAACAATTTTTTTTCGGCCTACTTAAAGGGAGTGGGATAGAAGTCGGCCGTGGCTTTGTAGGGGACCATTACGGCAATTGTCTGGAATGACTGAGGAGAATCACGGGAAACCCCAATCAGAATGGCCGAACGGGATTTGACCCCCGTCCTTCGGAATTTAGGGTAGGAGGGAAATTTTGCCCTCCTCCTAACTCGTTCACACACACAAACACTTTTTTTTTTACATTTTCATTCCTCCCAGTCCTCAACTGGGCTACTGGAGGGTATCGGCGGCCCTTTCCAGCCGAATTAAACTACGGGGAGGGAAGTGGGATGGAAGTCGGCCGTGGCCTTGTGGGGAACCATCCCAGCATTCACCAATCCCCAGTTAGAATGGCCGGATGGGTACTAAGTTCGTTTTTTTAGATTCTTCTCGGTGAATATAAACTAGCTCATAGCCATTTCGACTGCGAGAATGATCACCCCGTAAACCGCCTCAGGCCATATCCGCATCGTATGTTATGGAGGAGGCGTGTGAGGTTTTTACTTATGTTTCATTCCGATAGATGACACTGCCGTCTAACTTCTATATCTATAAGCTGATTTTACTCATACTGTACTTGCAGTAATCCGTTTAATATTATCCGGCACAGCTTACTCGCAGTTCGAACTACCTACCAATAACCAGCCCCATCTATCGGAATGAAGTGTAACTAAAAACCTTACTCCTCGCCTCAGTGACATGTAGTGTGAGTACGGCCTCAGTTGGTCCAGTGTTTTATCAGTGACGATGCTGTTCACGCACGCACAGTGGATTTCATGTATAAAGATGAAGCAGGCAGTAGTTTGTAATGTATGTGTTGAAATGAAAAGGTTAGTTGAGAATTGGAAGAGGTAAAGAAATGTTCCCCTACCACCTCCCCCCAAAAAAACCCTTCAGTAAAAAGATTCCTCAGTTCTATACTGTATTACAGTTGTCAGCATCCTAGAGAAACGTCACACTGCCAAGGAGTAGCCGGCAGTCTTCGGCGAAACGTCTGTCATCTTCGGTTCAGCAGTTGCAGCGCTCTAGTGAGGGGATTTCCTTTTCCCGCTGCGGCTGACGGAAGCCAATCAAGGGAGTAGCAAGTCATACCAGCCAGCTACCACGGAACTAATGACGCAGCGGGGATTTCGAGGATCGGTCGGAGAAGGAGGCAGAATAAAAACGCATTTACAGAGTACAAAGCAAGAAAACTGTTATTCAAGCAATTGCTTTAGTAACATTCAATCTACAAGAAATCTGTAGACTGTATTGTCCGTTCACATTGGCATAATTTTATTAGTTACCTTTTTTTACGATTTGACCTCCTAATTCGCACTCAACCCATAGTGAAGGAAGACACAGATGCAGACAGAAATCCAATGGGTCACGAAGTCAATGAATCACACATCTGGTGAATATCGGTTTCAATTCCAAATATGTCGCTCGCGCACTATTCAGTATACGTTTCGACTGCTGAAATAACAAAAAATAGATAATAATTTGAGGATGCTTTTAACTTGTCAGCTTGTCGGTGTAACATAAAAATGAAACATACCACACTTTACTCTGAGGACCTATGGTTGCACATTAATGGAAGCCACATAATACCGACCAATAGCATTTCCGTTCAGCCAGACGGGCAGAAACAAAATAAGACTCCTTTTCTGTAATTTAGTGCTCCAAACTAATTATTGGATATCCTAATTTCTTTTTACTTACGGCTTTACGCCTCGTCTACGGTGAGATCATTAGAGGCGGAATGGGAATGGGGACAAGGAACGGGAAGGAATTCGGCCATGACCTTTTGAAGGAAGCATCCCGGCATTCACCTGGAGTGATTTGGGGAAACAAAGGAAAACCCAAATCTGGATGCCCAGACGGTGTTTCGAACCGGCGTCCTACCGAATGAATATCGTAATTGTATAGATTACAGTTTAATCATGTTTGCAGATAACAACACCATCCTGGCTTACCGAGGTATGAACTCACTATTCGAAGGTCGACTTGTGCATTATGCATTCAACTTATGCCAAGATGGAGGTCGCAGACTGTTTTCTAAATATCAACTCCCGAAAATAATTACGCTGGTATCCCTAAGGCAACTTGATTATTCAATTAGATATTCTGGTTCATTTAACATCAATGGAGGTCCTGGTCACAGACTGGAAGGATACAGACAAAGCATCGTGAACAGAATAGGGGGCAATTAATTGGCAACAGCGAAATGAATCAGAGTTTTTTGAAAGGGAGCATGTGACCAAGTGTAAGCTTTCAAAACCAGAAGCGTTTAGTAGAAACTTTTGTTTAGCTTTGTATGGAATTTGGTTTGAAATATGTTACCTTAACACGCCCCACTGTGTCTGACAGGTCTATCCTCAAGGAATAAAGACGCCAGAAAATACAAATGTGAAAAACAGTTATCAGAGAAAGTAACGGTTACAATTTTTCTTTCGGTACATTTTACAAATGTCATCATCATCACTAGACTTTTTCCGCCTCTGCGAGTCATCCTGCACTTCCCCTTCCAAGTCTGGCGGTCATTCCAAGATTTTTCCTCCACCACTTTTCTGCAAACGACTCCCTTAGCCTCTGCGTATTTCGTCACTTGGTCCATCCATCTTGGCCGAAGTCTTCCAACCGGTATCCCTCCCTTCCCGCAGTTCATCAGTGCTATCTTCGGCATCCTCCCGTCCTCCATCCTCATAACATGCCCCAGCCACTGCACTAGCCGGCCTCGGTATCGTAGGGGCTAGAGTGCTAGGCTCCGCGTGCCGAAAGTCGCCGGTTCGAATCCGGACGCGAGTATGGGTGTTTAAGTGCGAATGTCATGTCCGTCCTGTGGTGTGTCTAATTAGCTGGGAAAAATTAATCGAGCTGCCATCGAAGATGCCGAAAAGCATTAAAAAAAACTCTTCTAATGCTTCCACTTGTAGTGTCTCCCGGTGTTTTCATTTTTGATTTTATCTTTCCTCTTGACATTCTCTATCCCTCTCAGAAACCTCATCTCTGCCGGCTGCAATATCCTAATATCTCTTTGTCCAAGTTCAGCTTTCGGAGCCATAGGTCAATATGGGCTAGTTATATGCTTTATAGACCAGATTTTTTACTTTCTTCCTATGTTGCACCTCCAGATTACATACTTTATCTGATGGTACAATAGTCCACTCTTCCTTACTCTCTGACCTATTTCTTCCTCCAGCTTTCCATTGATAGTTACCTTGCTTCTCACATACACACACGCTTATGCCCATTGCAATTTCTTGCCGTCGAGTTACTCATCCTTTGAAGAGCAGGTGTTTCTTGTTATTTTTAGTACCTTGTTTTTTTTCTGTACGTATCTTCAGGCAATGTTTACCAATTGCATTCCACCATTTCCGTATTCTCTTCCCAGATCCTGCTTTGTTTCTTCCCATATTATTATGTGTTCAGCATATGCTATCACCTTCAGCACTGTTTGATCTCTGTATGCCTGGACTTCTGCGATTACTACATCTAATACTATATTAAACAGGACAGTGACAATACACTTCCTTGTCTGACTCCTGTATCCGTGTCTATGCCTACGCAATTCTCACACTTCTCATAGAAGAGAAAACTTTCCCACTTCCTTATGCCTGACACTGATTACCAAATTGTGCTGCTCATCACCTTTTTCCCTTCCATGCACTCCTATTAATGCCCCCCCCCCCCATCCTCCCCAATTACCAGTATACATCTTGTACACTCACAACACTTTCTTCACCATTCTCCTGACTTCTAAAGAATACCTGTCCACCTCTTTCATCATATGCCTTACTGATTGTGTTCATAGTAATTTTCACAAACAAATCTAGTTGTTCTCATTTACACTCTCTCCAACTCCCGTATTTGATACCAAAACCGAGCGAGGTGGGTGAGTGGTTAACACTCTGGCCTCGCATTCGGGAGGACGCCGTTCGAATCCGGGTCCAGATTTGGGTTTTCCATGTTTTCCCCAAATCACTTCAGGCGAATGCCGGGATGCTTCCGTTGAAAAGCCCATGGCCGAATTCCTTTCCGTTCCTTGTCCCCAGTCCCATCCCGCCTCTAAAAAACTTAGCCGTCGACGAGGCGTAAAGCAGTAAAAAAAAAAAAAAAGATACCAAACATGTGGATCCCACACAACACGTTTATATTCAAGCAATGGTCTGACCAAAGATTTGTAATCCAATTCCCTCACTTCCCAGGTACATCCTCTCCAATAAAGAAGGATTTTTAAACTTTTTCATACTGCCTGCCCAGTGTGTCTCGCCCAGTGTGTCTTGCCCAGTGTGTCCTGCCCAGTGTGTCCTGCCCAGTGTGTCTTGCCCAGTGTGTCTTGCCCAGTGTGTCCTGCCCAGTGTGTCCTGCCCAGTGTGTCTTGCCCAGTGTGTCCTGCCCAGTGTGTCTTGCCCAGTGTGTCTTGCCCAGTGTGTCCTGCCCAGTGTGTCTTGCCCAGTGTGTCTTGCCCAGTGTGTCTTGCCCAGTGTGTCTTGCCCAGTGTGTCCTGCCCAGTGTGTCTTGCCCAGTGTGTCTTGCCCAGTGTGTCTTGCCCAGTGTGTCTTGCCCAGTGTGTCTTGCCCAGTGTGTCTTGCCCAGTGTGTCTTGCCCAGTTGAGTTTATTATCAAATGTTATGCCAAGGGTTTCCAGTTTCCACCAAGCAATTCCTTCCCCACTGTATGTTAACAACCTTTAGTTTTTTTTTTTTTTTTTTTTTTTTTTTTTTTTAGCTGTGTACGTAATAACCTGACTTTTCTTATTGTTAACTTCATTCCATTTTAGTGTACCCAGCACATATTCTATCCAGGTCTCCTTGCAGCTATTAACAGTTTTCCCCCATTTAGATCCTATTATATAACATTAGTCATCTGCAAAGAACCTAACTGATGATTGAAAAACCATCAACACAATAATGAACATCAGCGACCTCCCTCCCCAAATACGCTGCCCTGCGGCTCTAACGTTTTCACTTCCACCTTGTGAGGTGCACAAACTCACATTTTGTGATTTTGACATTAAAAAAGCTATTTTTTTATTTAATAATTGTAATTGTATATACTAACTCTGAATTTTAAGTTCCAAGGTCAAAGCATGTCAAGATGAATATAATGAGATCTCTGGAAAATAAAGAACAGTCGTTACGGAGTTGAAGAAAAGATTTGAAAGGAAGAAGACGACTTGGTTTTGGAAAGAACATGTTTTAAGAGAAGAGATGAAACAGAATGGCTCAATGGAGAAGACATAAGAATCCTGGCGTGATAAAGAACAGGAAAAAATTAGCCTGAGGGCAGAAGATTTAGGGTTTTGATAAAGATAATGGAATGTCACGTTGGAAATGATAATTGTTTGTTTAATAGAAAATATAGGAATTATGAGATAAGTAGAAAGTGTTTTATTTGATATTGAGATTGAAATGTAGATATAGACAAAGGAGTTGATTTAAAGTTTGTATGGTAAGAATTTGATTAATAATAATTTGATTTACAGCGTGAGTATCGAAATAAAACCAGCAACGGACAAAGAAGGAATAGTGAAATCCTTATGTACTGGTCTGGTGCAGGAAATATAAGCAAAAGTATTATTTTAAAAGTATGATAAAGTAACAACCACATGTGTTCTCTACAAAATAAAGGAGCAATACTTGGTACGTTACAACCTCCTTCGATGTGGCATTTCATACCCTAAATGTTTGCATTCTATCTGTTAAGAATTCCTCTGCCCAGCTGGTCACTTTTTCATCCACTCGAATGAATTTTGCGTTAGTTAACAGATTTTTTAGGTTGACTCTGTTGAATGCAGTAATACTCCATCAGTTTGGCCCTCTCCTGTCCATTTCATATAAAATATTTTGCATATAGACTGCCATTTCAGATTCACATAAATGTCCTAACCCAAAACCATTTTGCCGATTTGCAAACCAGTTTCTTTCCTGCAGTGTGCTAATATTTCTCTTGTCCAAGTCAAGGATTCGGAGTCAAATGCCTCGGAAGGAATGGGGTGAACTGAATCTTGTAGAAGCTAAATGACATGTGACGTGGTTTGGGTGCTGTGTTTACGTGGCCGGGCGCACGCCGCCGTGTCGTACCGTGGCGCTGCCTGCAACCAGATCGCCGCTGTAACAGATCCGCCGGCGGTCTAGAGTGTCCGGCTGTTCTTGGGCGGGCCCGCTATCGAGTTGCCAATTCCTTGCCGCCGGCAAGGCCACGCCAAGCATAGCATTGTCACCAGCCGCAATGCCGCACACTCCAATCTTTTTCCTTCCGCGCCTCACATGCGGGCGTTGCAAGTGGCGATCAAATGTTTTTAAAGAATTCTATCAACGTCTCCTCGTGACGATGGTCTGCAATGTAATGCAAAATACTGAAAAAAGGTTATTAATAATCTGAAAGGATTCACTACAAACACAAAAATCATTGAAATAAAAAATTAAGATAATATATGACATTGTAAGAAAGGAAACTTCTTCTTCTGCGGTAGTCAATCCTGGGATTGGGTGCGGCAGTCTTCCATTCAGCTCTATTCTCTGCCCCCCTCTTCATATCTACATATCTCCTGCAGCCAACATCTTCCACTATCTGCTGGATGTATTTACGTGGTCTTCATCTCTTTCCTTCTACCGTTCCCTGCATTATTGTTTTTAATAGGCTCTCATGTCTTAAGATATGTCCAATTAATGTTGTCTTCCACGTTTTTATACTTTTCCATAAAGAGTTATACTCTCCCGCTTTCTCAAAAATGTCCTCATTAGTAATCTTGTCCCACCAGCTAATCTTTAACATTCGTCTGTAGCACCATTTCTCAAGCGAAACTAATCTTCTTTTCTCTTCTGTACCAACTATCCAGGTTTCACATCCATACAGGGCAATGCTCCAGACATAAGCCTTTAATAGTCTTTTCCTCGTTGTCCACTTATATTATTTGTTGTAAAAATTCGTTTTTTTTTTCTGTCGGACGCTATTTTTGCTTGGGCTATCGTGCATTTTATATCATTCTTGCATCTTCCATCATTTGTGATTTTGCTTCTTAGGTAGCAGAATTCTAGCACATCCTCCAATGCTTCACCATTAATTTTAATTTTTGAGTTTTTATCTTTCCCACATACCATAATTTTCGTCTTCGTTTTATTAATTTTCATATTGTACTCCTTCCCCATTGTTTCCTCCATTCTTTCCAAAATTTTCTTAAGATCCTCTTCACTTTCTGTTACTATCACAATTTCATCTGCAAATCGAATCATATTTATTAGTTTTCCCTGTATCTTTATCCCAACATCAATTTCGTCTCTGATCTTATCCAGTGAGTCTTGAATATAGGCATTGAAAATTAAGGGAGACAGGGCACAGCCTTGTCTGACTCCTTTATGTATTGCTGCTTCCTCTTGTTTATTTCCAATTTTTATAACAGCCGTTTCATTTTTGTAAAGATTCCATATTAGCCGCCTATCTCTGTATTGTATACCTATTTTTCTGAGGATCTCAAACATCTTCCCCCATTTAACATTATCAAATGCTTTTTCAAGAAAGGAAACAGGGAAAAATAATTGTTCCGTTAATGACATTTATATACAAGAAAATTCAGTAGAATTTTAATTGTTGATGCATTTAATCAACATTTTTATTTGTTGCTGATAAATTGACTACAAATAGCTTCGTTAATACAGGTTTCCCAGAATAATTTGACACATTGTCTGTCAATTTAGCTACTCCAGAAGAAATAAGAAAAGTTATCATATCCTTTAAGAACAAATACTCAAGTGTTTATGCTGGGATTTCCAGACGGTTAATTAAACTGTACTCCACAAGATTAAGTTACGTACTATCTTATATGTGTAATATATTCTTACTTGAGGGTACTATAACAGTGCTCAGACCCAGCCTTTTTAGGAAATTTTATCTTAGGAATTATTTTTAGTAAGATGGGAATTGATTTATTGTAGATTTTAAATACTTTTCCTGTAATTAGTAGTGAATTTGTGTTTATTTGTCATTTAAAAGAACATTGTTTTATGGAGAGAAACTATTTAAGTTCTGTCATGTGTTCAAGGACAATATTCTGTCATGTGTTCGAGGACAATATTCTGTCATGTGTTCAAGGACAATATTCTGTCATGTGTTCGAGGACAATATTCTGTCATGTGTTCAAGGACAATATTCTGTCATGTGTTCAAGGACAATATTCTGTCATGTGTTCGAGGACAATATTCTGTCATGTGTTCGAGGACAATATTCTGTATGAAACAGTAGTTAAAAGTTTGTAGTTGTAAGTATTGATGTGAACTACCATGTTTGGAAGACAATCTGCGACGGTTTGGACGGCTATTGTAAGTGATTTTGTACACATTTTAATTATTTTTGTATGGATTTAATTGTTAAAATATTGTTAGAATATGAGAAACGTCGGCCGGAACGCTTTGAATTATTCTAGATATTTCTGTAACGTCTGTATAAACAACCGGCAGAGACGAGTTAGTTAGTTAGTTGAGCAGAGAGTTGCAAGTTTATTGAAACTAAGAATGGCTCGAATATTTGCATGATTGTGCTTAGTATCTTTGGACGATCCGATGCCTATGCTGTGTGTACTGTATAATGTTATTGTAGAGCTCGCAAGAAAAAAACTAAGAGTGATTATTCGTAGTAGTTATTTCATGCAACCAAAAGCTTATCAGTACTTTTTTCCAGAAAGGGTTAATTATACTGTATTTAAACTACTCTGTAAAAAAAGGGATAAGGTGAATTACCGTTCTATTTGATTACTAACAGCCTTCTCCAAAGTTTTTGAGAAAGCAATGCACAATAGATTTTACTAACACTATAAAAATAATAATATTCTAATTAAAACACAATTTGGTTATCAGAAGGGCCATTCAACAGAACAATCTATATTTACATTCACCAGCAATATGTTAGAAGGAATAAATGATCAATTGATGCCCTTAAGAATTTTCTGTGACTTGTCTAAGGTATATGACTGTGTTGATCATGAAATTCTTATGCAAAAATTAAAGTATTTTGGTGTAAATGGCATTGTTAATAAGTGGCTTAGTTCTTACTTTTTGAATAGAAAGAAAGTGTCACTGGAACATTTTAATGCTGCCTTATGTGGTCCATTGTTTTCTGAGTGGAAATTTATCAGATGTGTAGTGCCTCATGGTTCTAAATTGGGGTCACTAATGTTTTTAACTCAAAATTTCTCCAATTTGCAGATGACACAAGCAAAGGAATTAAAATTTTCCAGATTTATCTATTTCAATGTTGATCTCATTAATAAATGTTTTAAGCTAATGGCTTGTCTTTAAACTTTAATAAAACTCAACATATGCAATTCAGTACATCACACAGATTAACACCTGACATAGACATAAAATTTGCAGGCCAGTCCGTTCAAGAGGTAGAGTGCGTGAAATTCCTAGGTTTGCATATTGATCATAATCTAAATTGGAGGGTACATGTCTCTGACTTACTAAAGCGATTGAGTGCAGCCACGTTTGCAATTCGTACAATTTCAGCTATAGGTGGTCTCTGTATGATGTTTTAATGATTAGTATATTTTCTTCCAAAGATAAACTGCAGTTTTCTTCAAAGAAAACGATAATATATTATCAAATCTTACGTTACTACAAGTTCGTCGTTCCATACTTAGTGCACGATATATATATATATATATATATATATATATATATATATATAAATAAGAGGCAGAAGAAGAGCCATCTACATTCGTTCGATAACCAAAGTGACAGACATCTTAGAAAGAGTACAACCCAAAAACGGCAATGGGCTGGTCATATTGCTCCACGACAGATGGACTACGGCAGTTCTGGATTGGACACCAAAGAACTTGGAGAGAGCAAGAGGAAGACCCCCGGATCAGACATACGTCGAGTTACAGGCGTGAAATGGAAGAGAGTTGCTCAAGATCGATCAGCCTGGAAGGAACTGGAACAAAAGTATATAGCATTAACTTGTAAAATTTAGCTCATTTGGCTTTAAGAGGCTGCTTCCTGAAATAACCCTCTACTGCCCATCGTGAGTCTGAAGTCACGTCAAATTTTATCGTTATATTTCGCATTAGGAGCATCATTCCTTTCTTGACCAGTGTGACTTGAATGCTACAGTATGGCTGCTTTAAATTTAGGTTGTTTGCACTGACACCAATATGATATTATCTTTGGTAGGTAGCATTGAATGTTGGACTGCACTCATTTGTCGTCATCCCGTGCTGGTGCGAGTTTAGATATTATTTACAGTGATACTATATTCATTTTTCAAGAAACAAAAATACTTAATGATAAATTTAAGTCTCATTCTTCATTATAAACAATGCATTTCATGTAACTGTAAATATTGCATGTGTTATGAGTGAATTTAGGTCCGTTTCTCTGAAGTCACGTTGGGCAATACTGAAATCATACCTCACTTTGTTACAGTCATGGACCCCCAAAAAGTTTTATGGAAAACGTAAAAAAAAGGTGAAGAATATGAAGTTAGGCATATTCCTGGGTATGACTCAGAAGTATCTGTCTTAGCTTCAGATAGTGAGGACGATATTGAGGTAGTAGAAAATCGTCAAGGTGACATAATTATAGCCGAGAGTGATAATTATAGTGCAGAGGATGGTGATAATGGTGTACTTGTGAATAATTAAAGTGATAACGAGAATGTTAGTGAAGAATTTCAAGTCAATTATGATTGGAGACGTTCTAGCAATCGTATTATTCGTCCTGTTCAACCCTTGTGCACCAGAAGAACCTCGTCTACCTTTGATCTACTTTAGGCAGTTGTTAAATGATAAAATTGTGGAAAATGCTGCAAATCAGACCAATTGTGTATATTTTTACCTGTAATTAATTGTTATCTCATTATTCTTTACTTACTTCCAATTTGATTGTAACATTCAATTGCATTCTTGTCTTGAAGTAGAAATATTAAATTATTTGTACAAGACTGAACGAAAAATGTAACTACCCACTGTGACCTCAGAGTCACAGAACTATTTTGAAAAAAATAAATAATTTCAAAAACAAACATTCACCATATATGTGTTAAATACATTATTATTTAACATTCTATGCATATAGATATTTAATTCTACATGAAATAATAATTTGGGCAATAGAGGGATAAGGATTGACAAAGCTGTATAAATAAATAATAAATATATACATATAAACTAAGCACACAGACTGTAAAGAGGGCAAAAAAAGGTTTCCTCCATTGTTACAGAGAATTGATTTAAATTATTCGCGTCTATTGAACAAATTTCCTTTTCAAACTCCTTTGCCCCTTCAAAAGTTCACAGAAGAATTCCTTACCGCCCTTTTTTTTTTTGCTTTTTGCTTTACGCCTTTTATACGTTGAGGTCATTAGAGGCGAAAAAGGACTGGAGGCAAGTAACGGGAAGTAATTCGGCCGTTGTCTTTTTGAAGGAAGCAACCCGGGATTCACCTAGAGTGATTTGGGGAAACCATGGAAAACCGAAATCTGGATGCCTAGACGGGGATTCGAACCCATGTCCTAGCGAATGCGAGGCCAGGGTGTTGACCGTTCACCCACGCTCATTTTGCCGTTCCTTGTACCAAATCCACTTCCTGTCCTAAGAATATCGACATTGGCGAGACGTAGAGAATCTGTTAAATTATGATAACGTGTCTTTGAATTAGAGTGTCCTACTCATTTGAAGAGTTCTCCTGGTTGAAACGAATGAACGGAATGTTAATATTCTGTGTTGAAACTTATGTTGACCTCTACTTTGTGGTTTCGATTCCAAGTCAACAGGTAGGGCTCTGTTACCTTGTAAGATTACGAGGTCAGGTCTTCTAGCTTAGATCAGGAAAGGGAAGGATTGAGTAGTCGGAAAGACACTTTGTCACTAGTTATTAAGTCCACACGAAGAGATTATTGTTTAGTATAACAGCTCATGTCAGCAGAGACGTAGAGAAGGGCTGTTGTTAGAGAAAGGCATCTTCACCAGTGCTTCCTTCCACCGCCGTTTCTATGTGGCTGTAGATGGCGCCTTTCTT
Source organism: Vandiemenella viatica (assembly GCA_031002005.1). NCBI lineage: Eukaryota > Metazoa > Arthropoda > Insecta > Orthoptera > Morabidae > Vandiemenella > Vandiemenella viatica. Next base: position 11,049,296 of record CM061920.1, on the reverse strand, counting down.
TGTATCAATGAGCCGAGCGTAGTAGGTGAGCCGTAACGCTCTGGCCTCGCATTGGGGAGGACGTGGGTTCGAATCTCTTTCCAGCCATGGCTGAATTACTTCCCTTTCCTTCCCCTCAGTCCTTTCCCGCCTCTAATAACATCGACTAGAAATACATTCATAACTGGAGTTCGGATCTTCATGACCAGAAAAACAGAGAATGGGTAAATATGACCAAACAATTAAAATTACGATATATTAAAACATTATCAATTATACATTATTTATCTTATCTCATTTCATGTGGACAGCATAATTTGCTTCCGTGCACTCACTGCACTATTAGGAAATTAAATTCTTTCGAAAATCATTTTCACGTTCGTGTAAAAAAAATTATTACTATAAATTTGCTGTGGATTAGTGTATAAACCAGGGTTGGCCAACCCAAATGATCTTGTGGGCCACTTGGAAATGCACAACTACGTGGGCGACATATAAAATTATATATTCCCAGAAATATTATTTTAAAATCAAAGTTAAATTTTTCTCATAATTTCGACAGTTAATTTTTGAATATATGGATGCTCAAGTAATGTATTTTTTTAAAAAAAAACATAAGTTTTCACTACTTTGGCCATTATAAAAACTATTGTTTATTTCTGCGTACATAAACACAGCCGAGTCACACAAATAAGCTGTCACAAAAGCATTCAACCATAAACAATTCTGTGCCATGGTGATGCTCGACATCTCCCGAGCATTTGATTCCGTATGACACTCGGGCCTCCTTCTTAAGCTATATGAGCAGGATATCCCGGGACCATACGAGAAATTAATAAGATCATATCTGACTGACCGCACATTAAGTGTTCCAGTCGACAGAGCCTTCTCAAGTGTAAGAAAAGTGAAAGCAGGAGTTCCCCAAGGCTCAGTTCTGGGTCCGACTTTATACTCATTATATACTGCTGATGTTCCCACATCCAATGGAGTTTTGGTCGCAACATACGCTGACGATACAGCTTACCTCGCAGCCAGCCGCAGCAAAATTTTAGCCACTCGACGTCTTCAGGAAGTCCTCCAGGTAACGGAGGCCTGGGCCCGGAGATGGAGGATTGACATTAACCCAGCCAAGACTCAGGCAATAATGATCAGTAAAAGACTTGTGCCCCGTCGACCACGTCAACCGGACCGCGTTCTTCACCTTCACGGTAAAGACATGCCCTGGTCAGCTACTGCCCGCTACCTGGGAGTGCTGCTAGACAGGAGACTAACCTGGCAAGCTCATATAAATGACATCCACAGGAAAGAAAACGCGAGGCTCCACAGCCTCTACTCGCTTCTTAACAAAGACAATAATTTAGCCCCAAGCACTGGCATTAAGATCTACACGACCCTAGTAAGACCTATTATAGAGTACGCCTGTCCGGTGTGGGCATACGCTGCTGACAGCCATATACTCAGACTACAAACTATTCAAAACAGGGCACTGAAAAGAGCCCTGCACCTTCCAGCCAGATTTCCTACCTATGCACTCCATGAAGCCACTGATGTGCCACTGTGCCAAAGTGTATGAGAAGATCATTGAAAAAAGGATACGTAACAGGGTGGAAAAAGGGCTAAGGGAAGAGCATTATGGTTTCGGATCAGGAAGATTGACGGTGTATATGATATTTGCTATGAGACAGCTGCAGGAAAAACATTATGAGTATGCAAAGAATCTACTGTTGGTATTTCTCGATATTGAGAAAGCATATGATCGTGTACACAAGAGTAAGGTATGGAAGGCCTTGGAGAAGAGAGGAGTTCCCAAAGAAACCATCAAGAGAGTGACGGAACTGTACCAAGGCTATGTGAAAATAGGGGAAGGAAGATCAGATTGGCTGGAACAAAGGAATGGACTAAAACAAGGAAGTGCCCTATCACAACTACTCTAGATTGTAAACATGGATGAAATAATGCAGAAAGTGGCAGTGAGGATGGGAGAGGAAAACATGAAGGTGATGGCTTTTGCGGACGATCTGATGATTTGGGGAGGTGGTGAAGAGGATATGAAGCGGTAGTTAGATGTATGGACAGACAGTGTGGAGGAATATGGCCTGAAATTTAATGTAAAGAAATGCGAGAACACGGAAACAACCAGAAAGAAGAATAGGTTAACCCAGGGAATTGTGATCGCAGGGGAACAGCTAAAGAAGGTAAGCAAGTTCAAGTACTTGGGGAGTGTATTAGAGGAATGTGCAGGAAATGATGGCACGATAAGTGAAAGACAAGCAGAGGCATTTCTAAGGAGCATTAGAAGACTCATAAGGAATAAAGATGTGCCACAGAGAAGCAAGAGAGTAATCTATCATACGTACTATGTGCCTATCTTGACTTATGCTGCTGAAACGTGGACAATGAAAAAGCAGGAGATCAGCAGAGTACAAGCAAGCGAAATGAAGTTTTTAAGAGGTAGAATGGGAGTGACTAAAATGGAGAGAATAAGGAATGAAGTGATTAGACGCACCATAAAGAGGAACCCCTGCAGGAAAGGGTAGAGAGGACCAGACTGAGATGGTATGGACATGTAAAGAGAATGGAGGCTCATAGAATCCCAAGAAAAATTCTTGAAATTAAGATGCATGGTAAACGACCCAGAGGAAGACCAAGAGATGGATGGCTGAAAGGAGTGGAGGAGTGTGTACGGATGAGAGGAGAGGACTGGAACAAGGACAGAGAGGTGGTGGGATGAAAGAAGGAAATGGAGAGGCTTGTGCATGGAGCAGATCAGGCCAGAGGCTGGAAACTGTTGTTGTTGTTGTTGTTGTTGTTGATGATGATGATGATGATGATGATGATGATGTTGATGATGATTCCCACTCAACACTTTATTAAGTTTTTACTTCAGCGAACTAGCCACACTGACCCTGTTTGACCTGTCTCGGTCTCCACATTTTTAACCACCGCCGCACTGTCGAGATTAATGTTTAGAGAGTGACAATAATGCACAACTTTAATTGGTTAACACATTATTGTCACTCTCTAAATAATTTCTTGACTGGTGAATTCTGACCAATTCATTGACAATCAGCTTTTTCTCCCCCTCTAAAGCAGTGTTTCCCAACCTTTTTTTGGGTAATGTCCCACTTTCAACATTTTTTTGCCCCCCATACATAATTTTTAATAAAAAAATTATTTGTTATTAAAGAAACTAATATAGGATGGTTTTTGAAAGAAAACACTTTAATATTATCATAAAACACAGTAAGTAAAATTAAAAAAACATATAATGAAATACTAAAATTCAAATCCAAAAGATTTATAATAAACATTTATTATGGCAATTTAGTGTGATCCTTTTAAGAATTTGTTTTTTTGCTATATTTTGTAACCATATCTGGCATTGCGTTTAAATAACCCAAAGAGAAAGCGGAAAAGTCGCATCAAGTCAATTTCTAAATTGCCCCCCTAAAAAAACCAAATTGCCCCCCTGTGGGGCGTGGGCCCCACGTTGGAAATCACTGCTCTAAGGTATAAAGGCTCCTCTACACAATCGCCCATGATGGGCGATTAAAAAAGTGGCCATCATCGTCGCGATCATGAGTTGCTGTCTGTGAATTTTACTGACTGTTTTCTGTTGAAAATTGACGTCAAATTGACAGCGGCATGTGGTGATTACGGATTAATAAGTTACTCTATGTTACGCAAGCATAATTTTAGAGATTCCTTGAGGATTTCCATTTACGAACCGTGCAACCTCTGAAGGAAGTCCGATGTAAATGTTGTTTGTGTAGTTTCGGATGGTGTTGGTGGAACAATGTAAAACAATTAATTTACTGAATTAAAGTTATGATAAGTACAAAGAAAGGCTTAGGAATCTTTCATTAATCAGATAATTTCTATAACGTATTTAAAAAAGAAGAAAAGGCGATCGTGTAACTAAATATAAAATTACCATTATCTTCCGGAAATAACTGAAAAACATTAAATAAGTACCAGGCAGAAACGATGCACAAAGAAAAATAACACAGCCTGCCGCTATCTATTTGTTTAGTACATATAACCATTATCGGAATGAGCATCAAAAACAAAAAAGGTCATGTGAAATAGATGGTGGAAGATAAGATGGTGGATGTTGATTATTCACCGCAACTGAACAAGATACAGAGCCTCCAATTATTGTGCTAGGTATTAGGCAGCTCTTGGTAGCGACTTTGTTTTCACTTCTCCGTTCATACACATTATTTCCCCTCCTTCCCCCCCCCCCCCCCCCAGACAAACCATGAATAAACAAGTAGCCGAACTTCTAGCAGAACCATCATCAGTATTTGATAACTTCGATCGCAAGTCATCAAGTGACTTCGAATATCTACTGCAAAAAATATCTCGAAAAAGGGCATATAGAACACATTTCTGTGAATAATTATATTATTTTCTTCTCATCTATAACTTGTGAATTCTTTGTATTATTTTTAAAAAATCCATACTTTTTTTAAAAAAAATATGACCATAAATATTACCGTAATATGACCAAAACTAGGAAAATGTACTGAATATGCATTTTTATGATATATAAAATATATTTAAATCTGTAATCAAAAACCTTCAATCAGTGTTTAATTCAGAATTAAAGCTTAAATAGAAGGCAGGAAAAAAATATTTCTTATCATAAAGATCTGAACCCTAGTCATAAGCAAAGTATGAATGAAAATCGCCAACTTCAGTCGTTTAAGTCACTGCATGGAGTCACTACTCAATTGGATATCTCGTCGTATTTGCGATATTCTTGACCTTGCGTTGACTTTAAGTAAGGAAATCAAACCGTCTGTGTAACTTCGGTATAAGCCGTCACTTCAAGTCATAACTCTTAGTAGAATAAAAAACCAAGTGTCCGACGATACGGGACGCAGCCAGTCCTTATTGTGCATGGCGCTGCTACGGTGTAAAGTCTATGGCGACCTTGAGGAGAAATGCTAGCGCGTCTCCACAGCTGATAAGCGAGGATGGTGGGCGTTCTTAACTTAGCAGAGCAATAGCGCGCCATATCCAGAAATATATATCAGCGATAAATCGGGTTCGGATCTTTATGACAAGTCATATGTTCTTCCCGCCTTCTTTTTGAGCTCTGATGCTGAATAAAACACTCATTCAACGTTTCTGATTGTATTTAGATGTTTTTTACAGCATATAAATGCATATTGAGACCATTTTCCTAGTTTTCGTCATATTACGATGATATTTATGGTCATATGGTCATATTTTGAGAAAAAGTCTGGTAATTTTTAATAATACTGTGAAAGCCTTCTGTTTGGTTATTGATTTAAATTAAAAGTCACTTATCTAAACACAAACAATTGTTAATTAAGTAAAAGGTTATTTAAGCAGCGGACGCCAGGTTTAGGTACTGTTCTCCATCGGGATAATTAAATGAGAGAGTCACACAGTTTAGGGTGAACATGTACTCAAAAAACTTTATTCTAGTTCATTAACCTCTGCCACTACACCGACGGAAAGTACCACCACCAAACAATATATCAACAAGGAATCGGATTTCTTCTTCGAAAACCACAGATTCGTGGAATAAGAGAGGTTGACTCACAAAATAGACTCCCACATTCACTATCGTCCTCTTAACGCTCTACAGTCACTTGAAAACACAGTATTCCATTTAAAACAGTGAGTTCCACATATCACAAGTCTCCGTCATACACTTCACCGAAGTTTTCACAATTTCTACTATTAGACCGAAAAATGTTCCCGCGTCAGACCTTCACCTGACGGAGGTCAAAGACTCACTACTTTATACAAAGACATCATATTGGCTTGCGACGCCGGCCACAGATATTATTGTATGGCTCAGACGTATGTTATGTTACAACTGGAATTAACTAGAAGTTATAGATGAGAAGAAATTAAGATAATTATTCACAGATTATTAAACACTGGAGGAAAAACCCAAACTAATTGTCACTGAATTGGTCAGTATTCACCAGTCAAAAATTAAAGTTATACATTATTGTCACTCTCTAAACGTAATGTTCCGCCCGCCTTTTAATCTCAGCAGCATGCCTGTGTCGATCCGCGTCAATCAATGTCTCATTGTCGCCAATACTTCTGAAAATAATGCTCAGCCAGTGTTAAATCTGCAGTCGATCAGTGAGTAGCGCCATGCTGAAGTTTTTTCTTCCCCCCCCCCCCCGAAAATGCGAGTGTACGGAGTTACCTAAAGGAATTTGGAGAGGAATATTTTAGTACAGATGAAAGAGTCATTTTCTGTAAATTAAAGTGACTTGAAGAAAAGCTATATAAAATTTAGTTTCCCAATGGTGCAGTGAGTGCACGGAAGCAAATTATGCTGTCTACGTGAAAGGGACACTACTACATAAAACAAAACATGTATACTACAGTATAATTGAGAGTGTTTTGATGCATTGTAAATTTAAATTTTTTGTCATATTTTGTCATTTTTAGGTCATATTTACGTTCTTACGGTCATATTTGCCTGCATATTTGTCTATTTTTCTGGTCATAAAGATCCGAACCAAAGCGATAAATAATTAAGGGAATAATTCACGTTACTTTCGAAAGTAACATTTCTGGTAGTGAAGTGATTAACACGCTGACCAGAAGCAATCAGGGTATCTGGTTCGAATCTGACTTCTAGCATGAAGGTTTAAATAAGTGTCGTATTGGTTCTGTTGTAACGATATTTAGAATCATTACTTACATTTCACAATACGCTTCTCTCTATATAAATGAAGTGAGACGAACACTTTTATTTTCGGACCATCCTGTAACTTCAAAATGGTTAATGCCAATGTTTCTGTTGGTCGAATACAAATTAGCTTTACCCGTAGGTCACAACGATGCGTCCGCCAACCTTGGGGTATTTACATCGCGAGGCATGCACATTCGGTGTCTTGCTGTCGCAGTGTCAACTTCGACCTTTTCGCCTGACGAAGACGACAGAAGCTGTTGTCGAAACGTCGCACATGGAGCAACTGATCCGGCAGAACAACCAAGAAGAATTAAACAGTTACGCCGGAAGATAAATAGATTGTATACAGAGCATTAGTAGATACTAGGAAACACATTTTATTACTAGGAACATTCATATCCAGGAATGACCGAGAAAATAAGTTAAAAAAAATTGGGGCCAGAACCGATTCTTTTCTGTACCCATGAGCGATTTGGGAATGGATTAGGAAGGATTAATCCAGCAGGAAAACTCAGAATCCCATCTCGAGGAACCGTTGCGGCTATCCTGACCTGGATGTTTCACGGTTTCCCTTGGTCTCTGCAGGTGAATGCCGTGATAGTTCCTTAAGATAGCCCATGGACGCCTCCCGTCATATCCCGTGTATCCCTTGCAACATATTCACATTACGACACTTCGAAGTGAGCTGTGGGGTAACAGTTCCAATAATAAACAGGGACTGGATAAGCAGCCAAGGGGAAGCCGTATAGTGACTTGTCTCCCACAAGCTTCGCGGGAGAATGGATCATACAGTGTCACCTTGATCGCGACGCCAGAGCTGACATGCTCTATGCACGGCACACTCGCTACACTTAATTACTTCCTGAGCATCGAGCAGTTTGTTCAGTGTGCAGCGTGTTTTCCAGTCCCACACTTAAAGGGAAACGGTAAGTTTCCCAGCATTCGGGAGGAGGCGGGTTCGAATACCCGTCCTGTCGTATGTATTCCGGTTTTCCATAGTTTCCAGTAATCACTCCAGACGAATACCGGCATGGTTCCTTCAAAGAAAAGAACCATGGTAGAATTCCTAACAGTTCCTTGTTCCGATCACCTCTAATTATCTCGAGGCGTGAAGCATGAAAAAGAAGTTAACCCGGTCCGGTTGTTATTTTATTCGTGTCTGTCAGACATACGTCACTTGGTCTGGTTTCAGTCAAAGTGTCTCCAATACTAACTGACGATGAGAAATGTAGCTCTAGCCAGCTGATACGGCATTGTTATTGGTTGAAAAGCAAGGAACCTTCCAGAAAGTGCAAGACTGGATAAAAATCCATAAGCTACACACTTAGCGTAGGGTTACCAGAAGTCCCCGTTTGCCGGGGACAGTCCCCGTATTTAGCTCTCTGTCCCCGGACAGATTCCGTCCCCGCAATGTCCCCGGATTTTTAATGTTGTCCGCAGAATTTTTTTTTAATCAAGCGAGACTTCTTTAAAAGCCCTTATTTGCTAATACATTCGTTTAAAAGAAGAGATATGAAGCGCACTTCTTTCCTTGTACGTGCCTAGGAATAAAAGAAAATTACAAGGATACTTGGACACAACAGCTTTGGAAAATCAAGTCTCCTTGCCGTGTGCAACATGGCTGTCTGTGATCCTCATTTAAAATACAAAATGTAAACAATATGTGGCTTTTAAGTTAACCCAACCTTTAATGATATCACTTATAAAAGAACAACTCGTAATTAGGACAAATGCCAAAAGCGTCCCCGGATTTTGGTGAAAAAGTTGTGAAGCGTCCCCGGATTTGGAGAAAAAATTCTGGTAACCATAACTTAGCGTGACCATTTATCTTTTTCGTCAGAGCGGGACGCCTCGGGAATTTTCTAAACCAGCGGTTCCCAACCTATGGGTCGCGACCCACTGGTGGGTCGCGGCGTGTGTTTTGGTGGGTCGCGGAAAAATCGAGGCTTTTACCATAAAAATATATATTATTGGTTTTGAAAAACAAATACAGAATTAAACTATGTTTTAAAATTAATCAGTGTTAACCCTGATATCGATGCCCTCATCAGCAAACACCAGTGCCAGAAATCTCACTGATTGTAAAGTTGTGTTTTTATAATAAGTAAACATTTCATTATCTTTATAAAAAAGCGGGAGGCGTCTGCACAAAGCATCGCCTCATCGAGTTGACGGCTGAAATTCCAGGATTAGTTAAAACTCGATTTGCAAATTAAAATGACACGGATGTGCCAAGTCATATCTTGGTGGGAAACACCTAAAAAAAACCATTTAGTGGTTGACTGGTAATTTTACCATTCTGTTTTCCTACTCCCAGTCTTCCATATTTTCATACATTTGGGTGCAGTAAATAACATAATGATTAAACTACCAATCAATAACTAAAATCAGGTCTGCAGCTAGTTTCCACCAAAAAGCGACTTGGCAAACAAGTTGCATTTTAATATGCTGATATAGTTACTTCTAATCGTGGAATTTCTGCAGTCGACTTGATGAGGTGATGGTCTGTGCAACCGCCTCCCCGTCTATAATATGTTTCTTGTTTTATGTATGATCAATCCTTGTTTTTGTTGATAGTATTTTCTTTGTACTAAAATTTGCCTTTTCGTAGGATATGATAGTCGATAGCGTATCGAGGTCATAGAACACTTCACATTCTGATATTAGATGGACTCTCATATTAGGTGGGTCGCGAAATTTTTTTTACTTAAACGTGGGTCGTGTACCAATAAACGTTGGGAACCGATGTTCTAAACAAAAAAATATTTTTGTTAGTTTTTATCCAAAAAACGAAGAAAACTTTGATAAGTAGATTGTATTACGTGTTAGCTCAACTACTTAGCCTTAGTGTCTGACATGTAACTAGCCAGATTTTGTGTAATTATCGGCGGAACAAATCAGTTTCAAAATATCGGATCTAGTTTCCAAGTAGGAATGGAGCTCATTACATAGTTTGTTGATGTTAGTCTTGGTAATCAAAATGGTTTTGAATATTGTGACACTTAACTGTGTTTTGTCACTTGTCATTATATTATTTATTAGAGAAAAAAAATTCTTTCGACAGGAGGCAGACCCATAACGTACTCAATAGCTATATGAAAGTTCGTACAGTGAATTCTTGAAATAATTCCGCCCAACGGTCTCAGCGTTGCAGCTAGTGATTTTTTGATCTGCGACGTGGTTGCAAATAAGCGAAAACTCGTGGAGCATTTCCAAATCTTGGCTGCTACTAATAAATCCCTTCGTGATCAGTAGCGTTCGGATGTTTCGGACAAGTCATATTTTTTTCCTGCCTTCTTTTTGAGATGTAATGTTGAATTAAACAATGATAGAACATTTTTGATTGTATTTAAATGTATTTTATATTGCACATAAATGCCTATTTAGGCTATTTTCCTAGTTTAGGTCATATCGCGATAATATTTAGGGTGATATGGTCATATTTTGAGGGAAAAATCTTGTAATTTTTTAATAGTTCTGGGAATTCACTAGATATAGGTGAGAATAAATTAAGATAATTGTTCACAGAACTGTACTGCCATTGTATATTGCGGGAAAAACCAAACTAATTGTCACTGAATTGGTCAGAATTAACCAGTTAAGAATTAAAGTTATTCGTTATTGTCACTCTTTAAACGTTAATGTTCCGCCCGCCTTTTAATCTCGACAATGCAGCAGCAGCATGCCTCAATGTCTCACTGTCGCCAATACTTTAGAAAATAATCCTCAGTCAGTGTCTGCTGTGGGCCAGTGAATACCAACACACCGAAAATTAATTTTTCTGAACGTGCGAAGTTACAGAGTTGTGTAAGGGAATTTGGAGAGGAATATTTTAGTGCATATGAAAGAGTTCTTTTCTGTAAATTATATGAAATTAAAGTGACTTCAACAAAATTATTTGATTTCCCAATGGTGCCGTTAGTAGATGAAAACAAAGTTTGTTGTCTACGTGAAAGCGACACAGCTAGATAAAATAAATGATGACAAATTGAGCATGATTTGATGCATAGTAAATTTAAACGTTTCGTCATATTTTGTAATTATTATGTCATATTTACCCGCTTTTAAGATCATATTTGCCTGCATATTTCTCTCTCTATCTTTTTTTTTTTAATCAGCAATCTACATCTACATATATACTCTGCAATTCACAAAATTGTGGGTGGCAGAGGGTGCTCAGCACGAAAGTTAATCTCTTTGTTGTGCATTCCAATCCCTAATGGTACGAGGGAAAAAAGAATTCATATAAGAATCAGTGCGGCACCTTATTTCTCTCAACTTATCTTTCCTGTCATTCCGGCTCAAATAGGTTGGTGGACGAAGTATTTCACTATACTCAAAAGTGAAAGTGGGAGTACACATGTTTACCAATAAGTTTAAACGAAACGTGTGTCGTCTATCTACCAGAGACTCCCAGCCCAGTCTACTAATCAGTTCTGTGACGCTTTCATAAGGACTGTAGCAAGCGGTCACGAATCGAGCGGCTCTTCTCTGTACTTTCTCAATACTTTCGATCAATCCCTTACGAAACGGGTCCCAAATGGCACAACAATAATCCAAATGTGGACGCACAAGAGATTTGTACGCTATCTCCTTTGTTTGTTGATTACAATTTTTCAATATTCGACCTATGAATCGCAGCCTAGAATTAGCTCTACCTACCAACGAATTAATGTGTAAGTCCCATTTCATGTTCCTTTGTACTGTTACTCCCAAATATTTCATAGAATCGACCTTATCAATAACTGAATTGTTTACCTCGTATTTCTGAACCATTGGAATTCTTTTTGTTAGTTATGCTGATTGTCTTGCACTTTTTCACAATTTAGCGTAAGTTGCCACTCAGCGCACCATGCCAAAATAATATCTAGATCACGCTGAATTTCTAAGCAATCGGCCAAATTCCTTACTTCCCTATAAATAACCGCATCATCAGCAAACAATCTAAAAAGGCTTCTCCGAGATCGTTTATAAACGTTAAGAAAAGAAGTGGTCCTATTACACTTCCTTGAGGTCTATGCGTCGACTCGACTGCCGCGCGGCAAACTGCATCCTCTGTTTGAGACCTTAATAGACAGACGTATTAAATTGTCGTTCTGTTTGCGGAAGCAGGACGTTTTTACTCTCGCGGGGGACTGCGGGACAGACAACCTGAAAGCGGGACTGCCCCGCCCAAAGCGGGTCGTGTGGTCGCGTTATACATACGCGGTGACGACACAGGGATTTATGAAGATTCGCTTGCAGCTTCCAGGCGGGACTATTTTCGATTTAGTCAAGGCTGCGCCGGTCACTTTTCCGCTGAAGGCGGCGACAGTGTTAGCGGGTTCCACGAGGCAGCAGGCGGCGCCTGTTCCAGGGAAACACCTTCACGGGCTCAGGTAATGCATCGCGCCGCGGCGGCTCTAATTGGGTGTCGCTGCTAATAACGCGGCTCCCAGCACGCGTGACGGATAGGGCGGGGCTCTGACGTCACGACGTCGGTGCTGCACGCGTAACGCAGAAAACTCGAACGGTGCAAATCTGGAAGGACATGCTCGACCTCGCATTGTGCGGTTTCTATCACAACCTCCATGCTGTTGAGTGGTGTGTTGTTTAGTGAAATTATTTGTTTTCGATTCATGATAATCAATGTTATATAACCGTCGACGAAAGAATTATACATAAAACTTTTGTGCATCCTACACCATGCTATACTGTTCTATATTCTCGAAATAGGCGGTAAGCGCTCTGTCCTCGCATTCGGGATGACGCCGGTTCGAATCCCTGTCCGAGCATCCAGATTTGGGGTCTCCATGGTTTCCCGAAATTACTCGACGCGAATGCCAGTATGTTTCCTTCAAAAATGCCACGACGAATTCCTTCCTCGTTCCTTGTTCCAAGTCCCATCCCGCCTCTAATGACCTCGACGTCGACTAGGAGTAAAGACATAAATTATAAAATAAAATACATATCGAAATAGGTGATTAAGATACTGGACACTGAAAGAAAATGTACACAAATTAACTCAATATGCCTTTACTGAACAATGTAACAGAGCAGAACCAATATTAATCTGGTGGTAGACCATATTTCCGCAGTTGTTGAACAATAATTTTATAAATAATTCCGTCAAAACAACTGTTTTGGTGAGTTTGGTTTTTATTTGATTCCCCAGACGCGTTTCGCCCTTGTGGTGTAGGGCATCTTCAGTGGCTGTTAAGTACAACTCTTTATATATATATATATATATATATATACTCACTGTACTCACAGATATACACATTGTACATATGTATATATATATATTTATAAAGAGCTGTACTGTAGATAATTATTGCAGCAACACATTTAAAAACAGTTTTATAGCCACTGAAGATGTCCCTACAGCCACAAGGGCGAAACGCGTCTGAGGAATCAAATAAAAAACAAAACTCATCCTCATTGGTTGCAGGAATAAGAAATTTAGGTGTTTGTAAGTAACATAACAAGCCTTAGCCAATTGGTTGTCTAGTCTGAAAATTGGAAAAGTAGCACAATAATTGTTGTGAGATGTTGTGGACAAAGTTATTCACTACCCCTGAACTGTTAAATCAATTAAATCTTTAACATAACAGTATGTAACAGTTAATCAAATTCCTCTTTGGTTGCAGATATAAGACATTTAGGTGTCTGTAAGTAACAGTTGTTTTGACGGAATTATTTATAAAATTACAGCAGAATCAAATACACAGAAGACAGCAAGTATATTTTTAAGGAAATAATGAAGTACTACATAGCCAAACACAGACTGCAATGGCTCGAGGGCACGACCGTACTACACTCCTGGAAATTGAAATAAGAACACATTGACGCCGGTGTGTAAGACCCACCATACTTGCTCCGGACACTACGAGAGGGCTGTACAAGCAATGATCAAACGCACGGCACAGCGGACACACCAGGAACAGCAGTGTTGGCCGTCGAAGGGCGCTAGCTGCGCAGCGGTTGGGCACCTCCGCAGTCAGTGTCAGCAAGTTTGCCGTGGCATACGGAGCTCCATCTCAGTCTTTAACACTGGTAGCATGCCGCGACAGCGTGTACGTGAACCGTATGTGCAGTTGACGGACTTTGAGCGAGGGCGTATAGTGGGCATGCGGGAGGCCGGGTGGACGTACCGCCGAATTGCTCAACATGTGGGGCGCGAGGTCTCCACAGTACATCGATGTTGTCGCCAGTGGTCGGCGGAAGGTGCTCGTTCCCGTCGACCTGGGTCCGGACAGCAGCGATGCACGGACGCACGCCAAGACCGTCGCATCCTACGCAGTGCCGTAGGAGACCGCACCGCCACTTCCCGGCAAATTAGGGACACTGTTGCTCCTGGGGTATCAGAGAGGACCATTCGCAACTCCATGAAGCTGGTTAGGTCGTCTTCCGCTCACGCCCCAACATCGTGCAGCCCGCCTCCAGTGGTGTCGCGACAGGCGTGTATGGAGGGACGAATGGAGACGTGTCGTCTTCAGTGATGAGAGTCGCTTCTGCCTTGGTGCCAATGATGGTCGCATGCGTGTTTGGCGCCGTGCAGGTGAGCGCCACAATCAGGACTGCATACGACCGAGGCACACAGGGCCAACACCCGGCATCATGGTGTGGGGAGCGATCTCCTACACTGGCCGTACACCTCTGGTGATCGTCGAGGGGACACTGAACAGTGCACGGTACATTCAAACCGTCATCGAACCCATCGTTCTACCATTCCTAGACCGGCAAGGGAATATGCTGTTCCAAAAGGACAATGCACGTCCACATGTATCCCGTGCCACCCAACGTGCTCTAGAAGGTGTAAGTCAACTACCCTGGCCAGCGAGATCTCCGGATCTGTCCCCCATTGAGCATGTTTGGAACTAGATGAAACGTCGTCTCACGCGGTCTGCACGTCCAGCACGAACGCTGGTCCAGCTGAGGCGCCAGGTGGAAATGGCTTGGCATGCCGTTCCACAGGACTACATCCAGCACCTCTACGATCGTCTCCATGGGAGAATTGCAGCCTGCATTGCTGTGAAAGGAGGATATACACGGTACTAGTGCCGACATTGTGCATGCTCTGTTGCCTGTGTCTAAGTGCCTATGGTTCTGTCTGTGTGATCATGTGTTGTATCTGACCCCAGGAATGTGTATATAAAGGTTCCCATTCCTGGGACAATGAATTCACGGTGTTCTTATTTCAATTTCCAGGAGTGTATTTAAACCCGTGTAATGTGAAAGCGTGCATTTCGCCGCGTACGCCATTGATTATCTGTCGCCGTCCGGCTGCCGCGTGTTGGAGTGGCAGTGGACAGCTGCTACGCGGCGAACGGACGGCGTTTTGCCGTCGGCGCGTAATGAGAAAGGGGCCATGCTGTTCTCCACGCCACTGAAAAAATATCGCCGTGCGATTTTCTGTCTTTCGGTATAAACCGTATAGTATGAAAAGAGCCTAACGCTGTCTTCTGCCCTCTGATTCATTCACAGTATTACATTTAAACTGGCTTCTAAAGTAGTAAAAAAAGATCTCTTGAACGCAGATCATTGGTTCGCAATTGCTTACCTGAACAGAATAAAACAAGGCTCGCGAACTTCATTTTCACACAGATCATATAGCATACAGCTAACTGTATCAACGACAGGTATTCTAACGAAAACATCTGCATGGAGTATACGTGTACAGCTTAACCCGTCCAAGACGACAGGCTCAACGCAATTCATTTTCTCGCAGCAACTTAATCAAATTCAATTGTTATTAAGTAACGATTAGTATGTAAACTTGTTTACTGATTTACTATTCTATGTAATTCCGCTCAACCAATTTACATTGCAGAACCCTTTTCATCATTAACCTCTAAATTTTAACCAAATAACGCATCACTTCATGGTTGGTTCACAATAAGGATGGGCAAATGAAAAAATATATCGATTTATATTGTATCGATATTTACAAAAAGTATCGATTATTTTTGCCTAAGTCCAGTAATTTTCACCAAGTATTGCCAAAATATGCATAGCAAACTATTTAGAAAATTAAAGAAAAATGTGGAAATTGTAGAAACACTTATTACTTCACAGATTTTTACAATCAATCAAACCAGTAATCATCTAATGTAGACATCAAAAGAACTCTGTTTTATGTGTTCCCCTGTCAATCTACTCCTTGTCCGGTGCCGCCAAGATAACTGCAGAAGCCACTATTTCGGACGACACAGAAGAGGCTTGGCATATCTGATACTTCGTCAACGCATTAGCTCCTGTTCGACAAGGAAAAACCAATTGATGACAGAAGCTGTAAATTTACATCAACCGTCAACTTCGTAACACGGATGCTTAATCGATATTCTACAACTTGGTTAAAAATACGCTAACCATTAACAGTAAATTATGTTAACAAAAAATGACGATGACGTTAACACAAAACTGTTAAAATTTGTCATCTCTTTTAACCGTTGATCAAAAACTGTTAAATTACGACGAATTCACTTTTTTAAGACGCATCCAGATCAGATACGTACGCGTATTTATCCAATATATATGTCACACATGAAATTGGGTGCTGATTTGCGTTCGTACAAAAATATGGAATTGCTAATTAAAATTGATACTCCAACTAAAATATCTATTTTTAATATATCTAATAAAAATAATGACGGTAAATATAGATTATTTTATGAGAAAATATCGATATTTTGATATATCTATATATTTTGCCCAACCCTAGGTCCCAATATCAATTTAAATTTATAACATACTAAACCGTTACACAAACCTAAGCAGATAACTTTCACTTTTAGCCTTTTTTAACAGATATACATATGGGGAGAGAATACAGCGAAAATGTAGGAAGAGAGCCTAGCATCTAATAATTAACATGTAGATCAAAACGAACTGCATAGCTATCTTCATAGTTGTTCTGCAATTTTAAAATGTAAAACGCATTAAACAATTACACAAACACAATACTCTTTCTTACTTTGCTATAATAGTGACATCTACGGGCAGAAAGACGAAACATCCCAGGCGAAGAAGACCGGGCAGTGTACAGCGTGAAATACATTACGACCAAACTGGCCTTCCAACACACACTGATCAACCAAAACATCATGATCACCTACTAACTAGCATATTGGTTCACCTTTCAAACGTTATACAGCAGTGACTCGACGTAGCATGGGTTCTACAAGTCCTTGGTAGGTTCCCATAGGTATCTGACACCAGATTTCTACGCACAGAGCACGAAATTCCCTTAAAATACTGTCCAGCGGTTTGTGGGCGAGGTACCTGGGAACGAGCATCTCGGAAACGGAGAGGGTGGTCGCCTGTTCACGTGCTACTGTAGTGAGCATCTACGGAAAGTGTTTGAAGGACGGTGAAACCACGAGTAGGCGACAATGTGGTGGACACCCACGCCACATCACAGAACGTGGAGGTCGGAGGTATGTGATTTTTATAACCATCAATATCTTAATCTTGCGTTTCTACTAACAATCGATAACTTGCTCCTGGGTTTTCTCTTTTAGATATCCATTCACGGACCTAATCTTTCCTTTTTTTCCGAATTTCCAGCATTTTTTGGAAACATTGTATTGCCAGTAATAAAATGATTTTGTTCAGTTTGTCGTATTTTAAAATGATTCTTCTTAATTTTGTTGGTCTCGGACTTCGTATTATTTATTTTTTGTAGTCTTTATTCAGGTCGCCAGGGACAAATGCCCCGTTCTTATCTCGTACGGTGCTTTAACTTTCACACTTATTCATTTAACTTTCTATTCAGAGAGTAATAAACTATAATATATATTTCATTAACATTTATTTTCGTCTTATTTCTTTCATAAACATCCGAAGAATTACAGAAGACCGTTGCTAACAGTAACGTTATTTCAACACCTCAAAAACGCGAACTAACTTTTTTTTATCGCTCGCCAGATCTTCTGCTCTCTTGTTACCCTCTGGTCTCCATAGCTACCGATATTTCCTTTGACTAATCTGTTATGCTACAACTTTTGCGCATATAGTCACTTGGTTTTCCATGATTTCCATTACACTGGCAGAGAGCATGCCAGTGGATGGCATGTCTATTGGAGCATGCTTATTCAGGAGCATGCTTAAAATAAGCATGCTTATCTCAAGCAAATGAATCCATCTAAAGAGCATGCTCATTGGCATGCTTTAGTAGTAGCATGTGTATCTGTAGCTTTATCATGCAGACAGACGACAACACAACATTCGTCCGATAGGCCGGTCGTCCACTGGCACCGAATTTGTCCGACCGACTAATCCCTAGAGAGGTAAAGGCATAGCCACTCGTCCACTGGACACGACGAATACAGCCGAATCCGACCAAATGACGGACCAACCCATGGAAAGGAGATTAGTCGGATGTATTCGGTTGAATGGCAAAAGCATGTTTAATTTAATTGTAATACCTTTAAAAACAAGAAGGGAAGAAAAAAGGAAGAAACGATAAGGACTGGAACATGGAATGTGAGAACACTATTACAGGCAGGAAAACCAGAAAATGCAGAACAGGAGATGAGTAAGAATGGTTTAGATGCACTTGGCATGTGTGAAGTGAGATGGTGAGGAAACGGTGAGGTAGAAAGTGGAGATTATAAGTTTTTCTACTCTGGAGAAGAGAAGAATGGTGAAAATGGATAGGGAATAATGATATGCAAGAGACTGAAAAACAAGGTTGTGAAGGTGCAATATATTGATGGAACACTGATGATACTAAGCTGCAGGGAAGTACAAAAGATATGGTATTAATACAGGTATATACGATGATGATGAATTGCAATGGAGCACACGCTCCGGTGAAAAATTCCCTACACACCCATTTTCATCCTATCCTGCACCCACCTACATTTGCCCTCTACAAATTTTAACTTTAAATTGTTTTAACGTTTTCGGTAGGTTATTCATTATTTCCCTTGGTAGCTCATTCCAATCCCTGACGCCCTTACCTAAAAAAGAAAATCTTCCCACACCCTTGTGCCTGAAATCGAGTGCCAGCTTGTCGTAATGGTAATCTTTTCCCTTCCATGCACTACTTTTCATACCTACTCCAATATCTTTCCATGCCTCTTCGCCAATATACGCCCTGTACACTCCCATGATCCTCCTCATCCTCCTCCTCCTCCTGTCTTGCAATGAATCCTATTCCAGCTCCTTTATCATATCTGTCACTGATTGCTTCCTTTACTTCTCTCGTGCATCCCCTCATCATTCTCTCCAACAAGTGCAGGATTTAGAAACCTTTTCCTACTACCTGTCCAATATGTCTTGCCCAGTTAAGCTTGTTATCAAATGTATAGCCAATATATTTACATTTCAAGTCTTCAGCATGCAATTCTTTCACCACCTTATATTCATAATTAACCTTTTTTTTATTTGTGTATCTTTGCATTTATCTTCATCCCATGTTTACCAACCCAACTAGATATCCTGTCTAGATCACCCTGCAACTGTTTACAGTCCTCAATGGTTTTGATCCTTTTATATAGCATTACGTCATCTGCAAACAATCTGATTTCAGATAGTAAGCAATCAACACAATTATTCATTAGAATAATCTCCTAATAGACAAGTATTCAGTTTTTATCTTTTATTTGATCTTGATTTCAATTTTATCAAACTCTATCGTAACGTGGAATCCGAACCACGGAGCAGCCTGGCGTAGCTCAGATGATCAAACACAACTCTCAATAATCCCGGCAGGCGCAGGAATTTCGAGCGCTGTGTTTGATCATCTGAGCTACGCCAGGCTGCTCCGTGGTACGGATTCCACGTTAAACTGTAGGTCACAGAGGAAAGGAACTGGCCATCCTACCTCTGACACAATGGTTTAGTATGCCTCCTTCAGGAGGATCCAACCAACCTTCGGGTTGTGGACTAAGTTAAGTTTTTATTTATCGTACACTGTGGTCGTACGCAGTTACTATAAATATTTTAATAAAAATATCTACCAAAGGACAATTATTGCAAGGGCGTCTACGCCGTTATAGTAATTATTTTATTAAAAATTTGTAAAATAAAGACAATTATTGGAATTTCGTACTGGACTATTTTCAAACGATTACGAGATATCACTCTTGTGGGTCATCGCATTTAGGCATATGCTATATTGGCTGCCCACATCACAATAACAAAATTTGTTTGTTTCTTATAATTTTTCTTTTCGAACCCCCATCTGGACACCCAGATTTGTGTTTTCCATGGTTTCCCGAAATCGTTGTTGGTGAATGCACAGATGGTTGAGTCAATTCTGTCGCGTTCCTTTCCCCCGCCTCTATAAAATTCTCGGTTGACGAGGCATTAAAAGTAGAAATATTGAAGTAAACAATAATTTCGAATAGCTTTTGCTGTAGATTGAGGTAACGACTAGGATTTCAAGGAATGAGACGGATTATTTATGTTTATATGAGCAAGGCTTATGTTAAAACTGAAGATCTTTCACTCGACCAATGTACTGGAAAGCTGAATAGATATTGTAACGTTTAGACTGATTTGATGCAATCCTAAAAAAAAAAAAAACTAGAGGTTAATTATGATTATAGAGTGGGGTCAGAATTGCTTGTTCAATGCTGGAAATGTAAATATCTTGGTATAAGGTTTGATAACAAACACAGCTGCGTAGAAGACATTGGGCAGGTGGTAGGAAAAGGTTACAGAATGCTTCATTTACTGGAGAAGGTTATGAGAGGATGTACCAGAGAAGTTAGGAACTTGGGTTATGAAACTTTGGTCAGACCGTTGGTTGAATATGGTGGTGCAGTTTGGGACCCACATTTTGGTTATCAAATACAAGAGTTGGAGAACAGCTAGATTTGTTTGTGGAAATTATTACACGACACAGTCAGTAACTGACATGATAAAGGATCGGGATAGAGACTCATTGGAGGAAAGGAGGAGGGTGAAGAGAGTGTTGGGAATGTACAGGGCATATGTTGGTGATGGGGCTTGAAGGGATATTGGTCGAAGTATTAGGAATTGTGCATGAACACAAGCTTGCACTCGATTTCATGCATAAGGGAGTGGGAAAATTTTCTTTTGTTGGTAAGGGTGTCAGGGATTGGAGCAAATTACCAAATGAATTGAATAAGTTACCAAATTTGTAAATCGATAAAGTAAATGTGGAAAGAATTTTACACTCCAATTATAAAATAAAATTTTAAAAATAATATAAAATTAATTAGATGACTAGGCGAATTGCTAACATCGCAATTAAAATTAATAACAATAATACCCCTTAAAACCTACGCCCTTAATTATTTGATTGAATTATTCTAATATTTCTCTCGCTCAAAATTTTATTTTATTTCTTCAACTGTTCAATCCACTAATGAAATTAACAAATGCCGCACGTCTTAAAATGTGACGCACCATCCTGTTTCTTCTTTCTGAGAGAATCTTCCAGAAACTTCTCTCCTCCTTCAAAATAATTACTTACAAACCGTCGCATTGGTTTCGTTATGCAGTGCTGTAGCGCCATAACACATTGGGTCTAAGTTAAGTTTTCTGTTACTCCAGAAGACAACAGTTCATTATTGCCGTGTTTTCTCTGACGACACTTCGCTGTCCGTTTGTAATTGTTTTAAAATAGTAGAGGATCTTAACGTGCAGCGACAATCTAGACACGCTATCTTCGGGAAGTCACTACTTAGTGTGGAATGTCAGCTGAACGCCACGGCTACGAGTTGATTACAAAGCCAATCTGGAAGGTCCAACGCGGCCTGAGGTTTCTCCGGCAATTATCAGACAAAACATCCTGCGCAAGGCCGGACCTTCGCTAATGACTCCGACGTGGACGCGCCCATTCGGTGGACACTAATTATGTCCGCCGAATAGGTACGTCTGCTCGTTGCTCCATTCAAGTTATGACTTCTCAGCTTAAGACTATGGCAACAAGCAGGTGCGGTGTGCAAGTCTGAATTCACATTCAATCAATGGAAACAGAAAAAATCTACAAATTTGAAAATAATAATTAAAGTGTGTCTATGTTACTCCTGGATCTACTATGGGCAACAATCTTCAACAGCAGCAAAAAGCTTACAACTTTTCGTAGTGCTGATGTTTGCTTTTTCGGTAGGAAATTGATGTTTCACATACTCGTGACAAGTAGTCCGCACTGGTTCTTCTACGACAGCCAGCGACTTTGTGGAAGAGCCACTCAAATCAAACCTTCATACAAGGAAGATTAACGTGGGGAAAAAATGGCAGCTTGTTATTATCTATGGACAAAGAACAATGTAAAAGATCGAAGGCTTTCACGGCGTATCGATGAAATGTAGTCTTCACGGGTTTTCCGCCGTATGTTGTTGAAATGCGACAACGAGCTTTCGGCGGCAGAGTCAGCCGCCGAAAGCTCGTAGTCGCATTTCAACAACATACGGCGGAAAACCCGTGAAGACTAGATTTCAACAATGTTAAAGTTAAAGAGAATCTTGGTCAAAAGACTTCCAATATGAAAGACGTTAAGAATTGCTTCTTAAATGAATGGCAACAGCAGTGGAACATTTAGGAAACAGGAAGCACCGTTTAAGAAATACTTCCCGACATCAGAGAGAGGATACTTGTGAAATATACGAATTCATGCCGTGGACCCAATGAAAGATATGACCTCAGGATTCACGGATGAGAGAGTGAGTTATGTGCATGTGAATATACAGTTTGGATGTGCGTCTGTAGACGATCTATTGAAACAATGCAGAATGAGGCTCACTGGAAGAATTACTTCGCAAGTGGTGGAAGACAACCACATATGGGAAGAATCGGACTATTTGGCAACCGCTGAGGGAGATGAAACCCGGGATCCGTGTAAACACTGAATAAAGACGCCCGAAATGGACCAAAAATGTTTCTGCGGATAACTTAGGTAAATACCTAATGCCGGAAGTGTGCAAACGGGAAAGTCAAAAGTTAATCTTCAACGGATGCCAACGATGAGTAAACTTTATCCGTGAACATTTAGTTTTTTGTTTTTAATTTTTGATGGGTTGCAGTGAGAGTAAGAGATTATAACTAGGGTTCATATTTTTTTCCTCCCTTCTTTTTGAACTGTACAAAGAACTTTTTAAAACTCTACGTGTGGAGCACAGCACTTTATGTTAGTGAAACATGGACTTTAGGATACCAGAAGAAAGAAAATTGAATCATTTGAAATTTGATGCTACAGAAGAATGCTGAAAATTAAGTGTACTGACAAAGTCCTAGATGAACGAGTTTTGGAAACGATGGGTGAGGAAAGAAGTTCGTGGAAGAAGCTTACGGAAAGAAGAGAGAGGTTGGCAGGTCATATTTTGAAACATTCTGGATTGATTAATTTGTTAGTGGAGGGAACAGTCGAAAGTAAGTACTGTAGAGGAAGACAGAGATTAGAATATATAAAGCAGATAATTGAGGACGTGGGTTGTAAGGGATATGTAGAGATGAAGAGGTTAGCACAAGATAGGAAGGGGTGGAGGATTACATCAAACCAGTCGAAAGACTGATGACAGAAAAAAAATGCCTAATTATACACTGATTGAACGCTCCTTATTGTATTAAAACTATTTTGTATAGCATGTAAATTCATATTCAGGCCATTTTCCTAGTTTTGGCCATATTTTAAGGAAAACTCAGGTATTTTTTTTTTTAATACTACTGGGAATTCAGTGGAATTCATACACGAAAAGAAATTAAAATTATTATTCATATAAGTATACTCCTATTTAATTTTTACAAATTTAATTTAACTGCAATGGAGCACAGGCTCAGGTGGCAATTTTCCTACACCTCCATTATCCCACTATTCTACATTTGCCTTTTACAAATTTTAACTTTAAATTCTTTTAACGCTTTCGGTAAGTTATTCATCATTTCCCTTGGTAACTCATTCCAATCCCTGACACCCTTACCTAAAAAAAAAAATCTTCCCACACCCTTGTGCCTGAAATCGAGTGCCAGCTTGTGGTCATGGTCATATTTTCCCTTCCATGCACTACTTTTCATACGTACTGCAATATCTTTCCATGCCTCATCGCCAATATACGCCCTGTACACTCCCATGACCCTCTTCATCCTCCTCCTGTCTTGCAGTGAACCCCATTCCAGCTCTTTTATTATATCTGTCACTGATTGCATTCTGCGATAATTTCCAGAAACAAATCTAGCATCCTAATTTTTGCACCCTCTCCAACTCCTGTATTTGATACTCAAAATGTCGGTCCCATACTACACCACCATATTCGAGCAATGGTCTGGCCAAAGTTTTGGAACCCAATTCCTTTACTTCTCTCGTGCATTCCCTCATCACTCTCTCCAATAAGTGCAGACTTTTGAAACCTTTTCCAGTTTTCCTACCAACTGTTCAATGTGCCCTGCCCAGTTAAGCTAGTTATGAAATGTAATGCCAAGATATTTACATTTCAAGTCTTCAGCAAGCAATTCTTTCCCCATCTTATGTTCACAATTAACCTTTTGTTTTTTATTTGTGTATCTAATAAGCATTTATCTTCATCCCATGTTTACCAACCCAACTTGATATCCTGTCCAGATCACTCTGCAACTGCTTACAGTCCTCTATCGTTTTGATCCTTTTATGAAGCATTATGTCATCTGCAAACAATCTAATTTCAGATAGGCATTAGAGGGAAAAAAAACAACATTAACTGTCACTGATTTGGTCAGAATTCACCAGTCAAGAATTAAAGTTATACCTTTTGTCACTTTCTAATCGTTTATGTTCTGTCTGCCTTTTAATCTCCTTTGTCGAGCCAGGTCAATCGATGTCTTATTGTCGCCAATACTTTTAAAATAATCCTCAGTCAGTGTTAAATCTGCATTTTATCAGTGAGTACCACCATACCGAAAACAAAATTTTCTGCCAAGTTACGGTGTTTCGTAAAGGAATTTGGTGAGGAGTATTTCAGTACAGACGATAGAGTTCCTTTCTGTAAATCTTGTGAAATTAAAGCGACATCAACAAAACAATATAAAATTGAATTTCCCACTGGATCATTGAGTGAACGGTAATAAATTATGTTGCCTACTTGAAAGCGACACTACTGGATAAAATAAATGATGAATTATTGAACGTGTTTTGATGTGTACTAAATTTAAATGTTTGGTCAATATTTTGCTATTTTAGGTCATATTAATCCGTTTTTAAGGTCATATTTCACTGTTTTTTGTCATAAAAATCCGAACTCAAGTTATAACAGTTTATAGTAGGCCTATTGTGGTGCTGTAAAATAACTGTACCATGATACGTAGAGTGTAAAAAAAGTTTTTAATAAAATATCTTACTATATAAATGTAAATTTATGGACTCAAGGGAACGAACTATTTAAATGTGCAAAATATAATAAGTAAATAGTGTGACAGTGTTCGTAATGGTTCCTGTGTGTGGTTGACTGTGATGACGTGTAGAGTGGTATTTGTATTGTGGATGGAAGGTTGAGTTCCGGTGTCGGTCACTCAGCCCATTCTTCCGAAAGACACTAAGGTTTACTCCTCTGGTCCACCGGTGATTCTCCTTCAACAGTGTCTTATTCCCTCACTCCATGCCCTGAAGAATAAGGTTTATACAACCAGCAGACCCCGGTGCTACAAATACGCGGCGTGTTGAAATGAAAGATATAAGTGAGATTCTAAACACAGCCGTTTCATTTGCAGCAACCTGAGATGTTCTTGTAAATGTGCGGCGAAGTAATTAGCATAATGTATCAGGTTAACAGCGAAGGTGATAACCGTGTGACGGAGTGAGTACTCACCACAGTCAAGGCAGCTGACCCTGCTTACTCGTGAGCAGTAGTAAGTGTCGAGGCGTCCCAGTCCAGTCCTAGCATCGGCCGCCAAATGCGACGTCCATCTCTCGTGTCGGCGACAGCGATTTTAATACATTTGAGTGCACACTGTAGTAAGAACTGGTGCAGTATTATAAAGTCCTGCACACTGGGTTCTACTTCAGTACGGATGGAGCTGAACCTATCTTCATATGCTGCAGCTCATACAGGCGGTACTATCCTGTCGGAACGTAGAACCTGTAAGACTAAATACGTGAATAGATGAGAGACGAAACTATTTTGTGGTAAATAGTATTTTAGGAATTTTATGTATCACTGTGAAATCATATATCACTTCGCTGTTGCACAGAAATTTAATAGGCGTACATCCAGACTCTATTGCCGTGAGTTCACACTACTTTCATTTTAAGCATTTGAGAGGATAATCAACAATAAAAAGTATATATTCACTGTTCTCAGGTTCTACAGTTTTATTAACCTTGAGCAACAAAGAAATCTATACAGCACAATCTGACAAGAGAAAAGTACTAAAACGAGTTACAGCCTTCTTGCCTAAAATAATTGAAAAGTACTCCTAAGAGCCAATGTTTAATTCTTGTAAAACTAAATATGTATTGCTACAAAAAGCTAATAGTAGCATATAAAAACACCAGCGGGAACCAACACACTGAGCGAAGCGACAACTCTTAGTACTAAAACACGATGCCTTAATGAGGGCACTTATTCAGCCGATAGTGTTCAAATGGCTTCTACACTGGTTTACACTCTACAATCAGCATGTTACAGATTTTAACCCTCGATTTCTCATAAAGACGAGAACGAACGGCAGTCTGGTAAGGCAAGTGTGATGTCTCACTACTCATCCGGCTTCGTCCGCACTCAACACCTCTCAGAGCTCAGGGGGTGAAGTAGGGGGGTGAGAGGGTCCCACAAAATCTCACCGAAGTGGGAGGGGGGAGGGTGGTCGACAGAAATCTCACGTCATCTTTTTAATTTCTTGAAGAACAATAGAGCTGAAAAAGGGTCTACAAATGATACCGATACCAACTTTAGGTGAGGGGTGTGGGTAATAACCACCCTGAGAAGCAGGAGATCTGACGGTAATAGTTTCATACTGTTTGGGTAATTAATAACGTTTCCTTCGCTTATCCCCTGACCTTCAATCAGACTATTAATCTCACTATTCTGCCTTAACACATTTACACAAATCTGTGGTAACAGTTCGTCACAAACTCTAGCTACACCAGCATCCTTATATTTAACTCTCACATGATCTACTTCTTGTATGCCTTTCCAAACAGTCTTCTCAAAATCAACCCAGTATTCCCCACTGTCTAATTTAATCCGTAAGTTACCTTCTCCACAGTCTACCAAAGCCTTTACTTTTGTAAGCCAATCCATGCCTAAAATGCAACTAACATTCAACTTAGGGACTACATACATAGGTATTTCTACATTTACAGTCCCCATACACCCTTCCATCAACATTTCCTGCCTAATTCTCTTACTTCGAGAACCAGTAGCAGTAATAACAGTAATACTACTAACGGGTAACACTTCAATTTGATGGGTGCTTTCAATTTCATTAAATAATCCCTCAGCAAGGCAAGAAACCTGTGACTCGGTATCAATGAGAGCATCTATTTGTTTATTAAAAGCATTAATTTGCACTATGGGAACTTTATCTAAAACTTCATCCTTATCCTCCACGTCTTCCAATAAATCTTCTCTGGGATTATTCATAAAAATGGTATTAACTCTATAGCAGTTGGTACCTGGACCCACCTTCTTGTCCACCACTGCGGGGCCCATCACAGGGGTGGTCTTTAGTTTGCCTGCCCCCCATGCTGCCTTTCCCTTTCAGACTGAGGGTTCTGTTCTCTCACTTCCCCATTATCATTCCTCCTTGTGTAATTATCACGAACCCATCCCCTAGATCTACCATCCCTTGACCCATTACCCCTTCTAGGGGGACTCCTGCTGCCCCTCCTATGGTGTTGATGGTGGTAATGTTGTTCATTGAATGACTCCTGGGCATCCAAGCGTCTCAACAATTCAGAAACTCTATCCACATTTACTACATCCAAAGTGGCAATTAAATTTCTTGTTTGCTGAGGTAGCCTAGCTCCTATCAAATCAATGAATTCCTCCTCTCCATAAGGATGGTCTAAATACTTACAACGGATCCAACATTTATGAAAAAATTCATGTTGAGTTTCCCTACCAGGTTTATAGGGTCTACCAGTCATTAACTCCCTCTTTTCCTGAATCTGCCTACTTGTCGACCAAAAATGTTTCAAAAAGTTTTCTTTAAACAGCTTGTAGTCAATCACTTCCCTAGCTTGTCTATCACCCCATGTCCTAGCATAAGACTTTAGATGTTTACCCACAAGTGCAATTTTCTTATTGTCGGGTAACAAATTAAAATAGTCTGATCTTTCAAAATTATCTATAAATTCAATAGGGTGAAGCCTCCCACTATCATCATAGAATTCAAATTCTTCTTTAACATCGACACTGAAATTTGGATTACCTGTTAAGGGAATCTGACTTAACTGAATCTGCAACCCAGTAACCCTTTTCTCTAACTGATTAACGTTAGATTGGGTACCCTCCAACTCATGGGTAAGCTGTTCCTGCTGACGTGTTAACGCATTAACATTTTGTCCCACCTCTTGTCTCAACTCGTTGACCCTTTGAGCAGATTTACTGTCACTGGTTTCGAACAAACTCACATATTCCTCCTTCATCATATTACATTCTTCTCTGACTCCCTTCATCTCCTTGCTGCATTTACTGTCTACTTCATTAATTAAATCAACACATGCATCTTTAGTGTCTCTACAAATTTGGTTAACCTTTACAAAATTCTCCTGACACTCTACAACAGCTTGTTCCAGTTTAGAATTTAAATTATTGACATCCTCCTTAAATTTAGAACCAAAACCTTGAAATTGCATACTGATTTTCTTATCAAAACAATCAGCCAACTCAGAGAATTTGTTCTCAAAATCCAATTCCTTTTTGAACTCAGAAAACTTACTGTCAAATTTATTATCAATTTCAGAAAACTTACTGTCAAATTTATTATCAATTTCAGAAATCTTACTATCAAACTTACTATTCATTTCAGAGAATTTCCTATCGAGATTTAACTCAGTTTTAAATTCAGAAAATTTGCTATCATTATCACTCTTTAACTCATTTCTAAATTCAGAAAATTTGCTATCGAATTCAGAAAATTTTGCATCAAATTTGACTACAAAAGACTCTAGAAAAGCTTGCAGGTTCTGACTATCAGCCATTTTTAGTAATTAGCAAAATCAACATAAAAAACAAAATTAAGAAAAATTAAAATCTTTCCAATCTGCCACACAATAACATGCAAAAGAAATCACTTGAATATTCAATGCAGTACTTACAGTTCTTCCTCAATTTTGTATCACATTAAATTTCACTTGGAAGCACTTATTTAACCATTAAACACCACACTGACTTCAAACACTTAACCACACTTTTCACAATTCACTGTAGGAAGACGATTTGAGGCCGAAGAAAATCCACTCGTCGTCGGAAGATTACAGCCGATTCCCGCTGGAAAATCTCCGCCTTAGGCCGAAGAAGATTCGCTTTCAGTCAAATCCGTGTCGCCTGTACAACCTCTACGTGTCGTAGCCGGTCGAAATTTTCTCGCAGGTTATGTTCGCTTATCGCCGATAATTCGTCGCAATTTTCTGCAGATCCTTTTTAGAAGATAAACATCCCACAGATGTTTAAGAACTTCTCGTCCTGTCAACAGTCGCCATGTTAGGGTTCTTATGGTGGTTTAAGAACTGTATTAATTAATTGAAAAATCCACCAAACAGGTTATTTTTGAAGATGTCTGTTTTATTGTGATCAAATCAACAAGCCAGCGATATTCACTAGTATAGGTACAATACAGAGATGCACAGTCGCAAACTCAACTGAATGATTGAAACTCTCTGTAACACTGAATACTGCCAACTAAACTGACTTACTAACTGAATGCATGAATGAATGAATGTCTCTGTCCAGGCGATCTGTTTATATAGTCTTTATCGAAATTACGAGAATTCTTCAAAGGCATCCGCCCGATATTTCTCGATCATTAACAATCACTCAAACAATCTAACATATTAAAAACAATCGGAATTAATACAAAATTAATTAACAACATTACAAAATGATCAGAAATAGTAATTATAGATACTTAAATACAAAATTATTTACAGAAATCCTTTCAAAGGGTAGAAAATTGTCCTGTAGACATCGTAACTTACATTAATACATGGAATTACAAACATTTAAGAAATTCTCTTGCATCATTCGGTTCTTAAACATATTAAATGGCCTTTGAATAATTTTCTTACCTAAAACAAAGTCTATATACACTGATTTACAAGAAATTACAAAACAAACATATCAACTCACTTTCAACCAAACATTAGCTAATTACAAATACTCCATACAGTACAATGCTATTCAAAATTCAGGTATTAGGGCTGTTACAGCGGGTCGAAACCGGTAAACAATAAATTCAGTGAATATTGCAACAGGTTGGTTGTGATTCATTTTACAATTGAAGAGATACCGTTGCTGTTGCTGCCATGCTCATGATTTTGAAATTTATGCCCGCCAAGGCAACCGCAGCTGTGACTAAATATAAGGATATTAAGTTAAAAATCTTAAAAACAGGTTCTGAAGAAGACTCCCTTAAGGCGGGTCGAAACCAGTAAACAATAAATTCAATGAATATTGCAACAGGTTGACTGTGATTCATTTTACAATTGAAGAGATACCGTTGCTGTTGATGCTGCGATGCTCAAGATTTTGAGATTTTAATTTCCTTTTCAGCTGCTAGCTCACATAGCTTCATAACACATACCTCAGATTTCAAGTCATAGCCGAAGCTTTCAAGCTGTGGAAACCCCATGAAAGTCTGCTACGTAATTTTTGTGTGATCGCCGAACAAACGGACACGCCATCACGACAGATGACTCATACAGGTGGCATTTCGTACACTGAAGCCTCTCTGTTCAAACATAGAATCTGTAAGAGTAAATATACCGTGAGATGAGAGACAAATACATTTTATGTTCGTTATTTAAAGAGTTTAAGCAACCACTGTAGTTTCATATTAATCAGCGCGCATACAGACTCTGTTGCCATTTTTTCAGTTACTATAAAATGCCTCCATAGAGACTAGTTGAGAGAATCAACGCCTTCCCACCGGTCAGGCAACAAGGCAGAAGGCAAAGGCACTCTATTCAATGCTTCAGACGTTTCAGGACGTGCTGACACTTCAAGTATTTTGGGTCAAATTATTGTGATGCTGATGATTAGCGTTCGGATCTTTAGGACAAGTCATATTTTTTTCCTGCCTTCTTTTTCAGCTGAAATGCTGAATTAAACACTGATTCAACGTTTCTGACTATATTTAAATGTGTGTTATATAGGATATAAATGCATATTCATACCATTTTTCTAGTTTCGCTCATATTTCGGTAATATTTCATGGAAAGATATTTTAATAGGTATGAAAAGTAGTGCATGGAAGGGAAAATATGACCATGACCACAAGCTGGCACTCGATTTCAGGCACAAGGGTGTGGGAAAATTCTCTTTTTTAGGTAAGGGTGCCAGGGATTGGAATGAGTTACCAAGAGAAATGATGAATAATTTACCGAAAACTTTGAAAGAATTTAAAGATAAAATTTGTAGAGAGCAAATGTAGGTAGGTGCAGGATAGGGGGAAGATGGGTGTGTAGGGAAATTGCCACCGGAGCCTGTGCTCCATTGCAATTAAATTAAGTTAAATTAAATATTTATGGTCATATTTTGAGGAAAAAACTGGTAGTTTTTAAAAGCACCGGGAATTCACTAGATATAGATGAGAAGAAATTAAGATAATTATTCACAGAACTGTTCTTCTGCTATACAGGCGGAAAAGAAAACTAATTTTCACTGTAGTGAGAATTCACCAGTAAATAATTAAAGTTATACATTATTGTCACTCTCTAAACATGTTCCGCCCGCGTTTTAATCTGGAAAATACGGCAGCAGCATGCCTGTGTCGATCAGCGTCAATCAATATCTCAATGAAATATCCTCAGTCATCGTTAATTCTGTAGTGGATCAGTAGACCTACCGCCATGCCGAAGTGCGAAGTTACGTAAGGGAATTCAGAGAGAGTATTTTAGTTCTATTCTGTAAATTATCTGAAATTAAAGTGACTTCAACAAAACGACTTAAAATTTAATTTCCCAATGGAGCATGGAGTGCACGGAAGCAAATTATGCTATCTACATGAAAGCGACAGTACTAGATAAAATAAATAATGTATAATTGAGCATGTTATGATGTATAGTAAATTTAAATGTTTGGTCATATTTTGTCATTTTTAGGTAATTTTTACCCATTTTTAAGTCCATATTTGCCTGCATAAATTTTTTTTTTTTTTTTGCCTTTCTCGGCTTCGAACCTTTCACTTTGGCTCTGTGTCTTAGATATTGTTACTGTCCTCGCTAAAATCACAAAAATCTCAGAGAGGCAGCAGGAAATTTATACGCATTTGCAAAAAGTGGGAAGACGTCGCTACAATTGGCGCGGTATAGTGCAGTAGATCCACACATAGAGTAACAACTGCCGCATTATTTATTTATTGTATTGTGTGTAGAATAATGATACGCAAGCTCTGATGCCGGGAATTAGTAGTGTATAGAAACAAATGATAGAAACTGGAAAATTTAAGCAGAACATAATTCATATTATAATTTTGAGGTGCAAAAGCTAATCTCAAAACAAATAATAGCTTCTCCACATTCAACATAAAAAAAAAAAAAAAAACATTCTGAAGATGCTTTCGAGAAAATAAATGAACGAAAAAATCAATTGAATTGTTTTATTTAATCATTGTAATGGCTGTTAAAAGGGACGAGACAGAATCAAGGGTGACTCACCAAGCTCACGACACGTTTTAGAACGGTTTTAACGAGATAGCCAGTATCAAAGAAAAAAACGTGATTGCTGGTGAGATTGACTATTATTTAAGACATCTCGAATTGATCGGAAGCGTGACCCATATACTTGGTGGTCAGCTAATGCGACATGGTACGCATATATGATAAAATTTGCTAGAATTTATTTTTCAGCGCCTTGCAGTATATAGCTAAAAACTTTTCTTTGAACCTTGTTTACGAGGACAAACAAAGCTGATTATTACCTCCTATTACAGAGAAATTGGTGTTCATTCAGCACAAGAAATAATTTTTTTATGTTTTTATGTAAACGGTATTTTGATTTGAAAAACAGTGTTTTTATTTGTGTTTAGACTTATTACATACTTAGCATTTGTGAATAAAATAAAAAACAAAATTCACCAAACCAGTTGTTTTTGACGGATTCATTTACAAAATCACTGTTCAACAACTTGCGGGAAGATGGCCTATCACCATATTAATATTACTAGTAGATACCTTTTACGAATACATTCCATCCAACAGCAAAAGATACATAACATCACTGAACTTGATAATACCTGCGAGTCAAACTTAATTAATTTAATGATGACGCAACCCGACCGAGGTCATAGGGACAAAGACCCGGAGAAAAGCTTATATGCTATAGACTGGCGCCGTTCATTTGTCCGTGTCTCGACGTTACGAGTGATGTCCCACACTGTTCTGCCTCGCTTGTGACGTTGATGCCATATGAACTGTGACGTTGATGCCATATGAACATAATGCGACCCCTTCCTACTTCGTCTTCCATGATTTAATCGAAGCCCCCCTCTTTTGTTTCAAGAAACGATGAGTGCGGATAACATACACGCTGGAACTTTGGTGACTCGAACAAGGGAAAGCGGAGAGATAGGTAGCCCTGCAGCATTTAAAGTTTAGTTCCGATGTAAAGCACGGTATTAATCCGGAATCTAAACGCCCTCGGCCAGTTGGTAACACTGACCTATCGGCTGCCATTTGTTTCTTTCTTCTTTATACAGAGAATGTCCTTGAGCCGTGGTGACGCAATGTCCACTCCAGCATCGCGGAATGGGAGCGGATTCTCATACAGCAGCGCTGCTCTGGGTTTCCCACGCGGATGTGGGCCGCTAGTCCACTGTCTGTAGCACGGATATTAAGGGAGCGTCCATAAACCACGTAGCTCCATTTTTGTCTCCTCTGAACCCTCCTCCTCGCCCAACGTAGCCCGATGAGGCTTACCTCTTTCCCCCCCTCCTCCCCTACATGGTACCTAGCTTTTTCCCCAATTGATTCCAGAAGACATTTTGTACTGTTTTCCCTTGTCAGGCTATCGTAAATTACATAAGGAGATAGTTAAATGGCGGAAATAAATATCCACACGCTGAACTGTTGTGTGTTCTGTGCCTCATTTTAACTGTGAAAAACAATAACAATTTGAATGTAAAGCTAATTGGTCTGGCATTGAACACCCCTCCCCCCCCCGACGTAACCCAGCTTATCTTTCCGGCCCCCCCCCCCCTAGACCGAGCCACGTAATCTATGGACGATCCCTAAGCAAAGCTTTCCCATTTCCAGGGATCTCACGATTATTTCTTCGCTGGTAGGGTTTGGCTAAGGACGTTGAGTTGAGGCGTAACTTCAAGCATCTTGTATCTCTTGAGACATGCCGTTACGCTTCTTACGTAGGTGTAGAGTCTCGGCGTTTCTGTACCAAGGACGAAGGAACACTGCCAGGCGACCCTAAGCTAACATCTAGTGGCAGTGCGTTCACAGGGAGGGGTATCTAGGTAACTGACTTATCCGCCCCAACTACGATCCAGTGTCGGCACGAAGATTATTCTATGCGGAATAGCTTCCACAAATAATGGGATGAAAGAAATCCCAAGGTCATAGGATACTATCTTCTATATTCGTAACACATATTGTCATGAAATTACAGAAAATTAACTGAACTGTGAAAAACAGACGCATAGTATGCATACGTCTCTGTAATGTTTAGCGCGGTGGTCAATGTGTTGCTTT
The DNA here is from genome assembly GCA_031002005.1 of Vandiemenella viatica. Lineage (NCBI taxonomy): Eukaryota > Metazoa > Arthropoda > Insecta > Orthoptera > Morabidae > Vandiemenella > Vandiemenella viatica. The sequence continues at coordinate 11,014,830 of CM061920.1, read as the reverse complement.
CGAAAGTAGTGTAGTCTCTGGTTCAGAGTCTGCTGCGATCAAAACTTTTTTTAGAATTGTTTTTGATCATACGAGCGACGCCTGTAAGTTCCACTGTAACGACTGTAGGCAAATCATAGGCAGCCGAACAGTGCCGTAAGCGTTTACTTTATTTACGCTGTTCTGGTCCCTCAGGCTTTGCTTCTCTCGCAGGCAGTTTATGTGTGATCTACACTAATAATATTATAAATGCGAAAGTAAATCTCAGTCTATTTGTTACGTATTAATGGCTAAATGACTATACCGACATTGATGTGATGGAACTTGACACGGAAATACTTTGTAACTTTAGGAAGGATACAGGATACTTTTTCGGCATAATAACAACTTTAGTCATGAAGTTTTGATAACTTATTGAATGGTGACAGGCAGACGGATGCGTGTGTAATTATGTTAAATCGGTTGCTCAGACTGTGCTTCTCTCGCAGTCACTTAGTGTATAATGTGTTACTAAATTTCATTTACAGACAAAATTAATTTTTTAGTATAGATGATGATTTGCGCTGCACTGCACTATTACTTTCTGTCTGCCTAAAAGTTTCTAGCATCAGTTTACTTTGTCTTCTTTTTTGACATGCCTCGCAGGCGTACACCAGACCTAGGGTGTAGCTCTAGCAGAGCACGAGCAGCTAAAGTTATTAGAACCCAGAAATCTGATGTTCATGCTGAAGAAAGAAGAGAAGACTACAAAGCTGATCTTGAAGCTGAACTCAGTTAGCCCCTCCCCCTCCTTCCCGCACCTTCGTTTGTTTTTCTGTTTTTAGACATGTTGGAAACTGATTCTCTTCATGAGACAGATTCGACGGTAGAGTGATATAGTGATGGATTTCCCGTCATATCATGCCGACTCAGTGTTGTTTGGGAACAAATCTTACGTTACTGACAACTTTCTATATCCAATTCTAGCAATGAAATATAAAGTCCACGCGTACGAAGTCACGGGTATATTCGCTGAGGTCAACTAGGACGACGATAAGCCTTTGGGCACTTGGGCAGCGAGTTTCATCTTCTTTTGGGCCCAGAAGTCCTTCATTCGTTTTGAGTGCTCTGCTGTCCAAGGTGCACCGCCTCTTCTTTTGGCGTGTTCGTCTCGTCTCGTCCCATTTGTCATTGCCTTCTCCCGAAAAAGACCTCTATTGAAATCATCTTCTGGTTCTAATCCCATTAAATAAGCGTCTTCTTTATTATTTACGAAGCAGGGCATTACAGTTTTGGTTTCTGAATAAAATAAATTAAAGAGTTTTTTAGTTAGCCAGTTTTCTTCCATTCGTTTGAATTGGCCAAAGAATCGTGCCCGTATTTTACATTGCTTCGGTGATTTTATCTATTTTGCTGTAGACTTATTTGTTGGATCTCTTTTGATTGACGCCATTCTTGAAGTTGGAACCCAGAATTCCTCTAACATTTTTCCACCTTTTTTCTCCAATTCTCCAAACAGACCTTTATCGACATTCAGGAACAAGGTTTCGGCTGCATATACAACCACTGGTTTCAGCACTATTTCATAATGACGTATCTTGGTATTTTGTGACAGACATTTTGGTGTTGTAGATCTCTGTCGAAATTTGGTAGGCTATTTCTAGTTTGCGAATCCTTTCCCGAATAGCTTCTCTGTTCAATCCGTTTTTCATGATGATCTCACCCAGGTACTTATATTTTTCCACTCGATTAATGGTTCCGTATTTGGTTTGAAGTTTTGATGGAGCATCTTTGACGTTAGTCATTACTTCCGTTTTTCCAAAAGATATCTGTAAACCGGTTTGATCAACAATTTCTTTCAGCAAATCAGTTTGGATCCTAACAGTTCTTAAGTCATCTGATAGGGGTCTTCTTTTTTACTGAGGGCTTTACGCCTCGTCTACGTCGAGGTCATTAGAGGCGTGGTGGGACTGGGGACAAGGAACTGGAAGGAATTCGGCCATGGCATTTTTGAAGGAAGCATCCCTACTTTTGCCTGGAGTGATTTTGGGAAACCGTGGAAAACCCAAATCTGGCTGCCCGGAAGGGAATTAGAACCGGCGTCCTCCCGAATGCGAGGCCAGAGCGTTAACCACTCACCCACCACGCTCTGTCATCTGATAGGATAGCGATGTCGTCTGTTGTGATCCCTTTACATTTAGTTCGCATTCTCAATGGAATGTCGTCACTTTCCTCTAACTTCGTTTGCCAGGTCCGAATGATCTTTTCGAGAACGCAGTTAAGAAGTAGTGAAGACAGACCGACACTTTGCCTGACGCCTGTAGTGACTTCAAAAAAAAAAAATCCGACAGACAACACAACATAGTTCTTTTAAACGTCATATTTTTTTTAATATAAATTGTATGTTATAATCATTTCATGGTTGGTCTGAACTAAAATATTGTACAGTTACAAGTATCTAAGGTGGCAGATGTTACGAGACGCACTGAAAAATTAGCGAATCCGTACGGGAGCGTTTTTCACTCAGAAAATACAAAACTCTAAAAACCTTGATTCCACAGCAATACGTTTTCTTACATCAGATTTAAGGAACATGTAAACCATTTAAGGTCTGAATGCTAGTAAATATGGAGGATATTTTTGAACTGTAGCATTGCCATGGACGGGACAATACAGTTGGAGCTGCACGTTTTGTGAAAGTGCGATGGGAGTCGATGGCCTCGCATAATTTGACAAAGAAGCCGTGCGGTAAATTGTTGGTTGTTTGAAATAACTGCTCGGGGAATCACTTTCCACTTATGTTTATTTTCCTTTCGTGAGCTTACAATGATATTACACAGCATTCGCATCGACTCGACCAAAGACATTAAGTACAAACAAACACAAATATTGCAGCGATTAAGCTCGCACACTTCCCAGAACTACAGACTGATAACTCTCTCCGCTCGCCATCTCTGGGAGCTTAAATCAACTAGAAACATGCAGAATTGTTCAAAAAGTTATGAACGACGTTTCTCAAATTCCAACAATATTTAAATATTTTTTTTGTTTTTTATTTTTTTTGTTTGTTTTGTTTGTTTGCTGTTGTCAGTCTTTCCACTAGTTTGATGCAATCCTCCATCCCTTCCTATCCTCTGCTAACCTCTTCATTTCTACATACACATTACAACCCACGTCCTCAATTATCTGCTTCATATATTCTATTCATACAAAAAAAAAATATATAAATATATAAAAAATAAAAATAAAAAAAAGCATTCACGACCATCACGAAACACACGGAAATGAAAATTAAAGATATTTACAAAATTATCCACATAAATTAGTCGAAAACGTCGCAAATTGTCCTTCAAGCATCGTGTCTCACATCGACACTAGGAATTACAAACTTTTAATCAATGTTTCTTGCAAAATACTGTCCTTGAACACATTAAATAGTATTTACATAGTTTCTCTCCATAAAACAATATTCATTACTACAAATTCACAATTAATTACTCGGAAAATATACAAACACCTTAATAATTCAACTCCCAGCTTGCTATACACAGTTTTTAAAATAACATTTCATAATTACTACTATTATTTTTTTACTTATGGCTTTACCCCTCGTCGAGGTCATTAGGGCCAGGATGGGACTGGGGACAAGGAACGAGAAGGAATTTAGTCATGGCCTTTTGAAGGAAGCATCCCGGAATCCGCATGGACTGATAGGGGGAAAAACCATGGAAAATCCAAATCTGGATGCCCGGACGAAGATTCGAACCGGCGTCCTCCCGAATGCGAGGCCAGAGCGTTAACCGCTCACCCACCACGCTCGGTGTCATAAAATCCGTTGGGTGTGAGGGCTTTTATACGGTTTTAGCATGGAGACATCTGTTGCATAGACAGACCGTGTTCGTTCGAGTCGAACTGTTTTTTCGCATTCTGACTCCCTGTAAAATAAAAATTCTTCAGATTTCGCAAATTATAAGGTGGGAAAAGAACTGCTTGAAAATTTGAAATGTAAATATCTTCGCATTACATTTGATAACAAGCTTAACTGGCCAGGACACATTGGACAGGTTGTAGGAAAAGGTTTCAAAATTCTGCACTTGTTGGAGAGAGTGATGAGGGGATTTACGAGATAAGTAAAGGAATTGGGTTACAAAACATTGGTCAGACCATTACTCGAATGTGCTAGTGTTCTATGGGATCCACATTTTGAGTATCAATTAGTAACAGATATGATAAAAGAGCTGGAATGGGATTCATTACAAGACAGGAGGAGGGTGAATAGGGTCATGGGAGTGTACAAGGCGTATATTGGTGATGAAGCATGGAAAGATATTGGCGTAAGAATTAAAAGTAATGCATGGAAGGGAAAAGATGACCATGACCACAAGCTGCCACTCGATTTCAGGCACAAGGGTGTAGGAAGATTCCCTTTTTGTGCTAAGGATGTCAGGGATTGGAATAAGTTACCCAGGGAAATGATGAATAATTTACCAAAACCGTTAAAAGAATTTAAAATTAAAATTTATAGAAGGCAAATGTAGGTGGGTGCAGGAAAGGGAGAAGATGGGTGTGTAGGGAAATTGCCACCGGAGCGGGTGCTCCATAGCAATCTTAATTAATTATTAAAATATTATTATTCTAGACAGATCGGCTCAGGCAGTCATGACCTTTGACCTTAAAACGAAAACTATTCTACACAGTGACCGCACGCAAACCACGGGCGCCAGGTTACACGTAGTACTGTGCGCTGGACAGCTCTTTGGAACTGGAGAGGTTGCGAGAAGACTGGAGACGGCGCATGGAGCGCTGCCAAGACGGCGGCTGGAGCGGACGATGACTCCAGCGGGGCCAAACAGCCGGTAAACACGCGACACACACACACACACACTACAGACCGCACGCATCAGACCTGGAACCCGCGTTGATTCGCTCATTCATCACAGCCTCGTAACGTCTCAATCCCACGTGCTGAGACACCGGATAATACAGCCGACCCTTAGGCAGTGTTTACACGGTGCTAGTTGACTGGAACGAGCGGGACCGGCGTTAGGGGGGGGGGGGGGGGGTAACCGGGTCAAAGGTACCCGGGCCCCGATCACCGACTATAGGGGCCCTCAGGCCATGAAGCCAAGAATACGCCCATAAATTCCTAGCGCCGGCCCTGGGAACGAATGATAGTCACTCCCCTCGTGTCAAAATCTTCAGAACTGCATGAAAGTGAGGAAATCACGTGAAATTTTAACAATAAAAATTATAAGAACAAGGATTAGAGATACTGTTATTAAAAAAAATGCCTTAAAACGGTGTCATATTTGTTTCTTATATCGGAGCGTCCATAAAGTACGTAGCTCGGTATAAGGGGGGAGGGGTTGGCTAGAAAGCTACGCTGGGTTACGTAGGGGTGGGGGATTCCGAGCCAGGCCACGTAGCTTTTCATTAATATTATTTGTCACTGTTAAAATGAGATACAGAACACACAACAGCTTGTCAATATTTATTTCTGTCATTAAATTATCTCCGTATGTTATTTACGATAGTTTGACAAGAGAAAACAGTACAAAATGTCTTCTGGAATGAATAGGGGAACAAGCTACGTTCTACGTGAGGGGGGCTATGTGGGGGGGGAGGAGGAGGCCAAAATGGAGCTGCGTGGTCTATGTACGCTCCCTTGCCCTCCGTTCAGTACTGTTAGTAGCCAACTATCCGGCTGCTACATCCAACTGTTATTTGACGGAAATGCAATTTTTGTGTATAATTGTTAGTAGCAGAATAAGATTCTGCGGGGTTGCCTATCAAAATATTTGTAATTAAATTTTCAAAAAATTATATCTTTGTTCATCTGTTTTATAACGATACACTGAACACCCAAAGAAATTGGTACACCTTCCTATTAATATCGTGTGGGGCCCCTGCGAGCGCGCAGAAGTGCCGCAACACGACGTGGCATGGACTCGACTAATGTATGAAGTAGTGCTGGAGGGAATTGACACCATGCAGCCTGCAGTGCTGTCCATAAATCCGTAAGAGTACGAGGGGGTGGAGATCTCTTCTGAACGGCACGTTGCAAGGCATCCCAGATATGCTCAGTAATGTTCATGTCTTGGGAGCTTGGTGCCAAGTGGAGGTGTTTAAACTCAGAAGAATGTTCCTGGAGCCACTCTGTAGCAATTCTGGACGTGTGGGGTGTCGCATTGTCCTGCTGGAATTGCCCAAGTCCGTCGCAATGCACAATGGACACGAATGGATGCAGGTGATCTACCAGGATGGGTACGTACTTGTTAGCTGTCAGAGTCGTATCTAGACATATCAGGGATCCAATGTCACTCAAACTGCACACGCCCTACGCCATTACAGTGCCTCCACCAAAGATAATGTAGAGGGCGAATCAAAATTAAGTTACACTTCCAAGTTATGGCCATTTATGAAACCACCTTCACAAAGGCAACCCAGCTATGACGTCATACAATGTAAGTTTCTCTTTTCCACACAGTCCTAAGGAGACTGTAAATATTTCTCGGAACAGTCGACCAACTTTTCGATTCCCGATGCGTAGGAATCACCTCCAGCGCTATGTAACCACCTGGAGGCAGCTGCTTTCACCTCCTCATCGTTTCGGAATCGTCGTCCAAAGAGATCCTTTTCCAGCTTACCGAACACGTGATAATCGCATGGCGCTAAGTCTGGACTGTATGAAGGTTGTCGCCACACCTCTCACTTGAATCGCTGCAGCAGTTCCGACGTTTAGCGGGCCGTGTGAGGTGTTGCGTTATCGTGCAACAAAATCACACCGACGGCTCTCAATTTTCCCCGCCGCTTTTCTTTAATTGCCTTACGCAACGATGAGGAGGTGAAAGCAGCTGTCTCCAAGTGCTGGAGGTGACTCATACGCATCGGGAATCGAAATGTTGGTTGACTGTTCCGAGAAATGTATACAGTCTCTTGGGGACTGAGTGGAAAAGTGTACTTACATTGTATGACGTCATAGAGGTGTCGCCTATGTGTAGGTGATTGCGTAACTTAGAAGTGTAATTTACTTTTTGATTCTCCTCGTACTTCCTGGCCACTCGGGGATCTGAGCGTCAGATCTCAGGCATTCAAGGTGACTGCCTTGACGACAGCGCTACCATCCGCTCGGAAAAAATGGTGCTTTACCGGACATTGGATATAAGTCAGCTTTTGGTTGCAAAATTTTATGAATGTTTGATACGTCTACTCTCGTTTTACGTTATTTAAATTAATGATTTTATTCCTTAGACTAAAGGCTTAAGTTTACCTGTGATAAAATAATTTGAAAGAATAAACAATTAAAAATCTGGCTGAAGTATCTCAGGCACAAACATTTTCGTCGAATCCCTTAGTAAGTGCCAGTACCTCAAATTTTCAATGATTTTTCTCAGCCTACTCGTTGGAAAATTAGATAGAAGGTGGGGAACATTGTTATAGATTTTACAAACTCATATTTTGTGAAATCGTGGAAAATCGAAAATGGAATGATCAAGGGCGATCCAGAATCAGAGCTGGGGGATGGGGGTGTGTGTTCGAGGAAGAGGGGTGGGGGACAGAAACATGACGATTTATTACAAAATGAAACTCAAACCTATCGAGGAAACTATTTTTATTATTGATTAATATAGTAATCCAACAACTTAATCCAAGGACCTATTATATAGTTAAATAAGATCGTAACTCAATCACAGTTTTTTTATGTAAACATTAATCGTCTCGGATTCTTAGAAATTTTTCAGTAACTTTGTTTGTCAATATCCCAAGGTGTTCTTTCACGAAATTTGATGTACACACATCAGACATACTCCACTCAATCATTCTCTCCCATAGTGCTCCCGAGCCAGTTCACTCGTCGAAGAGTACTGAAGGATTGTTCCACTGTCGCTTTAGTGCACTGAATACTGTTTAGAATTGAGAATGCTTTTTTCATAACGGGGGGAAAAAAATATTAGTTTCGTTAAGCAGGTCCCTTATTTTGTCTTCCGGTAAATTCTTCTTTATCCACAAATCGTACCAACGTCGAGTTCTTCAGTGATATCATCCAACTCATAAAAATTTGTGAACAGTTCTGCGTTCTTGTGTAAATCAGCTTTTTTTTTTTTTTTTTTTTACTATGGCTTTACGCCTCCTCGACGGCTAAGGTCATTAGAGGCGGGATGGGACTGGGGATAAGGAACGGGAAGGAATTCGGCCATGGCCTTTTTGAAGGAAGCATCCCGGCATTCGCCTGGAGTGATTTAGGGAAGCCATGGAAAACCCAAATCAGGATGCCCGGACGGGGATTCGGACCGGCGTCCTCCCGATTGAGAGACCAGAACGTTAACCGTTCACCCACCACGCTCGGTTCAGCTATACTAATTTTGGTCATAAGTAAAGTGCGTAATCTTGATAACGCAAATGCAGGGGTATTTTCTTGGGAAAACGATCATATTAGAGAATGGGTGTCAACTTGATTTTTCTTCTAGGGGGGGGGGGGGCTTCAGCCCCCCCCGTCCCTGTTCCTCGGTGCATTGTTACAGACTTCATGAATTAACATTTGGCGAAATTGTGGAAAATCGAAACAGAAATGATTGCAATTGATATCAAAGCGGCGTTCGGGTCCAGGATCGGAAGTTGATTCCACTGCCATCTATATTCCAATGACGTTCATCATTTCTGATTTATTTACTATCACGGGCCCTTTTGGGTAAGACCGAGCCTTCAGCTAATCCTTTGTTCCTCGAGTATTTTGCAGGACGCCGTTAACAAGCAGCGAGTGACTTCTTACATACATCCTCGTATTATAATACATGTGGTGGAGGCTAATCTCTACATCCTATCCCCGTCTGTAAGTTTTTTCTCGTATATTTTTAGTTTAGCTTAAAAATCTTCGGCTAAAAAATGTTAATATTACGCAGAAGATCGAGTTGTTCTCGAACAGGAAGCTAATGGAGGAACTGAGCAGGCGGAGACAAATAAAGGTCAGCATGCGACGTTGAGATGTACGTGATGCAACTATTACGACCAGAAAAACCTATAAATATCTATGAGATACGTTCACGGGAACAAGCAGAGGGCGTAATATCTCCACGACAAACCAGCGATCAAAATATAAATAAAGATTCTGAAATACATTTATTCATTCCAAGTTGCATCCGGCGTGAGTCAGAGCTGTTGGATAAGCCAAAAAAAAATTGAGGAGAGCGTCAGAAAATGTATATCGGAGATTGTATCGAGTATTAACCCAAAAAAAATCGTGGAGAATGGATGTGCGGTATACGGCATCAAATGGTATAGGGAGGAAGCAATGAGAGCTATGTAGAAAAAACAGAAAATGGTAAATTGCGTTAAGAAATGTTTGAGATACGACAAGGAGAAAGTAAACACGATGAATGCGAACGCAGAAGATAAACAAGAAAGAAAAAAGGGATGGAAAGACCTAGAGGATTGTGGACTATGCTCGTCAAAGTTCTGCTGACTTCTAACTCCTACGTCGAGAGTGACGTAAAACAAGGGGTCTTGCAGTAACGCTTAATTCGATGAGTGAAAGAACGATAAACTGAATACAATCAATAATAACAAAAGACCGGCCCGCCGCGCCCGGCCAATAACGACCTGTCATGTTTACGCTCTCTGACCACAGATGTTAATGTTATACAGGAAGCTAAGAAGGAATATTAACTACTTACGATTGTGCCTTTATTTGATACGTTTTACCCTTAATTTAAAATTACAAACCAACCGTTAAAAAGGTGTGTATTTAGTTTAAATCAGTTTGGTATTTATTAGTTTTTTTAACCCTATTTTCTGCAGCGATTACTAGAATCAGATCACAAAACAACTTTTTTTTCTTTTGACAGAACAAGAGAAACAGATAAGGGGGTATCCATTAATTGTGTAAGGTCAGAATTTGGGGGGGGAGGATCCGGCAAAAGCTCATCAAAGGAAGGGGGGTCGATAGAAAATCCACGTAATTTTTTATATCTGATGCCGCCAAAAGAACAGTAAAGCTAAAAAAAATGAAAAATGGTCGCCAAAATTAAGAGGTCAATCTTACGTTAGGAGTGGGGGGGGAGGGTCCAACCAGATCTCCCCAAGGGGGAGCAGGGGTCCAAATTTCAGAAGAAAATACCTCTCGTAATTAATGAAGTTTGTCAAATAATCAGAGATAGTTTACATCAAAGGTAGGTTGTCACGAAATAGATCAACAGGTATCACGAGATATGTCAGTAAGTATGTTATAAAATTGTTGTTTCTGTTGATGATAATAGCAGGTTATGTAGAAGATAAAATGAGAAAACAATTAGTTTGACTTAAGTGTCATCGGGAGATATTTAAGTTTCCGGACAAAAAGTGTTCCATACGTGAACCGATGACGTATGCTACGACCGCGTGCAGTTTCGTTGAAATACGTTCAGTAGTTTTTGTCTGATGGACGCGGACACCCAAATATTCCCAGAACTTACTGTTTTGTCCATGAACTGTCTTTACAATTCTTTATCAAAAGTGTGCACAGGTATACGTTATGACAGAGCTTGTGAAAGAAACAACGTATCTTATGTAGTTGTTCCTGCCGTATTCCGTATATCCCTTCCTACATACAAATGGTTATACATTCGGATGGGTGCAAAGCACCCTCCGCCACCCACTTTTAGTTAATCGCGGTTTAATAGTAACAATAGTTGTTCACAGAGCGAAAGTATCAGCCAGTATGGCCGTGCATCATGCAGAAACTAACGGTCTGCTGACTCAGTGGTTAAGGCATGTGACTGGAGATCGAATGGTCCATTGTTTGAATCCTTGTCTCGGTGGGTATTTTCAAAGGCCCTTAACCCGACAGCTTGTTGTGTAATGTGAAGTATGTCAGAACGCTTCCGTGGTTCGCATTGCACATTAAACTGTATGTTACCCGTACCCGGCTTCATTGCCGGGTTATTTTAAGGGCGCTACAACAGGGGCAGAATGAGCAGTCAATAGAAACCCTGTCACCAGGTAGATACGATCGCACGGAATTATTTTTTGTTATTATGCAGGAACTGTAGACTAGAATAGATCTCTACGAAAAATATCATAGTAATAGTTTAAGTCCTGAGCTTTAAACACCTGATGCTATGACAGCTTTAAACACCGGAAAGTGACATATTTCTAATCCAAAACGATGAAATTTGGAGTTTTTTCGTGTATCTCTCAGGTAGTTTGTGTACGTTCTGCTATAAGACACAGCCATTCAGGTAGAACATGGGCAAATTTGTCCTCGTGCCTGACATTCGGGAGGACGGCACTCCTGACTGGGGTTTTCCCGTCTCTCCAGGTGAATGCCGGGATGGTTCCCTACAAGGCCACGGCAGACTTCCATCCCCCCCTCCCTCCCCTTTAGGTTAGTCGGCTGAAAAGGGTCCTCGAGACCATCCAGCAGCCCGCCTCCCAGGCTTCACCTGGGAGCAATGAAAATTGATATTAAAAAAATGGAATGTATGGCAGAGTAGCACCTTGCCCCAAAGGAGTCACTGTGAACCCAACCAGGCGTGTTCGACTCGGTTCAGTAGGGGTGAACTTTCTAAATAATCCCTAATAATTAATCCCTGTATATTTTAGAGGGGGGCGGGGTTGATCTTCTTAGGGAAATTTATCCCCCGCGACAATTGCGTCGCGAACCGGTCAGGACAATCATCTCTTGTGATTATTTTTTTTGGTGTGATCCCATAATATACCATCCTGATTTCGGTTTTCCGTGGTTACCCAAAATCACTCCATGCGAATGCCGGGATGGTATCTCTTAAAATATTCTCAACTTCTCCTGTTCCTTCCTATGATTTCTTTTGTCGCATTCTATTTGTCGTCGTGCTCTTCATAATATTGTGATCCCTCGTGAACCATTTGTCGCCATGCAGATCGATTACATACTTCATCCTCCCAGATGTTCGTATTTATCGGATACTTCTTAAGATTTGCTTAAATCCAAAGTTGTATCGCTTCATTTGTCCTCCTCGATTTCGCTGGCTGTTCTCTAGTTGCGAATACATTATCTGTTGCGGGAGGCAACTGTTCGACATTCGGATGACATGTCCATCCCATGGAAGATGGTTCTTACTTATTTTCCCTTCACTTTAGCTGAAAAGAGTTCTTGTAACCCTACAACAGCACGTCTGTAGGACTTCACCTGGGAGATATGAATGAATGCCTGGACGGTTCCTTTAAAAGGCCTTGGCTGGGTTCCTTCTCTTTCCTTGTCCACAGTTCTTCCATTCTTGGTTGAAAATAAGACACGCATGGTTAAAAGGTATGCTACGATAATATTATAATCCGAAAGTAACTCTGTCTCTCTGTTAAGTTTACATGACTAACTGCCAAAACGATCATGATTAAATTTGACAAGGAAACACAATACTATGTATCTTTCTTTCTTGCTTATGGCTCTAAGCCTCGTCGACTTCTTGGTTACTAGAGATGGGAAAGGACTGGGGGCATGGAACGGGAAGGATTTAGGCAATGGCCTTTGAAGGAACCATCCCGGCCTCATCTGGTAGAAAACCAAAATCTGGATGGCTGGACGTGGATTAGAACCCACTTCCTCCCAAATACGACTATGTACCACTAGGAATGACATAGGATACTTTATCGGAATAAGTAACATATTTTGTGATGAGATTTTTAGAACTAACCGAATGATGACAGACAGACGGATAGCGTGTGTTAGTCTGTGTAATGTTATATCGGTCACTCAGGCTTTGTTTCCCTCGCAGTCAGTTTGTAAATGATCTGTTTATAAATTTAATGCCCAGACATAACTTACGATATAGTAAAGATTAGCGATGATTGTCAATAAGGTCCAGGGACGGACAGCGAGGAGGAGGGGTACACTGTCCAACTCCTGTAGTAGACACAGTCGAGTAACGTTACGTATCCTTTGATTTGAGTGGAACCCCAACAGATAAACCGTCAACGCACATATGGCTGGGCCAAAGTAAAGGTTTGGCTGCAAACTAAGATATGTGCTGTATATTTATTTTAAAACTAGCTGATGCCCACGAGTTCATTCATGTTTGTAAAGAATTTTGATTAATACATACCGAATTGCAACCACCATGGTGCACGTTGGGAGACTCTAGGTTAATACCACACACTAACACCAGTGGTCTGCGCTAGGTAGTTTTGGCTGAAATGTGAAACATGTGGACACACACGTATTTGGTCGAAATATGAAAGTGCCCCAGTCAATCACTTTCCGACACCCCACAGCTACCGCCATTCGACCAACGTTGTGCACGATGGGAAACTCCTTGTTACTACCACACACAAACACCAGTGGTCTGTGCTAGGTAGTAGTGGCTGAAAAGTGAAATATAGGGACACACACGCGTATTTTTATACCTCGTTCTGGACGTCCATCAACTGCCCGAATCGACGAAAATGTTGAAAAAATTTCGAGAGCGTGTGCTCTCAAATCTTCGACTGACAATTGATCAACTGTCAGAGATTAGTGCTTGGAGCTACGTTCAACGAATTTTGGAATGAAAAGGGTTGCTGGCAAGTTTATTCCTCGGGCTCTGACTGACAATCAAAAAGAACGTCGTGTTGAAACATGTAGTGCTTTGAAACATCAACTTGAAATTGATCCAGATTTTCTGTCATTACTGGTGATAAGTAATGGTGCTATTGTTACGGCCCAGAAACAAAGGAACAGTCAAGTCATTGTCACCCAGTCCAAAAAAAATGTCGTCAAGACATCAAAACAATGCTCATTTGGTTTTTTGAAACGAAGGGCGTAGTTCATTCAGAGTTTGTTCTTCCATATCAGACCTTCAATCAAACCTTTTATTTGGAAGTTTTAATAAGATTAAGCAACAGCGTTCGTGAAAACAGACCCGAGTTTTGTCAGACAGGAGACTGGTTCTTCCACCACGACAATGCACCTGCACACACAGCTGTATCTGTTAGGCAGTTTTTGGCTAAAAATGGCATGGTTCCGCTGCCCCACGCACTTTACTCGCCTTTCATGGCACCGTTCGCCTTTTTTGCATGAAAAGGGACATGTTAGGACACCGATTTGACTACACTGAAGAGGTCAAGAAAAAAGCGAAGGAGGATCTGACAGCCATTTCTAAAGATGTGAGATTGAAGGCTTTCACGGCGTATTGATGAAATGTAGTCTTCACGGGTTTTCCGCCGTATGTTGTTGAAATGCGACAACATTTTCGCATTTCAACAACATACGGCGGAAAACCCGTGAAGACTACATTTCATTTCTAAAGATGACTATATCTTTCGAACAGTGGAAGCACTGGTGGGGCAAATGTAAAAAAAAAAAAAAAAAAAAAAAAAAAAAAAAAAAAAAAAAAAAAAAAAAAAAAAAAAAAAAAATTGAAAATAAATAGCTTTTAAAAACAATTCTGGTTTCTTTTGGGTTCGTCCTCGTATTTTGACAAATGAGCCGTTTGATAAGTTGTTTATTGTATGAAATAACATGTTCCATTTATGTTTATTTTCCATTCGCGAGGTCTAACATTACACAGCATTGGCATCAACCCGACAAAAGATATTAAGTACGAACATAAACAAATAATTCCGTTTTTTTTGGTACCCCCTCGTATATAAGATTTACCACGTCACCGACATTTCGTTCGACAGGCGGACGGGCTTGTTGCTGGCCGCTGTTTCTGGAGCAGGTAGCTGGTCCGGGCGCGGGCGAGGTGACCCGGGAGCAGCGTGGGTGAGCGTGGGCCGCGCCGCGCGGTCAGCGACCCGCTCCGGCACAGCGCTCAGCGGCCGCGCTTCTCACGTCAACACGAGACAGTCGCGCCCAGGTGATTCTGTCCCAGCAGTCACAAACTTCAACATCTCAACAGAAAATACACAGAGCGCCTCCATCTTGGTCTCGCCTCGCAGAGAAGAGATGGCAGTGTGTGTCAGTACCGCTCCGACACTCGTATCAGCTGGACGTCGCCAACTGCACGCGCAAAGTGAGTTCACCATTTTCGGCTTTCCGGATTCGACACGTGCACACAGCCGGGATCATATAACAGACACTAATCCTCCGAGACGAGTGAACCAAATCTGTACCTCAATCACATATCAGGCTGAGAATCTGAAAAAGTTTGAAAATTTCCCGACTTTCTTAAAATGACGCGTTGTATATTTGATTCAATTCCAATTAACCTCACGCTCCGGTGGCAAATTCCATACACCCCAATTGTCCCCCTCTCTTGCACGCGCCTATCTTTGCCCTCTACAAATTTCAGCATTAATTCTTTCAAATTTTTTTGTAAATTATTCATCATTTCTGTTGGTAACTTATTCTAAACCCTGACACCATTACCTGAAAAAAGAGAATCTTCCTACAACCTAGAGCCTGAAATCGTCAGGTTGTGGTCATGGTCATCTTTTCCCTTCCATGCACTATTTTTCATAGCTACACCAATATCTTTCCATGCCTCATTACCGGTAAATGCCTTGTACTCTCCCATGACCCTCTTCACCCTCCTCCTGTCTTTCAATGAATCCCATTCCATCTCTTTTATCATATCGTTACTGATTGCGTTCTGCAGTAATTTCAAGAAACAAATCTAGCAGCCCATTTTTGCACCCTCTCCAACTCCTGCATTTGACACTCAAATTCTGGTATCACCATATTCAACCAATAGTCTGATCAATGTTTTGCAACCCAATTCTTTTACTTCCCCCTCATCAGTCTCTCCAACAAGTGCAGGATTTTATATGCGAAAAGAACAGGGAGTACCTTGCACGGCTGAAACATTTCCGTCATCAGGGGTACCGGAGTTTGCACTCATAACCGCACTCAAGATGATCTCCCTTGAATTACCCACCACCAGCAGTCACCCCCGCCGCGCAATTAGGGCATCTGAAGAATTACCCGCCGTTACAGCGGTGACGGTGAGGCAGGGCCCACTTCGCCGCCCATTAAACGTGCCCACGGGGAGCAACTAGGACGCGGCGCCCACCATCAACCAGGCCGAAGACAGGAAACAGTACTGTCAGAATTAAAACAACAAAAAATCTAGTACAAATAGAGCATAAATTCCAAATACTTGTATAATTAACCAGAAAGCGACCAGTGCTGCCGCGAATAGAGGCGAAGTAAGCGTGCCCGGATAACTCACGCGGCATGTTCCAAGCCTGCCGGCGTCAGGTATGGACGTGGATTTCGTTGCTGATGAGTTGGAGAGGGCAATGAAGATCGACACAGATCCATCGAACACATAAATTGGCCAGTATGGCAGAGATTAATTCTAATAAAATTATTTTTTATTTCGTTATTTAATTATATCCTTTAATTTAATTTCCACTTAATAAATTTAATAACCACGGCAATGTCCAAAACTGCAGATACTGAGGATTTTTTTTTTTTTTACTTTACTCCAATGAACGCCTTTATATTTGCTAGGCGAGGCATACCGTCTAGAAAAGCAGTGTAGTGAAATAGTATTCCTAAAAAATTGCTATACCCGAGGACCACTGAACTTAAGGCAGAGGTTGGGTTAACGTTTTATAGGGTAGTAGCTCCCATATGATTTCCATTAAAAGTAAACTCCCCTCGCCTCCCACTTCATGTCGTGGACAGATCTGATAAGGGGCGTCCATAAACTACGTAACACCATTTTGGTCTCCTGTGAAAACCCCATCCTCCCCCCCTCCCTCACATACCCCAAAGTGGCCTTTGCTTGTACCCACCCACCCCTCACGCGCATGGCACCTAGCTCTTTTCCCCTATTGAATTCAGAAGACATTTTGTACTTAACATGTTGGTGATTTTTCTTCCCAGGTCCTTAGTTGGTATGATAACTGGTTTTTTTTGTGTTTGTTTTTGTTATTTTGCCGTCTTGCAACTAAAACAAATGCTTTTTATGGCAATCGGGTTTCGTCTTTATTTAGTTGGTTGTTTGTTTCTTTTTCCATAGTAAAACTGATATTTTTGTGTATGCTGTTTATGTCTGTGTGAAATTCTTTTATGCATGATGATGGCTATTTAGGAGGCAAATCACATCATCTACATATTTATGCCAGTTTATTACATTATATTCTTTACTAGGGATAACGGTTTCAAATATTTCATTTTCTATGTAATCCACGAAGATGGAGGCCATTATTCCAGATATTGGGCTTCCCGTTGGTAATCCTTCATTCTGTATGAAGTAGTCATTGTTGAATTCAAAATAATTTTGTGCTGTGACTAAATTTAGTAGCGCAATTATTTCTATTATGATTAATATGGAAAAAGAATCAAACAACCAACTACATTTCCTAGACATTACAGTCAAAAAGACTGATAACAAGCACAGTTTCAGCATATATATATATATATATATATACATATATATATATAGAGAGAGAGAGAGAAAACCCACCAACACTGACATTATCATCCGCCAAAGATCCAATCACCCCTCCTGTCATTATTAACGGGCAGCACTCAGGTATATGTTACATAGGATGAATCAAATACCACTTACCAAAAACAATTATAACAAGGAACTAAACAATATAACACACATAGCTATGAACTATGGATGCAATAGTAACACAATAAAAAAGCTTAGCCAAAAAAATCAGAAAACAAACAAACAATAACATACATCAAACACCCAATGATCACCACATAAAACTGCAAACCAGCACACAACAAGACAAAAAAACATTGGTACACAGTGACATACCTAAACACAGGATAGCAAAAGTCTTTAGAAAAATATTAATGAAAATAGGATTTAGAACCTAAGCACTATCCAAAAACAAGTTAACAGAAGTACATTTACAAATAAATACCACCAATTTGAAATAAACCAATTAACATGCCAACAGTGTGACTCAGTATACATAGGACAAACTGCCAGAAAATTTGAAACCATATACAAAGAACACCTGAGAGCTCTCAGATGTACCAACAACTCAACATTCACTGAACTTTTGTTACAACATACAAAAAGCACTCAATAATGGTAAAAAAAAGTTATGAATGAATATATTCACCTAACAAACCAAACATTGTTCAAGACACTAAAATGGAAATAAATGGGTCACCTCTTATAGTCAGACCGCTTCAGACATAGCTAATGACCACAGATTCAAATAAGCAGAAGTTCGACAACACATAATCTTTGGCTCACGGTGGATGTCAACAACAACAACAAAAGTTTATATACAGTTCGTAGCCGGCGAGATCGTTAGAATGCAGCCTACAAAACATTGGTCGGTAGTGGCAGTGAGAGAAAAGTAGCTGATGCGGAAATACGAACTTGTGCGTATAAATGCATGATATAAAATTGTATATAGTTAGCAATAAAAGAACAACTGAATCAATTTACAAACACAAAAAAAGTAACATCATTCTATATGAATATATATGAGTGTATATATGTTTATCTAGGGCACTGAATATGTCTTAACTAAAGATGAAACGCGTATGCCATAAAAAAGCATTTGTTTTACTTGCTAGACGGCAAAATAACAATAACAAAAAGGTTGTACTGTTTTCTCTCGTCAGACTATCGTAAATTACATATCGATAATACTGAATGACGGAACTCATCATTCAAATGCTGTTGTGTGTTGTGTACCTGATTTTAACTGCGATAAATAATATACTTTACTTGATTACTTTATTACAATTCGCTGTTATAACTCACTAGTCCCGGTCACTTTAATAAAGCTTTTGCCTTTGACTATAGCAAAATTTCGGTCTCTACTGGAACTTACCGCACTTTGTCTTTGACTCGGTTAATTCAAATTGTTTCATTCTTGGTCCTACCTTGATGTCGTCTTCAGGTCCAAAGCTGCAAGGTTCTTTACTTACAGAACTAATTAATTAGTTCCATGTCATAGTCATGTGTCACCACTTGTAAGCGTATTTGTTTTGATTTTATTTTATATAACCGCTCTCTCAGTTTCGTACTGTTCCTATACTTGGTTGTGAACACTGCTGGGCACAAAACAGTTAATCCGTTAATCGTTAATTAACGAAGTTAAAAAAATTGCGAAAATTTAACTTTTAAGTTAACCTAAAAAATCATTAACGGTCTTCTTAACTTCCGTTAAATTGGACTTCCGTTAACTTTAGTCCGTTACATAGGTTGTTGACGTCTTTTCGTTTGTTTGAATTGTGCGCCACGCCACCACTCCTATGCAGGGCTGCCAGATTGTATAATTGGATACAAAACTTGTATAATTTGGTTACCTCTTGTCAGGCCCGCCGTAAGTGGGCGTGCAAGGCGTGCATCGCACTCGGGCGGCACATCAAGGGGGGCGGCAAAACGAGTGATCGACAGTCGCCGCCCCACGACAGTTGCCACGAAATTTACAGCGTATTATGTAGCGGGCGACCTTTTTTTTTCCTCAACAGCTGTTTCGGGCGGCCGGCGGCAAATAATGTTCGAAGGGGCGGCAATCTCACAGTTTTTTTACCCGGTTCGGAAATTTCTTAGATCCACCACTGGCTGTAGTTAGACAGGGGGCGGCATAATCGGTATTGCACGCGGGCGCTGAAACAGCTAGCGGCGGGCCTGCCTCTTGTATCCTGTTTGTATAACAGATTGCCTTGTATAATTGGATACAAAAATGAGCACTTAAAAGTAAAGTACATTCCAGCACCTTTTTGAAAGTGTTTGCCCTTTGTTTCATTGAGTCGGCAACCCTTCCTGCATATCTATTTCCTTTTTGTTACTCAAAATTTATCAATGTATACATTGTTTACTTTTCGTCGACTTTTTTTTGCTCCCAGCACTTTCACTCACGTATGTATCAATGGATGACCCCTTTGTATAATTAGGTTTCATTCTGTATAATTTCAAAGAGACAGCGGTATAATATAAGTTGGCTGTACTGGCAGCGCTGCTCGTATGTTCGGTGTAGTAGTGGGCGTCGCCTGCTAAATCTTGGCGGCGGCACGCCGAGCATTTTCAGCCGGCGGCGGCGTGACTATTTTATATTGTGAATTCTGCAAACGTAAATAAACTAAAAAGCCTCATAACCTATCTTATTGACAAATCAACATTATTATCTGTAATGAGGTGTATTTATTATTACAAAATGTATGTCGTTATTATTCGTTTAGTAAAAACATCGCGTTCAGTTGGTGTTGAAGCAACAGTGACGGATCGGCAGTGTGTGTCGGAAGAGGTTAATTCGGCCGTCAAATCGGGCATTACTCGGACGAAATTCTGTGCCAGTGGATGACCGGCCGCCTGATCGATAGTTAGTATCGCACTGGAGTCTGCAAACGTGTTGCAGATCAGCAAAAAACTCAACTTTCAGTAACCAGTGCAAAAAAATTCAAAGAAATAATACATAAGTTACGAAAAAGGTGATGTGCAATTTTAATTCGAAACATTTGTGTGTTTTTTTTTAAAAAAAAAAAAAAAAGTAGAAGCTAGTTTGGCAGTTTAGGCCGTGTAATGTAAAAGGATGTCGCTGACTAACTTCCGTTCTATTTGTTCACGTAAAAACATGCAGGCCATGATTTAGTGAAACCAGGCCGGGTCGTCTAAAGAGGCCTTTAGGTCACAGGTAGGCCGTGGCACAAAGGTAACCGTAACAGGCATTGATCGTAGATTTTAGGTTGGCCGCAAATTTCACTGGTAGCAGTTTTCACATATTCAGGTGTCCCAGTCAAACTTGTTTTCTATAATATTGTTGCTTTTCATTCTGCATTCATGTTTTACTACTTTTTTATATAAAGTCACGAGTACCTTAATTGTCTCTCGTAAGACAATTTGCAAGTGTTATGTTGATCACAGTCTCAACAAAGATAAAAACAGACAGGAATACTACTTCGTTGTTGTGGCGATAGCGTAACCACAATTTGTTAATTTTATAAATAAATCCACACTTGCATCGTGGTACATAACACCTTGAGATAGAGAGCAGTTATACCTACCGTACTATAATACTAATACATCAGTACAACTTTTGACTAGTTAACTTTTAACGGATAACTTTAACTTGCGTTAAATTTATAAACATTTAACGATTATCGAAGTTAACTTTTTAAGTAGCGGAATAATGATTAACGAAGTTAACGTTTGGATCAACTGTGCCCACCTGTGGTTGTGAATATACGTAGCTTCGATCCTCTTCTTCGTTGGGTAGCATTTGCCACACTTCATCTAATTCGAAGGGAATTAAGCTAGAGAAGTGAGAGCAAAAGAAAAAATAACTTTCGACTAAGCACACAACTTCTGATTCACTAAATTATTTATTACCGATATTTCACTGAAAATACTTCCTTTTTCGTTTCTTTTATCAGCACAAACACTTGCCAGTTCACAATTTTACATCGCTTACTTTTCTCACACAATTGTTGTACATTAAAGTTTTTACCATAATTCACAGTTTACTGCAAGCCAATAAAGCGAGATACTTCTTTTTGATTTCTTCGCCATAACTTCTTCTTGCGAGCTACCATCAAACAAAGATACTCTACTTCACCAACATTCATGATCAGAGATGCTACAACACCCTCTTGAATACACACACAGTCTGCTTCATACTACTAACACATAAGAATTGAAAAGAACATTGGATTAAGAAGAGAAAGTGAAGGAAAAATAAATACACATATAGGTACAGAAACCTTGTTTCCTTACAACACGTAACTTGTGTTGCATGTGATAAGTGTAATTTTTTGTGTTATGTGTAATTTATGAGCCGGACATTCAGGTTCAATCCGGAATTCATCTAGATTATTGCAGGATTGTAAAGTGTCTGTTCTTAATTTCAGCGTGGATGAAAAGAAGCTTATTAAAAAAAAAAAAAAAAAAAAAAAAAAAAAAAAAAAAAAAAAAAAAAAAAAAAAAAACCTGTATAATCTGGAGACGATAATATTTAAAAGGATACTTTGGTTGTAATTCTTATCTTTATTTGTGGGTCCGAAATACGAAATATTAAAAGTAATCCATAGAATTAATAAGCAAACGGGAGAAAGTTTGTGAATTAAAAAAAAAAAAAGAGTTGGGGGCATTGTTATATCATCTACAGAAAATGAATCAGCTGTTTTCAAAAATTTTATCTGTCTCTCTGCTTGCTTTTTTTGATGAACGAGATTTAAAAAAACCATTGGACTCATTTTGATGAGGTTTGAATAATGGACAATCTATAGTCCGGAGGATACCGGTAGAATAGGTTATGTATCATTTTGAGTCGGTCACCTGATGTATATGTCGACAAATCAGTATAGACCTAAAGGCACGTCACTTCACGCAGTCGAAATGTTGGTCTCCATTTCAGCGTACGAGCGGCATCGTATTATCTATACTTATAAAATGCAAGTTTTGGTAATCTGTGACGTCATCTATCACGCCATGACGATTTACGCCTTTGTTCTAGGTTATTAACGTTATTTAATAACATTTCTAAGCATCCGCGAATAAATTAACCGATAACACTGAAATAAAAATATGTATTGCGTTTAAATCGACATATCAATCATTAAATGCTTATAGTTACGTATTATTCTGTTTATATATAGAATTATTCCTTAAATTCTTTGTCCATAGATATGTAAGATAAACGCTTTAATTTACGAATATCAATGTCACCGAAAGTTTTGATTAGATTGTTACTTAGCATGGGTCAGAATTACAACTGGCATTTGAAGTTACAGCAGGAGGGCATGAATAATTTAGTTTTTATTTTCTTAAATAATTTAAACTGTGTTCTATTATTGAAATTATTAAATAGATTGAACGGAAATAGCTTCACACTGATCGCGATCTATACAGCTTACACTACAAATTTTACGTGGCATAATGTAAATTTATAAGATTTGTTTTAATTTCCTTTGCTTTCACTGCGAAATATTACTGAGGCTATAATTTCAGCAACATTAAACTGTGTCATCCATTCAAACGTTGTAATATCGGTATGACTCACGGATAACAAAAAAGAAAGGTGTGAAAACCCTTGAAGATTTTTGGTACAATTTTTTATCGCGATGCATTATTGCCACTAAAATTCGATCCAGTAAATGTATTAATATGCGTGAGATTGAAGTACGTATTGTTTTTTTTCTGACATGCGATGCAGGAAATCTGTTAATTCTCATGTGATTGAAGCTTTGCTTTTCTAGCGGCAATATTAGCGGAGATTGTTGAACTGCAACCTGGACCAAGTTGACAACAGAAGCTTTTTGCTGCAGCACAAGGGACGATAAATAACAATGAGCTTTACTTTATAACGATTCTATTTAGTTAAGCAACAGCAGAGAAATAAATTACCATCACACTCCGTTAAAACCGTCATTTTTGAGGGGCTTTGGGACTAGTTTAGAGTAATTAACTTATAGTTTTTTCCCTCTTGGTGTCTGTGTGTTAACTGTGGCATTATCGGCTTAAGAAAAATGTCCGTACATTACGGTCCATGTGAAGGAAATTGCGGGGGAAAGCTAGTCAGAGATAAAACATGAGAACGAGGAACGAGTTTAAGGGAAAGCCATAGATTATTTAAAGCCACGAAAACATTTTTTTAGGCAAATGTTACAACTTGCGCTCTACTGTTTGTTTGACGAGACATGCGATGTAATGAGAGGCAATATTACGTCAGACTGAAGAAAGCGGAAAACGAGAGGAGAGAAACGGAAGATGCCGGCACTGCGGCGAGGCGCGCAGAACTCGACCCCAAGGCCGTGATCCACATTTGGCTCGCCTGTGGCTTCAACTGACATTTGACGCAACCCACAATACGCACTGGCACACTCTCTAGGATCACCTTACACACTCCATCGCTCCGTCACACCAGCGGTAGAGAGTCATACTAAACATCACATCACGGGAGAATCAAAACCTGAATAAAACAGGAGCCAAGAGCATAACCGCCATCACCGTAAACTAATTTACAAAAAAAGAAAAAAGCTATCCCCGAGGAAGGTTAGGTGCCATCCATAAATTACGTCACACGTTAAGGGGGAGGGAGGGGGTCAACAAAGTGTGACACCATGTGACAAGGGAGGGGGGGATTCATGTCACAAACATAACACACTGATCAGCACAAACACTATGACCATCCGCTTATTAGTGTGTTGGTCCCTCTTTGGAGCGAGGTAACGCAACTTCCTTAAATTAAGGGCCGGTGGTTTGTGGGCGCGGCAACTAGGAACGAGCATCTCGGAATCGGCAAGTCTGGTCGGCTGTTCGCGTGCTACTGTAGTGAGGATCTATGAAGAGTGGTTGAAGGACGGTGAAACCACGACTGGGCGACAAGGTGGTGGACGTCCACGCCTCATCACAGAACGTGGAGGTCGGAGGCTTGCCCGCTCTGTAAAGCAGGATAGGGGGGTGATCTGTGGCAGATCTGACAGCAGCGTTCAATGCTGGTGCAGGAACAAGTTTGCCGAAGAACGTGAAGATTGTTTTGTCTGCTGGAAAGGTGATGGTCACTGCTTTTTTGGAATTCTCAAGGATTTATCCTAAATGATTACTTTCAAAAGGGTAAGACAATAACAGGATAGAACTATGCAGCATTATTGGACAGTTTGAAAGTAGAGCTGAAAAGTAAACGGCCAAGATTAGCGCGCAAAAAACTGTTGTTCCGCCAAGACAACGCGCCGTCTCACTTGTCGACCGTTGCAATAGCAAAATTATCTGAAATGGTCTTCGAATTGATTCCTCATCCACCCTACTCTCCATATTAGGATTCCTGTTCCCAAATTTGAAAATCTGGCCCGATGGGAAGATATTCTCTTCAGATGAGGAAGTCATCGTAGCCGTCAACGAGTATTTTGCAGGCTTTGAGACAACCTACTTCTCCGATGGTATTAAAAAATTGGAAACTCGTTGGATCAAATGAATCACCCTCTATGGGGCTGTCGAGAAGTAAAGGTGATTTCTCAACAAAAAAAAAGGTTTTTTCCTTGCATTTTTACAAGACTTATCATACGACCCTCGTAGCTGGAATGGGCGCTTGTCCAGCAGTGGGATGTGATGACGTAAGCATCCTGTATGGCCACTCGAGGTGGTCACACTCGTATTGAGGTTCCGTATGCCACCGATCGAGGGACTCCTCACACCGTCAGTGCCACCCGCTGCCCATGTCTGGTCTGCCTGTATACGACCTGTGTATCAGTAATACTGTGTCATGACTCATGAGTCACAGTGTTTCCAAGGTCATGAAGCGCATAAATTATCACCATGACCTTTTCTTCCGTGGATTGCGAAGATCTTATGAACGCGAGCGTATTACTGTAAATTATTATCCTTCAGTATCCTCGATTCAGTTAGTTCATCATTATTATCAACCAATTCAACCATTAAATGAAGTTGCCTCTTAGAGTTATGACTCAAGACCATGTAAATAAATAAATAATAGTAAAAGATTACTCCAGTGTAGTTATAGGAGAATGGATTGATAATGTACAAGGGTGTCCCAGAAAGTAGTGCACCACATTTTTTTTCTCAGCCCCCAACAATGGTACGAATGCGAAACTTTAGATTTGAATTCTGTGAGGTTTTCAGAATGCGCGCGTCTAGTTTCCGACAGATAGCGTACTTGCAGCAATGGTTCAACATCGCGTCTGTGAGTGATGTACATTATAAGCAGCTTGTCGTCATTGAATTTCTCACTGCGGTGCAAGAAACGGTTGGAAACATTCTCAAACGTTTATGTGCAGCTTATGAAGCAAGCATCAGCGGTCGACAGAAGTATGGTTAGTTTCTGGGAACAGAGGGTGAGACTATCTGAAAGCGGTTCTGCAAAGCTCCAAGATTTGCAGCGGTCTGGAAGGCCACCCACGGCTGTAACACGTGACAACTTGCAGCGTGCTGATGTGCTCATTCGCGAGGACCGACGCATAACGACTCGGCAGTTGGCGCGGGAGCTATCAATCAGCAAAGGAAGTGTGGGTGTAATCGTCAGTGCTCTGGATTACGCAACAATGTCTTCACGATGGATTCCGCACCGTCTTACGGAGGAACACAAAACTCTCAGAAAAAAAAACATTTCTTCTGAGTTGCTGCAATGCTTTGAAGCTGCGGGGGAAGCCTTCTTGTCACGGATTGTGACATGTGATGAAACCTAGGTTCACCATTTTGAGCTCGAAACAAAACGGCAATAGGTGGAATGGCGCCATCCTGACTCTCCACAGAAGAAAAAATTGAAAGCAACTGCTTCCGCTGGTAAGGCGGTGACCACTGTGTTTTGGAACTGTGATGGTGTCATACTCACTGATATGATACTGAGAGGCACCACCACTGATTCTGAGGCATATGTGAACACATTATCCAAACTCAGAAAGCACTTCCAACGACTTGGACGCCATAACAACCCAGGTGATTGTTTGCTTCAACATGATAACGCACGCCCTCACACTACGAGTTTGAGGACGTTGGAACACATCACCAAAGAAGGTTGAACAGTGTTACCCCATCCACCCTATAACCCTGACGTAGCTCCCTCAGACTTTCATTTGTTTGGGCCATTGAAGAATGCCATTCTCGGGAGACATTGTGAGGATGACGAAGAGGTGATTTGCACAATGGAGAAATGGCTTCGTGAACAGAACAGGAGTGGTACCACCAGGGCATTCACGCTCTTGTGTCTCGTTAGAAGAAGGCCATAGCTGGGGAAGGAGATTACGTGAAAAAATAGGAAATGTAGAGGAAACATCATTCTTTCTTGTGTATAAGTTTCATTGTGTTCAATAAATAATTGTTGAAGAAAAAAATGTGGTGCAGTAGTTTCTGGGCCACCCTCGTATGATGATATGCCTACTGTATGAAGCTTTGAGAATAAGCTACTGTTTCAGACAGTGTTTGGCATTCCATAGCAACAAGCGGTGCCTCTGGGAAGTTCTGGAAATTTCGGTATCGAAAATTAAAATGTACATCCGCAAGCGTCCAGCAAGTTGTTTGAAATAGCCTACTGTTGAAAGGTTGCTGCAAGATTTTAATCTTTAATGCGGCTTCACATCTCGAAGAGGGGACCGATGTATTATGATAAATGTATTTCTTCGATAATCGTGGAATAAAAGCGCACCTTGAGATTTTTCATTTGTTAGGCTACCTGGTCATTAAAGCTTGATATCTCTAATAACTCTATGGAGAGTGATGACGAAATATCTTCAACTTTAACTTTACAAAACGTCAAAGTATAGCGATACCAAGTTTTGTTCAACGAGAATACTCTATTCCAACGTTTGTGTCAGTCAATTCAGGGAAACGCTCGCTGATTTTTGAGCATTCCAAGAGAAGTCCAGGATAGTTCATTCAAGAGGCCATCGTCCTGTTCCTTGCCTTTTGTCACAAAATTGTTACAATTTAGCCACCGATTGAAACGATTTTCAATGCGCCTATCAGTTGTGCTTGTAACCCAGATTTTAAATTAAATTATATTTTATGAATTAATTGTAGCAAGTTAGGGGTTGAGTAAATATGATTTTGTATGTTTGTCTTGCAATTTATCCTAAATCGGTGTAAAAGGGTCTTGTTTATGAAAAGAAATTATGTGGATACTATTTAATATGTTCAAGCACAGAACTATGCAAGAAAAATTGAATAAATGTTTGTAGTTTCAAGTATTAAGGTGAGCTACGATTTTTAGAGGACAATTTATGACAGTTTAAACTATTTATGTGGATAATTCTGTGTGTATATATCTCTGATTTTTGCTTCTGTGCATTTTGAAATGATTGTAATTGATTTTGATTGTTTCTAATATGTTTTTAATTGTTTAAGTATTGTTAGAATTCGAGAAACATCTGTCGGAAGCCTTTGTAATATTCTGGAACTTTCTATGAAACTCATATAAGCGAGGGGCAGAGACTAGTTTTGAAACAGTTTTACGCGAACAGTTTGAACAGTTTTTACGTAGGCAAGGAGTCTTGGACTTGTGTTTTCATGTACAACCAGTATCCTTGGAGTCTGATGTCTTCTGGAAATAAACAAAGTTAAAATCTGAAAGGTATCTTCATGTATGATAAACCACGAGATACCTACCATGCTCTTTATCGGAGGCAACTTGACACTCTTTCCAGGTTGCCAAATCCATTTGAAATTAGTATGTCCTGAAACTCGCAAGGATAAAAACATTATATTTTGACATATATATATCTGAATCTTAGTCCAGTATCACCGACCTTCGTTTACAAAACTAATCAGAAGACGATGACTTTACTGCCAGGATAAAACTTAGAATATTTGCTTAATACTTCTCTCAAAACTGTTACCTTTTGTCTCCACACTTTTCAGTGTTCACTGGTTTCGTTAATCATCTCTACCCACTCTACTGCGCAAACCATACGTTCGGCTCTTAACAAATACAGGGCGTTCGCCGGAAAACGCTACCCTCCCAGTCTGTTGCCGTCGGCAACTTGCTCGGACAGCGGTGCCAGTAGTTTCCGCCACGCGGCACCGTGAATCACCGCACTGTTTAACACCTCCGCTGCCCCAACAGTGCAGTGCAGTGACCCTTACATTGTTAAGAACGGTTTCTTTGCATTGTAGATAGTTTGTGACTTCAGTCTCTTATTAATCAGTGTTGTGAATAAACGTTTCTTTGCGGTTTGGCTGGTTTGGGGCTTCATACTCTTATTAATCTGTACCGTGTTTAAGTGTGAGTAAAATTATGGTACGTTACAGTTTGCAACAAAGAATATTTCTCTACGATACATATGTGAAGAAGAAGTCGTTTAAAAAGTGTCGCAGTAAATTTCGTCGCGAATTGGCTGGCGCTTTACTGCCAGCTAAATCAACAATTCTGCGTCTGGTTAAAAAAGTAAGAGAAACGGGTTCATTTTTTAACAAAAAGAGACTGTCGGTCAACCGTATTCTCACAGAGGAGAAAATGAACGATATCGCTTTTCGACTAGAACAGTCACCCAAAAAATCATTAAGTCAGTTAGGGCAGCGTGTGTCTCGAAATATGTTCAGAAGATGTGAAATGTGCATTACACAAGAGGGTCAACACTTCCAGCATCTTTTATAAGGTAAGCTAATGAATTACGTCACATTTAAATGCTTAGCACACAAGTTTATGAAGTTTATGAAGCGTAATTATTATGAAATAGTCCGCGGCCGACGGTCGAACAATGCCGGAAACTGAGCGCTCGCTCGCCGGGAGCAGTTTCTTCCTTGTAGCGCTAACAGTGGGTTGCGTTTCCCGGCGAACGCCCTGTACAATGAAACCTGAAACATAAACAAACACACGCTCTATGGACTTGCGAAAAACATGGCGTGGTGTTTACTCTCTAATGTTTTGAAAACGACAGTGACAGTAAATAATAATGAAAATGTGAAATTTGGTCGGTGCAGTGTAGTGCTTTATACCTTCAGAAGATTCTACAAAACCTACACAGAGAAGCTAACCCTGATCTTGAGAAAAATGTAACATGTAAGTAAATTTAATTACACCTGAAGTTTATATTGTTTTAAGCCAAATGTAACTAACTAAAGGTATAAATACCAAACAGATGTCACTGATGATGCTCTGAAAATAGAGCGAAACGCTTACGATACAAAAATAAAACAAAATTCAATTGCATTGGCGTGTTATTCACCTTTATAAAAATTGAATACAGAAAGCTTCAAGAATATTAAATTATGAACCACTCAAACTAAAGAAAAATCACGAATTAACAACAAAATAGCAAAGCACATCTTGTAAGCCGGTAAACACGACTGATGAAAGATAACACCGACACACAAACAAAATATTTATGATAACAACAGCTCATGTTACTGTTCCAGGATTTTATATGGATTCGTATCCCATTTCAAAAACTTGCGAAACATTTACATGAGTTACTCTGCCTTCACGTCACGTATTCCGAACTATTGCTCAGTAAATTCATAATCCAGTCACTACTTCGGTAATCTCATAATCTACCATTCCTAACTTAACTCCTTTAAAAAAAAAAAAAAAAAAAAAAAAAAAAAAAAAAAAAAAAAAAATGAAATCCCTGTAACATTACACTTTTCTTGTGGCCAATAATCTCTCGCCACTAATGATCTTGATATCGGCTTTAAGCGTCGTCGACGGTGAGGTCAATAGAGGTGGGTCTTGGTGTCGACGAACCGTTAAATATAAAACCAAACAAAAACAAGGAGAGTTTGAATGACGACATTTCACTTGTAGTAATGAATTGGCCGCCCGCCCCGTGGCTGAGGTGGCTGCTGCACCGTGGTGGTGTCCAGTGCTGACAGGGACTTAGCTCGTACTACTCGTGGCCACGGAAGAAATGCTCCGTCAGCACCAGGACGGCCGGGTGAGACAGCTGTTGGGACACAATTCGTATCACCAGACCGTGCATCAGAGTCCTGGGTTAAACCCTCCGCAGTGCGTATCAGGGTTGTAACGGAGGTCATCGTTGCGGATGTTTGCGGCAAGCGGATGCGGAGGTGGGAAAACAGATTTATAATTATTAAAATTGTAATATTTTATCAAAAACAAACTTTACAATCAAGATAAGTATATTTTTATGCAAAATTCCAGATTTTTTCATAAGCATATTTCCATGTAATACTGCCATATTGATTATTTTTTTGCGTCATCTTCCAACAACAAGAAACGCGGAATGATTTAACAAGTGAATCAAATTAATTACATAATTACTCAAGTGTAAAAAAAAAGTCTTTGTCAAGCACAAAGCCACGCCCATCTCCGTGCCCGCCTTCAGCCCTACCACCACTCTAGTGGCCCATTCACAGTCCAACTTGTAGGTCCTACGACGATCCGATTTTCGGAAAAAGAACTCTTGATGGTCCGTGAAAGAGGTTACAAGACTGCATGTAGGACGTGTTGGATAGTGTTGGACTCTCGCATACAACCAACGCGGGTCCTTGCCGTCCAACAGGCTATGGTGCGAGTGGAGAGGATTGCTTGGATCATTTTGTTCGACACCTTTAATTTTTTTGAATTTAATTAAATTGCAATGGATCATACGTATACATTCCAATAATTTTTTCCTTATTTATTACCATTTTGTGGCTCACTCTGACAAAAGCTTTAGAAACATCTAGTGCTACACTATCAATTTGGCCGGCTTACACTAGTGTTCAATAGCACATATGATGGCAGTAGAGAGGTCAACTAGAAACCACTCCAGTTCATTTTTTCGGGAGAGTTCCCACGGAGGTGTACATCATGTATGGTAACTGCGTACCTCCGGCATCGTAATGCCCCGGTAACACGGTAGCGCGTGCAAACTTGAAAGAGCGGCTAGTGCAATCGTTGACTTGCTAAAGATTTGACTGCACGGTTTTTGGGTTTGCACAGTTTTTTTTTTTTTCAACGGATATCTCTGAAATGGGTGACGTAAGAAAGTATTCAAAGGAATTTGTAATTCAGTTTATAGAATTGTACAAATCTTTGCCAGCATTGTGGAAGATTAAATCGAAGGAATATTCTGATAGGGGGGGGGGGGGGGGAGGAAACCGAAGCTTATCATTTAATGACTCAAAAATTAAAAGAGGTATGTTTACTATGTGTAGCTAATTATGCATAAGTACCTTCATTGTAATTCAAATAAAACTATCTTTGAACGAGTAAGTACATGTAATTTAGATTTATAACAATGTTCACATTGTTATGTATTATTTACATTATCATACGCAATATTTCCTTGAGAAGTTGTCGGAAAGAAATGATCAAAGTTAAGAACTCTCTCAAGTCAGGTGTCGGTACAGACATTTACCACCCATCCTTATGGTACTATGACTTGTTAGAATTTTTAGATGAGCAAGAACCTGCTTGGACCCCAATATCTAATTTTCAACAAGTCTTGGAATCCGAGGTAAATAATTATTGTGTTTGTAACAGGGTTTTAGTGCTTAATAGGAGATACTACTGCCACAGAGCTCATAATTCTTCATTTTTCTTGGTTTGTTTGAATTGAAAATGATGAATAATTTTAGACAATGCCTATATTCACTTAGAGCGTTCTGGTGGCTACCCCGGACGCTCCGTGGTTCTGATTCCACGTTAAACTGTAGGTCCCAGAGGAAAGGAACTGGCCGTCCTACCTCTGTCACAATGGCTTAGTATGCCTCCTTCGGGAGGATCCAACCAACCTTCGGGTTGTGGACTAAGTTAAGTTAAGTTTATATTCACTTATGTGTCTGTTGTTTCTTTATAAACAAACAATAAGACAATTATTCCATTAAGAAAACCTCTTCTGTTGGCCACATCGTCACAGACACAGTTGTCGACACACACGGTTTGTACAAGCTTAACTGTACCGTGTGGGCACTCTTCCGTGTTCCGTCTTTTTGTACAGTTTTTCACTGCGTAGTTTACCTGCACTTGCAAGACGGAGCGTGTAGCCGGGGCATAAGAAGTTAACATTTATGTTGCTCAAGGGCAAGTGACTCGAAAACCAACTATAAGAATCGACGGTAGCCGACCCCGGCAGCGTAGGGGATAGCGTGCTAGCCTCGCGTTGCAGGGGTCGCCGGTTCGAGTCCGGCCTCGGGCATGGGTGGTTTTAATTAAGTGTTGTGTTTGTCTTGTTTCGTCTATACCACGGAGAATCTATAATACACTGAGTGATCCAATACATACTTGCAAACTACAAAATTACATAGTGCTGGCTGTATGGCCTCGTAGCCAAATGCCAATTTAAAAAAAAAAAAAAAACGGTAAATCAAATCGTAGAACCCCAGTGTGCAGGTACTTAGGCATTCAATTTGATGAACGTTTAAACTTCGAAGTCCACTTAGAGAAGACAATAGCAAGAGCAGTGGAGGTCATGAATAAAATCATTAATATTGGCCAACGAAAATTTACTGTTCCAGTCCAAACAATAAGACTATACCATGACGCAATTTTATCCTCTTTAGTGGGCTACTCAGCAAGTGTGTGGGCAAAGCATCTAAGAAAAGTAAAACTAAAACAGCGAGTCAGACGTGTCCAACGAGGAATACTTTTAAGATTGACAGGAGCGTACAGAACCGTGGCAACAAATTCATTAACCGTTGCCATTGGTGTATGACCACTGGACCTTGAAGTAAGGAAACGGGGTGCCATATACTGGCTCAGAAAAGGGAAACAAGATAAGGCAGCAGAAATTGTAGGCAGCGAAGCAACATCGGAGATGCACATTCGGAAGCTTCTATTGGTGGAATGGCAACAAGAATGGAACAACAGTGAAACAGGTCGAAGAGCATATGATATGTTCCCATCCGTAGAGGAGAGGTTAAAGTTGAAGTACCTTCAACCATCTCCCGGATTGGTACACTACAAGTCACGGGCCATACAATAGCTGGCTCCGAAGTCGAAATATTGTGGACTCAGACAGGTGCGAATGTGGTGAAGAGAGTACGCCGGAGCACGTGGTATGGGAGTGTGAAACAACAGCCAGTTTGAGAGAACACCAACAAGCTCGGCTGCTAGGTAGGAGAATATTTGACATACTGCGCGACGAAAGTTTGTGGCATTTGCTGGACGAGGCAGCTGATCTAGCCTCAAAATTTTGGATGGAGAAATTTATAGAAAGGAAAAATGCCGAGCGAAATCAAAGGCCACAGATAGCAGAAGAGGAGAACACAATTACACCGGATTGACGGAAGATATCCTACGACAATGAGCAACATCAATCGTCGCAAGAACTTCAGTGTGCTCCAGAGAGGCCGTCTTCTGAGCGACAACTGGGGCCGTCTTGGTATTCCAGGAGGTCAACTCTTGATGGCCTGGGCGGCTGACTTTGCTGCCGGTTCCAGGGGACTCTGCCTTTGGAGCGCACACAACACCAAGAAAAATGAACAATAGTGGACCGAAGTGCGGCTGTGACAATTGGTGGTGGTAATAGTAGTAGTAGAAGTAGTAGTAGTAGTAGTAATGGTATTAGTAGTAGTAGTAGTAATGTTAGTAGTAATATTAGGGACAATAGCAGTAGTAGTAGATTTAGTAGTGGTGTGGTACCCATTCTGTTTAATAACAGTAGATGTAATAGTTATTGGAAATTGAATGAAAATTTTCTTTCATTCATTGTTTATATGTTAATATGTTATATATATATATATATATATATATATATATATATATATATATATATATATATATATATATGTGTGTGTGTGTGTGTGTGTGTGTGTAACCAGATTAGATACTAGATGCTGGGCTATGTTGCATATAGAAAAAAAAAAAAGAAAATCAAGTATGAATTCGGTATGTAATCCTGGATGAGTTTGTGTGCTGACGTGAGGATTGGGCCACCCTGTGACGGACCCTGTCCTGTTCTATATTTGCTGGTGTGAACACAACCCGCTTCTGTCAGGCGGACGTCCAGAATTAGCGTTTCCCAGGATAGAAGATTGGCACGAGGCAAAATGCTTTGTCAGCTGCCGACTGAACCACGGCAACAGCTGAAATATTACGCGCAGTTCAATTTTTAGTCTGAATTCCGACCTGTGACACTTGA
This sequence comes from Vandiemenella viatica, assembly GCA_031002005.1. Taxonomy (NCBI): domain Eukaryota; kingdom Metazoa; phylum Arthropoda; class Insecta; order Orthoptera; family Morabidae; genus Vandiemenella; species Vandiemenella viatica. The sequence goes on along the minus strand of CM061920.1, from coordinate 10,980,536 downwards.
AACTATGAAACAGGGCTCGCCAGGAAGTTAGACCAGACCATCTCTCAGGCTTATGTGCCTCAAGTATATTTTGTATGGTATGTGTGTTCCGTTGGGTTGCAGCTCCATATTAAGTAAATAACCATCATAAATAACTTATTTGTACAGTAATACACAATATCACACTTTCTTTTATTATAAATGGCGTTTATAAAATTTACTAAAACACTGAGTACTTGCTAGATAGATGAATTGTCAAAGGGTAGGAAGCAAAGAGTTAAAGAGTATGAAAAGCAGTATAAAAACAGGTGGACGTGAAAATTTAAATGCCACAGTTTACTGATGGAAGACATTATGAATGAATTACAGATAGAAGTTGTTTGTAAATGACATCTACACTAATAAATCTGTAATCAAGCTGTGTGTCTCCCTTTATTTGAATGCGAACTGCGCAAAGCTACCACATCAATTTGTACGGTGTTTTCAAATTTTTAGAGCTGATGGTCCAAATTAAAATCTGCAGAAATAGCTGATGACATATGTACCGAGGGACGGAGGAAACTTTAAATTTCTACACAGAACATCATCGACCACGGATCACACTGTAATTGACATGTTCGTCCCGTGCACAAAAAATTAGAAAAATTATCACACAACATAGGATATTTTGTTTAATATTATGACTTCGAATATTCAGTTTTTGTTGCCTTGATTGCAGTAAATATACAGAATACCTGAATCAGGCGTAATAAGCATTAGTAATATTTAATTTACAGCAAAAATAATGCATTTAAAGAGTTTGACAAAGATGAATATATTGATCTCTGGATTATTTATATTATATATTTGATATATATTATATATTACATTATATTATATATTTAGTCACGTGACCTGGAGGAAACTACTCATCTTATATCATAAATCTTGACTTTAAGAGGCCATATTAGAAAATGATTGAACTGGCTGATAATAATATTTCTCTTTGGTTATATTTTCTCAGTTTTATGAATTTTGATTAACTAAACAGAATTCATTACTCAAACCACTACATAATATATTAACTCCTCAATAAAAGTATCAGACTTGTAATATTTCCGAAAAGTAATTTTGTGCTTAGTATCGATTAAAAAAGGGGGTTTTAACGACACCGTGTCGCCGCAATTTGATAGTGAATAGTGATAAATAATTCCGTATTAAAGAATAAAAAAAATTATATATCGCTTACCGGTAGTTCTCGAGAAATCGGAAGTAAAAAATCAGTGCTATATTTGTAGATCCTTGTGCCTTTGGCAACATTGTTAACCTAACCACAAGCACTAGGAAGAAAACAAGAAAAAACTTTACATGGTGATACTTCAAATGTATTATTTCGCGTGTAACTTACAATTAAAACTAAAGTTTTAATATGAAATTAATTGGTATAATTTATGGTACGCGTACTTTTAATCCAAAGGTACACAATATTGTCATTATCAAAAATATATCTAGGAATGCATTTAACGTGTTTAGGTATATCTGCGTCGTTTCATTTTGAAGCGGCAATATCAGTAGGCTATAGATTGTGGCTAGGTCGAAATGCAGCCTGGACCAGAATGTTATAACAACATAAGGCATGTGGAATTCAATTACTGTTAGTAACTAATAAACTGATTCAATGAGTACTATGTTAGTGATGACGTGTGAAAGCAAACAACCGCTGTGCGTGTCCAGCCATGTCCGTGTGGCTTTGGCAACATGTTTTTTTTCTGGTCCAGGCTACATTTTAACCTAACCACTTCAGTTTTGAGATACGATAAAGAAAGATGGCTCGAAATTTAAGTAGATGTATGAAAGTTATTAAGCAAGAAATACATGTTATTACCCACAGCTTAGGAATGTATACATATAGTATTACGAAAACTTGCCAGAGATTTCGGATTCTTTATTGCAAATGCTATCGTTGGCGGTTAAGACATTTTTAGAAATGGCCGTCGACCGTACTGCCAACACTATCGCAGACGGTAACTTTCGTGTTGCCTTATGTCTAACATACATTTCTTTTTGCTTTAATGTGGAATTTTTATCCTCAGGAAAGTGTGTTCCAAATTTCTGACCTAAGGGACAGTTGTTTCCCCGTACGCCTTTATTGGACCGTTAGCGAAAATGTTTCAAATAGCTTTAATTTCTCATATTTCACAAAAACCTTGGATCACATACAATTTTTTGGAGTTGATGAACCAGAGGAGAATGAGCAAAAATGCTCAGTATGAAGCAAGAAGAGAGCAATACAGAAAATTTAGAAATCAAATAAACAGGAAATGCAAAGAAGCAAAAGAAAGATGGGCACAAGAAAAGTGTGAAGAAGTAGATTAGGAAAAAGTCATAGGTAAAGTCGAGGTGGCGTATAGGAATATCACACAGAATATGGGAAAAATGAATAAAAGAGGTATAAACTTTTAAGCTGCCGACGGGAAACATCTTCTAAGCTCAGAATATAAAGTTGGCAGATGGAAGGTATACATAGAGAAACTGTATAATGGAGATGATTTGAACAACAGTATACTGGAAAAAGAAATTGATGTCGACATTGATGACTTAGGTGATCCTGATTTGAAGGCAGAATTTAATAGAGCTTTGAAATCAAATAAATCAGTTGGAATTGATGAGAGTCCTGAAGAACTTCTGAAATCCATTGGAGAAAAATGGATCCAAAGATTATTCCAACCTACTTATATCAAAAAGTTATGAAACAGGAGAGATTCTACATCTACATCTACATCTATACTCTGCAAATCACAAATACTGTGGGTGGCAGAGGGTGCTAAGCACCAATCCTAATTCTGCGCATTCCAATCCCGAACAGATCGAGGGAAGAAGGAATACATAAATGAATCAGTACGGCATCTTATTTCTCTAATCTTATCCCCCCTGTCATTGCGACCTAAATAGGTTGGCGGAAGAAGTATTTCGTTGCACTCGTAACTTAAAGATTTTCGCATATTCTCCAGCAAATTCAAACGAAAACGACGTCGTCTGTCCTCCAAACAATCCCAGCCCAACCCACGAATTAGCTCTGTGACACTTACGTAAGGACTGTAACTTGCAGTCACGAATCGAGCGGCTCTTCTCTGTACTTTCTCTAATGTGTCAATCAATCCCTTGCGATACGGATCCCAAATTCCACAACAGTATTCCAAATGCGGACGCACTAGTGTTTTGTACGCTATTTCCTTTGTATGAGCATTACAACTTCTCAAAATACGACCTATGAATCGTAGTTTGGAATTAGCTTTTCCTACAACGGAAGTTATGTGCATGTCCCATTTCATGTTGCTTTGTACTGTTACGCCTAGATACTTCAGGGAATCTACAGTGTCAACAACTGAATTGTTAACTTTGTACTCCAGAGTAAGCGGGGTCTTTTTATTACTTATGTGCATTGCCTTGCACTTTTTACAGTTAAGTGTAAGCTGCCATTCACGGCACCATTCCGAAATAACATCCAGATCGCGCTGAATTTCTAAGCAATCGTCGGAGCACCTCACTTCCCTATAAATAAGTGCATCATCAGCAAAAAAACGCATCCTGCAATTAACGTTGTCACCGAGATCGTTTATAAAAATTAAGAAAATAAGTGGTCCTATTACACTTCCTTGAGGAACGCCCGAAGTAACATCTAGTTTAGAAGAGGCTTCCCCGTCTACAACGACATACTGTGACCGACCAGTTAGAAAATCGCGTATCCATTCGCAAATCTGATCAGATATACCGTACGCTCGGATCTTCGCTAAGAGTCGGTTGTGTGGTACAGAGTCAAAAGCTTTCTGAAAATCCAAGAAAATAGCATCAACTTGTGATCCTGCATCAATAACTTTCATTATATCATGCGAAAATAGAGCCAGTTGCGTTTCATATGATCGGTTCTTCCGAAATCCGTGTTGGTATGCTGTAAGTAGCTCGTTTTCATCTAGAAACTTCATAACGTTATAGCATATGACATGCTCCAGAATTCTACTGCAAACAGATGTTAGGGATATCCGACGATAATTCCTAGGATCTCTCCGATCTCCTTTCTTGAAAACGGGAATCACCTGCGCAATTTTCCAGTCAGAAGGTACTTTTCTTTCCTCTAAAGATTTACGAAATATATCTGACAGAAATGGTTCTATTTCTTCCGCGTATTCCGAAAATACTCTTACTGGTACACCATCGGGACCCGGCGCTTTCCCCCACTTCAGGAGCTTTAATTGCTTTATGATACCTACACTATCAATTTGTACTGGATCCATTTCAAATTCAACACGCCGTGGAAAAACGGGAATGTTTTCCATGTTTTCGTCAGTGAAGGAATTTTTAAATTCGGCGTTAAATACGGTAGCCTTGTCGCGGCTGTCATCAACTTCCCGACCGTCTTTTAGTAGAACTGGCATATTGTTGTCACAACCACCTATTTTTTTTACATACGACCAAAATTTCTTTGGATTTTCAATGAGGCTCTTGGAAAGTGAGTTGCATCGAAAGTCAGTGAAGGCTTCGCGCATCGTATTCTTGACCTGTCCTCTTGTCTCAGCTAGTTTTTCTAAATCACTCCTATACATGGACTTTCTTGAGCGTGCATGAATCTTCCTTTGCTTTTTAATTAACCTTTTGACTTCACGCGTATACCACGGGGGATCGTTCCCGTCCCTGATTGTCCTTTTCGGTATATGTAAGTCCATACCTTCCCTGACTATATTTATGAATCGAAGCCACATCTCTTCAACCGAGCCTCTTCCTTCTAATAAGGTAATGTATTTATCCCTCAAAAACGTTCTTAAACTCTTCTTTAGGGCCTTTTCGAACCTGTAAACTACCCTTTCTTTTTTCTTTTTGCGCTCGACTGTTAATATTACTGTAGCAATTACAGCTTTATGATCACTTATTCCCGTGGTGGTAGAAATGTCCGTAAATAATTCAGGCCTATTTGTAAAGAGAATATCTAAAATGTTTTCGTTTTCGTTGTCGCACCGCGTTGGTTCAGTGACGAGCTGCTCAAGATTTAGATCTGAGAACAGGTCGAGAATAATCTCACAGGATATTTTATCCCTGCCACCAGTAACGTGGGCGTAATTACTCCAGTCAATACACGGCAAGTTGAAGTCGCCTCCTATTCCCACTGATTTTAATAAAAGTGACATCTTCACACTTCAGAAGAAAGCACAAACGGACAGATGTGAGAATTATCGCACTATAAGTCTAACATAACATGCTTCAAAATTACTGACCAGAATAACATACAGAAGAATGGAAAGTGTTATAGAAGGGATAGTATGTGAGGATCAGTTTGGGTTTAGGAAAAAATCGCGGTACAAGGCAAGCAATTCTGGCTTTAAGATTAATATTTGAAGGGCGGATCAAGAAATAAAAAACATACTTTTTTGGCTTTTGTTGATTTAGAAAATGCTTTTGATAATGTTTGGTGGGACAAGATGGTCAAAATTTTAAATAAGCAAGGTCTAAAATACCGAGATAGACGAATACTTTATAGTCTTTATAAGAGTCCAGTAGCTTTTATAAAAGTAGAGAATCATGAGAGACACGCATCAGCTAAAAAAGGTTTTTGACAATCCTCATTAATATTCAACTTGTATGTAGAAGAATCAAAACGGTAGAGGACTGTGAACAGTTGCAGGTGCTCCGGACGGTATACGATACGTATAACATGGAACAAAGATAATCGTCGGGAAGAGTCAGCTTATTAGTTGCACACATAAAACTAAGTTTCTTCACGATGAAAAGGTGGAAAAGGAATTGCTTGTTAAAGATTTAAAATATAGTTATGTCATAATCGCTGTCATCGTGGTGCAAGATTTTGCCAGGAGACATGCCTTCCGTTCCAACGGCACGCCGGACGTTACAAAATGTAACGAAAGACTTGCTTGTCCCCCATCTAACGTATAAATACATGGGCATAATATTTGTTAACTAGCGGAGTTCCCGGCGTTGCCCGGTATAGTTGTAGATTCACCCGTACCCTATTTTTATTCCCGCAATGAAAAACATTTGAACAAAGTTTCATAAAATTCGAGCCAACTTTTTTCGGAATTAAAGCAAACCTAGGTTCACCCGCCTCCTACCAAGGAACGGGTGGGTTGAAGTTTGTTTGCACGTACGCTATTTTCATTCGTCCGAAGAGATTCATGTATATCAAGCTTCTTTAATTTATTTAAGAAATTGCATTACCACATAACTGAACAATGCTAGATTATGTTAGAAACTCACATTTGATTAAATTGCGAAGTGAATGGATATAATTTTTGCTCGAAACGCCAGATACTTTAACTCCGTACATTCAGCCTTTTATATAAATATCAAAAGTGAATCCGGAATAACATTATCGCAAACAGAAGACTAATGCTGATGGTCAAAGACATTTTACAGAGATCATGCTTAAAGAAAATCTCTGTTGTTTTTATGGCTACCTATGGCGTTTAAAAATTGAATACCCCGAATTAAAGGAAAGAATACTTCAAGTTTTGATTAGTGTGCAAAATAGTTATAATTGTAATGTTATCTTATTGCTTTCATTAAAGGCTATGGTCAGAGACATTGTAGTTGTGTGTTTAGTGCGAAGTATGGAACATTTAATCCTTCTATCTTTGGGATTTTTCATCATTCGTTCAGAATTTAATTTGATGCTCCTGCGTTATTTAACGTTGAAACATAAAAGACATGCCAAACAACTGAATTAAGATTCTAAACTTTAAAACGGTGAATACCCCATCGAAATCTGCTTCGTAGTTTTCGAGTTTTTATACGACCAATATATCCGGTTTTCGTTTTTATAGATATAGATTTTTGTTTTATAGATATAGATAGGTGAACTCAACTGGGCAGAGAACATTCGGCAGTTAGGGTAATCCTTCATTTACTGGAGAGGTTGATGAGGGGATGTACGAGAGAAGTGAGGGAACTGGTCAATAGGCTTTATTCACACCATTGCTTGAATATGTTGGTTTAGGAGCTGGAAGGGTAGCAAACGAGGGTGGTTATATTTGCCTCGGAAATTGCCGCAAAACACACTCAGTAACAAATACGTAAACTGAACTGGAATGGGATTCATTCGAAGACAGGAGGGTCAAGAGAGTGATGGAAGTGTTCAAGGTGTGTATTTCTAGTGCAGATGGAATGGATATTGGTGGAATAATGAGTAGTAGATGGCAGGGAAGAGATGACAGTGGCCAACTGTGCCAAATGGTGGCGAGATGTGAGAGACAGCATGTAACAGCAAATCAGCGATCACAAAGCGGTAATTGTAACTATCAGACTAATGACCAAGCGAAAAAGGAGAAAACGGCGGATTGTATACAGATTCAGTAAGGCCTCTAAGGAGTGTTTTAGAACATACCTGAGGAATAATTACCATAACTTCAAGTCAAAAAATGACACCGTTGAAGAGATGTGGCATCGATTTATACGAATAGTCAGGGAAGGTATGGATATACATATACCGAAGCGGATAATAAATGGGGAGGATGATCCACCGTGGTACACATGCGATGTCAAAAGATTACTCAAAAAACAAAGGAGGATACACGCACGCTCAAGAAGGAAGGGGTGTCGCAGTGATTTACAAACCTTACCTGAGTTAAGAGGACGTATTAAGAATGTAATGCGTGAGGCCTTCAACGATTTTCATTCCAACTCTCTCTCTAAGAGTCTCACAGAAAACCCAAAGAGATTCTGGTCGTATGTACGAAAAGTCAATTGTACCAATAGCAATATATCAGCACTAATTCGTGAAAGTTCAGAGGTTAATGAAAGCCGCGATAAAGCTAACGTACTAAATACTGTATTCAAAAAATTCATTTACTGATGAAAATCAGGATAGTGTTCCCGTTTTCCCACGCCGTGTCGAGTTGGTGATGGAATCATTACGGATAGATACTGCAGGTATCATAAAGCAATTAGAGCTCCTGAAGTGGGGGAAAGCACCGGGCCCAGATGGAATTCCAGTAAGAGTATTTTCAGAATATGCGGCGGAAATCGGTCCATTTCTGTCTGATATATTCAGTAAATCATTAGAAGAGCGAAAAGTACCTTCAGACTGGAAAATCGCGCAAGTAACTCCGATTTTCAAGAAAGGTGATCGAAGTGATCCTGGAAACTATCGTCCAATATCTATAACATCTGTTTGTAGTAGAGTTATGGAGCATATTATATGCTCGAACATTATGAAATTTCTAGACGATAATAATTTGCTTACAACAAATCAACACGGATTTCGGAAGAAAAGATCATGTGAAACACAGCTGGCCCTATTTACACACGACGTAATGAAAGTTATCGATGCAGGTTCACAAGTAGATGCCATTTTTTTAGATTTTCAGAAAGCCTTTGACTCTGTGCCACACAACCGCCTTTTAGCGAAGCTACGAGCGTACGGTATTTCGGATCAGCTTTGTGAATGGATAAAGGATTTTCTAACTGGTCGGTCGCAGTATGTCGTCGTTGAAGGAGAAAGTTCTTCTAGTCTAGATGTTACATCGGGGGTACCTCAAGGAAGTGTAATAGGACCACTTCTTTTTTAAATTTTATAAACGATCTCGTAGACAAAGTGAAAAGCCTTTTTAGATTGTTTGCTGATGATGCGGTTATTTATAGGGAAGTAAGGAATTTGGCCGATTGCTTAGAAATTCAGCGTGATCTGGATATTATTTTGGCATGGTGCGCTGAGTGGCAGCTTACTCTAAATTGTAAAAAGTGCAAGACAATGAAGCATAACTAACAAAAAGAATCCAATTGTTCAGATATACGAGTTAAACAATACTGATTGATATGGTTAATTCTATGAAATATTTGGGAGTAACAGTACAAAGGAACATGAAATGGGACTTAATTCGTTGGTAGGTATAAGCTAATTCTAGGCTGCGATTCATAGGTCGAATATTGAAAAATGGGAATGAACAAACAAAGGAGATAAAGTACAAATCTCTTGTGCGTCCACATTTGGACTATTGTTGTGCCATTTGGGATCCGTTTTCGTAATGGGTTGATCGAAAGTATAGAGAAAGTACAGAGAAGAGCCGCTCGATTCGTGACCGCTTGCTACAGTCCTTATGAAAGCGTCACAGAACTGATTAGTAGACTAGGCTGGGAGTGTCTGGTAGATAGACGACGCACGTTTCGTTTAAACTTATTGGTAAACATGCGTACTCCCACTTTCACTCGCGAGTGTGGTGAAATACTTCGTCCACCAACCTATTTGAGCCGGAATGACAGGATAGATAAGATTAGAGAAATAAGGTGCCGTAATGATTCTTATATGAATTCTTTTTTCCCTCGTACCATTAGGGATTGGAATGCACAACAAAGAGTTTAGCTTTGGTGCTGAGCACCCTCTGCCACCCACAATTTTGTGAATTGCAGAGTATATATGTAGATGTAGATAGGATTTATAAAAGTGATCAGTTAAAATATGTTTGGGAATATGGCGTAATATCTCAAACGTTTCGAGATATCGGGTAATAAAGACGCAAGAATTAAGAAATATACAGTCATCTCGTTATTGGAAGTCTTTCAGATCAATACCCGTTCGAATACATTCAAACACTTTCGGAATTAGAGGTGCATCCCTGTGGTTGCTTCCTTCGGAAGCCATTTTAGACATTGATAGTATATATATAATATCGTGGTCAATAGAGGCGATCGTAAGGAAATAACGACAATCATAACGATTTGGAGAAGGTATAAACAGAGTTTTGGAGAGTGGAAACAGTTGTCTACAGTCGAAAGAAGGAGGCTGTGGCAATATTTCGCGTTAAGAGCCAGCAGACGTTTTAATGTAACCTTGAGTTACGAAACTGCGAGAAGAGGATCGGTGAAGCTGAAGGAATTATTTAAGTTTAATCTGGTAATAGGTCACATTTCCACAGTTGTCGAACAATAATTTTGTAAATAACCGTCTCTAAACAACTGTTTTGATGAATTTTATGCAGCCACTGATGATGCCTATACCACAAGAGACGAAACGCGTCTGGGGAATAAAATAAAATAAAATAAAATGCACCAAAACAGTTGTTTAGAAACGGTTATTTGCAAAATAAATATATTTAGGGATCAGAGTTGGAGATTTAACAGGTGGTGAACTTGTTTTTTACTAACGTAGCTAGTATAAAATTATGTATTTGCGACACAGTACCTAGTGTTTAAGATAATGTTTCTCTTTTTGAACTAGTTTGAAATCATGGAAGGATTAAGAACTACGTTCGGTTGCTGTATTCTAATTCACAAAAGACCAAATACATTGAACTATAGGCAAATCTTCTTATTCAAAGTGCATGAAGAATAACATTCTAGTTTAATTGAGCAAGCTGTATATTACATAACCTGTTTGGATTCGATTCGAGACATAGAGATTACACAATTGAATGTCGTTAATGAACTATATTTCTGCCAGTATTGTTATAGAACATAGCCAATCAATGAAATATCAATTAGTACGCGGCATCTTGGGGGTAGTATGCTTCCTTCGCGACACAGGGGTTGCCGGTTCGAGTTCGGCAGTGGGCATGGGTAATTTTAACATGTTGGTGATTTTTCGGCCCAGGTCATTAGTTGCTACGATAACAGTTTTTGGTTAGTTTTCCCGTCTTGCAACTAAACAAATGCTTTTGATGGCAGACGCGTTTCGTCTTTATTAAGACATCTTCAGTTCCAGTTTTATATCATGAATTAACACGCGCAAGTTCGTGTTTCCACATCAGTTACTATTCTTGCACTACCACTACTGTCCAAAGGTTTTGCAGGCTGCATTCTAGCGAATTTCACCGGCTACTAACTGTATATAAACTTTTGCTGTTGTTGACATCCAAAAGTCGTGAGACATGGTGTAACAACCTCAAAACCTAAAATTAAATGGAATGGTATTTTATGAAGCACTTATGGTAAGATAGAGTTTGGTTAAATATGATCTGGTAGGTTTGTTTTACAATTTCTTGTAAATCAATGTATATAGACTTTGTTTTATGAAAAGAAATTAATTAAAGGCCATTCAATATGTTTAAGAACAGAATTGTGCAAGAGAATTGTTTTAAATGTTCGTAATTCCAAGTATTAATGCAAGTTTTGATGTCTAAAGAACAATTGCTACAGTTTAAAATGATTTCTGTAAATAATTTTGTGTTTAAGTATCTTAATTTCCATTTCTGAACATTTGCATTAACTGTAAATGATTATGTACTAATTTTGATTGTTTTAATATGTTTCAATTGTTTAAGTATTGTTATGTTAGAGAATTATCTGTCGGAATCTTTTGAAGTGTTCTAGAAATTTCGGTGGGGTTTATATAAAGCGATCATCCGGAGCAGAGAAACAGTTTTTCGGCAAAGTTTTCACCGACTCAATTTACGACGGCTAAGAAGTATTGTCCGTGGAAGAAATGTTGCATACACTCGCTGGATTGTATGTATCCATGTAAACAGTATCGTTGACGTTCGTGTTTCTTTGAGAATAAAAAAAAGTTTAAAGTGAACTCTATGGTGGAGTGATTATTTATCATACTAATTAAACCACCAACAATCTTGTAATGGGTAATTTTAATTAAATGTTGTGCCCGTCTTGTGTCGTCATGTTGTTGGTATTCCATTCTCAATTCGTCACTAACCTTGATTTCAGTGGCACAGTTAGTGTCCAGATCTCCAGTTAGAGTTGTGTTCTGTCTGCTTGTTTCGCTGATTGCGGAGGGCAGAACTGTAACCTGGACACGCACATGCAAATTTTGAAGAAGATCTGTGACGCGAAATGCGTCTGGGTGCCTGGAGAGCGTCCAACATACGCGTCTCTGGCACTCTGACAACGCCTACACCCACACCGCACAGCCGGCGACTGCCACGAAAAATAAACTACACGACATCTGCTGTAAATCTCCCAACACACGCAGGCGATCTCACTGAAAATTTTCATGAATGGTCCAAACTTACAGCGTTTGCCAACTTTTATCAATCCGAGGACCGGTGAAACGTCAAAAAGAATTCTGCGGATCTCTAACTTATACAGAACTATTTTCTTTACCAATATGTATATTATTAACACGTGGCACATATTGTGTTGTAACATCAGAAAAGGGAAGGTATAAATCGGAGGATGGGCTTTAACAACACTATTAGAAATAAGCAGCAAAAAATTTGAAATTCATACTGAGGATATCATGACAGACCTAAGAGAGCATAAAAAAACATAAAAGAGTTCGTGTAGAAAATATTACTACAGATGTCTTAAAGATAGCCAGATGTGAAATTGTATCTTAAATTCGAGTAATATTTAAATTGAGCCTGGATACTTTCTACTTACCAGAGGACTGGAAAAGTGCGATAGTAGTGCCGGTACATGAAGGAGGCGTGAGAAATAGGAGACTAAAATTATAGGCCAATCAGTTTGACATCAGTGGTAGGTAAATTAATGGAGAGGTTGATATGCAACCACATCAGAAATATATGTAAGGAATCTAAGAGATTTTCAAGTCGGCAACATAGCTTTAGGCAAATATATTCATGCGAATCTCATTTAGCAGGATATATAGAACATATTTCGGATGAATAGAACAAAATAGAACAAATTGATAATCTTGACCTTTCAATGGCCTTTAATAGTGTTAGCTATAAAATGGTGGTAAATAAAAAAAACTATTGGAGTGGATGCAAAAGTGATTTTCTGGGTAGAAGAATTATTAAACGGTAGAAATGTTGTATTAAAGGAAGTGGAAGTGAAATAGGGTGTGCCACAGTGTAGCGTATTAGGACCATTGCTATTCGACATTCTAATGAATGATTGTGTTGGTATATTAATACCGAGCGTGGTAGGTGAGTGGTTAACGTTCTGGCCTCGCATTCCGGAGGACGTGGGCTTGAATCCCCATCCGGGCATCCCTCCCTTCAAAAGGCCATGGCCGAATCCCTTCCCGTTCCTTGTCCCCACTCCCATCCCGCATTTAATGACCTTAGCCGTCTACGAGGCGTAAAGCAATAAGTAAAAAAAGATATATTCGTATTAGAAGTTAGGTTGTTTTGATAAAGTTTTCTTTGCCTTAATTATGGTTTCGACATTTTTGTAGTCGGTACAAAATTTCACATTTGATTTCCGAATGATTTATGTTCTCTACGTAGAGATATTCTGTTCTTATTAAGCCCAACGGCTGTCATTCTTAAATCTGTCTCTTAGCAATATATTCCAAAATTCGACAAATACTACTATTATTATTAACTAGCTAGTGCCTATGACTTCTTTTGTGTATGTAAAGAATTTGATTGATAGGTAGCGACATGCAACCACCATGGTGCACAATAGGTAATACCACACATAAACACCAGTGATCTGTGCAGGGTATTTTAAATATAAGGACACACATGTCTTTCATCGAAATATGAAAATGCCCCAAACTTGAACCACTATCTTCCACACCCATATTTACCTACATGCAACCAAGATGGTGAACGTTGGGAGATTCGAGGTTACTATCACATACAAACACTAGTGGACTGCGCTGGGTAGTTTGACTGCAGAGTGAAATATAGGGACACACATGTATATTTTTATTAAGGTCAACCACTTTCAACCACTATATCTTCCGCACCCCACAGCTACCGACATGCAATCATCATAGTGTACGATGGAAGACTCCAGGCTACTATCACATACAAAAAACCAGTGGTCTGCGATTGGTAGTTCTGGCTGCGAAGTGAAATATAGGGTCACGCACGTCGGATCGACCACTTTCAACCACCATATCTCCACACCACCATAGTTACCGACCTCTCACCACCATAGTGCATGATGGGAGACTCCAGGTTACTAACACACAAACGCCCGTGATCTGCGTTATGTAGTTGCGGCAGCAAAAAGAAATGTAGGGCCATACATATTTTTGGTCGAAATATGAAAATGTCCCAGATCGATCATTTTCAACCACCATATCTCCCACACCCCCATAGCTACCGGCATTCGGCCACACTGTGCGCTATCGGAAACTCCATGCTACTACCAGACATAAACACCAGTGGACAGCGCTAGATGGCGGAGGCTGCAGGGTGAAATATAGGGACACACGTCTATTTTTATATAAGATTTCATTTAATTGCCTCCGCGCAAAAGTTAAACGTTTTCTAAAGTCTTCAATAATTTACTTCACAGCAACAAAATGGACGGTATTCCCAGAGTCGCCCGACCACTCCCGTATCAGACACCCAGCTGCAAGCCATGACACAGTACATAGCCCAGTTGTTACATTCGCCCTACAGATACGATTCCACCAGAACTATTTCCTTCCGCGCTAACGCTTTTGGACAATAATAGTGTAGCAATCTGTACATATAATAACACTATGTCTAAGGTTGCAACGATATATCGATCACCGATAATATGGATAGTATCGCTCCAAAAATATCGATATTTCTATCGATATTGTTAAATGGTCGATACGATAATATCGATAAGATGCTGTGAAATATCGAAAACTACAAACCCTTCGCATTTAAAAAAAAAAAAAAAAAAAAAAAAAAAAAAAAAAAAAAAAAGAATCCTGAAAATAAATGTTTGGCTGAAAGGGACCAAACTTGACTATGCTAAACTCTGATTTAGCTCGATAACGTCCTTTGCTACCGAGTGATTTCACACCATTTCGTACGCATTATTCGTTCCCCATTCATTTAGATTCTCCGTTTTATTATTAATATGTTGCGTTCGTTAGTTCTTATTTCTCTCAGGGACGTATTACAATATTCTAAATGGGGTAAAAAAATATGACCGCCTGATCGATACAATTGCTTATTTTATCAGTGTGATAATAGACGTTTTAATGCAGTTGAAGGGAAAGGTTTTTAGTTTTAATGAAGCACTTAGCACCATTTTCCCTTTTCGTGGAACTATCAAAACAAAAATTAATGAAACATATGAAAAAAAAAAAAACTTACGAAAGTTGTGAAGGAGGAGTTGAAAAGTGTGGACCATTTTTTTATTGAAACGTACAGAATAACACCGACTATTTGGATATTACGGTACATTTTATGCTAGAAAATTAAATTGAAAATCAGTAATGATTGGTATACTAGTTGGATAAGATATGTTCAAAATTGCAATTAATAATTTACTCAGCGTAGCCTCGTCGGTTCCTTCTGAACGCCTTTTCTCACAGGCAGGAACCACTGTCACTCAAACTACGAATGGACTTCATGGGAAAAAGGTTAAGCAAAGTACGTTTTCAGGCTCTGTTGACGCTTAATATTTGCAGACCTAATTTTTTTCAATAAACTACCTCAAATTTATTACTTGATTTTGATTTACATACTTATTTCTAATTTCTAAAATAATATGTACAAATATCGGAATATATCGATATTATCGATACGATGTGGCCGATATTATCGATTATTATAGCTGCCTGGCATCAATATAAATATCAATATATTTATTGATATTGATGTTACCTTACATCCCTGACTGTATCTTGGAGACAATCTGTACATCCAGCATAATTTAAAAAAAAAAAAAAATGAGTTTCGGGCATTGTTAGTGGCCTGCAGTAAACGAATCAGCTGTTTTTAAAATTTTTGTCTGTCTCTTTGAACGAACGGGATTTACGCAAAAAGCATTGGTTAGATTTTGGTGGGATTTTTCAGTAAAGTGCAGCCGCTTGTTCTGTAGCAAAAAAATAATGTGTTTTATTTTGGTATGAAGTCGGAAATAAGGGAAATTTAAGATGAAAATGTGCTCAAAATAGATAAAAAAAAAATGTGCTCAAAATAGATGAAAATGTGCTCAAAATAGTTTCAATTTTACGTCGAACACGTTGCAGGCAACTACTATTTCGTTCTCACAACTACTATTTAATTCTTGGCGTAGAAATGTTTATTGTGATTTCAGCTTACCAGTAGCGTCGTTAGCTTCACAGTCCACTACGTAAAGTTTCAGACAACAGGTAGTTATAAATAACAGCCAAAGCTAAGATGAAAACAAAATATAAACATGGCGATTTATTAATCGAGCAATCACTTTTAGCTTGAACATTTCAGATTTTCTCGTGATTTCCCCTTCTGTCTTTAATCGAATAAAAAATCTTTGAAAAATCGCATATCATTCATATTAATAATGTTAACGCTTAAAAACGTAGTACCGCCGGTATCGCAAACTTAAAACAAAAAAAAAAAAACAAAAACAAAAAAAAAACAAAAAATTGTACGGGAGGTAGTTTCCAAGAAGTTTCTTTTATGACCTAACCACAAAAGAGGGGATTTATAATTTCCGGTTAATATTCTATTTTTACATGGGTAACTGAAAAGAAAATCTGAAAAATAACATTATGCATTCAGTTTAACAAACACATATGTTGTTAAATCCTCTTATTAGTTAATGTCGGAAGAAGACACATCTGGATCCCAACTGTTTTGTAAACGGAATTTCATTAATTTATATGTAAGATTAAAATAAGGCTTTTAAACTTGAGCTACTGTGCAAAGTTAAATGTGATACATGCCCAATATTGCTGAAATTGGTCTTGGTGTTCAGTTGTGAGAGGGCATTGTTAAGGTGGTTGTTTGTATTCAACATTTAAAGGTGACTGTTGCAATGTTTATATTCGGTTGTCAAAAAATATTGCTACTGTGTTTATGTTCATATGTCAAAAGATATTGTTGAATTGTTTATGTTCAGTTTTAAAGGATACTGACGCGGTGCTTGTATTGAGTTTTCAGAGGGTATTGTTGCAACATTGTGTTCAGTTGCAATGTTTATATTCAGTTGTCAGAGGGTATTGTTACGGTTTAGCTTTTAAAGGCGATTATTGCAATGATTATGTTCAGTTGTCAGAAGGCATTGCTACTGTGTTATATGTTCATATGTCAAAGGATATTGTTGAGTTGTTTGTGTTCAGTTTTAGAGGATACTGATGCGGTGCTTATATTAAGTTTTCAGTTGTTGCAACGTTTTTGTTCACTTGTTAGAGGGTATCATTACGTTGCTTATGTTTAGCTGTCAAAGATGATTGTTGCAATGATTATTTTCAGTTGTCAGAGGGAATTGTAATTTTTCGGAGGGTATTGTTATAGCTTTTTAACGCTTCCGCCAGGAAGTGTGATGAATGATGTCGGTTTGACGCTGGATTGTTTGTTTGCTACAACTATTCCTTTGTAATATCTTTTAGTAATTCTACTTCAGTTTCAATTTCTTTTAATGATTTATAACTTTAAAAATATGTTTTGGTATGCAAAGCTTCAAAGAGAGCTGTTACGTAGTAACATTCTTGTACCAGTAATTCAGTACGTATAATTTTCACAGTCAGTAAGCTGCAGGTTGTGAGAAAAAAGAAAGGAGATGAAAGTGCTTAAGAAAACTAGCAAAGCTAATGGTATCCATAAAGTCAGCGCAAACTTTCTTGGTATTACGTACACTCGAAGAATAATATTTTAAACCTCACAAATTGCTCCAATTGGACTCACAAATTTGTCCAGTCAGCGCACCATGCTTCGCCTATGTTGAAATTGTTTTGGACCAGCTCTTGACCAAACGTCCATGTTGAATATCTAGATTTTAGTCTATTTGGAGCCGTGTGTGTGCACTCCTGATGAATTTGAAGGTGTGGATATCTTAAGCATTTCTGCCATTCCTTTTTTAAACCCGCTTGTCTTCGGAGACTTGGTGGGGGGATGTTAGAGAGTACAGGCAGCCAGTCTGTAGGTGTAGATTTAACAGTTCCAGATATTGTTCTCATTGTGTCATTTAGCTGAATGTCGATCTTTTTTGTGTGACTGGTGTTTAGCCATACTGGACTGCAGTATTCAGCAGTTGAGTATACCAGAGCAAGAGCTGATGTTCTGAGAGCTACAGCATGTGCTCCCCAACCCGTCCCTGAAAGTTTGTGAAGGATGTTATTTCGAGTTTTTACTTTTGCCACTGTTTTATGGATATGCTCCTTATATGTCAATGACCGGTCAAGAACCACACCAAGATATTTTGGATGAGGATTGTACTTCAGTAATTAGACTCTGAAAATAACTTGAGATCTGTAGTAGGCTTTTCTATTGTGTAGGTGAAAAGAGCTGACCTCTGTCTTATTTATATTCAGTTTAAGGTGTCGAGTGTTGAAGTACTCATTCAGTTTTTGAGGATCAGTTGCGAGAATCTCTTCAGATGTTTTGAAGTTGTTAGATTGTGCTGTCATAACTATGTCATCAGCGTATATAAACTTCCTAGAAGTGATGGATGGCAAGTCTGCGGTGTAAATGTTGAAGAGTAGTGGAGCAAGGACAGATCCTTGTGGTAGCCAGTTGTTTAATCTGTAAGATTTGCTTCTATTCCCCTTTAGGTGAACCTCAATCATTGGATTACATAGCATGTCATTCAGCAGAGAGGCAATCGTTTTGCACGGGATAATCCTCAGGATTTTCAGGATCAGCCCCTTCCTTCAGACTGCAGTCAAATCTACAAACGTTGCCAAGGTCTTTTTCCGATCTTGGAATTTCTTTTCGATATGGTTGGTCAGCGCCATTACTTGGTCGCAGCAACTCCGGTTTGGTCGAAATCCTGCATGCTCAAAGATAATCAAACTAAATAGAAAATGAATGTTACTAACTCCTCATACTGCATTCTAAGCGTTTGCTTAACGAGATGAACCATGTTTACATTAACGTGTCACCCGTAGCTTGGGAGTGTAGTGAATCGGATGAGGACCAATGGTCCATGGCATCTTATTCTCTTGGAATACGAGGTTGCCCCAAAAACGAATCAATTAGAAATAATCAATGGCATCAAGATCAAAAGGCATGACTTCTCCCTGGATGAAATATTCTGGATTTAAGGCAGATCGTAAGTAGGCCAAAGATCTTGAAATATCAAAAAACGACGCTTCAGTAACATGCTAGAAACGAAAGAAAAGCCTCATTTGAGAACTAAACATGAAGAGTAACGTAATGAATTGCACAAAAGATACAGACAGTAAACTAAAAGAATCTAACACGGAACGGAAATGAGAAAAAAAATTAACGAAAACTCTTGAAAAATAAAACAAGAGGAAATTCAAGGGAAAAACGATAAAGACAATCGTACCACCAGGAACGAAATAAAAGGAATAGGCTCACTAAAAACAGAGGGTTGCAGAGTAAATAGTAAAATTAAAAGTGCAAAACCCGAGAGTGGTGGGTGAGGGGTAACGCTCTGGCCTCGCATTCGGGAGGACGTCGGTTCGAAACCCTGCCCAGCTATCCTGATTCGGGGTTTTCCATGGTTTCCTCAAAAACACTTCAGGCGAATGGCGGGATGGTTTCTTCCCGTCCCTTGACCCCAGTCCTATCTCGACTATAACGGCCTAAGCCTTAAAAGCAAAACAAAAAGTGCAACTTTCTAAATTAGATATATTTGTTTTGATCCTATGCACAACAGCCTCAGTTATGAGGAGCAGTACATTTAATAAACCAATTACTGATCACCAGTTATATAATCAGACAGGAATTCTTCACGGGTCTTCTGCCGGATAAGATCTTTTAAACACGACGTTTCGGCAGTCACCTCCGCTGCCTTCATCTGGTGAGCTGTCATCGCGAAGTAGCTGCCGCGACGGTGCCGAACCGTCGCGTCGCGGCAGCTACTTCGCGATGACAGCTCACCAGATGAAGGCAGCGGAGGTGACTGCCGAAACGTCGTGTTTAAAAGATCTTATCCGGCAGAAGACCCGTGAAGAATTCCTGTCTACCATACGCCGGGAAAAACTTAATTGTCACAGTTATATAATCAATTTACAGCGTTAACCACTTATATATAACATCGCCTATTAGTACTATATAAGAATACAATTCCCAGAAATTATTATTCATTGTTGTATTTATAAATAACCTTAACAAAATAATCCATATCAGCGATTGTCAACAACTTTGTCCCCTTCCCCATTCATGCCCCCAAAGCATCTTATATTTTCTCGAGAGTTCTTTAGTTACCCAATTCCAAGGATAAAATGCTTCCTCAGAGTAAAATGAGCCTAAAACTCTCTCAGTCTAGAGTTAAATTTGTTAGATTTTCCTAGACATTTTATTTCCTTTAGTAGGTCACTGACTAAAGCTCCAGTGACAACGACTTTTAAACTGTTATATTTATACCTAGTATTATAGACGGGTATGTTTGCATTAAGTATGAAGTGTTCAGAATTTTGCAACACAAAAGACAGTATTATGTATTGTGCTAGCATTGAAAGTACACCTACCTTTCTGCATGATGTCCTTAAGCTTCTTCCTCAAATTTTATTTATTTATTAACCTTGTTGCATAGATACTTGCTGGGGAAGAACCTCTGGGATGTGATTCTTAGAGCACGTTTTTGTGTCTTAAATACCTTCTGTGCTTGTGAGTAGTTTCCCCCATAAGGAGATGCCATAAGCAAACACGGAGTGAAAATACAAATTTACTTCCTTGTATAAGCTATTATATTCTGGCTGTTATCCTCAGCTAAAGGGTTGGCCAACTTAGTTTATTTAGAAGCTGCTGAATATGATGCATCAAGATCAAATTGTTATCTGTATATACACATAGGAACTTTTATGAAACTGCTTTCTCTTCAGATGTCACATTGTACTGTAGCTTTCCTTTGTTTTATTTTTGTCAAATAATTGAAGTAACCGAGTATTTTCTGTGTTAACTTATTTGCACTGAACCATCTGTAGGCCTATGATTTGCATTTCTTTCAAGATACTGCAAATAGAAAAATATTTTCACTAACACCTAAAATGTCTCAGACATCATTTATGTATACTAGGAATAGCAGAGAACCCAAAATTGACCCCTGGAGCACATCTTGTTTAACTTTTGCCCCTTCTGAGGTTATGATCTCTTCTGTACATACATCCTTCATCGACACTCATAGATAAGATTTCAATCAAAGTCCTGGCCTACCACTAGCATTACAGCATTCTAGAATAAACTCATGATCGATACATTCAAAAGTCTTAGGTAGATCGTAGAAGATTACTACGGAGTTTAGATTTTTATGCATTGGTTCCGAAATATTCCCTAAAACCAAACTGAATTTTACTCAGTAATTCACTGATACTCTTTTCATAAAATAGGGAGACAGGAGTATCTTGATCTTTGAAGGAAAGAACACCAAGGAAAATCCTGAAAGAGAAAAGGGAAAAAAGAGAGAGGGGTATGCATGTACGATAATGAATGCGATTCTAATGAAAATTAAATATTATTTTGGAATAGTGAAGGAAAGATAAATTGATATCGAAAATGAGAATTTGTTTTTAATCTAAGGAAAAGCATTTTAGTGCTGGAAGGATTATATAGAGGAAGTATGATAAGGAAAAGATGGAAGTTGGTATGTGAGGTGTTGTTTTAATGATTTGCTCAAGGGTTTAAGGATCTGGATCCAAATACAGAAATCCCTCAGAATTACTAAGACGAAAAAAAAAAATATATCGATACTGAAAAAAAATAATAAAAATAAGCAGTTGAGATTTTGTCATATTTCATAAACAGAAGACAATCTCTCTATAGAAGAAAACACAAGCTATGCGGAAGCTATGGTAGTTGCTATTATACAACATCTTTCAAGGACAGAAGTAGAATTGGTTTTAAAAAAGCAAGTGTATAAGAGGATGAAGTATTAAGGGGGTAAAAAAGATATGTTACAGCTTGTGTGAGCCTGGATAAAGATTATTGTAAGAGAGTGTAAGTAAAGCTATCATAAGTGTTAAACGAATCAGCTGGCAAATGTGAATAAATAAAATTATTTATAATCTTTGTAAGAATGAAGATGATACGAGCATCACTTATAAAATGTGTGAGGCAATTTGCACAAATATCGCACTGTCAGTAGTAATGTTGAACACGTTGAGAAATTACCGAGCGAAAGTATAAACCAAAGTAAGAGAAAGGTCAAGCGGTAAAGCGGAAGTGATGACAATGCAAGTAGAATAGACAGGACAAGATGTGAAGAATTAAGACAATTATGTTATTTAGGAAGTAAAAAAGAAATTACAATTTATAACCGAAGCAAGAACGAAGTGGAAAGCAGAACGATTCTACAGAAAAGAAGCATCAGCAAAAAAGAAGAAATTTTTCAGTTCCAAACTCTGAACTAAATCTCGTGAATAACTTATTAACATTGTACGTACGAGACATAAAACTTCAAGGAAACGAAGCTTCGAGTTCAAACTAACCGAAACATGGAAAAGCTTTGAAACTGAGGTGCTGTAAAAGGATGTGAGAACACTAAAGAAAAAAATGGTCATGTTCTAGAAATCATTGGTGAAGGCAGAAATTTCTTGAAAAATGTCACCGAAAGAAGAAGCAGAAGTGGAGGGTAATATTTGGTAAGTGGGGAGAACATCTGATAGTAAAAAGTAGAGAGGAAGCGACAGATTAGACAACATGAAGCAGGCAAACTAGGACAGGCGGTGAATGATATGATAAAGTGACAGGACGAGATGGAGAGCTCAACAAAACCAGTTGAGACAGAGGAATAAGCAGGCAAATATGGCTTTAAACACGAGTAAATATGACCTGAAATTAACAAAATATGACCAAACATTTAAATTTTTTATATATAAAAACGTGCTCAATTATACATCATTTATTTTACCTAGTAGCGTTGCTTTCATGTAGTGCACCAAAAAGAAATTAAATTTTAATTATTAGTTTTTTTTTAAATCCCTCTAATTTCACATAATTTACAGAAGATATTTCTTTCGTCTGTACTAAACACCTCCTCTACAAATTCCTTTAGTTAAATCTGTAACCTCGCGCTTTCAGAAGAAAATCAATTTCAGCATGGCGGTACTGACATATCCCTTGCAGATTTAACACCGATTGAGGATTATTTAAAAAAGAATTGGCGACAGTGAGACATTGCCGCGGCTCGACACAGGCATGCTGCTGATGGATTGGCGAGATTAAAAGGCGAGCGGAACATTAACGTATAACGAGTGACCATAATGTATAACTTTAATTCCTGACTGGTAAATTCTGACCAATTCAGTGACAGTTAGTTTCTTTTTTCTCCAATGTATGAGTACAATTTTCGTAGTAATTATCTTAAATTCTTCCCATCTATAACTTCTAGTGAATTCCTGGTATTATTCCTCAAAATACGATAATATGACCACAAACATTATGGTAATATGACCAAAACTATTAAAATGGCCTGAATATGCATTTATATGCTACAGGAAATACAATCAGAAACGTCAAATCACTGTTTAATTTAGCATTGAAGTTCAAAAAGAAATATGGCAAAAAATATGACTTGTCCTAAAGACCTGAATCCTAGTGACTACGGTTGGTTTAAAAAAAAAAAAAAAAAGGTGATGAAGGCCATTACCTGCGTGATGTGGCTTGCTTCTTTTCTTTACTTATGACATGCTCCCAATAGTATCATCACACGTATGCAATCATCAGCGGCATTACACAAATTGTTTCATCTTTTGGATTCATTTAGGTAGGAGCAAGCTCCTGATAGTGTTAATAGTGTAACAGTGCTGTAGCATAGGTCACTTTGGTTCCTTACCTGCTTAAATTACTTGCTGAAAAACGTTAGTCGAGGCGGCGACAGTCAGCTTGCGGCATCTAGAAGATACCTGATGAAGACAGCAGGGCCAGCTGTCGAAACGTCGTATTCTGACAACACCATCCGGCTGCACACCAGAGAGGATTTTATTGCGTCAGTTCGCCGGGAAAGTCTCCACTGATATCAAATAAGTATTTTTTTTTTTTTGAAATATGTCATCATGGATCGTAATCTCAAGAATCTAAAATTGTTTGTTATCTTTACCTACCGTAGCTGAACACTTTTGCGTTAGAAAAACCAAATGGATGGATGATTTGTCTACAAAAGTACCTAAACACAAATCTTGATATCAAAGAACTAAATTTCATTTTATTTTTTTAAAATATTTCACCATAGACAGTGATCTCAAGAACCTAAAAGTGTTTGTTTTCTATCCTCCCCCCACTGTAACTGAACAGTTTGTCAATTGTTTAGTTAGTAATTAAATTACTTGGTGAGAAACGTTAGAAAAACCAACTGGATGTACGATTTTTTTTTTTATGATTTTTTTTTTACAAAAGTACCTAAACACAGATCTTTATATCAAAGAACTAAATTCCATTTAAAAAAAAAAATATTTTACCATGGATCTTGATCTCAAGAACCTAAAAGTGTTTGTTTTCTATCCTCCCCCACTGTAACTGAACAGTTTGACAATTGTTTAGTTTGTGATTAAATTACTTGAGAAAGGTTAGAAAACTAACTGGATGTACGATTTTTTTTTTTTTTTTACAAAAGTTCCTAAACACAGATCTTGATATCAAAGAACTAAATTTCATATTTTTTTTTTATATTTCAACATTGATCGTGATCTCAAGATCCTAACATTGTGAGTTTGTTATTCTGCACTACTGTAGCTGAACAGTTTAGTTTGTGATTGTATTGCAGCTGGGACGTGGTGTGTTACCTGACCTGACCTCGAAGCGTCGGCTCCGCTGCACACGCCGACACAGCTGTTTGCCACACACGACACTACAGAATTCCGTTTCACGATTTCAAAAGTAGCATACAATGCATTAAAACTGTATTGATAAGAATTTTTTGTTTTTTAGTGCTTCTTGTCCAATAAACTGCTCTCCAAACTACATTGTAAAAAATCAGATTTTGACGAAATTTGAATACAAGTTTTGGTATCTACTGTTAACATTTTTACAGAATCTGTGATTGGTGGATTTGATTTGTGTTTCAATTGTTTCTCAAATATTTTAGTTAAACTGTGAACTTGTATTAAAATTGCTGCAATGAAGTACGAGAAAATGAAGTACGAGAAAATTTAGCTGAATCCAATGGAAATTACTGATAAATAAGAACTTCTAGTACAAATGTATATTTTTACTATTGAAAACGAGTTTTCGTAAAAGGTATTCAATTTTGTAGTTTTTTCATATACTTATTTTAAAAAATTGAAATAAATTTTGAACTATCTCCTTACCAAAAAAACTACATTATGAAACTTCGGTGCATAGGTAGTAAAATATAAATAGCCTCCTGTGTTTGAAGATAACTGTCACAACATACACTTCTTTCTTTTTAATATTTGTTTGTGCAAAAGAGAAATGAATACAAGAATGACGTACGATAAACAGAAAATTTAGCTGAATGCAATAGAAATTACCGATAAAGAAAAACTTCTATTACATTTTAACTATTTTAAATGATAGTTTTCGCATAAGGTTTCAATTATGTAAATTTTGTTCACATACATAGTTCAAAAAAAAATTTTTTTTAAAAAAAAAAAGTTTTTGAACTATCTCCTTACCAAACAAACTACATTATTTAACTTCGGTGCATGAGTAGCTAAATATCACAAGCGTCTTCAGTTTAAAGACAACAGTCACAACAGAATATACACTTCCTTTTTAAAAAAATTGTTTGTGCAAAAGAAAAATGACGTACGATCAAAAGAAAATTTAGCTAAATGCAATGGAAATTACTGGTGAAGAAGAACTTGTAATAGAAATGTATATTTTAACTATTGCAAACGACATTTTTCACAAAAAGTATTTAATTTTGTAATTTTTTTCATATACTTGTTAAGCGTTTTTGAAAATGTTTTTCAACTATCTCCTTACCAAACAAACTACATTATGAAACTTGAGTAATTAAATATCAAAAGTGTCTTCAGTTTAAAGATAACTGTCACAACACTGCATACACTTATTTTTTTAAATATATGTGTAAAAGAGAAATGATTGCAAGATAAGAGAAGCCAATTAGTACTTTCACAGCAATATGCACCAATATATAAATATCTCTTAGAGGCCTAATCAGGATATGAAAGTAGAACACACAGCGAGCGGTTTATATGTAATAGTAAAAAAATTTATTTCCACTTAAAAATAAAAAAAAAAACACACACACATACATGATTATTTCACAGAAATAACCTTTGTCACTTTACATAAGACACGTAACTGACAAAAAAATAATATTAATTATAAACAATATCCGTGGCAGTTATATGAGAGGCCCAAGGTCGCGAGCGAGAGTGGAGCTGTGCAATGCAACACTAAATAAAAGTTCACCTTGAGGGGAGCTTACGCAAGCCTCAGACCGCCACTTTCATCGCGCCTTGAGCCCCGACTCACTTTTACAGATTTTACAATTTGCCGTCGAATGGAGTACAAGCATTTGACTAGGACTACAACAAATTACAAAACTGGAGCATTTTTGCAATTTACAAATTTTTTTTTTAGTTTTACAACTTTTTTTTTTCAAAGTTAACACAAACTCAAAGGGCTTTAAAAAAGTACTGACAATTATATCTGTGCCATTAATTACAGAATTTTGGTTCAAGTTCAGTGACACACAAGGGGGGGCATATAGGAGGTAACCATACTTGTTAAGACGTGTTTATCAAAGGACAAAGGCTGTGCGGTAGTAGGTAACGAAATTCCCATAAGGCAGTCAAAATACAACGAAGCTACGGCTACGGCGTGGAGGGGGGAGGTGGCAGTGTGGAGTCAGCTGACGCCGGGAGGCGAGTTCAGCGACCCCTCTCCTTGAGCAACTTGTGGTAACCCCGACTCCACGACCCACAGTTTCCAACGAGTTTGCCATATACGCTACAAAAAAACCCAACAGTCAACTAAAGTGGTCATTCCCCATTAGGATATACGTAGTAGGATAGTGGCTAAAATGGTAACAGGCCACCTCAAAGGGCCTGGATAGGCTGTCACTCTACAACTACATATATATATATATATTCGTATCAAAAAGTCGTGGTAACAAGATTTGCCAGATAGAGTGAAGGCGCGGCGGCGGTCGGTTTGTTGACCCTCGCCACGCCGCCAGTGACCGACATGAAAAGGTTCGACGGCATTGCGAGGTGGGAGCTGCTCCACAATACATATATATACAAAAACAGAGGAAAAATATTACAAACGAAATCGTCGAACGGATCCATGTGAATCACTGCTGGAGTACACCACACCTCCTGCGGGAAAACTTTTACATGGAGACCAGACAAGTTTTACACGTTTGCGGGTCTGCTCGTGGCAGACGCGGCCCGAAACTTGTTGACATTTACAGCTTATTTACAGAGTGTTCTGCCCGCGGTGGTGGCGCTTTTTTCTTTACGAAGCAGGAGACGGCTGAGTGGTGCATCTCGCCGACTTACTTGCCAATAACTTAGGTGCGACGACATGTGGCGACCGCGCGCCGTCAGTAGAGACCCGTGGGGTCGAGCTGGGTCGGCTGCATAGCGGCTGGCTGGCTGGCTGGCTAGCTGGCAGGCAGGCGGGCTCAGTACAGGCCGGTCGGGTCGAGCGTCTTGGGTCCCATGGCTAGGCACGTCTCGGCGATGTGTTCTGCGCAGTCGACTGGGCACGACTCTGCTGTCCGGAGCTGCTCTGGCGGGTTTCAATCTCTCTCCCCCCCGCCGCCGGCGCGCCTCATATGGTTAGCGGCGGGCGCGTGGTGGGGGGCGCCAGCGGGGTGGGGCGCCGCGAGGGGAGGGCCGGAAGCTGCCGGGGCCTCGGCCAACCGCGGGTTCAGTGCGGCCGAGGCAGCCGCCGCGGCGCTCTCGTATTTTTAGAAAGGGCGTGTGGCGGGCATTCCCGCGCCTTATGTCACCGCGTGCCACACTCCAGGTTCCGTCACGGCGCTCGTTTCCGCCTCGGGAAGTACCCACGCGCAGACGGATCTGTCTCCTTTGATCGCCTCTGTCATCATAAAATAGAAATAAAGGACTTGTCACCGCATCCGTCTGTGCGCTACAAACGAGAACCGAGTATATCCTACCATTTTACGG
Source organism: Vandiemenella viatica (assembly GCA_031002005.1). Classification (NCBI taxonomy): domain Eukaryota; kingdom Metazoa; phylum Arthropoda; class Insecta; order Orthoptera; family Morabidae; genus Vandiemenella; species Vandiemenella viatica. The sequence continues at coordinate 10,952,764 of CM061920.1, read as the reverse complement.
ACCCCAAAGACAGAATGATGTACTATTAATCAATTACCGGTACTGTGTAAATCATCAAAGCCTATAGACAACTGCGCCAAAATGTATAGTTTGAAAATTTAAGCCCTGCAGAACCGTATAACGGCATAACTACCGCCCATCTCGGTTTCGATAGCACTTAAAAAATAAAAATAAAAAAAAAAAACAAAACAAGGTTTCATTCCTTCCTCACTCCTCCCAGATAAAGCAACTGGGCGGTATCGGGGGCCCTTTTCAGCCTACTTAGCATAAGGGATTGGAAGTCGGCCGTGGCCTTTGAGAGGAACCATCCCGCCATTCGCCTGGAGGGACTGCGGAAGACCGCAGCCAGGCTGACAGGATGGAATTTAAACGCCGTCCTTCCGAATGTCAGGTAGTAAAACGATATCGCACTGTTCCAGATTCGGGCGCGATTGTAAAAACATTTTTTAATTTTTTTAAGGCTTAATATCCCCCTTCTTACCCTGAAAAGCTGGTTGCAGGGCAATCTTTTTAGTCAACTAGACCAAAAATTGAAATGGGATAAAAGTCGGCCATGGCTTTCTCCGGAAACATTCCTGTATTATCCTGGAGTGACTGAGGAAAACCACGGATAATCCTAGTCATGATGGCCGGACGGGAATTAACTTCCGTCCTCCCGAATGTTAGGTTGGAAGGCAAAATTGTTTTTCTATTCACCCTGTACAATTGTAAACAAATCAATTTTTATATAACATAAAAATACTTAAAAGCAACTGCGAGTAATGTATTACCCTACGAATCAATTAACGTTTAATGTACTAATGAAAAAAACTATTGCAGGATTTTTTTTCTCAAATGCACCCATCCCATATATTAATATATTCTAAGTTTTGTCATCCTAAGTAATTATTACCTTTTACTCTTCCTTCAACTACAAAATTAAACAATCTCACTCGTCTTAAAACCTAACCCAATTTATAAGACAACTTAATTTTTAACATCCTTCTATAGCACAACAACGCAAATGCTTCCATTTTAGAACTTTCTGGTGTTTTTTAAGTCGAAGCCTGCTCCCATAAAATTCCGTCTTTCACACACGCAAGTTTAAGAAACTATTTTCGAGACCTAAGTAATCATTTGAAACTTAAAGATTCCTTTAATTTATTTTTTCTCCCTTTGCCAACTCTATTCTTACTTTGACGTTGATGTTGCTTGTTAACATAGAATTCACTTCTTCTCCCATCCTATCTAAGCCTGTTTTTTTTTTTTTACATCTAATCTAATTACTATAATTTCTGATACATTTCACCAATTGTGTGTTTCGTTTGCTTTAGTTGCGTAGTTCATATTCTTCTGCCAACAGTTTCTTAATACCATGTACTATTTTTCCAATAGTTTGGTAACAGCACAATCATTGAAGTGAACGATTACTTATGTTCTAACTTTAAAAATGTATGCACAACCCGTGTTTATTTTCAATCACCAAGCGTGGTGGGCGAGTGGCATCGCTTTCAGGAGGACGCGGGTTCGAATCCCCGTCCGGGCATCCAGATTTGGGTTTTCTATGGTTTCCCAAAATCAATCCAGGAGAATGCCGGGATGCTTCCTTCAAAAAGGCCATGACCGAATTCCTTCCCGTTCCTAATCCCCTTGGCCTTAGTCGTCAACGAGGTGTTAAGTAATAAGTAAAAAAAGAGAAATCCTTCAAAATGCCATGGTCGATTTCCTTCCCGTTCCTTGTCCCCAGTCCCATCCCGCCTCTAATGACCTCGATGTCGACGGGGCGTAAAGCCATAAGCAAAAAAAAAAAAATAGTAATAATAATAGTAATTTTGGATCGAAATAAGCGGATCCGTGCTTGGGCTGTCTTTCCAGTGCCACGCGCTAGCAGTGGCTGCTTTTGGTGTTGACCTTAAAACACAACACGCAGCGCCTTGCCACACGGCCCGAGTTCAACGCACGGATACCCGAGTCCTGCTGCCTTCCTGACCAGAGCGTTCCACCGGCGACCTCTGTGGTTCGTACGGCCCCTAGCATTAGCCAGCCACACAGGGCTCAACTCTCAAGCTCATTTCAAGGTAGAAACCGTAACAGGTAGTTTAAGACTTGTTTTTCTTTCATTTAATTAAATTTAACTGCGATTGATTGAACGCTCCGGTGGCAATTTCCCTACACCCCCATCCTCCCCCCTTTCCTGCACCCACCTGCTTTTGCCCTCAACAAATTTCAACTTTATACCCTATCAACGGTTTTGGTAAATTATTCAGCAATTCTGTCAGTAACTTATTCCCATCCCTGACCCCCTTACCTACGAAAGAAAATCTTCCCACATCCTTGTGCCTGAAATTAACTGCCAGCTTGTGGTCATTTTCATCTCTTTCCATCCATGTGCCTTTCGTATAATCACTACTAATGGTTAATGAACAAACTTTTATTTTCTGAAAATGTACAGTCTTTCAAAAAGAGGGAATATATATCGACAAATTTCCGTTTGTTAGTCCTCACGCAGAATAATATTGACCAAAAATTATTTCACGTCATCAGTGATTTGTCAAATAAATTCGAAATAAGCTGATGGACTTTTTGAATGGCGTAAGGCTGAAAGCCATATGACACTTTGCGTGCTATGTTCGTAGTCAGCAAATTTGGATAGCGACAAATGTTTCTCACTGTCACTCTAATCGTGTCTCAAGACAGAACGAGACATCAATCATCATGCAAACTGTTGAAAGATACAATTTACGGTTATACAGTAGATGTAGAATTACCCGACTAGTCTTCTTGTGACGATGATACAAACTTGAAACATACTCAACCGAGGTATGGGGACGGCAAATTTGCCGTCCTACATATCATTCGGGAGGACCGGGGTCAAACCCGGTTCGGCCATCCTGACTGAGGTTTTCCGTGGTTTCCCTCAGTCACTCAAGGCGAATGCTGGGATGGTTCCTTACAAGGCCACGGCAGACCTTCCATCCCCCATCCCTCCCAGTATAATAGATGGCTGAAAAGAGTCCTCGTGATCCTCTCCCAGCCTTCAGCTGGGAGGAATGAAATAGTAAAATAAAAAAAAAAAATGAAAAAAGTAACATACTTGCATACTCTCCACAATTTAAGTACCAATAATGATGTAATAGGCTTACCGCATCCATGTAAGCTCAGATAACGTATCATACCGAGGTGTGGTTTCCCCTGCTTTCCCGAAATTACTCCAGGAAAATAGCGTAATGGGTCCCTGAAAATCCACGGCCGAATTCTTTCCGTTCGTTAACTTCAATGCTCTACCGCGATCGACGTCAAAAGGAGTGAGAAATTAAAAAAGAAAAATCTTTTTCTGCTTATGACTTTACGTCTCGTCAACGTCGAGGTCATTAGAGATGGGAAAGGACTGGGGGCAAGGAAAGGGAAGGAATTCGGTCCTGGCCTTCTTAAAGGAATCATCCCGGCATTCGCCTGGAGTGATTTGAGGAAAAACATAGAAAACCAAAATCTGGAAGGCCTGAAGGGAATTCTAACACACGTCCTCCTGAACACGGAAAAAGTTATAACAATTATGACAGTCACAAATTTCAGTGTCAAACATGATACAGCAAAACCTTGATCTGCTGATTCGTCTCTCAGATCAAAGAGTGAATAACGCAAATTGTATGGTTGAAAACCTGACAACGAGCAATTAGTCAACAGAGTACACCAAAGGCCTAACTGCCAAAACTTCTCAATACCTGCGTTACAGAACAACAGAATTCACAGAGAAAATATAAACTTTCATCACTTTTGTTGCGAAATAAGTTGAAAAAAGTATAATAGAATCACTATCTGTTAAATTTCCGGCATATGAAAGTAATAATAACTGTTGTCCCCTGCGGCAGGTCTTTACAGGGCATATCTCGTTTAAGTCCTTTCCATGTCACCCTCTCAATCCTGGTTTAGCTGTTCCGCTCTTTGGTACCATCCGCTATCTGGGGTCTTCGACCTCTCGTTCCTGCTTTTACCGTTTACAGCACCTTCCAAAACATCCAAAGCAACGATTTCGAATCCCCGTCCGGGCATTCAGATTAGGGTTTTCCATGGGTTTCCCAAATCACTCCATGCGATGCTTCCTTCCAAAGGCCATGGCCGAATTCCTTCCCGTTCCTTCCACCAGAAAAAAAAAAATGCTTTTGATGTAAACCAATTTTTCTTAATGTTTTTTGATACTCTTCAAAATATTTCTCCTCCCACCAATTCTCAACAGAACCTCATTTTTTGCTCCGTCTTTTCAACTGACTTTTTCCATCCTTCACCACAGCCACATTTCAACCGCCTCAAATTATCTTCAAAGTCAGTCATGATATTGGTTGTACGATCTCTCTATCATAATGACGATTTACGACTGTTTTATTGGAATAAGCACGTTTACCACTAGATGGTGTGGACAATTTCCGTCAGTTCCAGACAATATGTAACCCCACTGACGTCTGACACAACTGCAAGAGCGTATGACACGGCTAACCTAATGGGTCGCCCATTACAATTACGTGAGGGTTTTTTCGTGAATCCCGACCCCTCCCCTCTTGTGGTGAGATTTGGTGGGACCACTTCCCTCCCTCCCCCCTGACGTTAGATCGACGCAGTGATTTTGAAGATTTTTTTTTTAGTTATACTATTGTTTTAAGTAGGGCAATGTGAAATAAAAATTTGTCGACCTTTTTGTGAGATTTGATGATATTTCGTCGGATCTGACCCCCCCCCCCCTATTTGAGCAGACTTAAGCAATGGACGTTCCCTAAGCCAGAACCACTGTGGATGATAGGCCGTGGGTTCAAATCTCCATCCTGCCATCTCGATTTCGGTTTTCATTGTTTTCCGAAATCACACTGTACGAATGCCGGAATGGTTCGTTCAAAACACTATCCCGTTTCTCGCACCCCTTCCCCAAGTTCTAGCGACCACGACCAGAACTAAACCTAAAATATAATTTTGTTGCTACTGAATGCAAGACAGTACAACAAATATGAAGGCTAGTGAACTGCCTCATTTCGGTTCGCGGAAGCGCTCGGCCGGTATCGATTTCCGTCCCCCGGGCTCGGCTCCGGGCCGGTAAACACGGCAGGGACGGAGCGGGTTGCGTAACGGCGGTCACGTGCGCCGCCAACAGCTGATCGCGGGCCGGCGGGGAGGGGACAGGCGCGCCGCCATTGGCTGGCGACCACGTGGTAGGTGCGGCTGGCGGACAGCTCCACGTGGGCGAGCGTCACGCACCCTGCGGAGACCGAGCGAATTACGGAGCTGCATTGGCTCAGCGGCTGTCACAGACAGCAGCGCGGCGCGTGGATCCAGAGCGTACAACCGCCGCGTCGGCCGAGTACACGTAAATGTTTCGAACTAATCCGCCTGGTCCAAGGTTACTTCGAACCCTCACCAGTATATCTGCTTCGAACCAAGCAGCCTGGTCTAACGTTACTTCGAACCCTCACCAGTATAAATGTTTCGAACCAAGCTGCCTGGTCTAATGTTACTTCGAACCCTCATCAGTATATCTGTTTCGAACCAAGCTGTTGGTCCAACTATTACTTCGAACCCTCATCAGTATAAACGTTTTAAACCAACGCATATCGACTAAAGTTATTTTGAACCCTCACCATTATAAATGTTTCAAATCAACCCACCTAATCTAACGTTACTTTCGAACCCTCACCAGTATAAATATTTCGAATCAACCCACCTGGTTTAACGTTACTTCGAACCGTCACCAATATAAATGTTTCGAACCAAGCAGCCTGGTCAAACGTTACTTCGAACCTTCACCAATATCATCATTATGAGCTTTCTGCTATTCAACAGGTCCATTCTCCAGTCTCTTTGTCTCTACATATTTTCCATTCATCATAATGTGAACAAGCATTTTCTTTCTTCGTCGACCTCTTCTCTTCCCTAGATTTACGATGCCCTCCAGGGTGGTTGATTTTAGGCACGCACTCATTCCTCAACACATGCTAAATTCAGCTCCTTTTTCTGTTCCTTATTGTTTTGTAAGACACCTTTGCTCTCATTCCGGCACCTCATCATTCCTTATTTTATCTTTCCAACTTATTCTCTCCATCCTCCCCCATATCCACATTTCGAAACTTTTCAACTTCTTTTGGATAGTTTTTTCCTCAGCTTTTTATTCAGCCTTCCGCATAATAAGTTTTCCTTTCTACTGAAAACTTTTTTGCCATTGCGACTCTAGCTTTTACTTCCTTCTGGCAGCCCATATCACCACACGCAATACTCCAGAGACATTTGAAGGACTCCACTTGTTCAATTTTTTCTCCTTGTAGCTTATTCATCATTTCGTTCTTACTCCTTCCCACCAAGATACGTTTAGGTTTCTTCCTATTGATTCTTATTCCAAATTCCTTACACGCTTTGTCGAAAACCTCTAACATTTTTCTTAGCAACATAAATCAGTTTTTCTCACTGTCATTAGTCTCTCGAATGTGTTGACGAAATCCACCTTCTCTTCCTATTTTAAGTTATCCTCTCCATCTCTACACACCCCTTATCACATACGCCCTCAATTATTTGCTTCATATATTCTAATATTTGCAGCCCCTATAGTGATTTCCTTTAACAGTTCCCTCCACTCACAAATTAACCAATCCTCTATATCTCAAAATGAGGCCCAACATCCTGTCTCCTCATTCTGTGACAGACTTCCGCAAGGTTTTTTCCACGCCCATCATTTTCAAAATATGTTCATTTCTTACTTTATCTGCCCACTTAATTTTTATCATCGTTCCATAGCACCACATGTCAAATGCTTCAATGTCCCTTCATTCTGGTATTCCTAAAGTTTCACTTCCTTGTAGTGTTCCGCTCAATTCAAAGACCTTTAGAAACTTTTCTCAGTCCTAGATCAATATCTGAAACTAAAGGATTTCTCTTTTTCGACGGGGTTCATTTTGCTAGTTCTCTTCTTCTTTTAAACATGGGATAAAGATAAATGCAAGGTAGAGTCAGCTTATTAGATACACAAATAAAAAAACAAAAGGTTAATTATGAACATAAGGTGAGGAAGGAATTGCTTGCTGAAGTTTTGAAATGTAAATACCTTGGCATTACATTTGATAGCAAGCTTAACTGGGCAGGACACATTGAACAGGTGGTAGGAAAAGGTTTCAAAATTCTGCACTTGTTGGAGAGAGTGATGAGGGGATGCACGAGAGAAGTAAAGGAATTTGGTTACAAAACTTACGGTAGTGTGGGACCCACATTTTGCGTATCAAATACAGGAGTTGGAGAGGGTGCAAAAATGGGCTGCTAGATTTGTTTCCGGAAATTATCGCAGAATGCAATCAGTGACAGATATGATAAAGGAGCTGGAATGGGATTCATTGCAAGACAGGAGGAGGATGATGAGGGTCATGGAAGTGTACAGGGCATATACTGGTGATGAGGCATGGAAAGATATTGCAATAGGTATGAAAAGTAGTGCCTGGAAGGGAAAATATGATCATGACCACAAGCTGGCACTGCATTTCAGGCACAAAGGTGTGGAAAGATTCTCTTTTTTAGGTAATGGTGTCAGAGGTCGGAATGAGTTACCAAGGGAAATTATGAATAACTTACCGAAAACGTTAAAAGAATTTAAAGTGGAAATTTGTAGAGGGCAAATGTAGGTGGGTGCAGGATAGAGGGAAGATGGGTGTGCAGGGAAGTTGCCACCGCAGCCTGTGCTCCATACCGAGCGTGGCGGTGTAACGGTTAGCGTTCTGGCCTCGCATTCGGGAGGACGGTGGTTCGAATCCCCGTCCGAGCATCCAGATTTGGGTTTTCCATGGTTTCCCAAATCACTCAAGGCAAATGCCGGGATGCTTCGTTCAAAAGGCCATGGCCGAATTCCTTCCCATTCCTTGCCCCCATCCTTGCCCCCCATCCTTTCCCGTCTCTATAGACCTCGCTGTTGAGAGACGTAAATCAATTTAAAAAATGTGCTCTATTGCAATTAAATTAAATTAAATCATTCTTGCTTCGCTCGTCAGTAGTAGTTTATCTTCCTAAGTAACGGAATTCACTAGATTCTTATGTTACATCTCATCCTGTTTTTATGTTATTGATATCGTTTCAACTACATTTATTTATTTATTAATTATGCCTAGGTTTATTTTGGCTCAAAAATCTTCGGGCAGTATTTTGTTGATGCTATTCAGGAATAGGGTAGTAATAGCGTGCTCATTGTTTCCTCTTGGCTACTCAGAACATTTTCAAATTTTTCTTCCACTTCCTTTAACTTCTTCTACATACAAGATGGGCGTTAATGGGATAGGCTACAACCTCATCTCATACTCGTAACTGTGCCATGTCTTCCTCTACTTTTGTCATTGCCATCTGATGTTTTGAAAGATCACTGATTGTTCTCCAGTTTCTACATTTTAGACCTGATTTCATTGAAACTATGAACATCGTGTAGCATCTAACATCAAAGGCTTTTTCTAAGCTGACAAACGTAGTTTTTCTAGACTCGCCCTTCTAGTAATAAAGTCAGAATTTCCTCTCGTGTTTCCTTGATTTCCCTAAACTCGAAATGATCCTCAACTAACATTCCATCTACCATCCTTTATATTCTTCTGCTTACTATCAGTCAGTAAATTTCCCTTTTAAGTAACTGGTTGTCCCGTGTTGTTATTCATGATGTATTTTTCTGTATGTTTCTGTTATTAACTAGGATGAAGCTGAAGGTCTAGTGGCAATTTCCTATACACGGACATACTTTGACTTTCACTGTTCACGGTATATTGTTTGCCATCTTACCCCGTTCCCCTAATGCCTATAATTCCTATAACAAAAATATTACCATTCCTTTATGCCTGATATCAAGTGCTAATATTCTTCAATAAACTACTAGTATTCCTTCGAACATCGTCATCAATACAACCTGCTCTGTTTTCCAATGTATGTCGACAAAGTTCGTACTGGTTGCTCGTATTATCTAACTGCTCTCCATCACAACCCCTTTCAAACTTCGTTGATACCGCTAACGTGTACTTCCCCTAGTTAGATTTTGATAGATCCCAGTCTACTAAAATTTTCCCTGACACTCACCCATTTTCTCTTGCCCAGTACAGTTTAGTACATCATAGTCCAACATCTACTATATAATTTGCTAAGCTTACTCACTCACCTCTACAGCTATTGGCTTGGGAAAGTTGTAACGTGTTAGCCTTCGCTCGCAAATTAACAGCAGCCAGAGATATCATTAAAAGAAATTCCAGGTTATTTCCACAGTTAGCCAATCAACTGCTACCAAATTAATTGCCATAATACATTCATTAAGTTTGCTTTTTGCAGTATTTCACAGTTAAAGAAATATGGATAAAGTTTACTGCTGAAAAATCGGGGAACTGCTGTTCAGTAACAAGTTGCTAATGAAAGCAACATAAAAAGACTATAACCACGAAAACCAATTGTCATTCTGGCCTAGACTTAACTTCAATTTAATTAAAACTTTCACTAATGTTGCTGTTTGACCAAATTTTATGCATTACGATTTATTTGCTTTTTACGTATTTTAGTGACCATTTTAGTTAATGATCTTTGTTCATGTTCGCTGTACGTGAGTTATTAGGTTATTTAAAGTGGTTATCAGGTCAAATATGTTACCGAATTAACTATTCTGACAATCCATAATAACTGGATATTGTGGGCCATTTCCTCAATTGCAAGTTAATCAATTTTTTATAAAGGTGAATAACACGCCAATGCAATTGAATTTTTGTTTTATTTTGGTGTCGTACGCGTTTCGCTCTATTCAAGAGCATCATCAGCTACATCTGTTAGATATTTATTCATTTGGTTTAAAGAACAATAAAAGTAGGGGTGAAATTAAATTTACTTACATATTACTTTTTTACATTTTACTGATCATCAGGGTTAAATAAAGTGATGTTTTCGAAGCAAAAACGAATTCTACAAATTTTTCAGAGTTAACTTTAAGGGTCAGATACAAGTCAAGTTTGTATGTCAGCAAGCAAGTCCTAGTCTACGACCTCTGAAACAAGTATACGAGAGTGCGGACGTCCATGCCCATGTGTAGAGACCTGCGTCTGTTAATACTTTTGAGTTCTTCAAGTTCAGGAGATTTTACCCATCCTAAGGGTGAAACACGGCCAAGTTCGTATTTGGTCAGATCAGGTCAGCCTGTCATAATCATTCATCCTTAAAAACGTAACTATTCTAGATCCGCGACGATATGTAAAAAACGGCGATGGGCTTATACTAGTATTTACATACTACTCCTTCCACCATTCATCGCCCAATGAACCTACGCGGTGTCATAACGGTAGCGAAAACATTTTAGACTTGCTGGTTACCAAAAGGCCAGAATTATTCACGGACATTTCAACGACCACAGGAATAAGCGATCACAAAGCGGTAATTGCGACTATCAAATTAATGACCGAGCGAAAAAGGAAAAAAGGGCGGATTGTATACAGATTCAGTAAGGCCTCAAAGGAGTGTTTTAGAACCTACCTGAGGAATAAATACCATAACTTCAAGTCAACAAAGGACACCGTTGAAGAGATGTGGCATCGTTTTATACATATAGTCAGGGAAGGCATGGAAATACATATACCAAAGCGGACAATAAAGGGAGAGGATGATCCATCGTGGTACACATGCGAAGTCGAAAGATTACTCAAAAAACAAAGGAAAATACACGCACGCTCCAGAAGGAAGGGGTGTCGCAGCGATTTAGAAACCTTAGCTGATTTAAGAGGACGTATTAAGAATGTAATGCACGAGGCCTTTAACGATTTTCACTCCAACTCTCTCTCTAAGAGTCTCACGGAAAACCCAAAGAAATTTTGGTCGTATGTACGAAAAGTTAATTGTACCAATAGCAATATATCAGCACTAATTCGTGAAAGTTCAGAGGTTAATGAAAGCCGCGATAAAGCTAACGTACTAAATACTGTATTCAAAAATTCATTTACAAATGAACATAAACATAGTATTACCGTTTTCCCACGCAGTGGCGAGTCGGTGATGGAATCATTACGAATAGATACTGCAGGTATCGTTAAGCAATTAGAGCTCCTGAAGTAGGGGAAAGCACCGGGCCCGGATGGAATTCCAGTAAGAGTATTTTCAGAGTATGCTGCAGAAAGCGGGCCATTTCTGTCTGATATATTCAGTAAATCATTAGAAGAGCGAAAAGTACCTTCAGACTGGAAAATCGCGCAAGTAACTCCGATTTTCAAAAAAGGTGATCGAAGTGATCCTGGGAACTATCGTCCCATATCTATAACATCTGTTTGTAGTAGAGTTATGGAGCATATTATATGCTCGAACATTATGAATTTTCTAGATTATAATAATTTGCTTACAACAAATCAACATGGATTTCGGAAGAAAAGATCATGTGAAACACAGCTGGCCCTATTTACACACGACGTAATGAAAGTTATCGATACAGGTTCGCAAGTAGATGCAATTTTTTTAGATTTCCAGAAAGCCTTTGACTCTGTGCCACACAACCGCCTTTTAGCGAAGCTTCGAGCGTACGGTATATCGGATCAGCTTTGTGAATGGATAAAGGATTTTCTAACTGGTCGGTCGCAGTATGTTGTCGTTGAAGGAGAAAGTTCTTCTAATCTAGATGTTACATCGGGTGTACCTCAAGGAAGTGTAATAGGACCACTTCTTTTCTTAATTTTTATAAACGATCTCGGAGACAAAGTGAAAAGCCTTTTTAGATTGTTTGCTGATGATGCGGTTATTTATAGGGAAGTAAGAACTTTGGCCGATTGCTTAGAAATTCAGCGCGATCTGGATGTTATTTTGGCTTGGTGCGCTGAGTGGCAACTTACTCTAAACTGTAAAAAGTGCAAGACAATGAGCATAACTAACAAAAAGAATCCGATTGTTCAGAAATACGAATTAAACAATACAGTTATTGATATGGTCGATTCTATTAAATATTTGGGAGTAACAGTACAAAGGAACATGAAATGGGACATACACATTAATTCTTTAGTAGGTAGAGCAAATTCTAGGCTGTGATTCATAGGTAGAATCTTGAAAAATTGTAATGAACAAACAAAGGAGATAGCGTACAAATCTCTTGTGCGTCCACATTTGGATTATTGTTGTGCCATTTGGGACCCGTTTCGTAAGGTATTGATCGAAAGTATAGAGAAAGTACAGAGAAGAGCCGCTCGATTCGTGACCGCTTGCTACAGTCCTTATGAAAGCGTCACAGAACTGATTAGTAGATTAGGTTGGGAGTCTCTGGTAGATAGACGACACACGTTTCGTTTAAACTTATTGGAAAACATGCGTACTCCAACTTTCACTCATGAGTGTAGTGAAATACTTCTTCCACCAACCTATTTGAGTCGGAAGGACAAGAAAGATAAAATTAGAGAAATAAGGTGCCGGACTGATTCTTATATGAATTCTTTTTTCCCTCGTACCATTAGGGATTGGAATGCACAGCAAAGAGATTAGCTTTGGTGCTGAGCACCCTCTGCCACCCACAATTTTGTGAACTGCAGAGTATATATGTAGATGTAGATGAACTAAGGTTTTCAACTGACGAAACATTTTCGGTCAGCGTTCCTAGTGGCAAACTCCATTCCAGATCAGTCTTGATTCCGTGCAGACCTAACCAAGTAGTACTGTCCACAGTCATCATATTACTCACCACTGTATCATCTGACAACAAGATAATCACGGCCCCACTTCAAAAAGTGAACCTTCACTCATCGACAAACATCACAGTTCGCATCCAGTTGTTTTAACCGTATTCACCACTTTTCTTGGCTCACTCTGTCACTTGCCTTAAAGAGATACAGCACTTCTTTTTTTTGCTGTCGTCAGTCTTTAGAGTGGCTTGATTCAATCCTCCATCCCTTCCTATCCTGTGCTAACCTCTTCGTTTCTGCATACCCCTTACAACCCACGTCCACATATATCTGCTTCATATATTCTAATCTCTGTCTACCTCTCCAGTTTTTACCTTCGACTGTTCCCTCCGCTAACATATTACCTAATCCAGCATGTCTCAAAATATGACCTAAAAGCCTGTCTCTTCTTCCTGTAAGCTTCTTCCATAAACTTCTTTCCTCACCCATCATTTCCAAAACTCGTTCATTTCTTATTTTGTCTGTCCACTTAATTTTCAGCATTCTTCTGTAGCACCACATTTCAAATGCTTCAAGTTTCTTATTTCCGGTATTCCTAAAATCCATGTTTCGCTACCGTAAAGTGCTGTGCTCCACACATAGAGTTTTAAGAAGTTCTTTCTAATTCCTAGATCAATATTTGAAAGTAAAAGGTTTCTCTTTTTCATGAAGGCTCTTTTTGATAGTGCTATTCTGCTTTTAACATCATTCCTGCTTCTGCCATCAGTTGTAATTTTGCTTCCCAAGTAACAGAACTCACTCACTTCTCCTATTGCATCCGATCCTTTTTTTATATTTAATCTGCTAGTATTGGTATCACTTCTGCTACATTTCATCACTTTTGTCTTACTTTGATTTATATTCAGTTCAAAATCTTCCTTCAGTCTTTTGTTCATGCCATTCAATAACTTCTCAATATCCTCAGCCCTCTCTGCTAACAAGACAATGTCATCAGCAAATCGTAGCATACTGATTTTTTGTCCCTGAAAACTTATGCCTCATGGAAATTTTTCTTTGACTTTCTTCATTGCTTCTTCTACATACAAGTTGAATATTAACGGGGATTGACTACAACCTTGTCTCACACCCTTTTTAACCGATGCATGTCTCTCGTGATTCTCTACTTTTATTACAGGCACTTGATTCTTATATAATTTATAGAGTATTCTTCTATCTCGATACTTTAGACCTGACTTCTTTAAAATTTTGAACATCTTGTCGCACCTATATCAAAAGTTTTTCCTAAATCAACAAATGCCATAAAAGTATCTTTGTTTTTCTTAATCCGCCCTTCAAGTATTAATCTTAAAGATAGAATTGTTTCCCTTGTACCGCGATTTTTCCTAAACCCAAACTGATCTTCACCTACTATCTCTTCTACTATCCTTTCCATCCTTCTGTATATTATTCTGGTTAGTAATTTTGAAGCACTACGCTACCAATTTAGCGTCTTTACGCTAGTTCATCAGAAATATCTTGCTACAAACATCTCGCCGATTTACAAGTCACATTCTTCGCATGTCAACCTCTGTTGTCACAGTGATCGATTTATTGTTCCCAACCGCGTCTGTCTGCCTTCTTTCGCCCGCATGCACAGCATATTATTATTAAGTTTAATTGCCATGGAGCAAACTCTCCGGTGGCAATTCCTCTACTTGTCTATGTATTCCTTTTTATTTTATTTTTTATTTTTTTATTTTTATAATTGTAAGTGTTAAATTCCTACTCGCATTTACTTTTCCGATTTACAAATTTTAAATTCTTTAAGGGTTTTTGGTAAATTATTCATCACTTCACTTGGTAATTTGTTCCAACCCCTGACACTCTTACCAACAAAAGAAAATTTCCCCACTCCCTTATGCATGAAATCGAGTGCCAGCTTGTGGTCATAGTCGCGTTTACCCTGCCATGCACTATTCCTAATTCTTCAACCAATAGCCCTACAAGCCCCATCACCAACATATGCCCTGAACATTCCCAGCAACCTCTTCACCTTCCTGCTTTCCTGCTGCTATAGCATATCAGTTTCTGACGGAGTCCTTCGATAATTTGCACAAACAAATCTACCTGCTCTTCTTTGCTCATCCTCCAACTCCTATATTCGATAACCAAAATGTGGATCCCAAACTAAACCACCATACTCAACTACTGGTCTGACCAAAGTTTTGTAACCCAATTCTCTAACTTCTCTGGCGCATCCTCAACCTCTTCTGTAAACGAAGGATTTTGTAACGTATTCCTACCACCAGCCAAATGTTCTCTGCCCAGTTCAGTTTGTTATCAAACGTTATTCCAAGATTTTTTCATACGCCTTCTCCATATCCACCAATGCTGACCTGTTGCCTCGTCCTTCCTCACACAGTAGACTTAAAGAAAAGATCGCTTCCTTTCTGCCTACGCCACCCCTGTGATGCGAGAGTTCAACATTGCTTTCCACGTGACTCTGACGATGATTGTGGACGTTTGTGAGATAACGTTCAGTCTGTTTCGTTCCCATTTATTACCCGCTAGCGTATTAGGAATATGTGTTATTATTCTTATTCTAAAAACCTCTGTCGCTTCATCAGAATCGTTCACAGCCTTTACCAGATTCTACAATGTGTTCTTCATTCCTAAATAGGTCAGACGGCATACTGTTTCTTTCTCCTTCACTTTTCTTTAACAATTTCTCTATTTAATAATATTTTATCCATAATGGATTAGTGGAAATCAGCGACTGTGATACCAAATATGGGTTGATATTAAAAACAGCAACCAGTCACAGTTTGTTGTTATTATATTTATTAACCATTACGGGTTTCGAACAAATTGTTCATCATCAGATGGTTTCCATTTATAATGTATTCAAATATGCAGCTGCAAAATGCAAGCGTGCGTCGTTAGATAGTTGAATGTTTTGAAAATGAATTTTTCTTGATGGCAAAAGGATATGATGCATTATCAAACAAACATAAATATTTCACTATTCACGCTAGAAATTTGCTTCTGCATTTACAGATGTATAAACATCTTTGCTACATCTGTATATATCTAGCGTGCTCATAAGGTCTTTTCAGAACCTTATAATAGTGAAATATTTATGTTTGTTTAATAATGCATCATATCCTTTCGCCATCAAGAAGAATTCATTTTCAAAACATTCAACTATCTAACGACGCACGCTTGCATTTTGCAGCTGCATATTTGATACATTATAAATATAAATACAAACCATCTGATGATGAACAATTTGTTCGAAACCGGCAATCTAATATATAAAAATCAATGTTTGTTTGTGGGTTTGTGGGTTTGTTCGTCTTCTATGCATTCCTATACCATTTTTCAGATTGCAATGAAACTTTGGAGAGTTTTCGAGTGTGCGTCTGCGAAGGTTCCTGTGAAAAAAAATTTCCAAAAAGTCACCCCCTATTCCCCATAACACCCCATAATTTAGGCAAAACCACATTTTTTATCCGATTTAGATAGGAATTTGTACACTTATACTTTAAAACAAACATAAAAATACTGCCTACTTACGGTTTCCGAATATTAATCCCCTCGCCCCCTTTCCAACCCCATAATTTAGGCAATACCACATTTTTTATCCGATTTAGATAAGAATTTGTACACTTATACTTTAAAACAAACAGAAAAATACTGCCTCAGTATGGTTTCCGAATATTCATCCCATCTCCCCCTTTCCAACCCCATTACGTTTTCACCCCATAATTTAGGCAAACCACATTTTTTATCCGATTTAGATAAGAATTTGTACACTTATACTTTAAAACAAACAAAAAAAATACTGCCTACGTATGGTTTCCGAATATTCATCCCCTCTCCCTCTTTCCAACCCCATTACGTTTTCACCCCATAATTTAGGCAAACCACATTTTTTATCCGATTTAGATAAGAATTTGTACACTTATACTTTAAAACAAACAAAAAAATACTGCCTACGTATGGTTTCCGAATATTCATCCCCTCTCCCTCTTTCCAACCCCATTACGTTTTCACCCCATAATTTAGGCAAACCACATTTTTTATCCGATTTAGATAAGAATTTGTACACTTATACTTTAAAACAAACAAAAAAATACTGCCTACGTATGGTTTCCGAATATTCATCCCCTCTCCCCCTTTCCAACCCCATTACGTGTCATTGTTCCATCCATTAAACAACTAATTCTAAAAGTTTTCCCGGAAATTTCCACTAATTACAAAAATCACCAATGGCTTTGTGAACGTGCTATTTTGGCAGCAAAAAACATCGATGTCAATACAATCAACTACGTAATCAATGAACAAATTCAGGGTAGTTCTGTCACCTACAAATCGATTGACAGCCTCATGAATGCAGACGAGATTTTAAATTATCCAGTTGAGTTTTTAAATTCGTTGGATCTTTCTGGTGTGCCACTGCACAGACTGTCATTAAAAATTGGTGCACCAATAATTCTGTTACGCAACATTAATCCACCAGTTTTGTGCAACGGAACCAGGCTCACTGTGAAAAAAACTGATGCCGAACGTAATTGAGGCGACAATTCTTAATGGCATGTCGAAAGGAGAAGATGTGCTGATTCCACGTATTCCCATCATTCCCACAGATATGCCATTTGATTTCAAGCGTCTGCAGTTCCCTGTTCGCCTTGCATTCCCAATGACCATCAACAAGGCACAAGGTCAATCGCTTCAAGTTTGCGGATTAAATCTGGAAAACCCATGCTTCTCACATGGTCAATTATATGTAGCATGCTCACGAGTGGGACAGCCGGAAAATTTATTTGTTCTTGCAAAAGATGGAAAGACTAAAAATATTGTATATGCTAAAGCACTTGAATAAACGTTCTTAAATTAAATTTCAAACACAAAAATAAAATCACTGTCTTTTATTGGTTTTGTATATTTAAATATGTCTGTATTTTGTACATATACCAATTTAAAATGAAAAACAGGCATAAACCGTTCGTCCGTTTACGGTGAAGCTTTGGTGAGTTGTCGACGGGATGACGGAGAAGGTTCCTGTCAAAAAAAAATTAAAAAACCCACCCCTCCTCCCCATAATTTATATAAAACCACATATTTCACCAGATTTCAATGGGAATTTGCACACTTATACTTTGAAACAAACAGAAAAATACTGCCTGCATATGTTTTCCAAAACGCATCCCCTCTCACCCTTTCCAACTGAAAATGAATGAAACAGCAGTTTAAAATTTATATGTAAATATTTTTTCATTTAATCTATGTGTCTACTCAAGTCCAGCAATAGTGAAGCATTGCCGGGTCAGCTAGTGGTTAGTAAATATAATAACAATAAATTGTGACTGGTTGCTGCTTTTAATATAAACCCAAATTTCTCTACTTTTTTTAAATTTCTTTGTTTGTTTGTTTCTCTTTTCATATTACATCAACTCTTAATGAGAAGCTTTTAACACTTTCCAAATACTTCAATCCTCCTGATTACTATCCATTACAGAAACGGTTTTTAGTTTGCGTTTGTTGAATAAATTATTGACAGTTCTGTGACAAATGCATGGTACTTTCACATTTGTTTTTATGTCATTCCCGCTTTTATGACTGATTTTTCTAGTCTTCCTGATCTCTCTCGTTTTTATTTATTATTAGCGTTTGTGAATTCTAAAAGTCCGCTGCGTGTTTACAGTGTCTTTCATCCACTGTAACGTGTATAATATTATCACTTATAATTTCTTTCCTGTCCAGTATTTTGACCTTTTATAGATAAATACATACATATTACCATTTCTCTGTTCTCTCCTCTTGTATTTTATTCCAGATTGACGAAAGCAGGTTTTTATTCTGCCTGTCTAGTAATTAAGAGATTTAACTACTTACTGCCTATTTATTTATTATTTTTTTTTTTTTTTAGCTTGAATTCGCTTTTCGTAGTGTTTCGCTATCAATACCTGTATGAGTATGTCCTGCAATACCTGAATTGGTTCCTAAACCTGTTTCTTAGAGGAGTATAACATATTATCTCCTAAAGGCTTCTGACTTAGCAAGTGTAGCTTCTTGTTGAATTGAAATCCAGTGAGACCGATGCTGGAGCAGTTCAATATCGCACTACTACCTGACATTCGGGAGGAAATCCCATCCTGACTGCGGTTTTAGAGGCTTCCCGCAGTCCCTTCAGGAGTTCAGGCGAATGCCTGGATGGTTCCTTTTATAGACCACGGCCGACTTCCTTCCCTTTCCCTGAGATTAGTTCGGCTGAAAAGGGTCCCGTATCCCTCCCGTAGCCCACCTTCCAGGATTCACCTGGGAGGAATGAAAATTGTAAAAGAAAAAGGTCCAATAAATTACTGGCCGTTGATTTTAAACATTAGTATATTATGTAGGTATATGTCGTAGTGCAATCGCACAGAGCCCGGTAGGTGAGACAAATTAATCTGGCGTCACATTCGGGAGGACGTTCGATCAGTCTAATTTTGGTTTCCATAGCTTCCAGAAAACCCTCCAGGAGAATGACGGGATGTTTGCTTTAAAATGCCATGGCTGATCTTCTTCTCGTTCCATTTCCCTTCCTTTAGGTCTGAGAGGCATTCTGGCGCCTCTAGCATTCAGTGGCGCCGTGGGCTAGTCAGGGGCGCACGAACAAAGTGCATTCGCAGCCGGAAATGGCAATACTTATGTCCTCTAACAAGCTCTCTGTGACCCTCTGACGAGAGACGAGAGATAAAAACTTTAAATGATAACAAATATTAGAATACACGAAGAGGGTGCCTGAGAATGTGGGTTGTGATGGGTACGTTGAGATGAAGCAAATAGCTTGCGATGCAGTATTACATGAAACCGGTCCAGAGGAAATGAAGAAAGACATTTCAAGACAAAACAGACTGTTTTTCTACCATCAATGTCTCGACTGGTTTTATGCAATTCTCCATCTATTTATTCTGATGATACCTCCCAGAGCAATCCCCAAGCGGGGATCTGACTAGGAAACTATTTTACCTCTGAAATATTTTACGCAGATAGAAGCCGTCACTGTATGTATAAATTAAGAGGATTATTTGGTCTCCGGTTTCGCATGGATCTTACATGCAGTGGCTTCCCTTTGACTTCCGCGTCATTATACACTAATGAAATCGGAATCCCGTAGATCCTGCTAATAAAAAGTCACGCGTAGATAATGCGACACATTTAGTAAGCGCCCTGTGTGTACAGAAATACGTCGTGTTTATTGTTTGCGTGCCTGTCTCGAGTTATTTGACAAACACGAGTGTCTTCCTGGAATATTGTGGACGCGGTGAAAGGAGGCAAATTCCGACTTCCAAATCGAGGTGGATCGATAGTTATCGTTGTTTACACTGCAGGTAATGGGGTTAGTGGAGTAGCAATGTACATGTGCCGTTATGCACCACAACATTGGCGACAATCTGAAATAACATCAAACAAGGAGTTGGTTTACAGTTCCCAATAAATCTTCAGTCACACTGCGTTTCGCGTATTTATAGAACTATTCCACTTGTGCCCACTGATGACTTATTTTCTGTCGATTTGTCACTATCGTTTGAATTATTTTTGGGAAAACTTTCGACTGTGTTTCTCGTGACTTGAGTCGTTCGAGATACTAAAGTACACAGTTCCCATTAACCGCCTTTATCTGTCTGCTGTCTTCGACTTGGAATCATCGTATCCACTCAGTCTAATATCGCTTCTATTACGTTCTCTTTAGAAATCTTGCCAACTTCCCAAAACTTCGAATTCAATCCACCACAGAATCTCTGCTTCATATCTCAAGGTTCTTCTACTGAATGTTGTTTCCACCCATCATTTGGGAAACGTCTTGACTCGTTTCGTCCTGGACCTACCTGGTGTTTAGTATCTTGTGGCCCAGGTTCAAACATTTTTCCTTTTTGCTAGAACTACAAACATGAAGCGAAACGTAGCTCCATGCTGTTGCTTCACTGTCTGCTCCAGGTCTAAACAAAATAAGTCGTAGGCTACACAAATTCAAGAGTAGTTTTTTGTTTGACCCAAAACTGAATACAGCATTTAAAAATATATTCGAAAATAATTTTCATTTTCCGTACCATCGTGTGTGAGAGAGGTATTTAAGTTTAGAGCTAGTTAAGTTGAGAACTGAAGCATTTTATTGTTATTATTATTATTATTATTTGGTTGAAAATAACGACATGAGCAGCCGTAAAAGATCGCTTTTAGACCATTTAGTCTGCCTTAGTAACTTAAAAAAAAAATTGTATTGAACCTGAAGAGAGGTTAGACCCTCCATAAGGATGTATACTTGGCCCTGTATCAGAGGTAGGACAGAGGCAGGATGCTGATAAAATAACCGAATGCCACAAAAAAAATACTGAGAGAAGAATCACGATTGACTATAAACCAAAGCAACGTAAAAGTGATTAAATATAGCAGCAGTGATACCAACAACAGTAGATTATACTGTATGTAAAAATGGGACTCAGATATGATAAAAGAAACAAGGGATTTCTGCTACTTAATAATTAAAATTAAGACTTATGGGTGAAGTACGAACGATGTAAAAAGCATAATAACACTAGCAAAAGAGCCTTCCTGAAAACGAGAAATCTTATAGTTTCAAATATTCATGTGTCGTACGACTGAGAAATGACTTTATAAAACTGTATGTGTGAGGCACGGCACTTTAAGGATATACTTCGGGAATACCAGAAAGAGGAATGAAGGATGCTAAAAATTAAGCGGACAGATAAAATACGAAATGAACGAGTTTTGGAAATTATGGATAAGGAAAGACGTTTGTCGAAGAGTCTTACAGAAAAAAAGATACAGGACGGTGTGTCATATTTTAAGACGTACAGGATTCTTTAATTTGCTGGTGGAGGGAACAGTCGAAGGTAAGAACAGTACAAGAAGACAGAGATCAGAATATACGAAGCAGATATTTTGTTTTTTTTTTGTTGTTTTTTTTGTTTTTGTTATTGCTTTACGCCTCGTGAACATTGAGTTCATTAGTGGAGGGAAAAGACTGTTGCCCAGGAACAGGAACATGGCATTGAAGTGATTTGGGAAAGTTTGGGAAAGCCATGGAAATCCCAAATCTGCGTAGTTGGCCTAGGATTCGAACCCGCCACCTCCGGAATGCGTTACCACTCAATAGGAGAAACCTGAGGACGTGTGTCGTAAGGGATATGTTGAGATGAAGAAGTTAGTGGAAGATAGGACGAGATGTACTAAACCAGTTGAGAGACATTTTCAGGAGTAAGTATAATTGTTTAATAAGCATGTTTCGATGCCAACAGAATTTTCAAAGTAGCAATTTTACGACTCAGCGTCAGCGAAACACGAATTGCCGATATGAAATGTGTTGGAAGTGTTGTTCTCGCCACTGAGGTGTCGTTGCTGCGTAGTACATGGCCGGAACATTCCAGACGACCCTCACGCATTGGAACCACACCTAACGCCACCCGAACGTTCTCATTCCTGATGCGGTCCAATCTGGTAAGTCCCTGTTGCCATCGAATCATCTTCATCTCCATGACATGCAGCTGTTGCTCATGTCCTTACGTGACCGGCCAACATTCGGTTCATACAGTGCCACTGGTGGAGCGATGGTTCTGTAGACCTTTGATTTAAGGTACAGGACTCCTGTGACCTGACGCCACTTCATCCAGTCTGCGTTGACTCTGTTTCGGACGGCCGGGAGTGTCCGACTATCTGAACAGAGTACTGTTCCCGGGTATTTGAATTCAGATGATTTACATAGTTCAACGCCGTCGCTATTAACAGGCCCATCACCTGGAACTCCACACTCCATGTACTCGGTCTTCTGTACATTAGGTCACATGCCGTATTTATCGAGGGACGTTTTTCATAGTTGGATTTGCTATTCCAATTCTTGTCGAGAATAGTATAGGAATTATAGAATTAGTATGGAAACATAGTATTTGCTATAAATTACTCCCTTATTTCTGTGCGGTACATCCTGGTGCCACATCTTCAATCACTTCTTAAAAATGTCCCTGACTGCCTTCCTCCACAATTACATCGCCATCGCTCCTTCCACTTACCTCAACAACACCTCCCAGGTATTTTAAACCGTTCGCCGTGATCTGGTGGCTCTTTGGTTAAGGTGTCTGACTAGGGATCCCTGTCTCGGTGGGGATTTTCATAGGTCCTCAACCCGTCTCCGAACTGTATCATAGTACTCCAAAACGCTTCCGTGGTTGCATTCCACGTTAAACTGCAGGTCCCCTGTCGCCGGTAGGATTGCCGGGTTAGGTTAAGGTGGCTACGACAGGGGCGGAAGGCGCAGCCAATAGAAACGCTGTCACCAGGTCATTCTGACCACACGGAATTATTATTATCATTACCGTTTTAAACTGTTGTCCATCATAAATCCCCCTGGTTACCCTTCTTTCGTTTTGTGACGATACACTCACTTTTCCTCACATTGAATTCCACCTGAACCCCGACAGCTGTCAATTCATGTTTTCCTCTCCCATTCTCTCTGCCTCCCTCTCCGCTATTTTGTCAACGACTACGAACAAAATTAATGGCGAAATGGCGCTTCCGCAGCCGGCCCCGGTAGCGTAGGGGCTAGAGGGCTAGTTCCAAGTGCCGAAGGTCGCCGGTTCAAGTCCAGCCGAGGTCATGGGTGTTTACATGTTGTGTTGTGTTGTCCTATTGTCCTACAGTTGAATGTAAACATGAAATTCGGAGAGATTCATTAACGTTGGCGATGTATATATATATATATATATATATATATCCTCCGCCTACTTTGACAGAGCACACACTTTCCTGGTTCCTCTGCTGAGGGTTTCTTTTGTATTTCATTGCTCTCCATACCTTTAGAGGGCATTCATTCATGACGTAAGGTGTTATTCCGGACCTCCTCCCCCTCTAAAATGACGTGAGATTTTTACCGAAACCCCCCCCTCTCCCCTTTACTAATCGACCTTGTAACTTTTTGAGATTTTTTTTTTTTAGGTCTCATGCTTCCAAGGGCGATTATACCCCTCCTAAGGGACGAAAAACCCCCTCTAAAGTCGCCTTTCGCGTCATTTGTAGACTTTTTTTTAAAGCTTTACAGTCCGACAAGATTTTCAAAACCTCACTTGAGATTTCCGTTCACCCGCCCTCCCCCTTGGTGAGGTTTCGTGAGATTTCACCGGACCCCCCCCCCCCCTTGTATTTAACCTCAGGTAATCAATGGACGCTTCCTTACCCCCGCGTACATAATCAAGGCAGCGTGCATAAACTACGTGGCTTGGTCTAGGGCGGCAGGTGGGTTTGGGTGGAAAGCTATGCTAGGCTACGTGGAGGGGGGAGGGGGTGAGGGGATAGGGGTGTTCGGAGCCAGCCATCGTAGCTTTTCATTCATATTGTTTGTTAAAATAAGGTACAGCACACACAACAGCGTGTGAATGTTTATTTCCGTCATTTAATTACCTCCATATGTAATTTACGACAGTGTGTCAAGAGAAAATAGTAGGGCCTACAAAATGTCTTATGCATTCAATAAGGAAAAAAGCTATGTGCCTTGCGGGGCGGGGAGGGGGGAAGAGGTAAAAGCCACATCAGGCTACGTGCACCGAGCGTGGTGGTGTAACGGTTAGCGTTCTGGCCTCGCATTCGGGAGGACCCCGGTTCGAATCCCCGTCCAGACGTCCAGATGTGGTTTTCCCCAAATCACTCCAGGCGAATACTGGGATGCTTACTTCAAAAGGCCATGGCCTTATTCCTTCCCGCTTCTTGTCCCCAGTTCTTTCCCGCCTCTAACGACCACGACGTCGACGAGGCGTAAACCCATAAGTAAAAAAATAAAAAAAGGCTACGTGAGGGAGGGATTACGTAATTTATGGGTGCTCTGCAAATGTAGAGGAAGACGACGTTTAGAATATATCAAGCTGAACGTATGTTGTAATAGGTGTATTGAGGTTAGCTCAGGACAGGGTACCAGCACGTCTTCCTTTTCGACTGGGTCGGGAAGTTTCGACGTTTACTGCCAGTAACTCGCAGTGGATGGCTCTGGGCTGGAACACTGTCTCCGCGAGGCGCAGACCAGTTCGCCTAATTATACACAAGTCCGCCAAGGCCGCCTGCTCCATTTGTTTTGGCACGCTACATATCCTACCATTTCTGAGGCATTTTGATGGCGTGACTCGGGGAATACTGTCGGATTTTAGATGGCGGACATTATGACCGAGACTTCTTCACCGCGTCAAGTGATATCTTTAATCCTGAGTAACATTCGTGGCAAACTATTACAGCCAGATATTATCTGAAACTAGAATACTTTAAGGCTCATACATGGCGACCAGGAATGAAAACGATAATCATGAAACCGCACATAGGTCACATAATGTCAATATGACAAAATTTTATTTTGATAAAAGTCTCACTATTTTCGAGATATTGATTTTTTAATTAATGGAAGGTACCCAAGAAGATGAATCGCCTGCCTCGGCCATATCTTATGGCCACCGACATCGCCGGACCTGAATCCCTGGGATTCTTCTTATTGTGGCTGCCTAAAAGACTCATTTTACGCGACGGAGGTAACTTCGGTTAGACAGCTGCGTCAGAAAATAAAAACAGCTGCGGAACACATTAACCACAAAGGTTATGCTCGCCGAATAAAAGGGTCATGTATCAAGAGATTCAGGGCGTGCATAAGAGAAACCGGTTACAACAATTTCTATAAGTAACGAAATAAAAAATATTACTTGGATTTATTCTGTTATTTGTACCCACAGCACACTAAAAATCTTTTTCTAAGTCATTAACATGATTTTTTTAATTACATATTTAAAATGCACAAAGGTCTCTTGAGCAAACTGGACTACAACAAAACAAGAAGTATAAAATAATTATACCATTTAAGATTTTTTATAAGGTTTTTTTTTTAACTTTTTAAGAAAAAAAGATCATTGTTTTAGGTGACTGAAATATCTTCGAGTAAATTAAAAAAATAGGGTATAAAAAGTGTTAGTTTTTAGAAATGGTAGCCTATGGAATAAACTGAAAAAAGTCACGTGTTTCGAAAAAGTATTTAAAATAAAAATGGTGAGACCTTTACTAAAATAAAATGTTGTCATATAGTAGGTAATAATGTGACCTTTATCCTTTCATTCCTGCTGGACACCCTGTACACTATAGCATATTTCTAACAACACTGGCAAACACAATCATCTATCTGTGTTACTGTTAATAAAATCTTCTTCTCGTCCATTGCGACATATGACACAAACATCACACACAACGACTTCTTATGCTTTCTCTCTCGTCGACGTCGTTAGAAGCAGGAAAATACTGGGGCAAGGAACGGAAGTTATTTAACCTTAGACATGGCCTGTAGCGATTTCAGAAATCATTTCTGCTACATTTGATAAGTTTTTTCGTTACTTTGGTTTATGTTTAGTCTTAATTCTTATCTCAGTATTTTGTTAGTTCCATTTAATAATATCTGAATAACCTCAGTCCGTTTTGCTAACAGGACAAATCGCAGCACAGACCGTTTCTCCTTGAACACTTACGCCGCATTCAAACTTTTAATTTAATTACGCTGGAGCACACGATCCGGTAACAGTTTCCTTACACACCCATTTCCCCACTTTCCTGTACTCACCTACTTTTGCCCTCCACAAATTCCAATCCCTGACCCCCTTACCTACCAAAGAGAATCTCCCCACACCCTTGTGCATGAAATCGAGTGCCAGCTTGCTTGTGATCATGGTCATCTTTTCCATTTCATGCACTTCTTTTAATTCTTGCACCAATATCCTTCTACGCCCCATCAATTTTCTTCTACTTCCTTTATTGCTTCCTGTACATATGAGTTGAATATTAGTGGGAATACACCACAACTTTGTCTCACTCCTTTTTCAAAACATGCGTGTCTCTAGCGATTGTTCACTTATTGTATTGTAAGTGAGATCCTTAGATAGATAGATAGATATGTTCACTTTGATCCCATGTGAGAATAATCTCGGGGATGTGGAACAGTACATACACTTATTTGTAATGTCAATATTACTATATAATTGATAATGTTATTATATATTGACAACAAGTTAGCTACAGCCCATTAGTATAACCAATATCACCTGTTATCTACAAATACAATCCCGAGTTAATTAATACTTATTATGTGGAACAGTGTATACACTTGTTACCAGCATCTAATAATCAGTTATTTTCTTACAACCAGTAACCATGATAAGTTTCACTGTAATTTGCGACTACATATTATATCATGTTAGTTACTATTTATGTGGAACAGTATACACACTTATTAACAATATCAATTATATTACCAACAACTCATAAGCAGTCAATTACTTAACAACCTGTTAGTATGATAATTTTTCACAGCAGTTTTTGAATGCATGCTATCCCATGTTAGTTACTATATATGAGTGGAATTTTGTAAACACAATAATTACTTAAATTGTCAAAAGTTTCAACAGAAAGAAAAACCATATATCATTTTAGTAATTGTGGTCAACTTTTTCACCTTCCCCTTCCATACACCATATGTACTATTTTATCAGTCATTCTTAGTTACCAAATTCCAAGAAGAAAATTCTTTCACAGAGTAAAATGGGTTCTGAAGCAGAAACTCTTTCAGTTTGGACTTAAAGTAGTTGGGTTTTTGTAGGTAACATTTAATTTCTGTTGGTAAGACATTGAATAAGGAAGCTCCAGTAAATGTTAACCCTCTCTGTACAATTGACAGTGATTTGTAATCCTTGTGAATATTATATTTATTCCTAGTATTATGGCTATGTATGTCAGCATTAAGATTGAAGTGTTCAGGATTTTCCACTACAAATGATAATACAGAGTATACATACTGTGCTGGCATGGTTAGAACACCCAGGTTTTTAAACAGATTTCTGCACGACGTCCATGGGTTTGCTCCACAAATAGTTCTTATAGCACGCTTTTGTAATTTAAATACCCTTTGTGCTTGTGACGAGTTTTCCCAAAATGAGATGCTATAAGTGAGCAGGGAATGAAAATATGCAAAATATACTAACTTTCTGGTTTCTATATTAGCTATTCTAGATATTACCCTCAGTGAGAATGTTGCAGAATTCAGTTTTTTAAGAAGTTGTTGAATATGTTGTTTCCAGTTCAATTTGTTATCTATATATACACCCAGGAATCTTGTGAAACTGCTTTCATTGATTGTTTTCCCTTCTGATATCACGTTATAGCTGTCCTTTGTTTTATTTTTTGTAACAAACTGAAGTAACTGTGTCTTTTCTACATTAAGCATTAGTTTGTTGGCATTAAACCACCTATTAATTTTCTTTATGGCATCATTTGCTATGTTTTCGAGGTTTTGTGCTGATGGATCTTTCAACGATATGCTAGTATCATCTGCAAAGAGCACTATGTGTTCATTGTCACCTAGTATATGTGGAAGATCATTTATATAGATTAAGAACAGCAGAGGGCCAAGAATTGAACCCTGAGGCACACCACATTTAACTATACCCCATTCTGAGTTTATAACATCTCCTGTATTAGCATCTTTCAGTGATACACATTGCTTTCTATTTTCCAGGTATGATTTAAACCGAAGTCCTGGCTTACCACTAACTCCATAGTGATCTAATTTACCTAGTAGAATATCATGATCAACACAGTCAAAAGCCTTAGCAAGATCACAGAATATACCTAGGGAATTTAGTTTTTTATGCATTGATTCCAGTATGTTGTTTACAAAAGCAAAAAATTGCTGAATCTGTTGAAACGCCTTGTCTAAAACCAAACTGTACTTTACTGAGTAGGTCATTCTTTTGTAGATGTGCATACACCCTTCTGTACATTGCTTTTTCAAAGATTTTTGAAAATGCTGGTAGAAGTGATATTGGTCTGTAATTCTCAATCTTTGAGGTATCACCCTTTTTATAAAGCGGTTTGATTATTGACTTCTTGAGTGAGTCAGGGAAGATACTTTCTTCAAAAGAACTATTACAAATGTGACTAACAACTCTACTAATGCTGGTGTTACATTGTTTCATTACATGGGTTGAAACCTCATCATACCCAAATGAATATTTATTTTTGAGGGATTTAATAATTTTTTCAATTTCATTTTTACTGGTGGGAAATAGAGACATAGGTGCTGCTTTTGGTGACAAGGATTTAAGTATTGCTATAGCATCCATATTCCCAATACATTTTCCTTTTATTTTTTCAGCAACTGTTAAGAAGTATTTATTGAAAGCACTTCCTACATACGAGGGGTCATTTACAAGTTTATCATTAATGCTTATAGATATAGGTTTATGTTCAAGGGATGATACAGTTGTTTCTCTTTTAATAATGTTCCAAACACTTTTTATCTTATTATCTGAACTACTAATCTCATCGTTTATGGCCAAACGTTTAGCTTCTTTTATTACCTTGGTTAAAATTCTACAGTAAGTTTTGTAATGTTGCCTGAGAAGCATATTATCAGTATTCCTACCTTACGTGTGTGATTGCAGACTCTGTGTCCAGTCAGTCGGTGTCGTTAAAACATAACGTTTCGACAGCTGGCTCTGTCGTCGTCAGTTGGTTACAAGCGTCGTGTGGCTCTCGCTAAGCACTGCGGTGGCGAATTCACCCTCTGGAGCGCTGCGGTGTCGTGTTTCGCCGCAGCGCCGCCATAATAGAACGTGGCAGCCGGTGTCGAATGGCCGCCGAGGCTTCTTCGCTTACCAATAACCACTGTCGCCCCTCCTACACTTCATCCTTGTTGTTTCTTCACCGGATAATGCCTATTAAAACTGGGTGACTTGGTTATTGTTCAAATGCAGTCTGCGAGGATGCATACAATCAATCTAGCATCTGCACGCAGCTTCGTCCACGCGGACATAAGTGTGTGGTAGCTTTGTTGTTGTTGTTGTTGCTCCTGCTGCTGCTGTTGGTGTTGTTGTTGTTGTTGTTGTCTTCGTCGTCGTAGTCATCTTTGTTTTTGTTATTGTCATCGTCGTTGTTGTCGTTGTTTTTGTTGTCTTTGTAGTTTTTGTCGTTATTGTCGTTGTTGTTTCTGTTGTTGTTGACGTTGTTGCTGCTGGTGCGCTTGTTGTTGTTGTTTTTTGTTTTTAAGTTGCAAGCTGTAGAAGAAAACATCAAATTTTGGATAGGATTCTGTCTGTAGTTTATAATATACTAACTTTGTAACGGTTGTGCCGAAAACGGTGGCAATTCGGATCATCTAAATTCTGCCAACTCCTAGTTGCGGCAGTTTTAACACAGTCAACCATTTTCAATCGTTTAACTTCAACCTGGCGAAAAAAAAAAACCTAGATAATGGTTTATTCAATTCGCATAAAAATGAACGAAATTTTGAGAAAAACTTACTAAAATAAAACTTAAGAGTGCCTGAGACAAGATTTTGCTAGACAATTCGGTTACAATAAATATTTCATTAAAAAGGGCTCCTAGGTTTGGTTCTGGAAAGTTCCGCATAACGCAATCAGTAACAGATATGATAAAAGAGCTGGAATGGGATTCATTGGAAGACAGCAGGAGGGTGAAGAGGGTCATGGTATTGCACAAAGAGCATATAGGTGATGAGGCGTGGAAAGATATTTCTGTAAGAATGAATGTAATGTATGGAAGGGAAAATGTGACCATGACCACAACCCGGCACTCGATTTCAGGCCTAGGTGTAGGAAGATTCTCCTTTTTTAGGTAAGGGTGAAAGCGACTGTAATAAGTCACCAAGAGAAACGAAGAATAATTTACCAAAAACGTTCAAAGAAATTGAAGTTAAAATTTGGAGAGGGCAACTGTAGGTGGGTGCAGGATAGGGGAAAGATGGGTGTGTGGGGAAATTGCCACCGAAGCGTGCGCTCCATTGCAATTTTAATTAATAATCGATTAAGATCCCATTTCGATAAAATTACAGAAGAATGTATAAATCTCGCAGCCGGGTCTCGAAACATAAGTTGATTCAAACTTGGACTCTCACGTATTTCGTTTATTTTCTGTTATGACACAATAATGATTTAGTCGCTAATATCAACGAAAAATCCTGTAGTAACACAAGAAAACTGAAAACTTTATTTTTTGTGGTGAAAGAACCGCGCCTGATAGCGCAAAAAACGAGGCAAGATTATTCCTCGTATTCTAGCACTACTGTATTTCATGGGTTCCGATAGCCTGGCATGCAGGGGCGGATCCAGGATTTTGTTTCTACATCTACATCCATACTCTGCAAATCACAAACATTGTGGGTGGCAGAGGGTGCTAAAACCAATCCTAAACCCGCCCATTCCAATCCCGAATAGTGCGAGGAAAGAAGGAATACATATAAGTATCAGTACGGCATCTTATTTCTCTAATCTTATCCCTCCGGTCATTGCGACCTAAATAGGTTGGCGGAAGAAGAATTTCATTGCACTCGAAATTTAAATTTTTTCACATATTCTCCAATAAATTCGAACTCAAGCTACGTCGTCTGTCTTCCAAACTACCCCAGCCCAATCTATGTATCAATTCTGTGACGCTTTCATAAGGGCCGTAGCAACCAGTCACGAATCGAGCGGCTCTCCTCTGCACCCTCTCAACTGAGTCAATCAGAACCTTGCGATACGGATCCCAAACCCCACAACAGTAATCCAGATGCGGACGCACTAGTGTTTTATACGCTATCTCCTTTATTTGAGCTTTACAATTCCTCAAAATACGACCTATGAATCGTAATTTAGAATTAGCCTTGCCTACGACGGAAGTTATGTGCATGTCCCATTTCATGTTGCTTTATACGATCACCCCCAGACACTTCACAGAATCAACGGTGTCAACAGGTGAATTGTTTATATTGTACTCGTGAACAAACTGATTCTCCTTGTTAGTTATCCGCATTGCCTTGCACTTTTTGCAATTAAGTGTAAGCTGCCATTTACGGCATCAATCGAAAATAGCATCCAAATCACGCTGAATTTCTAAGCAATCGTCGGAGCACCTTATTTCCCTATAGATAACCGCATCGTCGGCAAACAATCGCAACCAGCATTTGACGTTGTCACCTAGATCGTTTATAAATATTAAGAAAAGAAGTGGACCTATTACACTTCCCTGAGGAACGCCCGAAGTAACATTTATCTTAGAAGAGGCTTCCCCGTCAACAACGACATATTGTGATCGACCAGTTAGAAAATCACGTATCCACTCGCAAATCTGAGCCGAAATACCGTAAGCTCGAATCTTCGCTAAAAGTCGGTTGTGTGGCACAGAATCAAAAGCTTTCTGAAAATCCAAAAAAACTGCATCAACTTGCGAACCTGCATCGATAACTTTCATTATGTCTTGGCAAAATAGGGCCAATTGTGTTTCATACGATCTCTTCTTCCGAAATCCGTGTTGACATGGTGTTTTGGGGGAGGCTTGAGCGGACTTTGGTTTGGGGGGGGGGGGGGCTTGGCTTGAGTGAATTTTGGTTCAGAGGGCTTGCGTTCAGTGGATTTTGGTTTTGGGGGGGGGGGGCTTGAGTCGGAAAAAAGGTGGTATTTATAGCCTCCTCGGGCCTCAAATCCGTAGAGCTAAAAAAAAAAAAAAAGTTTCAAAACTACAATGTTAGGGGTGGACCTAGATACGTTTGCGGGGGGGCTTGAGCCCCCTAGCCCCCCCCCCTGGATCCGCCCCTGCTGGCATGTACAAAAGGTTTCAAAAATAATCATTTGATATTTTAGTAATTTACCTCGGCAGCTGTTCTTTCCGAAACGCCCCAGATGCTGCACACCCGAGGATCGCGTGTGAACTGCATACAAAAAACTGCTTGAATTCCTTGATCGGCAGCGAGGTAATTTCAGATTAATCCGATTCTTCTACTTGCCGAACAACCGTAAAGATACTTGTTATCCCTAAACACTGGCGAGGCTCTCTGCAGACCTGAGCATAACGCATCCAATTTCCACGGGAGAGCAACACTCGATGCACTGCGGAGAAACGCTCTGGCTGTAAGCTATGAGGAATACATAACAGCAACACGAGTAACATCTTCTTATGGCTTTACGCCTCGAGGTCATTAGAAGCGGGACTGAACTGGAGACAAGGCACGGGAAGGAATTCGGCCTTGGCGTCCGCCTGTAGTGATCTGGAGAAAATTTAGATCTGGAGACCTCGACAGGGATTCGAAACGGCGTTCTCTTGAATGGGTGGACAGAGCGTTACCCACCCATCTCGTTATCGCGTGGCATTAATCGTTGAGTGAAATAAAATCAGAAAATTAATTTAAGTTGTTTTGGAGACAATGTAAAACTTAGAATGGGGACAAAAAGGAATTGCGAACAACGGCAAAAGACTTACTATCTCCAGTTTCGCCAAAGACACCGATGAACTCGTTTCTGAATTTAAATCAGTTGGCCTGAGAAGGAATTTTCAAAAACTAAAGTTAATAAGTACATTTATCTCGACCACTTTGTAAACAATTTTTTTTTTTTTTTTTTTTTTTTTTTTTTTTTTTTTTTTTTTTTTTTGCTGTCGTCATTCTTTTGACTGGTTTGATGCAATCCTCCATCCTTTCCATCCTGGGCTAACCTCTTCATTTCTACATACCCCATACAGCCCACGTCCTCAATTATCTGCTTCATATATTCTAATCTCTGTCTTCCTCTACAGTTCTTACCTTCGACTGTTCCCTCCACTAACAAATTAACCAATCCAGCACGTCTCAAAATATGACCTAAAAGCCTGTCTCTTCTTCCTGTAAGCTTCTTCCATAAACTTCTTTTCTTCCCCAACATTTCCAAAACTCGTTCATTTCTTACTTTGTCTGTCCACTTAATTTTTAGCATTCTTCTGTAGCACCACATTTCAAATGCTTCAAGTTTCTTTCTTTCCGGTATTCCTAAAGTCCATGTTTCGCTACCGTAAAGTGCTGTGCTCCACACATAGAGTTTTAAAAAGTTCTTTCTAATTCCTAGATCAATATTTGACACTAAAAGGTTTATCTTTTTCATGAAGGCTCTTTTTGCTAATGGTATTCTGCTTTTAACATCATTCCTGCTTCGGCCATCGGTTGTAAACATGTAAGGAGATGTAAAACCAGAAAATCTCCGTCGCATCAAGCAGGCATGGCATGGCATGAGAAGCATTGTGTTTCTTCAAATCAAGTACGCCCGAAAATTGAAAGAAAACAGCAGAAGACCGGTGCATTCTTCCCGTGCTGACTTAAGACTGCGAGACCATCATTAAGTAATTCGTCCTGTCGCCAATTGATGATGACTACCATAGATTGCTTCGTCCTGCAATTCATAGGCTAGGGTCGCCGAATGAGTTAAACAGTTCTATGAAATGATAACACCGACGAATCACTTTTCACTTCATATTTATTTCTCCGTGAGCATCACACTCGGATAAGGCAATACACTCGTCCAAAGATAGTATAGCACATATACACAAATATTCCAGCGATTAAACAGACAAACGACTGACTCTGCTCGACATCTCCGCGCTACAGAAACATCCAGAAAGTAATAAAGAGTGCCAACAGAAGTCACTCCAGCTCCAACGATACTTTGAGAATCAAATTCATACAAAAACAATCACAACTTGTACAACATCATTCATAACCATTAGAAAACACCTTAAAATGAAAGTAAATACTGTTTACAAGCGTTTACACACAAAATTATCAACATAAACAATCCAAACAGTTGAGAATTGTCCCCTAAACATCGTGCCTCACATCAACAGTTACAATTACAAACTGTTAATTAATGTTTCATACATAATACTGTCCTTGACCGTATTACATATCATTTTCACAGTTTCTCTCCATAACAAAAAAAAATGTTCATTTATATGACGAATATACACAAATACACAATCAATCACATGAAAAATTTAGAAATCCAGAATTAATCAACTCCCATTTTGTTATACATAAGACTTAAAGGAAAATTTCATAAATGGGCAGGGACTAAAGGCTGCTACACCCCCTTCACAAGATTCATTCGATTTTGCATAAATTAAATTGATTGAATCCTTCATAAGGTTAGAATTTTGATACGAACACGGAAGCTGAGCCCATACACAAATCAAATCCGATCAATTATAATTCCCATCATAATTACACAGTCAAAGAACACAATTCTTCATTCTATACAATATCTATATAGCTTTTATAGCTCTTATACTAGTCACCAAAAATATTTATCTATTTACAAATCAAATTATTTTCTTACAAATTCACATTCTTAATTCCTATTTTACCAAATCATTTAATTACATAGTCTTAATGTTAGTTTACAAAGTCTTCCATTTTCTATGAACTATACACATTCTGTTAGTTTGTAAGTGACAACAAGTTTGTTTACATTCTACAACAGCTGAGAATTGGCTGTCACCGCAGGGCAACCAACCTCAACATCACGAAAACATTAAAAAAATCACTGGAAAGAACAGAACATTTATTTAATACATTGTATACCATTACATTTAACAATGTTCATTTACTTGACGAATTTACACAAATTCACAATTAATCAACTCCCATATTACTATACCTAATTCTTAAAATAACATTTCATGACAGGGCTCATACAACCTGAACACTCGATAAATTGACAGAACTGAAACTTTGAAAGGCCCATCGAAGTATGGAGAGATCAGCGGTAGGTTTATCTATAAAACACAAGAATAGACCAACCAACATGAGGTTAGTTGCAGGAGGTGGCTGAAGTCTGAGAGGAGACAGCCAGCCTGTAATGGCAGTGGACTGGCCCTGTTGCTCGAAGGAAAGGTGGAAAACAGATTAAAACGGTGTCGGATTGGAGTCCAAAAGGGAGACCACAAGACCGATGGGCAAAGACACGCGCAGGGTCGCTGGAATTAGTTGGTAGAGACCGTTCTGTCTGGAGAACACTGCTCTGGACTCTAAAGAGACCACATCGTTCATGACGATGGTTATTATAATCTTCGTGGATCGAAGCGAAACTGCTCAACAGCAGCAAATTTTGTAATTAACTGAATGTAGAACTGATTGTGGATCGAATGCCATCCGACACAAATCGTCGCGAAGCCCACTGCTCCCCACACGTGTCGGCGCTGAATGCGGAAGACTTGCTGGACGTGGCTGACACCTGGTCATAGCTCTAGAGCAGGGGTCCCCAAAGTGGTCGGTACCGACTCCTTAGGGTCGATAAGAGTTCTCCCGGGGTCGATTAATACAGGGGGGCCGAAAAGGGGTCGATTAATACTAAAGAGAATCAATTAAACTGTACAGGATGAAAATAGGAATGCTCTACCAAAAATCAGGTCCGTAAATTAAAGCTCATCCTCTCAGTTTTGTTCTGATTGCGAAGTCATATAAAGTAAATGATGAAACTTTCAACAAATTACTTTTGCTCACT
Organism: Vandiemenella viatica; assembly: GCA_031002005.1. Lineage (NCBI taxonomy): Eukaryota > Metazoa > Arthropoda > Insecta > Orthoptera > Morabidae > Vandiemenella > Vandiemenella viatica. The sequence goes on along the minus strand of CM061920.1, from coordinate 10,916,826 downwards.
GAGGTAAGGTGGTTGTCAAGAGGTAATAGTTGCCTTTGGAAGGTGGATCAATCTCTATGTGACAAAACAGTACAACAACCATCTGTTCTTTTTGGCAAGTCTTTATTCGAAATTTATTCCATCTATCCATAGTTTTGTTCCTATTTTTGGACATTATAATAATACTGGAAAGTATCTCGTTTTTCTGTTAATTTTATTGGGTGGATTTTATAAATTATTTCGTTGAGTTGTTATGCAGGCATCCTTCCTTATTGCTTAGCATTAGAAATGCCAAAAATGATTTAATGTTTTTATTGAATACTTGTGGGGGTCGATAAGAAGGCAAATATCGTATCAAGGGGTCGACGGGGCAAACGTTTGGGGACCCCCGCTCTAGAGCCTCCAAAAGCGGTGGAGCTAACTTAACCGCGGCCATTGCTTTTCAGTTAAAAAGACTTAATTTACCGTACCACCAGTCTAACGGAGGAGATTCTCGGGTAAACTGTCTACCGAGCGTTCAACAGACCAGATTTGAATTGCGAATTACAGTACAGGTCTATATTCGAATCCACTATCGTGAGTAAAATTGTGATCACGGTAATGCCGAAGGTGGCGTCTGTCAAAGGGCTTAAAGTGGCGCTGAAGGCAATGCGCAATGAGAGCTGCCTTAACCACAATAATTACTGGAACAAGTGGAGGTGAAGTGGAATATATAATTTAATCTAATAGAGATGGATCGCAGGCTCCGGTGGCTATTTCCCTACACACCCATTTTTCCCCTTTCCTGTACCCACCTACTTTTGCCCTCTACAAATTTTAACTTTAAATAGTTTCAACGTTATTAGTAAAAGGTTAATTATGAATATAAGGTAGGGGAAGAATTGCTTACTGAAGACTTGAGATATAAATATCTTGGCATTAAATTTGATAACAAGCTTAACTGGGTAGGACACATTGGACAGGTGGTAGGAAAAGGTTTCAAAATCCTGCACTTGTTGGAGAGAGTGATGAGGGGATGCACGAGAGACGTAAAGGAATTGGGTTACAAAACATTGGTGAGACCATTGCTCGAATATGGTAGTGTAGTATGGGACCCACATTTTGAGTATCAAATACAGGGGTTGGAGAAGGAGCAAAGAAGGGCTGCTAGATTTGTTTCTGGAAATTATTGCAGAATGCAATCAGTGACAGATATGATAAAGGAGCTGGAATGGGATTCATTGTAAGACAGGAGGAGGATGAAGAGGGTCATGGGAGTGTACAGGGCGTATACTGTCGATGAAGCATGGAAAGATATTGCAGCAGGTATGAAAAAGTAGTTCATAGAAGGGAAAAGATGACCATGACCACAAGCTGGCACTCGATTTCAAGCACAAGGGTGTGGGAAGATTTTGTTTTTTAGGTAAGGGTGTCAGGGATTGAAATGAGTTACCAAGGGGAATGATGAATAACCTACCGAAAACGTTAAAAGAATTTAAAGTTAAAATTTGTAGAGGACAAATGTAGGTGGGTGCAGGATAGCGGGAAGTTGGGTGTGTAGGGAAATTGCCACCGGAGCGTGTGCTCCATTGCAATTAAATTAAATTAAATTATTCATCATTTCTCTTAGTAACTTAATCCAATCTGTGGTGATATATTCTTGGTTACTTATGTATGTAGTTATCACTTTTCACCTTTATCTTATCTTTTTTATATAGCTAGCATGTACCTATGCTACCGATGTATAAGTCATTAATTGTTCTGATAAAACTTTTATTCAGTTATTGGTTTAACAACTTCCACCAACACCAGTTGTAAATACGCAATCTATAAATCGGACTTCTGATATTAATATTTCTCAATCAACATATCCAACTTGCGAACTTAATATAACGCCTCTACCATATAGGCTTTAAACATGTCGCTCCTGGCAACCAACATCATCTCAAAAACAAAATGAACACGAATGTAACCTAATCTCAAGGAGTATGCATATTAATATACTTGCATACCACATAATAGTCTATAATATATTCATATGATCATCACAAATCCCTGACACCCTTACCTAAAAAAGAGAATCTTCCTACACCCTTGTGCCTGAAATCAAGTGCCAGCTTGTGGTCATGGTCATCTTTTCCTTTCCATGCATTACTATTAATTCTTACACTAATATCTTTCCATGCCTCATCACTAATATACGTCTTGCACACTCCCATGACTCTCTTCACCCTAATTCTGTCTTCCAATGAATCCCATTCCAGCTCATTTATCATATCGGTTACCGATTGTGTTCTGCGGTAGTTTCCATAGCAGAATCTAGCAGCACTTCTTTGCACCTCATCCAACTCTTGTATCTGATATCCAAAACGTGCTGTGTTCAAAGAGTTTAAACCAGATTTCAATATCTTCAAGTCGTATGAAGTTTATTGAACACAATATCTGACATACTAAAAATAGAAGTAAATCATACGATATGATGGAGTGGAATATATTTGTGTTAAAAGCTTAAGTTCCGACCACAATATTTCAGTTTTTCTTGAAAATATTTCAATTTCCTATCATAGTAAGTGGCGTCACATCATTCGAGTTTGCAGCCATAATTCGAATTTCGCGTGCCTAAAGTAACTTTGGTGGTAACGCTAATTTGGATGCAGCCTTTTCGTTCTTTTAACAGCAATGAACGCTTAACGTTTTCCATGGAACAATTGAAACTATGCATTGGGATAAATGATTTAGATCTTTTGACCCTAAGGCAACAAACTTACGATTGCCACATTCTGAGTACAGGTAATAATAACAGCACTTTTAAATCAATGCTTTCAATTAAAATCTGTAACTATGAATACACGACTTCTTTAGCCAGAGGTAATGGAACTAAAATCACTTTTTACGACATATGTTATGAATCTTTCTGATATTCAGGATATACTGTACGTGCAATTTTTTTTTCTTTGCTGTCATCAGTGGTTTGACTGGTTTGATGTAATCCTCCATCCCTTCCTATCTTGTACTAACTTTTTTATCTCAACATACAACCCACTTCCTCAATTATCTCATTCATATATTCTAATCTCTGTCTTCCTGTACAGTTCTTACCTTCGGCTGTTCCCTCCACTAACTAGTTAACCAATCCCGCATGTCTTAAGATATGACCTACCATCCTGTCTCTTCTTCCTGTAAGCTTCTTCCACAAACTTCTTTCCTCACCCATCATTTCCAAAATTCATTCGTTTCTTACTTTATCTGCCCTCTTAATTTTCAGCATTCTTCTGTAGCACCACATTTCAAATGCTTCATTTTTTCTTCTGTCTGGTATTCCTAAAGTCCATGTTTCGCTGCCATAAAGTGCTGTGCTCCACACAAAGTGTTTTAAAAAGTTATTTCTGAGTCTTAAATTAATATTTGAAACTAATTTCTTTTTCAGGAAAGCTCTTGTTGCTAGTGCTCTTCTGCTTTTAACATCATTCCTGCTTCGGCCATCTGTTACAATTTTACGTCCTATGTCGCATAATTCACTAACTTCTCCTATCCCGACCGACCCTCTTTTTATATTTAATCTACTATTAAATGTAAGAAGTCACATATAATATATGTGTAATTAATCTAAAAACGAATTATGAAATTTTCCTGAGACCCGAACTGAGGTGAATATCCAATTTCAGATAATCTAAATATTAAGAAACTATGAAGATGATAAAGAGATTAATATGTAATACCAATCGAATCTAAAACGCCGGGAGGAGCATAAACAACTGATCCTCTTGCAATGTAATATTCTCCAGCCAGAACACATCGTTTCGACAGCTGGCTGTGCCGTCTTCAGCTTCTTCCTGTGGCTGCCTGGACTGGAGTTCTTGTTGTTGCACTGGTTTTTGACAGCGCGGTGGGTGTACGCCAACGCTCGTTCTTAGCATTCGGGAGGTCAAGTGTTTAAACTTCATATCCCAACTGGCAAAACAGATTTCGGCTCTGTCTAGTTTCCCGATATCACTCTATGCGAATGCCGGGATCTTTGCTTCCGTAGCCGAATTCCTTCCCATTCCTTACATCCAATCCTCTCTCGGTTTTGCTGACCCCAATGTCGACGACCCGTTAGGTTAAGCACTGCCTTTGTAGATTTGGTGAAGCTGTGCGGCACAGGAAAGCAGTCCGGCATATCGCTGGTTAAGATGTTGAGCTAGCAGTCGGGACAGAATCGTATACCTCCTGACAAAGACAACAGTTATTCAACCATTGCAAATCTAGTTGTAGGCCATCTTCAGCAGTTGCTGGATAATAGATTATAAATCAAAAGTCCGTCTGGAACAACTGTTGATGTTACTGTTTTATTTATTTCCATACGCGTTTCACCCTTATAGTGTGGGGCATCGTCAGTGCCTGTGAATTTGTTTTTACATGTGATATGTTACATTTGATAGAGAAATTATAAATTATTATATACATATTTACATTGTACTTACAGCTAGGGTGATGGTATTTGTACATCTACATCTACATTCATACTCTGCAAATCACAAACATTGTGGGTGGCAGAGGGTGCTAAGCACCAATCCTAAACCCGCCCATTCCAATTATAAAAACTGTTTTTCCATGTAAATACCATCACCCTAGCTGTAAGAACAATGTAAATATGTATATAATAATTTATAATTCCTCTGTCAAATGTAAGATATCACATGTAAAAACAAATTCACAGGTACTGACGATGCCCCACACCATAAGGGCGAAACGCGTTTGGAAATAAAGAAAACAGTAACATCAACAGTTGTTCCAGACGGAATTTTGATTTATAATCTGTTATTCAACCACTTCTTGAATCAAATAATTAATAATTAGAAGTGATCCCAGACGACTTAAATGACGGAGGAGGCATATCGCTGCAGTGCACAATTCCGCTAAGGAAATCGACATAAATAATAATATAATTGTAATAATTATTTTTTACACAAGTATAAAACGGACTTCAGAAAATTTCTCGATATTAAATTCAGATAGGCAAGACGAAATGGTCACGTGCCAGGGGACCCCAATTATTGATAAGGGTAATGAGAGGATCTATAAGACAAGTGAAGGAATTCGGTAACCATACCATTGTTTAAACATGGTGGAGCTGTATGAGACCCACATTTTGGGTAATAAATACAGGAGTTGGAGGGGGGGGGGGGGCAAAGAAGGGTTGCTAGATCTGTCTCTGGAAGTTAGATGTGAACACAACAAGTAAGTGATGTGATTGAGAGACACTGGAAGACAGGAAGATGGTGAAGAGCATCATGGGAGTATACTGGTGATGAGCCGCGGAAAGATGTTGGTGTAAGAATTAAAAGTAATGCATGGAAGGGAAAAGATGACCATGACCCCAAGCTGACACTCAAGGAAGTGGAAAAATTTTATTTCTTAGGTAAGGGTGTCAGGAATTAGGTAGAACTATCAAGGGAAGTGATGGGGAATTTAGTAAAAATACTGAAAGTATATACGAATAAAGTTCGGAAGAGGACAGATAGGTGTTAGAAAAATCGTGTAGTAGGGAACTGGCACCGGCGAATCGAAATTAAATAAAATTGTAGTTTTCTGTTCTCTAACGAGATCCTGTAGTGGGTCCGTTATTTTTGTGTTGTGCTGTAGTGTTTGGGATGGTGTACGCGTGGCCGAATTCGCCCGCTAGATGAACAGATGGTGTGGCGGCGACTTGCGGGTCAGGCTGTGGCCGGGGTTAATGACCTCGCTGCCCTGGATGTGAGGTAGGACTCGGCGGACCTCAGACAAGACTTCCCTGTCCGCCGGCCTCTCACCAAACAATCCCGCGCTCCACCGCCAAAAGTCAGGCACCCGCTTCAACTCACGCGCCGCTCGTTACTATTATTTCTTCTAAGCATGCGCGCGTGCTGCAAAGTTTTCCCTCCGCTTCACAGTATTACAATTATTATTCCACGATTCACTAAAAGCGGGTGGCGGAGGGTGCATTGCACCTATCCGGAAGTGTAATATTTTGGAAGGGATATGGCAAGAGGCGCCCATGAACTATTATGAGGAACCATCCCGGCATTCACCTGGAGCGATCTGAGAAAAACATTGAAAACCGGTGTATTTTATGGAGAATTACTTCTTTCGGATTTTACGTTTACTCGCCCGGTAAATACCTCCTACTCGATTTCCAAATCACTCGTGGAAAAAAAATGAGCACAGAAATGAATCGCTTCTGGCACTGATTTCTCTTTTCTTATTTTCTCGGTCATTCCAGATATTAATGTTGCTGGTAATAATATTTGTTTGCTGTAATTCCGAAAAAAGTCAGTCATGAATTTTTCAATTAGCTTATGCCGACAGCAGCGCCTTCGTTGTTGCAGGTCTTCCAAGCCTAACACTTTCAGCATCGCACTTACGCATTCCATATACCAGTAACGAATCGGGTGGCTCTTCTTTGGACCTTTTCCAATGGCTCCATTAACCCTATTTGATGGAGCTCCCATACAGAACAACAATATTCTAAGCGAGGACGCACTAATGCTTTGTATGCAATCGATTTAACTTCCGGTGTGCACTGTTTTTAATTACGAATTAGAAATTGGAGCATATGATTTGCTTTCCCAATTATCTTCTCGATATGCTGATTCCACAACAAATTATTACGAATTGTTACCCTTAGGTGTTTAGGGGAATCTACCGTTCAAAGGATTTTATATTCATAGTTAAATGGTTATACGCATATCTTGGCATTTTTTAGCGTTTAACTCCAACTGCCAGTCTTCACACCATGCGATTAGTTTCACAATATCGTCTTGTAACAAAGCGCAGCCGTCCTGAGTTTTGATTACACGATAAATAATAGTATCATCAGCAAATAGTCTTTTCTTTCCCCTTATTACGTCGCACGAATCATTAATGTATATGAGAAACAACACAGGTCCTGCCTACCACGCTTCCCTGGGGAACCCCGGACCTCACTTCGGTGAATGATGAAAGTCTGCAACAAAGTAGCATATTAGATTTGCCATAGCCACGAAGTTTCCTAAGTAACCTAGTGTGAGGCACAGTCTCGAAAGCTCACTTTTAATACGGCACATGTTGTGAATTAAAAGTGCAAGTTGTGTTTCGCAGCATCGGCCTTTTCTGAATCCAAGTTGATTTTGGTTTAAAAGCTCCCCGTCATCCAAAAATTGAATGACATTTGAATAGATGATATGTTCTAAAATTCTGCAAAATATTGAGGTTAACGAGATCGGCCTATCATTTTGAGGATCTTTAACATTCCCATTTATAAACACTGAACTTACGATGGCGGTCTTCCATTCAGATGGTATTTTTCCTCGAACAAAGGAGGCGGTATATAATTTCATCAAATAGGGGGCAAGTATAATCTTGTAGGAATCCCTTCTAATCCGGTAGGGAGTGCCCGCTATGTTTCAGACACCACAATATCGTTTCATTATTTCCCCCCCCCCTTTTTCCCTCCTGTCGTCTCTCTCTTGAATGTTTCATTCAGTGTTCTATCTCTTTCTGTCGAAGTAACCTCTTCATCGCACCGAGCGTGGTGGGTGAGTGGTTAACGTTCTGGCCTCGCATTTGGGAGGACACCGGTTCGAATCCGGGTCCGGGCATCCAAATTTAGGTTTTCCATGGTTTCCCCAAATCACTCCAGGCAAATGCCCGGATGCTTCCTTCAAACAGGCCATGGCCGAATGTCTTCCCGTTCCTTGTTCCCAGTCCCATCCCGCCTCTAATGACCTCCACTTCGACAATCCGTAAAGCCACAAGTAAAAAAAAATTCTTCATCGCAACATACGCCTTAAGCTCCCTTCATGAATTACGTCACACTTTAGCGGGTGTGGCAGGGATGTTCTAAAACGTGTGGCGTGCCATTTCAAGAGAGAGGGAGGGGCCAAAGATCATGGAACCTGTGAAACGTAATTCGTGGATGTCCCATTACTTTCTACGTCTTCAGGTACTTACATTCTCATCCATGCTCTGCAATTCACAAATATTGTGGGTGACAGAGGGTGTTCAGGACCAATCTTAATTCCGCTAATTCCAATCCCGAATAGAACGAGGAATGAAAGAATACATAAAAGTATCAGTTCGGCATCTTATTTCTCTAATCTTATCCCTCCTTTTATAGCGACCTAAATAGGGTGGCGGAAGAAGTACTTCATTGCACTTGTAAGTCAAAGAAGTTCGCATATTCACTAATAAATTCATACGAAAACGCCCTCACCTGTCTGCCAAACAATGCCAGCCCTTCCATTGTATCAATTCTGTGACGCTTTCGTGAAGGCTGTAGCACGCAGTCATGAATTGAGCGGCTCTCCTCTGTAGTTTCTCTATTGTGTCCATCAATCCCTTGCGATACGGATCCCAAACGCCATACCTGCTTCATACACTTTAATCTTTGTCTTCCTCTACAGTTTCTATCTTCAGCTGCTCCCTGAAATAGCAAAGTAACTAATCCCACGTGTCTTAAACTGTGACCCACTGTCCTGTCTCTTCATTCTCTGGTACTGTTCCACAAACTCGTTTCCTCGTCCATTATTTCCATAAAACGTTCATTTTGTACTTTATCTGTCAACTTAATTTTCAACATACATCTATAGCACCTGATTCCATGTGCTTAAATTTTTCCTTCTTTCTAGTATTACTAAACTGCCAGCTTCCCTTCCGTAAAGTGCTTTGCTCCATATGAGAAACGATTGCTATTTCGTCTAAAACAGACCCACTGCTTGAATCGAATTGGCCATGCGATTTTCAAATCAATAGTGGCACCATGTCTCAGCTTTAATTCTTCCTCACAAATCGCTATGGTTGTATGTATCTTTGACCACGAATAAATAAAAACTAAAAAGTATATAATTAAATTCGTCTTACTGCCAACGAAGTCACTTTACGTAAACCTATATCCTTGTTACAATTCTTTTTGCTACAGCTCCGCCCGTCATATTTCTCCGGTAAGTATACTGGCATTTCATGGCCGTTGCCGCGATAACGATGTAAAACACTTCTTTTTTTCACGTAAAAACTGCACCGCCTTTTCTTCACAATTAACAAGTGTAATAAGGAGTAACGACATACTGACACTCTGCAAAGTAGTAGGAACTATGCGGAAGAACATTTGGAACGACGCAAAATGTCCCGATCCAGATACAACACAATACAACATCAAAAACCTTATTGCTTTAAGGGGACCGCCCCCTGCCTATCTAACGCCATGTTAATTTAAGCAATTGTTTGACCCATTTGTGGAAAAACTATTTGATGCAGCACTTTAATATTTTTACTGACTGTTACATGATGGTAGGGAAGTCAACTGTACTAATATTTACTTTATTAGTTTTATAGCTTTTAAGATATACTTTTTTAAATCTATTAATAAAAATATTAAGTTTGTTCTGTAGAATTTTTTTATGAACATCTTTATAGGAGGAATATTAATTCTTGTAGTACCAGAGATGGCTTTTTTGTTATGCAGAGTGTCTGAAAAATTCATTCAATTGATATCTTTGATAGTTTCTGATATAATGGGGTTTATGTACTGAAAATTTTAGTTTGTAGGAAATTGACTTTAAAGAAAACAACTACTCTCAAACGCACTTGCAACAAAATAACAGCGTGTTTCAAAGTGTGTTAAAAAAAAAAAAAAAAAAAAAAAAAAAAAAAAAAAAAAAAAAAAAAAAAAAAAAAACCAGAAACAAGAGAATACCAACCGTTGCCCTCCAATGATAGCGAACATACTCCGGAGTTTGAAAAAAAAATCCCTATCGTATAATATAGGGGATATAAAGGTCTAAAATATAAATGCAGAAAATTGGGCGTGGCATCTAAACGCACGTGGTAGGAAAATGCTATTTAAATGCCCGAATTTTTTTTTTTTTTCAGCAAAATCCTTTTCAGGATACTTCAAGAATACCTTAACCTATCGAAATATGATGAGAACCGAAAATCGATTTTTTTTCGATCTAAGCCGCGGGGTCTCATTAAGGGGGTAGGTATAGTTATCAGGTTTCAAAAAAATAGGTTTTACTTTTGACTTCATGTTTTTGAAAAAATTATTCAAATATCTTTTACAATTTGGGAATTATGCGTGACTAAGCAAAGTCCTGCATGATTGACAGCCACTTTAATCTTACTGCACTGGAAGGTAATTCAAATCTTTAACCTTAAATATCTCAAAACAGCAATTCATCAATTGATTTTAAATATAACTTTTTTCCACGTGCATAGATATTTTTCAAATTTGCAGGACATGTTCTGCATACTAATTACTACAGTCCCTACCATTATTGTTTTTGCAGCTTTTCACAAATGGAAAATATGTCTATATCTTCAAACAAACAAACAAAAAACAAGAATTTTAATTTTTTGAATTTTATTTTTATTTACAATAAATATAAAGTTAAATGTGTTATATTATTGGTATTTACAAGATTAAAATAAGGTTTCTGAAAATTTCAAATATTATGCTTTCTATAATTAAAGACCTTAATGACGACATATTTTTAACTTTCAGTTTGAACGGTACATTAACATATTGTTGAATCATATTTTTATTTAAAACATCAATTTTTATATGTAACTATAACAGTTCTATGGAGCTACTAAATTTGAACACTCAAAGTTAAATAGATTTGGAGGAAATGAAATTTCAATTTCTACAAATATTTGTATGTGTTAGCTGGACCTACCTCCCTTAATAAAAGCCGTTTCGTCTGGCGACTGGACGTTACCACAATAGCTCGGCGACCTTCGGTGAGTCGATGACACCCGAAGTATTACTCACACTGATCGTCAGCACTGCGCTGTTTGGCTAACCAAGGAATTTCAAATAAGTAACTGCATTTGATTTTATATGTATTATATTGCTAAGAGGAAGTTATAACAGCCCTCAGATCAAGCCCTTTTATGAAATTGTATTTTTAGAATTATGTTCAGCAAGATGGAAGCTGATTAAGTAGGGATTTGTATTTTTCGTGTAGCTGATTGTGAATTTGTGTAAATGAACATTGTTTTAGGGCGGAAAACAATGTAAACGCTGTGTGATATGTTCAAGGACAGTATCATGCACGAAACATTAAATAAAATTTGTAACTGTAAATGTTGAGGTGAGCCGCGGTGTTTGGAGGACTATTTTCAACTGTCTGGTCTGGCTTATTCTGATAATTTGTGTGTAAATGCCTGACAATATCTTTAATTTTCATTTCCGTGTGTTTCATGGTGATTGTGAATGATTTTGTGTTAACTCTGACTGTTTTGATCGTTAGCTGCATTGTCGCCGTTCGAGAAACATCAAACTGCTCTCTCTGTGTTATTCTGGAATTTTCTGTAGCGTCTATATAAACAAGACGAGAAGTTAGTTAAAAGTTAATTACAGTTAGCTGTCAGTCGTCAGAATTTTTGTTAATCGCTGGAACATTTGTGTATGTCTCTATGTGCTTAGTATCTTTGGATCGAGACGATGCCTCATTGTGTAATGCTATTTTAGAGTGCACGGGAACATAAACATGAGTGGAAAGTGATACAAGGGACTAGTTATTTCACGCCGCCAAATGATTATCAAAGTGTAGCTGTCATGTTAACTAAAAGGTTGTGGAAGTTACTACACAAAAATACGAAAGGCTGAGATAAAATATTACAAAACGAGGCATAGATATAAAAAATTATAAAGCGATGTTCGATCAAATTTGCATGTTTCTTTTTATAAATGAATGCAATTTTTCTCGGCGTTGTTTATTTATAAACGTTTCTCGGGAAACAAACCGAGTAATATCATTATTGATGCACAATATTTCGGCGACTTTAAACTCCGTCGCCATCTTCAGGTGCAGTTGTAAGTCTTGAAGTCTGCCTTGAAGTCAGCCTTGAGCGTGTTGTTTGAATAAAGTCGCCGAAATATTGTGCATCAATAATGATATTACTCGGTTTGATTCCCGAGAAACGTTTATAAATAAATGTTTCTTTTTTTTTATTTACGAGGATTAGAAGCAGAACGCGAAGAAAAGATGTTTACGCTTTGTAACAGTTACTTTAAGAGTGGTGTACGCAGCTCGTGCAGCCTCGGATTTGGGAGGACGTGGATTCGAATCCCCGTGCGGCCATCCAGATTTCGGTTTTCCATGGTTTCCCGAAATCACTCCAGGCGAATGCCGGGGTGGTTCCTTCAAAAGGGCATGACCGAATTTCTTCCCGTTCCTTGCCCCAATTCCATCCCGCGTCTAATGACCTCGACATCAATGAGACATCAAGCCACAAGCAAAGAAATAATATTAATAATAATATAAAATAAAAAAATTAAAACTTCACGCGCTAGAGGAATGAAAGCTGACGCAAGTGTGACTGGCGATATCATTATAGAATGTACAGTACAAAATGTAGGTATTCGGCTTACAGGTAAATCGCAATTTTCTTCGCGAAAATTTACGCCGTGTTTTATCCATATGTTGGCAGTATACGCCGCAGTTTCTAGTAAAACTTATCTTCACGTCAGACCTTTTTACTCCTCTTTTCGACCAGCTGTGGACCATGTTATTTCAACTATTTTCTTCCTTGGCATTATCTTTTTCGCAGCATTTCTTTTCGGTATTCTTTTCTTTTTGTTTTATTTCGTCTGGCCTCTTCATAGCATGGAGTTTTCTTTGAACACCGGTATGCTTCATCTTAAGGGCACCACGCTCTTTGAACTGTTCCGCAATGTCGTTCGCCTATAAGTTTCAGACTTCGAATTTTCTCATGTCATCTGTTTATTATTACTTATTAATGATTTTAATTGCGATGGAACTAAGGCTCCAGTGGCAATTCCCCTAGTCATCTAATTGCCCCATTTTTTTATTATTTTTTAAAATTTTCTTTTATATTGCAGTGATAAATTCCTCCCCCATTCACTTTTCCGATTTACAAATTTTAATTTTTAATTCCTTAAGCGTTTTTGGTAAATTACCCCTTACTTCATTTGGTAATTTATGCCAATGCTTGACACCCTTAGCAACAACAGAAATCCTTCCCACTCCCTTATGCATGAAATCGAGCGCAAGCTTGTGGTCATGGTCGCCTGTCCCCATCCATGCACTATTCCTAATTCTTTGACAAATATTCCTGCCAGCCCCATCACCAAAATATGCCCCGTACATTCGCAGCACTCTCTTCACCCTCCTCTTTTCCTCCAATGACTCCCAACCCAGCTCCTTTATCATATCAGTTACTGACTGGATCCTGCGATAATTTCCACAAACAAATCTAGCGGTTCTCTTTGCACACCTGTTTCGTTGATGGCAATATTGTATTTAAAGTTTTACAAATTACTGTGTGAGAGGTTTACATAAAAACAGTTCTTTTCGCCACAATGTGATTGCAGATGTGCAGAGTTACGTAAAGGACTAAGGTATTGTTTTCATCTTTTTTTACAATAAAGACATCAGCCGCCGTCGAAATAATCAGTCGCAGGGAATCTGCTGTAAGTTAGGTTAGATGTAGAGAGTTACGGAGACGGTACAGTATCCGGCATCATGGGCCTCACCTGGTGGCAAGTACACGACACTGGAGACAGAACAACACCGCTACCCACACGCAGTGTCAACAAGGGCCCCGGTGCAAAAAACAATATTTTGGGCCCTCAGGCCAGATGGGCGACCTTTTTTTTAGCTCAGCCAAGTTGCTGGTAAGGGCACCCCTGAGTTGAGCATGGGGGCCCCTGAGGTGAGCTTGGGGGTCCCCTGGGCTGTGGTTGGTGGCCCCCTAAGCAGCAACGTATCTAAATTTACAAAAAAGGTCGCCCATTTACCCTGAAGGCCCGTGGATCCTCTGAATCGCGCTTGGGGGCTCCTCAGCTGCTCTCAGGGGCCCCTTGTGCGTGGGGGCCCCGGTGCACTGCACCGCCTAGCCCTATCATAGCTACTACGCCCCTGCCCGCACAGACATCCACACCAAGAGACGGCTGCCACTTCCTGGTAAGTAACTGCATGATACCCTAACCAACTAACTCGCCGACCCCGGCAGCGTAGGGGATAGCGTGCTAGCCTCGCGTTGCAGGGGTCACCGGTTCGTGTCCGGCCTCGGGCATGGGTGGTTTTAATTAAGTGTTGTGTTTGTCTTGTGTCGTCTATACCACGTAGAATCTATAATACATTGAAAGACACAATACATAGTTGCAAACTACAAAAGTACATAGTGCTGGCTGTATGGCCATTAAAAAAAAAAAAATCTAACTCCCTCATCATCCTCATCCTCTGTCGCGGCATTGGCAGTATCCTAGCCAGCCGCCCTTGTATCCCACTTAAACTGTCGCAGAGGTTTTTTTCCCGGCGGTAAAACGTTAGCACTTTTTTCCCTCTGCCATGTCTCTTCTTTCAAAAGTTTCCATCTATCTTATCCGATAGACCCATGTAAACGGGCGGACGCGTGGACGCATGGAATACATCACAGTCCCGTTCCTGTGATCACCTATAGAATTACTAACTTTATGCTTGTGCAGAGGCGGGCAGTAGATAACAGGAAGCCCGCCATGCTTGGAGGAGCGAGTTTTAGGCCCACACCAGAAAAAAAGATAAAAAACAAAAACAAAAACAAAAAAACATAGAAACAAAAAAGATGCAAAACCAAAAACACACAAAAAACAAAATTAGTAGAAAAAACAAGAAAACACAAAAACAAGACACAAATAAAAAACAAAAATAATACAAAACAAAAACAAAAAACGTTGAACGGCAAACAGAGGGTGCGGACTTTAGTTCGCAAAACTCAAACTACGATCAGTCCGAGGCGATAGACAGCGTTCCCTGTGATCCGAAGATTTCCCGCAAGTTTGTCGCGTTGGGCGCGCGGGCATTATGAACTTGTTTATTGCGCGCGACCATATCGGCTCAAGGTTGCGGGTTCAACAGCCAGTCGAATCGGCGACTCGTTAAGGCGGTCTGGGGAAAAAGGAGAGAGCCCGCCACCGGCCCTTTTAGGGACGCCAAGGCCGCTGCGGCCCCTCTGTTTTCTGTGTCACCTCTCAAAGTGCTCAATAATATTAATCTGTTGTCTGGCACTTCTAGACGGCGATACGCAGTGATGGTTAGACTTGAGCGTTTGACAGGGCCACAGACAGCATGCTTAATAGTTTAACCAGGCAATAGTAAAGTGTTCCTAATAAACAATTCTATCAACCAACATCGTCATCAATGTTCTGCGTTAAGGCAGGTATTCACATGACTGCTCTCCATGCTCTTCTGTCTTCTGCCCTTTTCTTCTTGTCCGTGTAGTTGCCGTTTACTCTGATGTTGTCTGTAATCTTGCTCCTTCTTCCTCTCATTCTACTAACCCTTCCAAGGCGTCTTTTAGTAAGCACTCCCCTCTCAACAAGTGTCCCATCCAGTTCTTCTATCTCTCTTTTGTTTTTCTCCTTTCATCAACCCTAGCCAGCATTTCAACATTAATCACTTTATCCCACCAGCTTATCCTCACCTTTCTCCTCCACATCCACATCTCAAACGCTCTAACCGTTTTTCATTTTCTCGCCTCAGTATCCACGTCTCTGCTCCATAACAGCCAAATTCCATACAAAACATTTTCCAAGTCTTTTCCTGAGCACTTTGCCTACTTCTCCAGTTAATAGTCGCCTCTTCCTATTAAACGCTTCCTTCGCTACGGCAATGCAAGTTTTTACCTCTTGGTGGCATCTCAAGTCTACAGTGATTGAACCTCCAAGATATATGAATGATCTTACTTGGCTGATATCAGCCTCCCCTTTCTTAATATATGTTGTTGTTCCCCCCCCCCCCCTTCCTTTTCCAATCACCATACTCTTAGTTTTTACTGTATTGATTGTATTGATTTTCATTCCAAACTCTTCACAAGCTTTCAACCAATAAAGGGCGTTTTCAATCCAGGGGGGCATCCATAAAGTACGTGGTTAGGTCTACGGGAGTGGGGGGTGGAAGGTACAGATCACACAACAGCATGTGAATATTCGGTCATTTAATTATATACGCACGCAATTTACGATAGTCTGGCAAGAGAAAACAGTATAAAAAATGTCTTCTGGAATCATTACGGAAAAAAGCTACGTGCCACGCGCACAGGGGAGGGGGGAGGGGTGTAGAAGCAAAACCCACGCCATACTACGTGGGGGGTGGGAGGATCACAGGAGGCCAAAATGGAGCTGCGTAGTTTATGGACGCATCCTGATCGTCGTTGAATTTTTGACGACATTGTTGCCTGCCTGTCGCACCTCTCCTTCATCGCTGTCCTTATTCATGTTCTTCTTCCGTTAATATTCGCCTCCATCATCAGATTTTCGCCTTCTCGTCATAAGTATAAAGAAAGAACTGTAGGATTCTCTGCGTGACTGCGGGAGAAACGCTTTCGTTGACAAATGAACGCAGTTTTTCTCGGCGTTGTTTATTTAAGAAACGTTTCTATGGAAACAAACCGAGTAATAATATTATTGATACACAATATTTCGGAGACAAAATTGGGCAAAAGATTTAAAACATCCTTCACTCAGGAAGTTAAATCGATTGTATACAAGTCACTAGTACGTCCTCACTTAGAGTATTGTTGTTCTGTATGGGGTCCCCATCAAAAGGGGTTAATGGAGGCTTTAGAGAAGGTCCAAAGAAGAGCCGCCCGATTCGTGACAGGTATATATAGTTGGAGGGAAGCGTAAGTGCCATGTTGAACGAGTTAGGTTGGGAAGAACTGGAACACCGAAGGCGTTGCTCTCGACGGAAGCTAACTGAAAAATTCACGACTGACGTATTTCGGAATGACAGCCAGCAAATAATGCTACCAGCAACATTCATATCTCGAAATGACCGCGAAAATAAGATAAGAGAAATCAGGGCCAGAACCGATTCATTTCTGTACTAATTTTTCCCACGAGCGATTAGGGAATGGAATAGAAAGGATTTACCGGGCGAATTAATTTAAAATCCGACAGGAGTAGCTTTCGATAAAGCACTCCAGCCATCCTGATCTGGGTTTTCCATGGTTTTCCCGGATCACTCCACGCGAATGCGGGGATGGTTCTTCACAATAGCCCTTGGGCGCCTCCTGCCATATCCCGTATAACCCTTCCAAACCATAACCCTTTTCGATAGGTGCAATGCACCCTCCGCCACACACTTTTAGTGAATCGCGGAGTAATAATAATAATAATAATAATACGCATGTGACTTGGACACGGTTGCTACCCTAAACATCTTCACAAAATCGGCGTAGCACACTCGCCTTTTTGCCAGTCAGATCAAGAAGAAATAGCAGACATCAATCATATTAAACTAGAATATTCCCTTTATCCAATTCCACATAACAAATTATACAACAGCCTGGTCAAGTTCAAAATCTCACTTCCAACATTGGTAGATATCCTGTTGAGACGGGGAAGAGACGATGTGTATCTCGGGCGAGAGCTCGTTATTTAAGAAACGCAGATATCTCCCTTTAAAGAAATCACATAAAAAAGACTATAAATCCTGGAATTTAGGTACTTACAATTGCACCAAATGTAACGGTAGACACTCTATTTAAATCGGTTAAAATTATCATAAAACGTCAAGTGTCATTACGTTAAGTAACCTTCATTAATTGTTGTCAGCACTAAAATTTCATAAAAGTTAATTCAGATATCAATTTCTACTAAAAAAAAAATTATTGTGTACATCAAGTTAAACAGATAATTCTACCAGTAGCAACGTCTTTCTGTAGACTTTACAAATGTTATTTGGTAAGATAATGTTATAAAATTTTGTCATCTTATTATGTTATCATTGACTGGTGAAACAAGGTCTGATTACATTAGCCTACTGTAATAGGTTAAGCAGAAAATGTAAAAACTGAAGTTGGCCACATGCTCGATAGACCAAAGGCCATCATTAATAAAAATAAATGAATAATAAATAAATCTCCGAAATATTGCGTATCAATAAGAATATTACTTGGTTCGTTCCCGAGAAACGTTCATAGATAAAGTTTTGTTGATGTTATTTCCTTCCGTAATAATCCTCCGGGAGATTTTTTTTTTTTTTTATGGTATCCGGCTACATAGGTCATACAGCCAGCTCATTGTGATTATGATGAATCTTCCAGTGTATCAGTATCTCTAGTGTATCGTTGCTACTAAGTATGGTACTATAGGCCGGAGAAGACGCAAAATTTAAACACCAGTGCCATCGGCTGGACTCGAACCGAAGCCCTTCGGCACGTGGAGCCAGTACTCTAGCCCTTACGCTACCCAGGGCGGCAAGAAAAACACCTTCGATGATGTTATTTCCTTCCGTGATAATCCTGATTTATCATTTATTATGAACTATCCGAAATAAATAGATATCGATTTATTTATTTATTTGTCGTATGGCTACGCAACTAATGTAATACATACAAATATCTACAATATATACCACGACATGTACGTTGGTGGCATTCACTAATTCATGTTCAGTTGTTGCAGCCATGCCATGAAGGAAGTTGTAGCACTGAAAATATCTTGAGATTGTCCATCATACTTCCTCAGATGGCTTTCCTTGATGATGTGCTGCACACTCTGGGAAGGAGCTCCACAGTCACAGTCAGGAGAATCCTCAAGTCCCCACTTATACAGCATGGCGTTGCATTTGGCGTGGCCTGTTCTTAGGCGATTTAGTTTGACCCATTGGTCTCTCGTCAGATGGAATCGCAGAAGTCCAGTTGTGGGATCTTTAAAATCTGGATGTGTCGCAGATGAAGAGTCCCAGCTTTGTCGCTATTTTTCCTTTATATAGTCAAAATACCAACTGATAGATAATGCGTTTGTGAAGATTCACACCGAGCGTGGTGGGTGAACGGTTAACGTTCTGGCCTCGCATTCGGGAGGACGCGGGTTGGAATCCCCGTCCGGGCATCCAGATTTGGGTTTTCCATGGTTTCCTCAAATCACTCCAGGCGAATACCGGGATGCTTCCTTCAAAAAGGCTATGGCCGAATTCCTTCCCGTTCCTTGCCCCAATCCCATCCCGCCTCTAATGACCTTGCTGTCGACGAGACGTAAAGCTTATAAATTCAGCGTGATTTGGGCGTTACTCCGCCATGGTGCGATGAATGGAAAGTTATGCTAAAATACAAAAAGTGCAGTGCCTCGTGCATAACTAACAAAACCCTTTTCAGCCGAACCAAACTACGGGGAGGGAAGGGAAATGGAAGTCGGCCGTGGTCTTGTAGGGAACCATCCCAGCATTCGCCTGGAGTGACAGGGGAAAACCACGGAAAACCCCAGTCAGGATGGCCGGATGGGATTTGAGTGCCGTCCTCCCGAATGGTAGGTAGGAGGGCAAATTTCCCCTCCTTCTATCTTGGTCCAAAAAGAATTTGTATGCTTAAAATCACTAAGCGAACAATTCAGTTATAGATACGGTTGATTACCTGCTGTATTTGGGTGTAACACTACTACGCAACGTGATATGGAACTAAATTCTGTCATAGATAAAGCTAATTCTAGACAGCGATTCGCAGATCGAATTTTGAAGGATCATAACGCTAATACAAACGAGATAGCGTATAAAACTCTCGCGCATCCACATTTGGACTACGACAGTGTCGTTTAGGATCCGTATCGAAAAAGGTTGATTGGCAGTATAGAGAAAGTATGAAAGTATGTGACTGTTTGCCACAGACCTCACAAAAGTGTCACAGAATTGCACTCGCTGCACTCGCTGCACCATTGGAACATTAAATTCTAAATCATTTTGTTGAAGTCACTTTAATGTCACATAATTTACAGGAAATAACTGTTTCCTCTGAACCAAAATATTTGTCCCCTTCAGAAAAAACAATTCAGCATGGCAGTATCACTGATCCACTGCAATCTTTAACACTGACTGAGGAATTATTTTCAAAAGTATTGGTGGCAATGACACTTTGATTGACGTGGATCAACACAGGCATGCTGCTGCTGCATTGTCGAGATTAAAAGGCGGGCGGAACATTAACGTTTAGAGAGTGACAATAACTTATAACTTTAATTAGTGACTGGTGAATAGGAGTACAATATCTTAATTTCTTCTCATCTTTAACTTTAAGTGAATTCCCGGTACTCCTAAAAAAAAAAAAAACAGATTTTTCCTCAAAATATGACCATATGGCCATAAATATTATCGTAATATGACCAAAACTGGGAAAATGGCCTGAATATGCATTTATATGCAATATAAAATAAGTTAAAATACAACCAGAAACGTTTAATCAGTGTTTAATTCAGCATTACAGCTCAAAACGAAGGCAGGAAAAAAATATGACTTTTCCTAAAGATCCAAATCCTAGTGATTAGTAACTGGAGTTACCAACCAGTCAATGCCAATGTTATTGAATGGAGCGTCACAGACGGAGCAACTAGTTACCAACCAGTTGCCAACCAGTTGGTAATCAGTTACAGGCGACTCTGCATGTCAGTCGCTAGGTGATTTCAGTTGCTAGATGGCAAGTGATTTTACGGTGTGAACGAACAACGACTGAATATTTTATGCGTGTGAGTAGTTGAAAACATCCCGTTTTATACAAATTTCCTGCTCCTGGGGTACTCGAACAAAGACAAAACTATAAAGGCATGATCTGAAGTTGCAAAAACATTGAAATGTAACATTATATGTAGAGATGTTCATTATTTGAAATATATGTATTTAAAATGAAAATACGAATTTTCATTATGTATTAAAAATACCGTGACATGAAAAACATTTTCTGTTTTATTTCAAATAGTTATTCAAGCAAATTTTCTGTTTACAAAATGCAATCCACTTTTCTCATTTTTCCATACCTTTTATTTAATATTGATGTTATACCTCATGAATATTGATTTGTGAACGCAATTATTGAACAATGTGAAGATAACGATTCTGACTCTATAATGCCATAGATTCTTCCATCGCCCCAAGAGCTGCAAGAGCCTACATCACCATAACCACTACTCTCCACTCAAACTGCTGAAATTTCTCATCGAAGAGGAACACTGCCTGACGTATATTGTATTTAAATAAAAGCTAAGATTTATTACCAGAGACTAATCAATATCCTTTCCGCAGCATCCACGCATTCCCTTATGACTATGGTTTTTTTTTTTTCCAGTATGTAAGGGCAAATTATTTACACCAGTTCCAAATAACTATCTTTAGACATGCGGTAGAGTGCTAAAAATTTAGCATCTGAAAGTTGGAGTTCTTTACCAGCAAGAAGTAATCGGTGGTGGAAATTGTTTTGCAGATTCAGAAGAACCCAGGATCTTCTCCGTCTCAGTTCTGTACCGGAATCTTCACTGGCACCATCACTGTGGATGGTAGCTGAGAGGGGCACAGACAGGGACAAAGGTTGTGCTTCCATAATTGCGCAGGAGAAACTAGTGATTTCAATGATCCGCGTCACCAACCAGTTACTAATTAGTTCAGAAACTCAGTGGAGAGGGTACAGAGGAGAGCCGCTCGATTCGTTACTGGTTGCTACAGCCGTTACGAAAGCGTCACAGAATTGATACATGGATTGGGCTGGGATCGTTTGGAAGACAGACGACGTCATTTGCGTTTGAATGTATTGGAGAATATGTGAAATTCTATGACCTACGAGTACAAGGAGATACTTCTTCCGCCAACCTATTTGGGTCGCAATGACCGGAGGGATAAGATTCGAGAAATAAGATGCCGTACTGACGCTTTTATGTACTTTTTCTTTCCTCGTGCTATTCGGGATTGGAATGCGCGGAATTAAAATTGGTGCTTAGCACCCTCTGCCATCCACAATGTTTCTGAATTGCAGAGTATGGATGTAGATGTGGATGTAGTAGAAACTCCAGTCGCTAACCAGTTCCGTTTCTTTTGGGTTGCTTCGTGTGAACAGGGCCTAAATATAATGAACATTTGCGAGTTATTTTCAAGATAACAA
This sequence comes from Vandiemenella viatica, assembly GCA_031002005.1. Lineage (NCBI taxonomy): Eukaryota > Metazoa > Arthropoda > Insecta > Orthoptera > Morabidae > Vandiemenella > Vandiemenella viatica. The sequence continues at coordinate 10,895,004 of CM061920.1, read as the reverse complement.
ATGTTCATGTGTGTTTGTGTTTATGGTATCTTGATCCTTGTCTCCGGGACTGCGTGTGTTTGGGAATTAACATGTCACCACGAATCCGGCAGACCAGACGGCCAGACTGAATGTCAAGGTCGGAGGCTGCCAAACAGCTCGTAGTGGCCCTGAATAAAGATTAAAGTCATTTCGTTCCCTAATGTATTACCTACTGTTTAATTAATCAGCTACAAATGAGGAAAGTTAAGTAGAATCGATCAACGAGGGATATCACAGCAATACAAACACAGTGAGATTTTTCAAGGTTGATAGTATGATTGTATTTACCATAGCTAAAAGATACCCAACATTAAAACGTACAGAGCTGATAAACAATTTTCCACTCGGACTTGTCGATGAAACACTCGTTGGACAAAAATAAGATAACGAGTTCAGGATTCCTGTTTTTTCCTTGTTTCGGTCTTTACGCCTCGTCGACGTCGAGGCGATTAATGGCAGGAAAGGACTGTGAACAAGGAACGGGCAAGGACCATCCCGGCTTGGAGTGATTTCGGGAACCACGTAAAACCTCAATCTGGATGACGGCGCGGGTATTCGAACCCGGGTCCTGCGCAGGTGTTACCGCTTCAGTATTGCAGAGATTACGAAATTTACTCATATTCCAAAAGCTACTGCCTACGCAGGCTCGTTACATTTCACAGAAACAGACAGAAGAAAACTATTCTGGTCTTATAACTTGGTGACAGAGTTTCAATTAGCCACGTATTCCGCCTCTGTCGTGGCTGGATCTATAGTTTAACAAGGAATGCAATGCACAAAGCGTATAACATCCCATATTTTTGTTTTTTTATTCTTTTTTTTTTTTTTAATGCTCGAACCGGGATTCAAACCAGGGGTGCTGTAATAAACCGGCTTGAACACTGAGCTACAAGACCGCTCAGAAATACGAGTTTGTTCGAGATGCTTCGTTCAAAAGGCCATGACCGAATTTCCTGCCGTTTTACCCCCTGTTCCTTTATCGCCTCCAATGACCCCCGCGACCACAAGGGGTAAACAACTGAATACTGTGGGCCATTTCCTCAATTGGGAGTTGATCAATTTTTATGTAGGTCAATGACACGCCAATGCAAAAGAATTTTATTTCATTCTTTTGTCGTACGCGTTTCACTCTATTTCCAGATCATCATCAGTGACTTTTTTATTTTGTTCTCGTGGTCAGGGTTAGCTTCTCCGTGTAGGTTTTTGTAGGAGTCATTGTTCAATCTTCCCAAAATACAAAACACTACACTGCACCGTCTAAATTACACATTATCACTATTATTTACAATCAGTATCAGTAACATGAGGGTGTATACACCACGCCATGTTTTTTTCACAGGTCCATAGAATGTGTGATAAGAATTAGGTTAGGTTGGGAGTTATCGGACTGCCTTGGTTGCCAAAATCAGTCCGATACGGTTCCCACTCTACGGACTTGTGAAAAAACATGGCATGGTGTATACACTCTAATGTTTTTTAAAGAGATACTGATTGTAAATAATAGTGATAATATGTAATCTGGACGGTGCAGAGTAGTGTTTTGTATTTTGGAAAAATTATACAGTGAATTCTACAAAAACCTACACGGAGAAGCTAACGCTGACCATGAGAACAAAATAAAAAGTCACATATGTCGCTGATGATTCCCTTGAAATAGAGCGAAACGCGTGTGACAAAATGAATAAAACTAAATTCAATTTCATTGGGGTGCCATTAATCTTTATAAAAATTGACAAGGGGTAAAGCTCTAAAGAAAAAAAGGAAATGCGAACAACCCTTTTCTACGTTCCAGGCGAATGCCGGGATGCTTCGTTCAAAAAGGCCACGGCCGAATTTCTTCCCGTTCCTTCTCCCCCGTCCCATCCCGCCTCTAATGACCTTAGCCGTCGACGACGCGTAAAATAATAAAAAAAACTTTTTACTGTCCGAGTTTTTATTGACTACCCGAGGGCAACAATACCGAAATCTGAGCCACTACCTAGAACAGGATGTCACGGAAGAGCAGCGTTTCTCAATATTTTGCAACCGAAGGATAAATAAAACGCAAAAAATAATTCTACGGGCGACTAACATGTAATGACCCAATTTTATACACATGAGTTAATTATTAATCAACCCTATTAATTATTGGTATGTACCACGATCACTTATTACCTATACATTTAATGAGATCTTCATAAAATGGTTGTCAACTTAACCCTCCACCGAACGTCTTATTCCGACTGGAGACGTATTTAATTTAATTTAATTTGATACAATTGCGATGGACCGCACTCTCCGGTGGCAATCTCCCTACGCACCCGTCTTTCTCCTTTCCTGTTCCCACCTACTTTTCCCTGCTAACATTATTTCAGAGTTTTTGGTAGACTATTCATGATTTCTCTTGGTAACTCATTCCAATCCCTTACACCCTTCCCTACAAAAGAAAATTTTCCCACACCCTTATGTCAAGTTCCATCTTGTGGTCATGATCATCTTTTTCCTTCCATGCATTACTTTTAATTGTTACACCAATATCTTTCCATGCCTCATCACCAATATACGCCTTGTACACTCCCATGAACCTCTTCACCCTCGTCCCGTCTTCCAATGAATCCTTTTCCAGCTCCTTTATAAACATTAGTTGCCGATTCTGTTCCGTCGTAATTTCCAAAGACAAATCTAGCATCCCTTCTTTGCACCCTCACCAACTCCTGTATTTGATACCGATAATGTGGATCCCATACTACACTACCATGTTCAAGCAGTGGTCTGACCATTGTTTTGTATCAGAATTCCCTTACTTCTCTAGTACAGCCTCTCGTTACTCTTTCCAACAGGTGAAGGAGTTTTGAATCCATTACTGTACAGACTATTATGGTGCCTATACAGTCAATCCTAAAGTCTTGCAAATACCAGACTTTTGATGGCCATTGAAATATTAATAGCTTTTAGGGACTTTAGGGCTTTTTATAGATTTATACAGAACGACTACGATATGCATACTACATGAACAATTTTAACAAATTTATCTTTTGTCTTCAATTCATTTAGATTTTTTTTTTTTTTTTTTTTTTTTTTTTTTAATATTTCGCTTGCGGAGTACCTGTCCCATTTTCGCGGGCCGCAGGCTGAGAAGCATTGCGTTAAGAGTCATTAGAATACACTGCGCGTTGTTAACGTCCAGATATGTTGTGGTGTTCAGCAAGTAAAGAAGAGTCAGCTTATTAGATACATAAATAAAAAACAAAAGGAATATAAGGAATATATAAGGAATAAGGATGGTGGGGAAAGAATTGCTTGTTGAAGACTTGAAATGTAAATATCTTGCCATTACTTTTGATAACAAGCTTAACTGGGCAGGACACATTGGACAGGTGGTAGGAAAAGGTTTCAAAGTTCTGCACTTGTTGGAGAGAGTGATGAGGGTATGTACGAGAGAAGTCAAGGAATTGGGTTACAAACCTTTGGTCTGACGATTGCTCGAATATGGTAGTGTAGTATGGAACCCTCATTTTACGTATCAAATACAGGAGTTGGAGAGGGTGCAAAAAAGGGCTGCTAGATTTGTTTCTGGAAATTATCGCAGAATGCAATCAGTAACGGATATGATAAATGAGCTGGAATGGGATTCATTGCAAGACACGAGGAGGATGAGGAGGGTCATGGGAGTGTACAGGGCATATACTGGCGATGGGGCATGGAAAGATATTGCAATAGGTATGAAAAGTAGTGCATGGAAGGGAAAAGATGACCATGACCACAAGCTGGCACTCGATTTCAGGCACAAGGGTGTGGGAAGGTTCTCTTTTTTAGGTAAGGGTGTCAGGGATTGGAATTAGTTACCAAGAGAAATGATGAATAATTTACCGAAAACTTTGAAAGAATTTAAAGATAAAATTTGTAGAGGGCAAATGTAGGTGGGTGCAGGATAGGGGGAAGGTGGGTGTGTTAGGGAAATTGCCACCGGAGCCTGTGCTCCATTGCAATTATATAGGCAATAATAATAATAAAATAGTCAAAATTATATAAGCAATAGAGCGACCAGAAAACGGACCGCCGGTCGTGCAGAAGTAAGTGTGACATGTAATGCTGTTCACGCAGCACACGCGTCGCCCCTCAGTCAGTCAGTGGGGGCGGGGTGGAGTCGCGTCACGTGACCGGCAAGCGGAGCAGCCGCTAGTGGGTCACGCGGGGGCGGCGCAGCCCTGCCGAACACTCGCGGAATACCAGCCCGTCACATCCTGCTCGCCGCACTGGCTGGCGTCCCAGAATATGAAAACTGACCACACTGAACGGAGGACCGCCGAGGCTCCGCCTGTCTTCCTTAGAGAGCGTCCATAAACTACGTGGTTTGATCTAGGGAGAAGGGGTGTCCATTAATGACGTGAGGTGTTTTTCGGGAATTACGGACCCCCACCCCCTCCCACTTTCCTTGTGAGATTATTTGGTGAGATCTGGCCGGACCATCCCCCCCCCACAAAAAATAATTACATGAGATTTTGATGAGACCCCCCATGCTAATCGACCTCGCAGGTTTTTGAGACATTTTTTTACCTCTCACGCTTCCGAGGGTGGTTTCTAGGACCTAATATCCCCTCTAAAGTTCACATCTGCGCCGTTTGTAGGCCTTCTTTTTTACCCCTACAGTCCTTCAGCAATTTCCAAAACCTCAAGTGAGATTTCCGTCGACCCCCGTCCCTCCACCTTGGCGAGGTTTTGTGAGATTTCGCCAGATTTCCCCCCCCCCTCCCCCCTATTTCATCTCACGTAATTAATGGACGCCCCCGAAGGGTTGTGTAGAAAGCAACGCTGGCTTACGTGGGGAGTGGGGGGGTTCCGAGTCAGATCACGTAGCTTTTCATTCATATTGTTTGTTACAGTTAAAATAACGTACAGAACACACAACAGCATGTGAATCCGTCATTTAATTATCTCCGTATGTAATTTACGATAGGCTGACTAGAGAAAAGAGTACAAAATGTCATCTGGAATCAATAAGGCGAAAAAAAGCTACGTGCTACGTTGGAGGGGGGGGGGGGGTTAGCCAAAAGCCACATCGGGCTACTTGGGGGGGGGGGTTTCACAGAAGCCAAAAATGGATGCTACGAAAGCTATGTAACACTCTAGGCAAATTGCACAAAACTAACACTTTCGCTTGCCCTTTCTACGAATTCAAAAAACGTATTTTTTGGATTTTGGAGCACCTTTACACAATAGTAAATTAATTTGAATATTGTCATGTCCCTAATATATGCGATAAATTTCATTGTAATCACCTGCCTCCTTCTTGGGATTGCAATTTTCACAAACAGTATTGTAGACTTTTTAATTATTTCGTATTTGCTTTCGAATTAAAATAATAATTCTTTTAACGATTGTTTTTGATGAATTTCTGTGTTCTAGAAAACGGCCTCATCGTCCCAGGCTGTAAATGTGCGGGTACTTGCTCTGTAGCCGTTCATATTAACAATGCGTAGATTTGCAGTCACTTACGATGACCGTTAACTGAAGAACGAAACGCATCTCAAATAAATCTATAAAATACAATAAAAGTGTAGCAAAATTATGCCACTTAGTGGATTTTTTTTAACTATCAGCTGTAATGTACACTACTGATGATAAAAATACCAAAACCATATAATTTATAATATTTGTCTGTCTGTGTGTGTGTGCGGATTACGCAAAAACTTATGGATGGTTTATAACGGCACATGGTGATAACTGACATGGGACAGCATATACGATACTTATTTTATCCTGATATGTTATTTAGTTTACGATGAAACAGGTAACAAAACTGTAAATTCCTGAATTTTTGTATGTCTGTGCGCACATCTCGGAAAAAATAATAAATGTATTTCAGTAAAAATTCACATAGTTTTGGATTACAGAACCAGTTAACAAATGGAATACTTTTTATCCTAATCAGTACCATATTTCGTTCATGATGCAAAGACTAAAATAAAATAAAAAATTGGAATTTTTCTACATACATCTAATAATGCCTGGCGCGAGCTCTCTCGTAGACGAAACATTGAACGCGGTTATACTTATAGATGTGGTGGCAGAGTGTTCACCGTCGAGTTTCAACTCAAAATGACAATTTATAGTGTTCTTGCATTTAAAGTAGACTTGCGGCTGGTCGTCCACTGCAAGTGTTTTTGAGCGACTAACGGTTCAAGCTATTTTTAGACATAGAAAAAGCCTACGACAAGGTTTGGCACGCTAAACTTATACAGGAATTACGGACTCAAACGGCTATTAAACACTGCTACATTAAATTCATCGGTAGTTACTTAGCCGACAGAAAATTCTACGTAGAAGTTGACGGACAGAGGTCTTCAATTCTTCCGATTCTAGCTGGAATTCCACAAGGATCGGTTATCGCACCGCCACTTTTCAAAATTTATACAAACAAAATCCCGACCCCGCCTTATGTGAATCTGGCACAGTTTGCCGATGACACTACAGAGTACACATCAGGAAGAAGACATGATCTTAACGTTACTCACCTACAACAAGGACTAGATGAAATCAGTAAATGGTGCAGAAATTATAAAATCAATCCTGGAAAATGTGCGGGAATCTATTTCACAAAAAAAGGCCAGAAATCAACAAGAATTTAAAAATTTTGAACCAAAGTATCCCCTGGGTTAAAGAACATCGGTACCTAGGTATATTACTGGATAACAAGTTACTTTTTAGACAACATATCATGGATAGGAAAACAAAAGGACTAGCAATTATTTCCAACCTTTCACCAGTATTACGAAGCAGCAACCTACAGTTTAATACAAAAATAAGAATATACAAATCGGTTATTCTCCCATTTTTAATGTACGGATGCCAGATATGGGGCCTGGCAAGCCAAACCAATCTACAACAAATCCAGCTACTCCAGAACAGATGTCTAAGGATGATCCTAAACGCACCCAGATATACACCAATAGAAACTCTACATAACGAGACACATATTCCCTTAATCAATACCGAAATATTTAATCTAACAGAAAAATTCCACAAGAAATTGAACGACGCCAGAGACGAAAGAACTGAGTCGATTGGAACGGTAATGCCGAGACGTTGGCATAAGTATATAGTTCCCCTCAGTATTCTATACCAGCCATCATAGAGCAGCACAGTACATGAACTCCGCAGGGGTTTTTTCACCATTAAGACCATCCTAGATGGTCATAGCCCAGGTTTTTCCCCTGAAAGTGAAATAAAAAGTGTCCCAAAAAATAAACACCCTATCCTAACACCTAGAAGTTATACTACCGAAGGTAGTGGGACTTCAATCACAGCCAAAAAGGTAGCGGAAAAAAAAAAAAAAAAAAAAAAAAAAAAACCTTCGACGACTTTCGGCGTTCGGAAGACGTCGAGGCGAGAAGGAAGCAAAGCAAAGTTGTCGCAGACTATAGGGTCCCACCCGTCCCCCCTTCCGAGGCTTTAGGGATTTATCGCCCCACGGCCCTCTCCCGAGTGTAGCTCTGCCAAAAAGGGGTAAAGACAAAACAATTCCCAATAATTACAAACCAATTAGCTTACTCTCTGCTACCTCCAAGCTGCTGGAATGTATTCTGCTGATGAGAATTAAAGTAAGCTTAGATTTTGGACAAATCATCAGGAAAGAACAGTTCGGTTTCCAAAACCGAGTAGGAGCCACCTGTCAGTTAGTAAGGCTCACCGAGCAAATCAGCAAGGGTTTTAACTGGAATAAATCTACAGCCGCCATATTTGTCGACATTGAAAAAGCCTATGACAAGGTGTGGCACACTAAACTAATAGACAAGCTATTCCATCACACCGATATACCCGACTGCTATATTTCCCTCATAGCCAGCTACCTCAAGGACAGGAGATTCTTCGTCCAAATCGAAGGCCAGAAATCATCTACCTTCACAATTAATGTGGGCTTACCGCAGGGATCTGCCTTATCGCCTCATCTGTTCACCATTGATGTCAATGACATACGAACCCCGCCCAACGTTTATATTGCACAATTTGCGGATGACACGGTCATCTACGCAACCGGAGGTGACCACGAAAGAAATATTTCCAACGCCCAAGCAGGCCTTGACGCCTTTAGTCTCTGGTGTCGAGAAAATAAGGTGAAGGTGAACCCTACTAAATGTGCCGCAGTGTACTTCTCAACTAAACGACCAAACCTGCAAAAACAGTTGGAGCTAATGGAGCAAAGGTTACCCTGGGTTACCGAGCACCGGTACTTGGGGATAACGTTAGACCATAAACTACTCTTCCGTCAACATGTCCTCGACAGAAGGAAAAAAGCCCTAGCAGTGGTTATGAATCTGACACCAATCTTCTTGAGCAACGACTTGAAACTCGAAACAAAAATAAGAATATATAAATCAGTTGTCCTACCCTTCATTATGTACGGTTGCCAGGTCTGGGGAACTGCATGCAAATCTACCCTGCTACACTTACAAAGAGTGCAGAACAGATGCTTAAGAATGATTAGCCACGCGAGCATCTACACGCCAATAGACCTTCTTCACGAGATCACCAACATGCCTACCATCAATGCAGAAATTTTTCGACAAGCAGAGAAATTTTTCACCAGGCTTGATACTATCCGCCCAGAAGTTGACAGATTGGAGTCAGTAGGTACAGTACTCCCAATGGAATGGCACAAATTCAAAGTGCCACTCAGCACAATTATGACACCGATATAAAGGATCAACTACCACAAGTGATCCTTAATAAGAACATTCAAGGGTTTCCCATAAAGGCTGTTTATAACGGTCAAAGCTGGGTTTTTCCCTAACGCGAATCATAGCGAATCCAATACGATCTATTCGAAACAGTAGATTAAGCTACATACAGTAGTGGGGCTACAAAACGCCGTTGAGGCAGTGAAAAAAAAAAAACTTCGACGACTTTGAGTGGGGCGACAGGGAGCTACTGAGGGCGTCCACTATACCCGACTGAGTCGCGCGACTGTAATTGTTGCAGCAGTTCTCGACCGCGTCTCTCGCGGCTAAACAGTTGTGCCAGTGATTTGGGGCGAATATTTTAAGAGTTTCAAAATTTTGCGAAATGGATTCACTTAGTTTTTGGAAAGTCACTGCCTGGAGACGCATCGTAGAAATCGTTGTTGTTGGATTAAAGCTATGTTAGAAAAACGGAATTCATTAGGAGAATTCCACCTACAAATCCTCGTCCGGCCATCCGGATCACTCCAGGTGAATGCCGAGATGGTTCCTTCAAAACGCCATCGCTGGATTCCTTCCCGTTCATTACCACAGTCCTTTCCCACCTCTAATGACCTCGACGTCGACGAGGCGAAAAGCCAGAAACAAATAATAATAATTTCGTTTAGCGTGATCTTTATAGATCTGTGTACATAAAATAATAAGGAAGCGTGCATAAACTACGTGGCTCGGTCCAGGGGAAAGGGGGGGGGGGTGGAAGGCTACGCTGGGCAACGTGGGGATTCCGAGCCAGGTCACGTAGCTTTCCTTTCATAACATTTTTCACGGTTAAAATGAGAAACAGAACTCACAACAGCATGTGAATATTTATTTCCCTCAGTTAATTATCTCCCTATGTAATTTACAATCGTCTGACAAGAGAAAACAGTACAAAATGTCTTCTGTAATCAAAAGGGGAAAATAGCTACGTGGGGGGGGGGTTACAGACAAAAGCCACGTAGGACTACATGGGGGGAGGGGGGTTCACAGGAGGCCAAAATCGAACTACGTGGTTTATGCACGCTCCCTAATTTCATAAACGTTTCACCAACTAAACTAAAATAAAAATAAAAACAAAACTGTTTACATTCCTTACAAAATCCTTGACCAACACCGTGTATTTTCAAAGGTTTTCACATTTTTTTTATATTTTTTTTTTATTTTTATTTTTTTATTTTTATTTTTTTTTTTTACTGGAATTGAAGTGAGCACCGTCGTCGGGTTGTTCAAGGCGTCAGAGATGGAATTGGCGTGTTTCATTCAGCATAGCAGGCGATGAATATGGAAAAGGTGCGCATGGAGATGTTGGTGGTGCGTCCTGATCAATGAAAACTGGCTATAGTTCATTCCCTAGTTCTTCAGAACTGGGAGTAAACTGCAAAAACTGAATATTACTATCTCCCTAAGAGTCTAAGCGGTACTGCTAATAATTGTAATTTTGCTCAATCGATTTTAAGAAACTGTTTGTCAGAAATGCTATGATCCATTAGTTTGCGCTTAGTCTGGGTATATATGGTAGTGTGGAATCCAATTGTTGGTGGTTGAACGGATGGGTTGGAGCGTTGCGGATTTATTGCACTGGTGCTCAAAGTTTGGAAGAAGGTGAATTGACACCCTGTCACAAATTACCTTCGGTATCTTGTCCAGAAGTCCCTTTGGAGATTTCACGTTTCTTTTCCGTTCCCTCGGTTCAGTAGTGTATATAATATTTGGATATTTGAATTATTAATATATTGACTTGAATTAATGATTGATTGCTATGGAGCGTATGCTCCAGTGCCGATTTCCCTAGTCATCTAACTACCATTTTCTTGGTATTTTTTATCATTTTATATCTGAGTGTTTAAATTTCTCCCCCATCTACTTTTGTGATATAGGAATTTTAATTTTCAAATTCAGTCAGCGTTTCTGATAAATTATTCATCACTTGGTAATTTTTTCCAGACCCTGATGCTCGTATCAACAAAAGAAAATTTTCCTACTCTCTTATGCGTGAAATCGAGTGCCAGCTTGTATTCATGGTCATATTTTCCCTTCAAATCACTATTCCCAATTGTTCGACCAATATCCTTTCAAGCCCCATCACCAACTTATACCTTGTACAATCTCGGCACTCTCTTCACCTTCCACTGTCTTCCAATTACTCCCAATCCAGCTTCTTTATCACATCAATTACTGATCGGGTCTTGCGGTAATTTACGCAACAAATTTAGCTGCTCTGCTTTACACACTCTCCAACTCCTGTATTTAATGCCCAAAATTTGGATCTCAAACTACACCACCATATTCGGGCAACGGTCTGCTAATATTTTGCAATTCAATTCCCTATCTTCTTTGGTACATTCATCACCCTCTTCAGTAAATGAAGGATTTTGTAACCCTTTCCTACTACCTGCCAAGTGTGTTTTGCCGAGTTGAGTTTATTATCAAATGTTATGCCAAGTTATTTACACTTCAAGCTTTCAACAAACAATTTTGTCCCATCTTATAATCATAAAGAACCCTTAGCTACTTATCTGTCTACCTAATATGTTTGCAGTCTTCTATGCTAGAAAAGTTAGTTAAATCACAAATATGCGAGTACAGTTACATAATGACACAGCATCAGGCAATATGCGATTGAATTTCTTAAAATAGTTTAAGATTGGATTGCGATAGATGCGAACGGAATGATTACATCATGTCGTGAACTCTGTAATGTTGTCGCAAACACTTTCTAAAATATTCAAATATTCTTTCAAGAAATACAAATTTTATAGATATTTTTAGCAGGTGTAATTTAAATGTAACTGTAGAATAATCATAAATATCGCTATCCCAAAAAGTATCACTACAGTATAAGTATACAGGGTATAAATTTTAAAGTACCTATGATAGTATACTTGTCAAGATTACTTACCATCTTTACTACCCATTTCTTCTGCAACTTTTTTCGCACAGTTTCCGCTGAATATCACGTGAGTAGTAGCGCTTGTCTCTTATATATCACAACGTATTTTCTCATTTAAGGCACTGATTAATTTCTCACCACCCATATTAATGGGTAAAACGAACCAAAACGGCGTTATACATGGAAAGGAACGTGGAGTGTAGAATACGTAACGGCTACTACAAGCGTTTAATCCAACTCCGGTAGGATCAGTCGCTCGTCGCCTGTCGTCGGCTACAATCGGTCTCTCAAGATCGCTCGCAGTGGACGCCGTTGAGTAGCTTTCCGTGTGTTGGAATCAGTCGCACCAATACGGGCGACTACGCGAGACGTGTTAGTCGCTCAAATACCCTTGCAGTGGACCACCGGCCGTGCAACGAATATTCGGCAACTATTCGGTATTCGGCCTATTCGGCCACTTTTTTACTATTCGGCCGAATACCGAATATCTAGGTACTATTCGGCCGAATACCGAATACTTAGGATTTTTTTTTTTAGTTAGATAATTGCCTAAAATAAAACGATAGATTCATTGCATGGCAATGTATTTATCTTACAATTACAAAAAATAATCGTGCCTGGTCAAACTTACACGATGACAAAGCAAAACAAAAATACCTATTCACTAGAATCATCATAATTGAAATTTAGGAGTGGAAGATTGTGATGCGGAAATACTAATTTTTCTGCACTGTCAGGTAGTAGTTTACTTATTTTCTTCTCGTAGACATTTCCAGCTTCAGAGAAAAGCCACTCCGAATAAACACTGCTTCCTGGCGCGGACAAGTATTTTGCTGCAAGCTTTGTCAAACACGGAAATTTCTCTCTTCTTGCTTGCCACCAAATGTACGGATTATCATGTCATGATATGAAATTAATATTTAAATAAACATCAATTTCAGTTTCAACTGCATTTTTTCTTGTGATATCCCTGCATTGATCGTACTTTTCTCTGTAACAATCTCTTCAAAACAATCCATAAAAGATGAGTCTGTACTCTGACTGTGACCCGACTCTTCCGTCATCCTCTTGGACTGAATAGGGGACGAAATCGCAATGCCGTCGCTGCTTGTTTCACAGTATGTCTTTATACCATCGATCAAAACATACTGCCTTGCTTTTTCTCTTTGCAGTTGACTGGTGAAAACATTCATTTTGAAGCGAGGGTCCAAAGTGGTTGCCAACAAATAATTTTTATTTGTGGCAATGTCTTCAAATCGTTCGTTCAACCCTTGTTGCATGACAAGTCTCACTTGGCTTAAGTTGGCTGTTAGCTCTGATGTGCTAGTTTTATCGCAATATCGCGTTAGAGTAACAACATACGCAATAATTTCATAAATGCATGCATATCCGGAACTGGTGATTTTGGTTAGTTCTTCAAATAGTTGTAGTAATCTCGAAAGTTGCTCTAAAAGCTCCCATTGAGCAGCAGTCAAGTTGACAATATTGCAGTCCGTGAGATACACTGAAATTGCCCGTTTTTTGCTCCATTAGCCTTTCAAGCATATAATATGTGGAATTCCACCGCGTACTGACATCTTGCACCAATTCATGCTCGGGGAGACCCAATTGCTTTTGCAGTTTTTCTTGCGCAATACCGGAATGATTGAAATGAGTCACGATCCTCCTTCCTGCAGCTATGATTTCCATCACTTCTGACTGAACTTTCAGACAATCGACAGCAATTAATTGGAGAGTATGAATGAAACAACGAACTGAGGCCAACCCTGCATTGCCATATTTTTAGGTTTTCTTGTCAGAATTAATATATTCAAACAAAACGGAAGCTACGAATCTTCCCAGTTCTCCAACTTGTAACTGATAAACGTTAAGGATGATGACGTTTCGGCCTATATTCAACACTTAGTCTAAATGCCCTTCTCACAGACTTGAAAACGAGGTATGAGGATGTTGTGATTACGGACATACTACACTCTGTTATCAATCCATATAGTGAAGAATGGCATATCATACTACAAGAAGATTATTGATCGAAGTAATCACTATCGTACTATGTAGGGGGCACTTCAGAAAGTGGTATCAGCAATTCGGTCTTAAGAAGGTTATACCAACAGGGGCGTATCTACTATGGGGCTAGGTGGTGCAGTGCACCGGGGCCCCCAAGCATACCTCTGGGGGCCCCAAAGTGCACATCTGGGGGCCTCCAAGCGCAGTTCAGTGGCCCACGAGCCTTCAAGGCAAACTGGCGACCTTTTTTTTAGCTCTACAGTCGTCTAAGGGGGCCCCTGAGACACAGGGAGCCCTCCACCTCAGGGGCCCCATCCTCAGCTCAGGAGCCCTTACCAGCAACACAAAGCAAAAAAAAAAAAAAAAGGTCGCCCGTCTGGCCTGAGGGCCCAAAATAAATTTTTTGCACCGGGGTCCTTGTTGACCTAGCTACGCCACTGTACACCAGTTGCTTATCCCGTATTATGAACTATCGTAATAAAGCTTTTCCATCTTCACACCTCATTGGATGTTATTCTTAAGAGAAAAAAAGTAAAGTCATAAATAATCCAACGTCGATACTTGAGGCCATACTTCAAGCTTGTTAAAACAGGCACAGAGTGGTGGGAGGTAACTCTGCTTTAACAGGCGGGCGACAGCACAGCAATACAGATTTTGGCTCACTCCGGCCGAATACTTTTGCCGAATATTCGGCTATTCGGTCAGGAAGACTGCCGAATATTCTGTATTCGGCGTATGGCCGAATATACTATTCGTTGCAAGTCTTATATAAAGCAATCTATTCGTACACACGATAAGGCAGGGCCCTTAAAATATTACTTCCAGAATGTTACAGTGAGGTGTCATACAAAATTTTCCGAATTAGTAACACTTTCAAGGGGTGTTAGGAAGAAATGATGGGTACAAAGCTGTTTAAAACATTTAAAGAACCAACGGGAAAAACGTATTAAGTTCACTTTCCATAATTTTACGATAAATCTTTTTTAATTCAAGACTGGTCATACAAGTGCCATTTATGATACATTTTCGAGCGAATATATGTCGAAGTTCAGACATGTTTTTGCCATTAGAAATGTTAAAGCACACAATATTCATTAATAGCTCCCAGAATGCATCATAATCTGATGACATGTTTTCCATTTTGGCTCTCCATTTGCATACAAACCAAATATAGAATCAGAGGAGGAGATGCTGAAGAGAAAATACTCAAGGCTGTTCTGGATTTTTCCTACCCAACTAACATTTCTTTCATGTAGTGCGAAAAGCTTCAAATTAAACAAAAAAAATTACATACGGTGTTCATGGGAGTGCCACAAGGTTTCGTATTGGGACTATTGGTATTCATAATTCTAATGGATGAATAATTGTCTTCATGGTTTGCTATTAGAAATTAGATTGTTTGCAGATGACATAATGATATATCAAAGGATCAAAACGGTAGAGGATAGTAAATAGCGCAGGGTGATCTGGACAGGATATCTAGTTGGGTTGGTAAACATGGGATGAAGATAAATGCAAAGAAGAATCAGCTTATCAGGTACACAGATAAAAAAAATAAAGGATGATTATGATTATAAGATGAGGAAAGAATTGCTTGTTGAAAACTTGAAATGTAAATATCTTGGCATTACTTTTGATTACAAACTTAACAGGGCAGGACACATTGGACAGGTAGTAGGAAAAGGTTTTAAAATTCTGCACTTGTTGGAGAGAGTGATGAGGGGATGTACGAGAGAAGTCAAGGAATTGGGTTACAAAACTTTGGTCAGACCATTGCTTGAATATGGTAATGTAGTATGGGACCCACATTTTGAGTATCAAATACAGGAGTTGTGGAGGGTTGGTAGAAAGGCTGCTAAATTTTTTTCTGGAAATTATCGCAGAACGCAATCAGTAACAGATATGATAAAAGAGCTGGAATGGGATACACTGGAAGATAAGAGGGTGAAGAGGGTCATGGGATTGTACAAGGCGTATATTGGTGATGAGGGTTGGAAAGATGTTGGTGTAAGAATTATAAGTAATGCATGGAAGGGATGACCATGATCAGAAGCTGGCACTTGATTTCAGGCAGAAGGGTGTAGGAAGATTGTCTTTTTTAGCTAAGGGTGACAGGGATTTGAATAAGTTACCTAGAGAAATGATGAATGATTTACCAAAACGTTGAAAGAATTTAAAGTGGAAATTCGTAGAGGACAAATGTAGGTGGGTGCAGGAAAGGGGGAAGATTGGTGTGGAGGGAAATTGACACCGTAGCCTGTGCTCTATTGCACCTAAATTAAATTAAATTTAAAATCATATAAGAAGCGACTGCGGAAGCTGCGGAGTCATGTGGTGAGGTCTGTTTTGACCCGCAACTGGGTCAGTTGGCGGACCCCCGCTAACAGCTGCTAACGCGACGCCACAAACGACCCATTTAGCTCAGCAAACACCACCGGGGAGACGAATCACTGCTTTCTTACCAATGCTGCAAACGCTTTCACATTTACAGTTTTCTAGAATACGATTTCCCTGATGATACGTACGCTGGTTAAGGACCTCTCTTCCAACTTCAGAGTAGAGCTTATTATGACCCTCAGACCAATACTTTTAACGAAATAATATTTTAATAACTGTGTATAGCAAGCTGGGGATTGATTATTTAGGGATTTGTATATTTTTCGTGTAATTAATTGTGAATTTGTGTAAATGAACATTGTTTCATGGAGAGAAACTATGTAAATGCTACATAATATGTTCAAGGACAGTATTATGCACGAAACATTGATTAAAAGTCTGTAATTGTAAGTGTTGATGTGAGACACGATGTTTGGAGTATAATTTTCAACTATTTGGACTGGTTTATGTTGATAATCTTGTGTGTAAATACCTGTAAATATCTTTAATTTTCATTTCAGTGTCTTTTATGATGATTGTGAATGATTTTGTATTAATGTAATGTTGTTGCAGGTCATGTTTCCGCCAATGCACATTGGCGTTATCTTTAAATTCATAATTTGTATTATTTCTGATTCTTTTTGTATGGTTTTAACTGTTAAAGTATTGTTAGAGTACGAGAAATATCGGTCGGAACCCATTCAATTATTCTGGATGTTTATAAAGGTTATTTAAGCGCGCAGAGATGGCGAACAGAGAGAGATTTGTCAGTCAATGGTTATCGGAAGTGTGTAAGTTTAATCGCTGGAACATTTGTGTATGTCTGTACTGAGTATCTTTGGATCGAGTCGATGACTTGTTATGTAATGTCATCACAGAGCGCACGGGAAAATAAACATAACTGAAAAGTGATTCTTCGAAATTATTTCAAGTAACCAAATGTTTATCATGGCTTAAGCTACAGGACTAATTATCGAGAAAAAGCAATTTACGAGTTACTTACCAAGCTGCTTGACCGATATTTTGTAATAGCCACCATAATAACGCTGACAATTCGAGTAAAACAGTAACTTTAACTGTTTAACTTACTCGAATATTGTTCCATTCAGAATTAATTGCTTTATACCAAGAAAATATTACTGTTACAATCTAGTAATGACGTATGATGTATCTGTAATTGGACTAATCCCATTCCTCCTATCTTTCTTTTTTTGTCATCAGTCTCTCGACTATTTTGATGCCATCCTCCATCTCTTGCGCTGATCTCTTCATCTCAACGTACCCCTTACAACCTACCAATTATCTACTTCATATATTGTAATCTTTGCCTTCGTATTCAATTCCTTCCTTCAGCTGTTCTCTCTACTAACAAATTAACGAATTCCGTATGTCTTAAAATGTGACCCACCGCCTTGTCCTTACATCTATAAGACGCTTCCACAAATTTCCTTCCTTGCCCATCATTTCCAAAACACGTTCATTTCTTACTTTATTTGCTCACTTAATTTTCAGTTTCCTTCTACATCAGCACATTTCAAATGCTCCAGTTTTCCTTCTTCTGGTATTGCTAAAGTCCAACCTTCACTTCCATAAAATGTTGTGCACCATACATTTAATTTAAAAAAATTCTAAGTACTAGATCAAAATGTTAAACTAAAAGATTTATCTTTTTCAAAAAGACGTTTCTTGCTAGAGAGATTCTGTTTTTAACATTCTTCCTCATCCGCCAATCGTTCCTAATTTTACTTACAAAGTAATAAAATTCACGTATTTCTCCTATTAGATGTGATACTATTTTTATATTTCATCTACCTTCATTGCTATCATTTCTACTAGATTTTATCACTTCTGTCTTTGCTTTGGTTTATACGAGTATTTAGTCCAATGTCTTCCTACAGTATATTCTTCATGCCTTTCTGCAACTTCTCAATATCCTCAGCCTGTTCTGCGAATAGGACAATGTAATCAGACAAACTGATCACTTCGCATTGAACACTTATGCCACATTCAAATTTTTCTTTCACTTCCGTTATTGCTTTCTCTAAATACTAATTGAAATTAAGGGGCGATTGACTACAACCTTGCAAATAGCCTTTTAAACTGATGCATGTCTCCCGTGATTCTCTACTTTTATTATAACCAGATGATTCTTATATATACATATTACAAACAATATTTCAATCCATTTAACAATACCTAAGTCATTTAACGTCATAAAGCATCTTTTTTTTTTTTTTTTTTTTAATCTGCACTTCAAAAACTAATCTGTACCCCATATTTACCCAAACACAACTGATGTTCACCCTATATCTACTTTACTATGCTATCTATTTTTCTGTGTATTATCGTATACAGTAATTTTGAAGCATTCTTATAGGACACTTAAAGTGTTGTAATTTTCACATTTGTCAGCTTATGCTTTCTATGGAAGTGTAAAATATATATCAGTTGGAACCTCTCCTTTATCGCTACTTTTGAATACCAGTTTAAAACCGAGCGTGGTGGTGTAACGGATAGCGTTCTGGCCTCGCATTCGGGAGGACGGCGGTTCGAATCCTCGTCCGGGCATCCAGATTTGGGTTTTCCATGGTTTCCCCAAATCACTCCAGGTGAATGCCGGGATGCTTCCTTCAAAAGGCCATGGCCGAATTCCTTCCCATTCCTTGCCCCCATCCTTTCCCGTCTCTAAAGACCACGTTGTTAAAAAGGGACGTTAAACTGTTACAAAAAAAAAAAAAAAAACAGTTCAAATAATTTTCGATACTTTGTAATCTTGAGATTATACAAGTTCTCAGAAATGTCATCGACTCCAACTGCTATATTTGATTTCAAATCTTTCAAAGCTCTATCACATTCTATCCTTAAAACAGGATTACCTATATCATCAATAGGGACCGGATTATATGCGTTTGCATATGCATTTGCATATTAAGCCCATTTTCACCGGTTATTGCATATTTTACTTAAAACCTAGTGATGGTGCACATTTTCGCTATTTTAACAATATTTTTCGGTAGTGTACGTAGTTAATAAATAAAATCTTATGTTGTAGCCGGCAAAACCTACTAGCAGCACAGCTCTTAGTCTACGACGACTCACTGAAGAACTACGACCCACGTTTGGGAATGTAAACAAACTGATTTCACCGACAAAGAAAGCGTTTCTTACAGCACGTTCTCGTAATTATGCCTATAAAAAAAATGCCAAATGTGCCTTTACCTCTGGAACCAGTGGTAACTCGATGGGCGACGTATGTTGAAGATGTACTGTTTTACAATGAACATTGAGAGGCCATTAAAGGTGTAGTAAACGACTTTGTTAGTGGAGAGGCTATGACAGTTTGTCAGTACAAGGAAGCATTTAACAAATCTGGTATTAAAACCATAGCTTTGATTAGCACTCATTTTCCCTACATGCTCGCGAGTATTAAAAAGCTTGAAACTAAGATTTGACGTTGACTGAATCTATTCAGTTAGTGAATAAAATCCGCATTGCCAGAGATATTTCTGCGTATACTTAAAGTGAAGTTTGAAAATATTTTGAACAATAACCCTGGTTTTGAACCTTTGTGTCATATTGCTAGTTTTAATAATGAGACGGGTGAAGTTTTTCCAGAAACAATGACTGCAAACACAGCACCCAATTTCAAATACTGCCCGGTTCCATCAGTGAGTGTGGAACGGTCCATATTCACTTATAAAAATATTTTGAAAGATCGAAGAAACAATCTTACTATTGAATATTTAGAACAGTAACCGATTGTTTACGTTTACAAAAGCAAAAAAAGTTAAATAATTGTTAATTATCCAATTTATAAATATGTTAATCAACTTTATGCTTAGAATCACCCGAGACTGTTCGAGTTCTGGCTGGAGTCTTAAGAGGTCACATCATTTCATTATCGTACAAGGTGGAGATGATTCCACTCTGTAATGTGTAGACATTTGTCTAATGTTATTGTTTACTTCGGCATTATCTATAGTATTACTAGCTGGGGTACCCGGCTTCGCTCAGGAAGTTGCTATGAGATTATGTGGTAATTGGAATGAAAGGATAAACTTTAAAATATAAGAGGTAATTTTTTATTGGAAACATATTCTAACTATTTACTTGTTTTTTCATTTTGTTATCCAGAGTATATATGTATAATTTTTTCGAATTTCCTACTTGAGAGCAAGTTGGTCGTGAGAGAAGCAGGAATCTTTTAGCTTGATTCTTTAATTCATTCATTTCGTTGTTCTTCGGTTTCTCTGCTTCTCAGGGTGCTCATTCTCGTTCGTTGGGAATGTGAACGTACCTCGCGCTCTTCGACTGTTTCGTTTTTCCGCTGTTCTTTTTGTTTTCGCCGTTTTGCTTCAGAGCTGGCAAGATCTCCTCCTCTTTTAAGTTTGGGCATTGTATAAAATACAAATCAAATCAACTTTTTTATCAACAAATACACTAAGTACACTTTACACAATTTTCACACTTCATTCACTGTATCACTTTGACTACTCACACTTCACTGTTCAGCTCTTATATCTTGAGCAGCACGCCCCTCTGGTAAAATATTTGTTTTTATTCATTCACTGCACTACTTTGAAATTTTCACTTCTTTCTCGTTTCTTCCCTTCGTCACTGATAAGAAAGTGACGTTCGAACCCACGACGGATCTTGCTTTACATACTCCCAAAAATGTGAAGTCCCACCATACAAAAAATGTTCCCGAGCATCCCAGCAAATTTCGAATTTTGTGGAATGCTCTCGAATACTTTGGAATATTCTGGACTGTTCTAGAAATTTCTAGAGGGTGAAACTTCCAGTCCTTATGTCTTCAACAGCACGCCCTTCAGGTAAAAAAGGGAACATTTTTCATGGATAAGGGGTAGAGGGCTACTACCACACTATATAACTTCCTTGATTCGCCT
The DNA here is from genome assembly GCA_031002005.1 of Vandiemenella viatica. Taxonomy (NCBI): domain Eukaryota; kingdom Metazoa; phylum Arthropoda; class Insecta; order Orthoptera; family Morabidae; genus Vandiemenella; species Vandiemenella viatica. Next base: position 10,874,107 of record CM061920.1, on the reverse strand, counting down.
GGAGTGATTTGGGGAAAACATGGAAAACCCAATTCTGGATGCCCGGACGGGGATACGAACCGGCGTCCTCCAGAATGCGAGGCCAAAGCCTGGATGTTTCCTGCAAACGGCCATAACCAAATTCTTTCCTATTCCTTGGAAATTAGGAAGTAACGATCGTACTAGTTATTTAGTTTTAGCGACACGCACATTGTACACTTACTTTTATAATATATATTGATTATTATCAAAATTGGGGAGGGAGTCGGTTGTTACTCATTTGCTGAACATGTCCAAACCAACTGAGTTGGTGAATGATGATGAGAGCTTCAATGCTGGACATGTGATGTCACCCGTCGCCTCAACGCAGAGGCAGAATTTTGTGTAAAATAAAAATACTGGTTTACTCATAAAAGCCCTACGGCGAGGCGACGATGGTTTCTTCTATTGAAGAGACAGAGCGACACCACGTCCGGGCTGGCAGAACACGGCCTAGTGGGGTAGTAGTCATCATGCCCGTCAGGTGTTTGGAAGTTGATTCTTGGTACTAGGTGAGTGGCATGGCTGTGGTTGGCGGAACTGTAAGGAGGCCAAACGAAAGCTCGCGTGGGCGAGTCGCTAACGGCCGCTAAGTGCGTTCGGTGACCGCTGACCCAGTTGCCGAGCCTTCCGGGTGACTGACACACTGATTGCCTAACATTCATCCCTACGCGCACCGCGATTCAATATAGGAAACACTCCTACACACAGTTGGTATCTGAAAGACAGGAATGATTTGTGTTAGATTTTTTTTTTTACTTATGACTTTACGCCTCGTCGACGTCGAGGTCATTAGATGCGGGATGGAACCGGGGATAAGAAACTGGAAGGAATCCGGCCATGGCCTTTTGAAGGAAACATCCCAGCATTCAACTGGAGTGATTTGGTGAAACCATGGAAAACCCAATTCTGGATGCCCGGACAGGGATTCGAACCCACGTCCTGCCAAATGCGAGGCCAGAACGTTAACCGTTCACCCACCAAATAACCAAAATCTAAATCGTCTATATCTGGTAATATCTGAGTCCATTAGTTTTTATTCCCCTCTTTCTTACCTCTTTCACATTAGGGTTTTCTAAGAACCACGAGGCTGCCCCATCCTCTGTCGTTTCTTGTTATTCCTCAGATGCTCCTTCGTCTTTTCATTACGTATCTTCCACTTCGGACCATTTCGATTATGTTTTCGTTTCCTTCTTGCCTTGAGTTTTCCCATTTCTATCTCTCTGTTTGTTATTTCTTCTTTACTTCCATTCCAAATCTTTATTGACTTCCTGAATCCAGGTTGTTGTTGATTTCTTTTTCCAGAGGTATTTGAAGATCCGTTTGATTAACATGCTGTCATACATTCCACATAAATGTCAAAAATATAAAATAAAATATAATCGCCTCTTTCGTACTGATTCTGTTATGTTTTCAATGATGCGATACATTTTATCGCTACTTCTTAATGTCCAAGGAATAGGAAAGAAATCCGTTATGGCCTTTTGCAGGAACCATCCATGCTCTGGCCTCGCATTCGAGAGGACGCCGGTTCGTATCCCCATCCGGGCATCCAGATTTGGGTTTTCCGTGGTTTCCCCAAATCACTCCAGGCGAATGCCGGGATGCTTCCTTCAAAAGATCGTAGCCGAATTCTTTCCCGCTCCTTGTATCCAGTCCCATCCTACCTCTCACGACCTCTACGAGGCGTAAAGACATAAGTAAAAAAAAGAGACCATTTTGGTAGTCGTCTTGAGTAGTATCAGGTAACAATCGAAAATCTGGTTGTCCAGACGGGGTTTGGAACCCCCGTCCTCCTGAATGCGAGGCTAGAGAGTAACAGCTCGCCCACCTCTCGGTTCAGTGTTGGGTCCTTTGAACGTATCAGTCATCTGTTTAGTGACGGATTCATTTTTTAAAAAAAATGCTTAACTTCTCGTAACACCGAGGTCTTTAGAGACGGGCAAGGATGGGGGGGCAAGGAATGGGAAGGAATTCGGCCATGACCTTTTGAAGGAAGCACCCTGGCATTCGCCTCGAGTAATTTGGGAAAACCATGGAAATATCTATGCTCGAAAGAATCCCTGTCCGGGCATGCAGATTTGGTTTTTTTCAAGGTTTCCCCAAATCACTGCAGGTGAATGCCGGAATGCTTCCTTCAAAAGGCCATGGCCGAATTCCTTCCTGTTCCTTGCCTCCAATCCCATCCCATCTCTAATGACGTTGACGGGGCGTAAAGCACAAGCAAAAATATTACTAATATTTCGTATTTGGCGTAGTTATCACATACGATGCTAGACTTGTTTTTATCGGAAGGATAATGCCTTGAACGTGATAACTGTCCCAACGCCAAAGTTTCACCGAGCGTGGTGGTGTAACGGTTAGCGTTCTCGCCTCGCATTCGGGAGGACGGCGGTTCGAATCCCCGTCCGGGCATGCAGATTTGGGTTTTCCATGGTTTCCCAAATCACTCCAGGCAAATGCCGGGATGCTTCCTTCAATAGGCCGTGGCCGAATTCCTTCCCATTCCTTGCTCCCCATCCTTTCCCGTCTCTAAAGACCTCGGTGTTGAGAGACGTAAAGCAGCTAAAAAAAAAAAGCCAAAGTTCATTGGCGTAACTCAATGTTGATACACTCAGATTGACTTTCCTCGGTTACTTATTTCGTGATAACGATGCGCAGCAACGATTCATGTACTGTTTGATGACGCAGGCGGTAACACCAGCGCTAATTTTTGTTGCGATCCGACACGTTCCGGTGAACTGCTTGCGGCACCATTGCGTTGCATTAAAAACGGCTACAGACGACCCAATTTCGGTCCCAGTCTGCCGATTGCGACGTAAATAGGGAAATTGGATCTGTTACTCCCGATATCGGGAGACTGGCACAGCACGACAAACAATTTACAGATTGTTCCTGCAGACTGGGAGCAAATTGAGAACTGCGTAGCGCGATTACAGCGATTGAGACGATTTCGGCTGAGTCGGCTTGGAGCAGAGAGCGAGTGCGTTTCGTGAGATTAGTCGTGTGCGTCGTTAAAAATGTATAAAGAGAAAGAGGTGTGGACGAATATTTTTGGAATTTACAAAAATATGCCTCAATGGTGGGACAAACAAAACAAAAACTGTATAAACCACAAAATTCGGAAGAAGGATTTCATGTTTTGCTCGAAATTTACAAGGATTAGGACCAGGAAATAACAGTTGCAGTCGTTTTTTCTGCCTTAATGTAGTATTTTACACATTTGTAGATACCCCAACTTTTTTCAGGAATGATTTCTGAAAACATTTGTGATGAAAATGGCGAACTAAATTTCATATCTTTAAAGCTTTTTCTACTTGCCAGTAGTTGCAAAACAGCGACTAATCGTTCTCTGGCGCTTATACTTTCACGCATTAGGGTATATATATATATATATATATATATATATATAAATATATATGATTGTGTGTGTGTGTGTGTGTGTGTGTGTGTGTAAGGGGCAACTAAGCGGAGAACCTACCCTCAGAAAATTTCTAAAATCTTCTGGCTCTTGTAAGAATACTATTTCTTATTATTAATTTTTATTCTTACATTTATATATTTTCTTTATTCATCACTCAATTACTACATATTCAGGCTAACACTTTTTCTGGGTACTACAACACGAAACAACACAATCAAAGATACTCTCTGCGATATTATAACACAATAATAAAATCTATGGTCCAAGAATATTATATCACCACTAATTTTTCATAACCCCTACGTACTTACTTATATGTTACTCTTCATATGCCCCCCATTTTGTAGTTTTGAATCTATTCTGTGAAATAGATAGGGTCAACAACCACAAAATGTCTAAAACTAAACATTTTTCTCAAAATTATAATATAATCTTTACAATCATTAAATTTATTATACATTTAGCTTCTCAAAATGTTCATCTGACATAACTTTTTTCTTGATAAAATACATTTCTTCACCCAATATCTTCTCCTTTTCCTCTCAGTACAAACTGTAGAACAGTTTATTGTTAAAACAATGTCTACTTTTTGTTGATTTGACGGAAAATGAGCCATTATTAAGCGTTTGTAACTAGCTGTCATGTGATCACATTGTAAACTAAAGTTGGGAGCGAAATTGGGATGTGAGGAGGGAAGTCCCATATGATTATAAGGCAGATTGGGACCGAAATTGGCTAGTCTGTATTCGCCTTAATATTTAATTTGCTTCCCGGTACAAAAAGAGAAAACTGAATAAAATTTGGGTTGATATTAAAAGCAGCAACCAATCACAGTTTGTCGTTATTATATTTATTAACCACTGCCGGTTTCGAATAAAATGTTCATCATCAGATGGTTTGCATTTATATTTGTAGCTTGCTGATAAGATCTTTTCAGAATCTTATAATAGTGAAGTATTTATGTTTGTTTAATAATGCATCATATCCTTTCACGTCAAGAAGAATTCATTTTCAAAACATTCAACTATCTAACGACGCAAGCTTGCATTTTGCAGCTGCATATTTGAATACATTATAAATATAAGTGCAAACCATCTGATGATGAACAATTTGCTAAAAACTGGTAATGGTCAATAAATATAATAACAACAAACTGTAACTGGTTGCTGCTTTTAATATCAACCAAAATTTGATATCACAGTCGCTGATTTCCACTCATCCATCATGGATAAAAAATGAAAACTGAATAGTTATGACTAGGGTTCGGATCTTTAGGAGAAGTCATATTTTTTTTCCTGCCTTCTTTTTGAGCTGAAATGCTGAATTAAACACTGATTCAACGTTTCTGATTGTATTTAAATGTATTTTGTGTAACATATAAATGCATATTCAGACCATTTTCCTGGTTTTGGTCATATTACGATAATATTTATGGGCATATGGTCATATTTTGAGGAAAATCTCGTAGTTTTTTAATAGTACCAGGAATTCACTAGATGTAGGTGAGAAGGAATTAAGATAATTATTCACAGAACTGTACTTCTGCTATTGATTTGGAGGGGAAAAAAAACTAAGTTTCACTGTGGTCAGAATTCACAGTCAAGAATTAAAGTGATACATTATTGTCACTCTCTAAACGTAATGTTCCGCCCGCCTTTTAATCTCGACAATGCAGCAGCAGCATGCCTGTGTCGATCCGCGTCAATCGATATCTCGATGAAATATCCTGCCATCGTTAAATCTGCAGTGGATCAGTAAGTAAACCTACCGCCACGCCGAAAGTAAAATTTTCTGAAAGTGCGAAGTTACATAAGGGAACTTAAAGAGTAGTATTTTAGTACAGATGAAAGAGTTCTATTCTGTAAATTATCTGAAATTAAAGTGACTTCAACAAAACGATTTAAAATTTAATTTCCCAATGGTGCAGCGAGTGCACGGAAGCAAATTATGTAGAAGAAAGCGACACTACTAGATGAAATAAATGGTTTATAATTGAGAATGTTTTGATTTACAGTAAATTTAATTGTTTGGTCATATTTTATCATATTTTGGTCATTTTCACCCATTTTTAAGGTCACATTTGCCTGCATATTTCTCTATTTTTTTTTTTTTTTTTTTTTGTCATAAAGATCCGAACCCTAGTTATGATTTAGGTTACACCAAGCTGATAGTATTCACGTAACGTACAGAGCAGCTCGCCTTACTGATTACACCTTGGACTGTTTTCTTTCAGTCGTCGCTGGTAGTGGGATAGTGTTGAATGGTGTGTTCCGGTGCGGATTGCGCAGTGTTGACGCGGAGCGAGGTAACGCCCTCTTGTGCCACACGTGGCCGGCGGCTGTCGAACTTATTAGTGGTCATTACCTCCAACATCACACACTACATGCATCGGAGTCTTCCGTTCATAGACTCCCCACCACTCCTCCAAAAAACAGCACCAGACACACATAAAGCTGCCATACACCATTACTGCGTAGCGCCAATCTTTCCGTCTAATTTAGAGTATTGCAAACATTATTACTTGTGACCCGGTTATTTTTTCGATTCTTTTTCGTGACCCACTAAAAATTTATTGCCTATTCTGAGATGTGTACGTGTAATAAAAGATTATTAGGATGTCAATACAGTTTTCAGATACCTTAATAATGATTTGTTACCCATGTATAAAACTTATTGCTGGAGTGGATGTACCAGAGAAGTTAGGTTACAAAACTTCGGTCAGACCATTGCTTGAATATGGTGGTGTAGTTTGCGACCCACATTTTGGTTATCAAATACAGGAGTTGGAGGGTGTGCAAAGACAAGCAGCTAGATTTCTTTGTGCAAATTATCGCAGGATCCAGTCAGTAACTGATATGATAAGGGAGCTGGATTTTAACTCATTGGAGGAAAGGAGGAGGGTGAAGGGAGTGCTAGGAATGTACAGGCCACATGTTGGTGATGGGACTTGGAAGGATATTGGTCGAAGAATTAGTAATAGCGCCATGACCACAAGTTGGCACTCGCTTTCATGCATAAGAGACTGGCAAAACTTTGTGTTTTTATTAAGGCTGTCAAGGATTTGAAATAATTACTAAGTGATGAATAATTTACCAAAAACGCTGAAAGAATTAATAATTAAAATTTTTAAATCGCAAAAGTAGATGGGAGAAGAATTTAACACTCAAATTATATAAGATAATTTAAAAAGGGGTAAACAGGCGACTAAGGGAATTGCTACCGGAGCGTGTGCTCCATCGCAATTAAATTACAAAAATAAATTAAAAAACGAACTTGAAAAAAGATCAAATTATTAATGAGAACTGTCAAGCTGGTAACTAAATGTTTCACACTTGCAGGAATACACGATTACTTAATTCCTATGTCCAGTTCGGTATTATTATTATTATTCATTATTGCCCTTGAGAACAGTGTTTAAACTCAAATTATTCATGATTATTCGAGTTTTTTTATTTGTCTTCTTCCTTTTCTCTTCCCAAAACCTCTTCAAACGTTCACTGTGTTCCTGTTTTCTTTGTTCTGTCAATTTTGTTCCTGTTTTATTCCGTATCTTAAATTTTGTTCCTGAAATGTCCTCTTTTCTGTGTCATTTCCGTGCTGATCCTTGCATGATTTAAGTCCTCTTCTATTTCCTGGAACCAATTGGTTTTCCTGACTGAGCCATTTACCACATCAAAGATCCTCTCTGTGAGTCGAGTGTTGTTCAATCTCCCTAAATGTCCATTGAACTGTGATCTGCGTCTTCTTATTTTGTCTGCTTATACGTATAGCTCTTTCCTCGGTCTTTTCATCCATACGCCTGTTCGATATATATATGCAAACAGACACGCAGACATGATATATATATATATATCCACAAGAAATTTTACACATTTTTCTGCTAAAACTGGATAATCCGAATAACATGACAACCAAACATTCGTCATTCATCCAACGGTCTCCGATTCTACGCTAAATGTATCCTTATCCATTCTTTTTCGCTGTTAATTAGACGAAAATATATCTTCAGACCACTGTCCACACTTAGCAAATGTTCCTTGATATATTCTGAGACGAAGGCGAGGTGAACAGGTATGTTCCCCTACCCCGCACTACCATTTGGGAAAAAAAGCTGATTTAGTTAATTGAATTGTTAACAGTGCAGCTATTTTATAATGAATTCACAAGCACATGGGTTACCCCTTAAAAAACACTTGCATAACTGTAAAATTGTGAAATTTGCTGTTTGTATTCCAGTCAATATTTACATTGGTGTTAGTAGATTTGGTTGCCGGTCATTTCTGCTTTTCCCACAAAACATGTTGCACTCAGAGCCATCTTGCTACGTATTACAGTGCGCCTTGTTGCTATTCATTTGTCATCCGCTGCCATTTTTTTTTCTGGTGTACTGGTGCTGCTAGTTATTTTTTTTCTTATGGCTTTACGCCTCGTCGACGTCGAGGTCATTAGAGGCGGGATGAGACTGGGGACAAGGAATTCGGCCATGGCCTTTCTGAAGAAAGCATCCCGGTATTCGCCAGGACTCATTTGAGGAATCCATGGAAAACAAAAATTTGGATGCCCGGACGGGGATTCGAACTGCCGTCCTCTCGAATGCGAGGCCAGATCTTTAACCACCGCTAGTTTTGAAATTGCATAATGTTTAATTTTAAGTGTAGCGTTTGCACCTATCAACAGTAAGCGTTATGGACTAAATGCTAATATCATTTTTTTCCGTTTGTATGTTTTATAAGTTTTTGAGTTCATCTGGTTAGTGTGTCTTTGAACACACCTTATATTGTTAGAGTTACGTGATCGTTCAGTAGCTGGTTACATAAAATTACTGGAAAATATTAAGAAACGCTTTTATATAAATTAGGAAATATTTACAAACATTTGAACGTCTAATTTCCAAAATTAAACAACTCTGAACATTGAAAATACCATTCAAAATATTATAGCATGCACAACGGCCTTAATTACAGTCTTTTATTACCAATTCAGACACGGTACTGCTTTTAATCAATTTATAGTATATTTAAACCATTTTCCTCCATAAAAACACTACACGTTCTTAAGAAAAATATACAAGTGTCTCTCAAACACAAATATTTTTTTTTTTATTTTGCTGTGTCATCAGTCTCTGGTTTTATAAAGTCCTTCATCTTGCGCTAACCTCTTCATCTCAGCATACACCTCACAATCTACGTCTTCAACTATCTGCTTCATATTTTATAATCTCTGTCTACCTCTAAAGTTCTTACCTTCGACTGTTCCCTCCACTAATAAATTAACCAATCCAGCATGTCTCAAAATATGACCTACCAGCGTGCTCTTTTTTTTCTGTAAGACTCTTCCACAAATGGTTCTTGTCACTCATCATCTCCAAAACTCGTTCATTTAATACTTTATCTGTCAACTTTTTAAATAACTGACATTTCCTCCTATCTAGTATTTATAAAGCCCGTGCTTTGCTACCATGGTTCAATCTTTGATAACTGAAGGATTTCTCTTTTTCGAGAAGGCTCTTGTAGCCATTGTGTTCTAGTTCTAACATCATTGCTACATTGGCCATCATTTATATTTTTACTTCCTACGTAGTAGAATTAATTTACTTCTCCTATTGCAACTGATCCTATTTTTATATTTAATCTACTGTTATTGCTATCATTTCAGCTACATTTCTTCAGTTTTGTCTTGCTTCGATTTATATTTAGACGAAAATCTTGCTTTAGTATTTTGTTCATGTCATTCAGTATCTTCTCAATGTCTTCATTATATTCTACTAACAGGACACTGCCATCAGCAAATCGTAGCATGCTGATGTTTTCTTCTTGATCACTTGTGCCTTATTCAATTTTTTTCTTTTACTTTCTTTATTGCTTCCTCTACATACGAGTTGACTAGCAACGGGGATAGACTACAACCTTGTCTCACATCCTTTTTAACTGATACTTGTCTCTCATGATTGTCTGGCACTTGATTTTTATGTTTTCTGCTACTTGATATCTTAGATCTGGTGTCTTTAAAAAAATTTAACTTGTCCCACTTAAGATTTTCAAAAGCTTTTTCTAATCCAACAAACGCCATTACAGTATCTTTGTTTTTCTTGATCCGCCCTTAAAGTATCAATCTTAAAGCCAGAATTGTTTCTCCTGTATCACGGTTTTTTAAATCCAAACTGATATCTTCTACTATACTATCTATTTTTCTGTATATTATTCGGGTCAGTGATTTTAAAGCATGTGATGTTAGACGTGTGGTGCGGTACTTCTAAAATTTGTCACCTTGTGTGTGTGTGTGTTTTTAAGTATGTAGATGATACTTTTATTAAAATCATTTGAAATCTGTCCTTTTTCATAAGTGTTTGATATTAGTTTGAATAATCTTTTGATTCCTTGCAGTGATTTCAGAAGTTCTGCAGGAATCTCACCAATTCCAACTGCTTTATTTGATTTCAAATGTTTCAAAACTCTATCAAATGCGTTCTTAAAACAGCATCACCTAAGGCATCAATGACTTTCTTCAGTACACTGTTGTTCAAATCATCCCCATCATAAAGTTTCTCTATGTATTCCTTCCATCGGGTAACTCCTTCTTCTGAGCTTAAAAGAGGCTTCTTAGCAGTACGGTAGCTTTATTGTTTATACATCTTTTCTACAGTTCTCCAGAATTTTGTTTCAACTTCGTGTAGGCCACATCTGCTTTACCTTTTCTACTTCTGTGTAATTTTCTTTTGGTTCCAGGTCTCACAGACACAGATATTATTCAATAGACACAATATTTACAGAACTAGAATTAGTAGGAAGTTGGCTGCCACACCATCTTAATGGCTGGCTGCAGACCCAACACCTGTTGAGCGGGCACTCATGAATCACGTCGCAGTAAATTACCTCTGTAATCAGCAAAGAAAACAGAGCTAAGAGCACACCACGTGTTGGCTCTGGGCTGCCACGAACGTGTACCCATGAGATTTTCCTTCTCCTGCGGTGTCGTCATCGTCTGCAAACAATGTAAATAAAACTTTGAAAAATGTAGAACACGTTGCAAAAGACACGCTCGTCTACGAGGCATGTTTTATTATAAGAGTAGCAGGACTTGGTGTACACCCTGTATGATAATTTCAAAGTTGTTCAACAAAGATGTCTTCAGCATTAACTGCGATAAAATTTCATAGAGGAAGGTGTATTTTATGATGACCGGAAAACAAATCCATAGAAAACCTCACACAGCGAAAAAGGAGGAGACAAAAATTATTTTTCGCGTACCGTATCCACAAATGAATAGATAATCAAAAGTCCAGTCTACTTCCATACTCTGTAATTCACACAATTGTGGCTGGCAGAGGCTACGTTGCACCTAAACTAATCTCTACTCGGAGCTTACGAATCTCGAATAGCACAAGGAAAGAAAGAATCAGTCTGGCGCCCTATTTCTCTAATATTATCTCTCTAGACAAGAATTCTTCTAGGGTATTATGCCGGATATGACATCTCACCTGACGAAGGCAGCGGAGGTTGTTGTCGAAACGTTGTGGAAAGAAGAAATTATCCGGCAGAATATCTGAGAAAAATTCGTGTCAGCCATACGCCGGGAAAGACTTAATTCTCACTATCCGTCCTGTCATGGCGACCAAAATAGGTTGATGGACGAATTATTCCATTGCACTCGTAAATGAAAATGACTGTACGTATTTGTATCAATAAAGTGTAAACGAAACCTACGTCGCCTGTCTACGAGAGACTCCCAGCCCAATCTACTAATCAGTCGGTGACGTTTTCGTAAGGACTGTAGCAAGCGGTCACGAATCGACTTTTTTTTTACTTATGGCTTTACGCCTCGTCGACATCGAGGTCATTAGAGGCGGGATGGGACTGGGGACAAGGAACAGGAAGAAATTCGGCCATGGCCTTTTGAAGGAAGCAACCCGGCATTCGCTTGGAGTGATTTGGGGAAACCATGCAAACCCAAATCTGGATGCCCGGACGGGGATTCGGACACGCGTCCTCCCGAATGCGAGGCCAGAGCGTTAACCGCTCACCCACCCCGCTCGGTGTCACGAATCGAGCGCCTCTCGGCTCTCCCCTGTACTTTCTCTATACTGTCAATCAACCCCTTGCAATACGGATCCCAAACGGCACAACAATAATCCAAATGTGGATGTGCGAGAGTTTTATAACCTATGAATAGCAGTGTAGAACTAGCATGACCGAAACATTTTCAAGATGATACCAGCAAGCACTTTCAACATCCTTAATTTGTGTGAGATGCGTTTTCAATCTTTTTTTTTATTTTAGACTTTGGTATAATTCCGTAATCAACTATTTTGTGACCTATAGAATAAGCCTTGCGTGGCAATAATGAAGTTTATTCACTAGTGCCAGCGGTCACATCTTCATCTCTACTCTGTGCAATATAATGGTTGAGTTGGTGATTGATAAATGGATCGGGCCTTTTCTATCCTGCCCCGACTGTAACATCTATTTCTTGTTTCTTCAGGATCATTTATTTTTCTAGAATCTGACAACTCAAGATTATTTTTGAAATTGTTATAATCTTTGACCGAGCGTGGTGGTCGAACGGATGGTTAATGTTCTGTCCTCGCATTCGGGAGGACGCTGGTTCGAATCCCCGTACGGGTATCCAGATTTGAGTTTACCATGGTTTCCCCAAATCACTTCAGGCGAATGCCGGGATGCATCCTACAATTGGTCATGGCCGAATTCCTTCCAACTCCTTGCCCCAGTCCCATCCCGCCTCTAATGACCTCGACGTTAACAAGGTGTAAAACGATATGCAAAAAAAAAAAAAAAAATCTTTGTAATTGTTATATCTATTCCTTTAAATTGAGGCTGAGTGGCGAGTCAGCCGTTGGAATAAATTACGAAGCACAAACGATACAAAGGCAGCAGAACTCCATGTATGTCTGTTAGCAGCAGAATAACGTGAAAAATCTAAAAGAAGGACAAAATAAACATCTGAATACTGCAAACTATTTCCTCAATTTGGACAGAATCAATGTGTGTGAATAATTGTCAAGCCAATGCAGTTGAATTTGTTTGTTTCCTATTTATTTCCAGATGCGTTTCACTTCATTCTCTGAAGATTCTTCAGCGTATCTAGTAAAGTTTTAGCGTAGCGAAAGTGAAAATAAAGATGCAAAAAATATCTATAGTGCAAAATACAGACACAGAAACCACTGATGCCGGAAAAATCGTATAATTACAAGCAAATGTAATCAATGAAAATTATAGAACTGCTGAAAATGATTCAGGGAATGAAGCGAAACGCGTCCGCAAAATAAATAAGAAATAAACAAATTCTATTGCACTGGCGTGACAGTTATTCATACAAATTATCCTCCAGAATAATATTTGTTGCAAATCTTTAGGTCGAAGAAGTCACTTGAACAATTCCAGATTTTTCAGACATACGAATGGAACACATGTTCCTATGCAATGTTATCGCAATCGGCATTTATGTCATTATTAAATCACTAATTATACATGTTTTTCATAAATTAACTTAATACCGGAAAATTCACAAGAAAATTGTAAAATATGCTTTAAAAATAGAGATAAGTTACGAATTCAAAGACATTCCGTTTTCTTTTGCATTGTGTCCGCAAGAATATATTATTACCGTTGTAAATTAACCTTTAAATCAACCAACTCCAGCTTTGAACCACGTTTTAAGCGACGCTTGCAAATTGTTTGGTTATTTTTTTAAAGAAATTATTAATTTTAGGTAACTTTTTTCATTAATAATTACGAAAAAAGTACATGTTTATTAAAACATAAATACTGTACATATTTTGTGGAGATGCTTTTTAAACACATGTGAAGAAATAAGTGCAGCCAGCCAGGCAAAATCTTTTATAATTTCGCATGCGTTTTTCTCGAAAGTTTTCCAAAGTTAAGACTATGGAAGACGTGTTCAGGAGACTCCTACATTTCTTCTCTACGCAAATCATCACCAAAGAAAATGGAGAGTGTCGTCAGAAGCCGTTGTCCTCTTAGTTCCTGTGCCTGAAGATTATGAAGATTCCGATGCAGATGATGATGATTCAGTTAAAGAAGCAGAAGAAGAAAAAGAAGATGATGATGAAAAACAAGAAAACGATTTCTAATTATAGTTACAAACAGTTTACTAAATGAATAATTGTAATTGAAATAAAATTATTTTTTGTAATATTTTACATCATCTTCTATCCTCTATTTGGTACTTTTTTCGAGCTTTCAATTTTTTGAGCTTATATTTTAAATCATTAACTACAACAACCCCTAAATATTGACTTTTACATAAATAAATAGACTTTTATCAACTTTTTTCCACCATTTTGTATTTTATAATGTTTGAAGTCATAATCTTCATCAGCAACCTCGATAATTCCTAAAAAAAAATACTTTTATATGAATAAAATGACTTTTATCAATATTTTCCCGCCATCTTGGATCCAACGTTTTCTTTTTTTCACTTTTTGATATATTCTTAATCAGCAACTTCGATAACCTTTACATACTAACTTTGGTTCACTTTGAATAACTCTATATTTTGGCCAGCTTTTTGCGATTCTGGCCCACTGTGTGGCGGGAGAAAATATTAATAGTCCACACATCTACCGTCACTGTATAACGGCCCCCAGAGCCAGACCTTTAACGAAATGTAATTTGAAGAAATCTGTATAGCAAGATGGGAGCTGATTAATCAGGGATTTGTATATATTTTGTGTGATTAGTAGTGAACTTGTGTATACGAGCGTCATATAAATGAACATTCTTTTATGGCCAAAAAACTTTGTAAATGCTGTATAATATGTATAAGGACAGTATTATGCATGAAACATTAGTTAAAAGTTTGTAATGCTGTATAATATGTATAAGGACAGTATTATGCATGAAACATTAGTTAAAAGTTTGTGAGTGTAGGTGTTGGTGTGAGTCACTCGTAATATAACGTGACTATACGTCTCGCTTTCAGGCTGTCTGTCCCACTATCCCCAGCGAGACGTAAAAATGACCCGCCTTCGCAAACAAAGCGATAATTTAACATAAATTATGTATCTATTAAGGACTAAAATAAATGATGCGGTTTTTTTCCGCGCGGCGGTCGAGTCGACACATGGACCACTGCTGGCGACACGTCTGCCTGGAAGTAACGCTCCTGTCGAAACAGTTTTTTTGTCTGATAAATAAAATATGGACAAGTGACTAAACACAGTCAAGTGTCGCAGTACTGAAAGCCATTTTGATTACCACTAGACCCGATATTTTCAAACTGATTTGTCTCTCTGATAAATACAAAACAACTGCCTAGTTAGAGGTTAGATGTCAGACACCAGGGCTAAGTAATTCAGCTAACATCAAATACATTCTGCTTATTATAAGTGTTAATCGTTTCCGAATAAAAACTGGTCAAATAGGATTTTTTTAAAAATGATTTCCTATTTTGCAAAATTCCTCAAGCGTCCCACTCTGACGAAAAACATTCCTTAAGGCGTCCTGCTCTGGCGAGAAAGATAAATGTTCATGTTATGTCTGGAGGACAATTTGCGACGGTTTGCACTGGTTCGTGTTAATAATTTTGAGTGTGATCACTTGTAAATATCTTTAACTTTCATTTCAAGCTGTGTTCTAATGATTGTGGATGAATTAGTATTAATTCTGATTGTTTTTGTATGGATTTAATTGTTAAACAATTGTTAGAATTCGAGAAACATCGGTCGGAACTCTTTGAAATTGTTCTACATGTTTCTAAAGTGTCGATTTAAGCGGGCAGAGATAGCGACTACGGAGAGTTGTCAGTCTGTTGTTTTCGGAAGTGTGTGAGTATAATCGCTGGAACTTAGTATCTTTGGATCGAGAACTGCCTTGTGTAATGTTGTTATAGAGCGCACGGGAAAATAAACATAACTGTAAAGTGATTCTACCGAGTTGTTATTTCAAGCAACTAAATATCTATCAACTGGTTCGAAAGAAAGAGGTTTGAAGGAGTTGTTATTGCAGTATCTCCATATTGTCAAAGATGGTATTTCTTCTTAGATCTATAGATGTAGGCAGTCGATAGCAGTATGCAAATTACGTCCTGGAAAGAATAAAAACATGGAAGCTTTTCATTCTTAAAAATGCAATGCAAAATTCTGTAAGTTTCGAAATAATCCGGTTTGCTCTTTGTCGAGCAAAGAATGCGCCAAGTGTGTCAGCTAGGGACTCGTAGTTTGAGCAACTATTGTTCTCTAGTTCGCCTCGTCGGCAATGTTGACACAGGTGTAACAACCCACCTGTACACGCGTATCCTCCTATCTAGTACACAATTTGTCGAGTGCGCACATCCTATGCTCTCACAAACGAATTCTGATTTCACTCACTCGTTAGGTTCTTGCGTGAACTGTTTTTCTTATACTCAACAAAATATTATTATTTTTTTTAATTTTATTTAATGGTTTCTCGCTTTCGCCAATTTCGACCACTTAAAAAAGTACACTTCTTTACTTAAAAAAACTTTAAACACCCACGAATCATCATCTGACCATCATTAAAAGAAACTGTTTGGCAATAAAAACTCATTCATTCATAAATATATCTTTAAGAATAAATAATCCAAAATTCAGTGTCAGAGAAAGCATAGACGTCAATACCATATTACTGGGTTATCCCCCAAACCACATTTTGCAGCAACCAGCCTCATTCATTCATTAGACACTAGCATATACACACATACACACACACACACACACATATATATATATATATATATATATATAAACATCCTATTTGACATCAAACATAGTGCAATCCTTTATAATATATCACTCCGCTACCACAAACAAATAATTTTGCGCCAAACATATGTATAGCACTTGTAATACATTGTACATTCTTCATTAGAACTAAATAGGATAGAAATATTACTTAATATAATAGGATTATAATCTTTCATGTTGCATTGTGGAATTATAACTGAACACATATTTTCAGCAAGCACTGTCAGGCATTTGTAAGATATAATCATATATACAAAATTATACATACATACTTTTAGAAAAGGATAAGAGGGAAGAGAAAAATACTTTGTTTAGTATCAGAAGCCTTGCAAATGTTAAAATATTATTTCTTGTTCCGCACTGCTGTTTACCTTCTAGTCGTCATGACATCGAGCGTTCCGGTTACAGCTGTTATTATTATTATTAGCCATTTAGGGCCTCATTTGACCACTTAAGTCAATCATTTTCTGGTCATCTTCTTAGGCATGTGCGTGCTCTATTCTTTCCGAATTGCCCAGCATCTTTTCATTCGTTGTGATCTTCTTTGTCTTTCCTCGTCTGTAAATACCCTCTTCATTGTGTATCGTTTCTCTATTTTTGGTTTAAATCTTACTTTCTTGTCTTTCAATTTTCTGAGTTTTTTTGTTTTGTTCTGCAGATCATCTAGAATTATTTCTAATTCTTCCATATCTTCTCCAACTTCCTTGCTCATCCTGCCTTTTGCTTCACCTTCCAGAGATTTTCTTGTTAATCTGGCTTCTGGTGTCCTCGTGATGTGATGTATAGTATCTGTGATGGGCTCCAGTTCCCTGTACATCACCTCATTTGGCACTATCCTCCATTGTCCCTCTTTCTGATATTTTTTATTTATGCACGTTCTTGTTATTCTTCTCTCCACTTTTAGGATTTTCTCAATTCTTTTTTTCTGGGGGACTTTAAAAAGAGTTTCGCTTCCGTATGTTACCTCTGGCTGAATCGCCGTCCTGTAGTGTTTTAATTTTGTTTTAATTGATAGACATTTTTTGCTGTATGTAGACCGCGTTAGTTTTTGAGCTTTTATCATTTTGTTAGTTCTCTCTTGTTAGGCAGGTTTTTCATTCAAGTTGTAAGTTATAATTTCGACCAGGTATTTAAATTGTTCTACTATTTTTACTTTTCTGTTGTCTACTGCTATGTGGTATATTACTAGACAGCCTGTTACCATAATTTCAGTCTTTTCAAATGATATCTGGAGTCCTATTTTCTGTGCTATGTTCTGTAGATTAATTATTTGCTTCTTGTGTGTTATCAGCTAGCAACGCTAAGTCATCTGCGAATCCCAAACGATTTAAGTTTATTTGATAAATTTTGGTTCCAGTTGTTATGTTTTCAGGATTTTTCTTGTACCTTTCTCGCATCACATATTCCAGCGCGCAGTTGAAGAGCAGTGGTTATAGACCACCCTGCCTCAGCCCTGTTTTAATCATAAATGGTTCAGATAGTTCTCCTCTGAAATTTACTTCAGATCTGCTATTAGTGAGGGTTAATTTGATCATTCTTATTAATTTGGGATGAAGTCCAAAATTCCTTACTACGTGCAGCATTGAATCTTTCTTCTTCTTCCATCGCTATGCGCTATTGGAATTGTTTAACATATTTGTGTTTCTTCTGTTTTCAAAATATCTTCATCCTCTAGCTCAGCTCTTACTTCTATCGCAGCCGACAAGGGTCTCTGTCATGCTCTTATGTACTCATCCACTTAAACCTTATGGTGGCATGTGAAAGAGGAGGACCTTTTTTAAATGCTTCCGGCCGTTAGCAGAGGGTATCCACGCTATGCCGTACAGTCCTAAATTGTTCTGCTTATCTTTGTATAACGTCACGCCTGGTATTCGGGAGAACATGGGTTCGAATCGCCGTGCAGGCGTCGACATTTCATTTTCTATGGTTTTTCCGAAATCACTTCAGGCAAATGCCATGGCCATGGCAGAATTCCTTCCCCCTCCCGGCTCTAATCGCTAAGTCTACGATGTATAATTTGCGTTCAAGTAGGCGTTTACTTTGAAGCCGACGGGGTGGGTTTTGTAGCTGAAACTAAACGTAAATTTGGTTAGACTGGGTAACGCAAATTGATCTGACACTGAAGGCCTACTGTTGGTTCAGAGGAATTTTTTTTTTTTCTGTTTTCAGGCTCTCGACATTTAATTCAATCCTCCGTCTCTTCCCATCTTCAACTAACTTAATGAACAATGGCATTTTTCGACACAGGCAACGACGAAAACCAGAGACAACAGAGAAAACGTTTTGTAACTGCCTCTCAGACGAAACACATCGTGCTGCGTCCTAATACTAGTTAAACAAATCAGCTATTCAGATAATTTAGGTAATTCTTTTATTTCATAAATACATAAATTTTCTTGAATTTAGCAGACAGTACTCGTATTATTTATACTGTATTTTATAGAGGGGTCAAAAAGTCTAGCGCCGGCCTTGAATGTGACACTTACGACTTACATTATAGCAAAATCAGAACTTAATTGGAATGATGTGCAAAAATCATTCGATCATATTACTCAAAAATTTCCGTATAGTAATATTTCCGAAAGTGATCTTTTTAATAAAGTATCATTATTAAAAAAATATATTGACAAGGAAAAGGTTAAATTTTGGTCTTCCGCAAAAGTCACAATAGAGAACAAATGGTTAGAAATATTTCATAATTTTGAAACAAACCATGTTCCATACATTAATGCACTAAAATTGTATAATACGCGCTGTACATACCAGGAACTAATGCTGTGACTGAACGCGTTTTTTTTACGGTAATAAGGTGTGGACAACAGAAAAGTCACAACTAAGTGCTGAGACTTTGAAGGCCATATAATGTGTGAAATATAATTTAACAAAGTCTTGCAAAAAATTTCATAAGCTTTTATACAATGACAGCAATCTACTGAAAAAAATTCATTCAAATGAGAAATATGCCAAAGAATAAAATGCTATAAATAATTTTTTAATGTATTATATTTGAAAATTGTACTTATGTTGAAATTTTTTAAAAAAAGATTACAATACTATTTTTGCGTTATATAAAATTTTTTGTTGCTCCATATAGACCAACTTTTATTCAAGAACCCCCCCCCCCCCCCTCCCCCGGTGTCCCACTTTACCAATGTAAAATCTGGTCACTTTACTCTACTATCAAATTAACCAGTTCGGCATGTCTTAATGTTACATCCATCTTTTTGTAAGACTCTTCCACAATCTCCCTCGTCCATCATTTCCAAACTACGTTCATTCCGTACTTAATGTGTCTACTTGATTTCCAGCATCCTTTAAAGCACCACTTTCCAAGCGCTTTAATTTTCCTTCTTTCTAGGACTGCTTAATTCCATGCATTCAGTACCTTAAAGTAGACCTACATACGGTTTTAGTAATTCTTTCTGAGTTCTACGTAAATATTTTAAACTAAAAGATTTCTCTTATTGAAGAACGCTCTTTTCGCTAGTGTCATTCTGATTTTTTTCGTCATTCCTGCTTCTTGTGCTTGCAAACTAACAGAAATCACTTACTTCTCCTATTGCAACCAATCCTGTTTTTATAATTTAAACCAGCTGTTGCCCGCAGCTTCGTTAACCTTTCACAAGCGAGGGGGGGGGGGGACGTTATTTGAGGGTAAGTCGATTAATATCCGCAATTCAGTTGTATTTTTGTTTATGTTGGTAGTACTGCCGAGTTGTGAAGTTGACGCATGCGTGGTTTAATTGTGGTAATGTCTGTGCAGGTTTGATGCTACTAGATTAGCTCCATTATCGCTGCCCTGCCTTCAATCATGGCTGCTCCGCTTTCTGTTTGCACCAAAGAAGAACAACGCTCGGTGATCCGTTTCGGACTTGGGTTTCATAAAGTCTACGCAAGGTGAGTCCCAAAACAACTCACACAGTTCATAAACAAACGCGCTTGGACATCCGCCAAAACCATTTGGATTGCTATGATAACGAACGTGACATCTTCTTAGACAGAAACATCACTGGTGACGAAACATGTATCCATTATTACGAGCCGGAGAGTAAACGGCAGAGTATGGAATGGAAAATCCAAATTCGCCCCGCAAGAAAAAGTTCAAAACCCAACCATCCGCAGGAAGACTGATGCCTACTGATTTGTGGGACTCACAAGGCCCAGTACTGGAACATTATCAGGAAAGGGGCACAACAATAAACAGTGCGCGTTAAGGGGCCCACAGACGATCAACTTGGTTGTCAACCTTGTCGTCAACTTGCCGTGTTGAAGACTAAGTTGAACGTCTGTGGGCAGGTTGGTGGTTGAGAGTCAGGTTGAGGTTTTGGTTGAAGTAAGATCAAACAGTTTTGATATTTGGTGGGCGGAGTCTAATGTTGGAGACCTTGTTGTAGCGTCTGTGGGGAAGTTGACGACAATGTTCTCAACATCAGTTGTAAACTTGGAGCTGTTCTGTCTATGTTATTGTTTTTGGTGACTACGTTTTCATTTGATCAGTTGATATTTATATTATCATCTTTTTGAGGTCAAATATTGTTTATTGAATATGGAAAGTGTACCGAACATTCAAATTTGGGTGAATTTTCCAATACTTTAAAAGAACTGCCGAAGCTGTGGAAATGAAATTTTTCAGGATCGGAACAAAGAGAAGAATGAGTGATCAAAACTATTTAGTTCTTTGGCAACAAATTGAGCTAAATACGTATATTGACAGTTATAAGAATACAGTCAGAAATTTTGGAACTTGTTACCGGAGGGAATTGTAAAACCTTGAAACTGAGCCGAAGAGGGGTACGTGCTAAGTTAATGGTACTTCAGGTCACTGAAATTCCTACGTTACACTACAAGTCTCAATGATAGAATGTGGCGATATAGAGGTGAGAAATTTTAAAACCTCGACGCTCTGCCCACTAGCTAAGAACATCAGGGTTTCGAACAGCTGACCGAGCGTGCTGGGTGAGCGGTGACCTTCTGTCCTCTCATTCGAGAAGACGCGGGTTTGAATCCCCATCTACCCATCCAAATGAGGGTTTTCCATGGTTTCTGCAAATCACTCCAAGTGAATGCATGAATAGTTCCTTCAAAAGGCCATTGCCGAATTCCTTCCCGTTCCTTGCCTTCAGTTCTTTCCTGCCTCATGATATTGACGTCGGCGAGGCGTAATGCAAAAAAAGAAAAAAAAAAAAAAAAAAAGAAAAAAAAAAGTAAAAAGAAGTGAACAATCGTTTACTCACATTAATACAATCCTCATGTTCGTATCATTTTAAATAAATGGTCGCACTTTATCCAATTCATTAAAAATTTTACTTCCCGTTCTTAAAAAGTTTTGGACATCGTCAGTTGTAGTGACATGTTGATCACTCATTAAATTGGAATTAGAATTCCGGACACGGTTTTAAATATAGTGCCTTTGTGACAAGCAGGAGACACATTATCGCCACGCAACTGTCTTAAAACTAAAAACTGGAATGCTCCCTCACTCATTTTTTCAATAATAAAGCTGTACTATAACCAAAATACTTTTAAAAAAACAGTAATTCAAAATTATAAAATTCAACACTCAACAAATAAAACCCGATGATGACACATACTCGAATATGATGTTTACAACTTGGTCGCCAACATTTCGTTTCGTCTGTGGCAAACGCTGACAACAAAGTTGACAACAAGGTTGTCAACCAAGTTGATCGTCTGTGGGCCCCTTTATACTGAGATGTTTACTGACAAGCTGAAGCCTGCAATCCGAAGCAAGCGCCGAGCACTGCTGTAGAAAGGTGTTGTGTTGTTGCACGACACTGCTGCCCACACTGCTGAAACGCTACAGAAACTTCTACCCTGAAGTACTGGCTCATCCTCCGTATAGTCCTGATCTTGCCCGTTCTGACTACCACTTGTTTGGTCCACTCAAAGAGGCACTAAGGGGCCGTCGATTTACCTCGGACGAAACACTGAAAGTAGCGGAGCTTTCCTGGCTCGCACCTCAATCGAAAACCTTCTTTATGAGGGCATCAGGAAGCTTGTGCAACGATGGACCAAGTTCGTTAATATGCAAGGGGACTATGTTGAAAACTGATCAACACATAAGTTTCCTATTTGTATTACAATAAAATTTATTACTACGTTGCGGATAATAATAGACTTACCCTCCTAAGTCGCCGCTGAAATTGCGATAAATGTTTAAACTACTAGAAGTCACTAAATCCGGCCAGTGGTTTTTGCGCGAATCGTGTTCAACGATTTGTAGGAACTTACTCAATATTTTTTTTTTTTAATTTCCATTAGGATGAAACACGCTATATTTCACCACTAGGACCATGAGTTTACATTGTGCGACGAGTTATTTTTGCGCGAATCGAGGTCATCAGAACAGACTGCCAGAATCGCGGTGAATGGTAAGGAAATTGTTTCTCGCAGTCGGTGGGTGTACGGCGTAGGATATAAAGGAAACCCAGTAGCACGCCGGTCTTTGTTAGATTATGCTGGTCGGCGACGGGCCCTTCGTTCGGCGTGGCCTTTGCATTCCGCCGTAACGAGGCGCGCTGAGGTCCTGATTTATGGCTGGCGGCTGCTCCCAGAGCGACGGCTTCCAGGAAGCTGTCACTGCGGCTACTGTGTTGGTCGCCCCCCGGGGACACACGCGAAAACACTTTCATACGCTGACCACCGTGGGACGCTCTGCGGGGCTCCACTAACCCACTATCACACGCCCAACGTCTCCGCGCATTTGTCTACACGCCTGTTCAAAAACTAAACAATGCACATCATACCTCTGTGTTTTGCTGTCACGGTTTTCGACTGGTTTCATGCAATCCTCCAACCTTCCTATCTTGTGCTAACCGTTTCATATCCACATTCCCCTAATACAACCCACGTTCTCGATTATCTGCTTCGTATATTCTCGCATTCGGGAGGACGGCGGTTCGAATCCCCGTCCTGGCATCCAGATTTGGGTTTTCCATGGTTTCCCAAATCACTCCAGGCAAATGCCGGGATGCTTCCTTCAAAAGGCCATGGCAGAATTCCTTCCCATTCCTTGCCCCCATCCTTTCCCGTCTCTAAAGACCTCGCCGTTGAGAGACGTAAGGCAGTTAAAAAAAAAAGACGTATATTCTAATCTCTGTCTTCCTCTACAGTTCTCACCTTTGACTGTTCCCTCCACTAGCAAATTAACCAATCCAGCATGTCTCAAAATATGACCTACCAGCCTGTATCTTCTTTCTGTAAGCTTCTTCCACAAACTTCTTTAATCACCCATCGTTTCCAAAACTCGTTCATTTCGTACTTTGTCTGTCCGCTTAATTTTGAGCATTCTTCTTTAGCACCATACTTCAAATGCTTCAATTTTGTTTCTTTCTGGTGTTCCTAAATTCCATGTTTCGCTGCCATAAACTGCTGTGCTCCACACATAGAGCTTTAAAAAGTTCTTTCTAAGCCCTAGATCAATATTTTAAACTAAAGGATTTCTCTTTTCATGAAGGCTCTTTTTATAAGTGCTATTCTGCTTTTAACATCAATCCTGCTTCGTCCATCGGTTGTAATTTTGCTTCCCAAGTAACAGAATTCACTTACTTCTCCTATTGCATCCGATCCTATTCTTATATTTGATCTACTGTGACTGGTATCATTTCTCCTAAATTTCATCACTTTTGTCTTGCTCTGATTTACATTCAGTCCAAAATATTCCTTCAATATTTTGTTCATGCCATTCAGTAACTTCTCAATATCCTCAGCCTGTTCTGCTAACAAGATAATGTCATCAACAAATCGTAGGATACTGATTTTTTTTCTCCTTGAACACCTATGCTATATGAGAATTTTTCTTTTGCTTCCTTTATTGTTTGTTCGACATACAAGTTGAAAATTAATAGGGATACACTACAACCCTGTCTCGCACCTTTTATAACAGATGCATGCCTCTCTACTTTTACTATGGCAACTTGATTCTTATATAGTTTATACCTGTAAAGTATTCTTCTATCTCGATATTTTAGACCTGACTTCTTTTAAGTTTTGATCATCTTATCCCACCTAACATTAACAAAAGCTTGTTCTAAATCAAGAAGTGCTATAAAAGTATTTTTGTTTTTCTTGATCCGCCTTCAAGTGTTAATCTTAAAGCCAGAATTGCTTCCCTTGTACCGCGGTTTTTCCTAAACTCAGACTGATCTTCACCTACTATGCATTTGATACGGAAAGGTTCCGGAATCCTTCATTTAGTGTAAGGTGTGATGATGGAATGTATGGTAAGATTACCAGTAAATTAACTCTTAATTCTAGCAGCCAGTGAGTAAATACGGCCCTAATCTCAAAGTTCAGCCATGTTATAAAGCCAAAACAGTTGTCAGCTAATTTATACAAAAATTACTGATCGGATTTGATAAGGTTTCAAAGAAACTACAGCATACGGGTGTCTTTCATTTTGATGTGACGTCTGCAAGTTGAGAAATTTGACGACAGACATACCACAAGTTCAGAACTTGTGATATGTGGGTCGCCAAAGTATTTGTTTAAAAGTAAATTAGGCCCTAGTTCTCACAGTCTAAATGCGTACCAACAGCATAGTATTATTCTGGATTGAAGCTGATATTTAGATTTGGTACGTTCCGTGGTTTAGATATCAGGTTAATTGAATGTACCTATTACCTGGTCGGTCTGGTGGCCAAGAGGTTGAGGCGTCTGACTGGAGACGGAAAGGTCCCCGCTTCGAATCCCAGTCTCAGCTGAGCCTTTATCCTGTCTTCACCTCTGGCATAGCATGGAGGGAAAAAAATATCGTATCGATATTTACAAGCAGTATCAATACATTACGAGAAAAAATATCGATATGTCGATGAATCGATATTTTGCCAGTAATTATCTAAAAATATTCCCAAAATATTTAAGAAAATTAAAGACAGATGCAAAAATTAGGAAATTTTTTATTAATTTATCCATTTTTACATTCTATCGAGTTTTTTTTAATTTTATCCATTATATATGGACTTTGTGAAAGACTGTAACTGTTTAATTTAATAAGGTATGCAAATAATTTTCTGCGACACAGTTACTTTAATAAATTATTATTTAATTTATTTTATTGATATGCGTGACGCGTTTCTAGAAATTATTCTCATTTTCGAATGCTATTTTATTTTATTACATTTTTGGTGTGACGAGTGCTCGTGTCATCTTCTGTTTGATGTTATCCGGTTTTACTTTGTATTTCCTGAAATTGATATTTTGGATTGTGTACTAAACAGTTTATTGCAATTAATATGTAGTGGAATAATATATTTTTTTTAAAAAAATAAAACTTACATTTTACAAAGGTTTCTCCAAGTATGATTCACAGGATTTACTCTATCGAGTATTCGTCTGATGTAGACTTCAAAAGAACTCTCTGGTTCATATGTCCCCCCGTCAATGTTGTCCAGTGCCGCCAAGTTAATTGCAGAAGAGGCAAAACAAATGAAATGTTATTCATCAATAAAAAAACCAGTTCAAAACAGAAGCTGTCAGACGGTGTTGTACGCTATCTTTAACAGCTTCAATCCCTACTTGAGGCCACTTACACATAGACAACCCAAAGTTTATCTTTACTTTTATCTCTTTGAAACAAATTATAATTTATTTAAAAAACAAGTGAACTATTTTTTTTGTAAAATCTTTTTTATTTTGAAAATTGAACTAAAAATACTTGCGCCCATATTTTTATAGGCTACCCGGCAGAATCGCATTCTGCTACTAATAATTATAAATAAGAATTTCATTTCAATCAAATAACAGATGGACGTAGAAATCATGCAGCCAGACTATGACTTCATCTGGCAATTCTTAGTAAAACCAAAAGCAGGAGGAGGAAGTTATGGTAAAGATTAGCAGTTAAATAGCAAAATTCTACTGCACTTCGACTGGAAGGTGAATACGCCGGACAAGCCTTGAAACAAAAATGCAGACAGGTACTTGACTGTGGAGAAATTCAGGGGACGGGGAAAAGGAGAAGATGGTTTAGGTTTCGGTAAATCTATTTGTTTTAAAGTATATGTATGCAACATTTCATCAAAATTGGATTAAAAAAAACTGTTTGTATAAAGATTTTGCGAAAAGCGTCCTGCGCGCATATTATACACGCAACAGATGGCGTGATCTGACGCGCAACAGGTGGCTTCCTGCGAACTCATAGATTTACCCCCGCCCCAACACCGCGTAACGCGACTATACAAGTTTACACTTACACACAAAAAGCAGTATAGATAGAGATACTAAGAAGTGGAAAGCTATGAGAAAGTGTTTATAAGAGACAAACAAGATTTCCAGTTATAAAATGAAAACGATTTGGGATCTTGAGCAGGAAAAATCTGTTTGTGACCCAACAGATATGCAAATAAAACGTAATGGATTAGTGCATAGTGAATTAGGGGAACCTGGAAGTGAAATCAAGAGAGATAAGGGATTCCGAGTCCGGTGGGCAGCGCTGAAACTCGCTGCTACGATTCGGGAAGACGCGGACTCAGTTCCGCATCCAGGCATCCAGATTTCGGTTTTGTGAAGTTTCTACTTTTATTTTGTTTCGATAGAAATAAAAATTTGTATGGTTTGCCAATATCACTCCGGGCGAATGAGGGGACTCTTCCAACAGGAGGCCAAGGCCGAATTCTTCCCCGTTCCTTGCTCCCAGCCCTTTCCCGCCTCTAATGACCTCGACGTCGACGAGGCGTAAAATCTCAAAAGGGAAAGAAAAGGACCCTCAGGTAGCGCCCGAAGCTTTCTTAGGAGCGCTTTCCCAAATAGCTTTGCTGGCAGTTGACACCAATAACAGACTCACAAACGTATAAGCTTTTAGAACCCAAAGATTCTTTTGACTGTGACAACATTTCGAGTAAATTACTGAAATGATGTTCTGAAGCCTTATATACTTTTCTTACACGCTTTTATAATGGATCCTTAGGACATGGCACATTTCAACATAGGCTAAATGTTGTAAAACGATTATTTAATAAAAGAACATTTATAGATAACTACCCACCCATCCGATATTCTGGAAGATTTTTTTAATGTACGTATTAGATCTGTAAAAGTAACGAGAAATTGTGTATCCGTACGTATTCGCTACTAAACCAATCAGTACTCGTTGCGATAGAATCGTTACTTTTGACACAATCGAGCACTCGTATGAAACATCGCATCGAGTCGCGTCGCGTACGGGATAACTTCGTTCGTACTTTGTAAAGTTTAAAGTAAATTGTTCATTCAGTAAAGTAAGCTTAGGTAAAATTTGCACCCTCAATTAAAAAGAAGTTAGAATATCGTATTTTACAATAAACGCATTTAATAAAATCTCACTAAGGTATGAGTAGTAAAAATATCATTAACCATCTCAAATTATCTATCCAAATTTTCTATTTACAAATTATTCTCTGTAAATTTTAGACTTAAACAAAAGAAAAACAACAAAATAACTATTTTTGTTGTCAAAATTACGCGTACTTGCCTCGTTTTAAAAATATCAACACTTAACAGTGAATAATATTAATTATTCTAAAATAATGTACACCCAACATGTTTACACTCACACATTTCCCTTTGTAAATTAAAATCAAAATTCCCAGAAATACGCGATTCACGATGTTGAAATGTTCACTCTCTCGTTCAGATTCATTTAGTCGCTGGGCGAACCGTTCCAGTTCCCGTACGATGCGTCGAATTTGTTCGCTTATCGAATCAAACCGACATCTATACGGCAAATGCGAGTAACTAAATGAATTTGTGAGTATTCGAGTCAGGCAATGTACTGGTTACTCTGTAACGCATACATATGGTTTTTTTTAATACAGCTCTAGTACGTGTCACAGTAACCTGCCACGTCTACCCTACTCTAATCTAACTGTTGCCAGTAAGTAAGTAAACGATTAAACGTGCAGTACGGACCGCTCATTTAAACAGATAATTTGGATAATGGCTAAATATTCCAGCTTAACGCAAATAACAGGACTAAGAGCAAAACTGTAAGTTCGATACAGTCTACATTTTTTTGAGGCAGGAGTACAAAGGAAAAAAATTACCAGTTTCTTTTCGCTGAAAGAAAAACACAATCGACGACCTTACTTAAAGATTATAACTCCTGGGCCTTGTTCGAAACTCCACGAAAATTCTTCATTAGTGTCTGTGTGAAATACTGTCAGAGAAACAGACAAAACTGGCGTTAAACGTAAATTTCTTCTAACACTCGAACTGTCTGCAGCTTACAATATAATGTCGGTGTTACTGCCTCTTATATATAATACGTATTAGATAACTGTTTCATGTCTGCCATCCGTAACGTAGTGTCTGGAATGGTCCTCCTGCCGTATGTTATCTGCATTTATTTCCATATTCTTTCATAAGCTTCTTGCGATAACACTTTCATCGTTTGTGCATATTAACCTGCAGGTATCTCTTCCTCCAATTCGAACCGTCATACTGCGCATTTTTAGACCTATTGTTTCATCTCATTAAGAAGCGTTGCCGAAGAGCTCAATAGTTATTCCGTTTCTACTTTTGAGAGACAGTGACATTTTAAAATTTTGTACATTCGTTATATTTTTTTGTCGTTTCGTGGCATCAGATAGTTCACCAGTCACCACCTGGAATCAGAAAGCAGGAAAGAGTCATGGGAGTATATTGGTGATGAGGCGTGGAAAGATATTGGTGTAAGACTGAAAAGTAATGCGTGGAAGGGAAAAGATTACCATGACCACAAGCTGGCACTCGATTTCAGGCACAAGGGTGTAGGAAGATTCTCTTTCGCAGGTAAGGGTGTCAGGGATTAGAACAAGTTGCCAAGTGAAATGACGAATAATATACGAAAAATGTTGAAACAATTTAAAGTCGAAATTTGTAGAGGGCAGCAGTAGGTGGGTACATGAAAGGGAGGAAATGGGTGTGTAGGGAAATTGCCACTGGATCGTGTGTTCCATCGCAATTAAATTAAATATTATCCTATTAATGCTATGAAAAGCAGATATAATTAGCTTCCATTAGTTGTTTTAGGCAGAAAAAATTAGCCGTGCAAGACGTTCCAGGTCTAAGTCGCTTCTACTCTTTCAACTGTTAAAATCTGACCGTCAATAGGATTTTTCAGCCATCTTTGCGCACTGTAGCCGCAACAGATACATAGATACTGCCTGATAGGAAAGAAGCTGAAATGAAACTAATGTCTTAGTGCCGTTTGTTGGTTATGCACAGAAGTAGATTAGATTATTTATGATCTTTTCGGTGTCATGTGAGAACAGTCTCGTGGATGTGTAAAGTGCGTATAATAAGCAATAACAGTAGCTGCTATTGATTACTAGGCAGTTAATTAACATTTATTTAAGTATGATTAATTCTGATGCGTTAACTATAAATACATAACATTCGATGTTAGTAACTATATAATTATGAGCGTTATTTCTAAACAGTGTAAACAAAAAATTACAACATATCAGTGATTGTGAATAACTTTGTCACCTCCTCCATCCACGTCCCAAAAAACATACAATATTTTCTCAACCATCCTTAATTGCTAAATTCTAAGAAGGAAATTCTTTCACAGCGCAACAGAGGTCCCGAGGCAATAACTCTTTCAGTTTGGGTTCGAAGTTGTTAGGTTTTCGTGGATGACATTTAATTTCGTGGGGAAAAACATTGATTTAAGGAACTCCAGTGAATGTTATCCCTTTCTGAATAGTGGAAAATGAGTTGTAATCATTGTGAATGCTATATTCGTTCCTTGTTTTATGTCAGCCTAAAGATTGAAGTGTTAAGATTTTGTACTTCAAATGAACAGAGGTACCAACATTTGCTGAAGGTGGAGAGTTTCACAGAGATTCAGAATAGTATAGGGACTCGTGACGGCACAGTTCACTGTAAAAGATCTTTGTCAAAGAACCTTGATAAAAGATATTTTATAAAATATTTTACAGTGCAATGGAGCATATTTTATAAAAGATTTGTTTGATAAAATTTCTTTTATAAAATGTAAGACGTTGGAATCACATTTTATAAAAGATTTCACCACCCTGCAAACGTAAACAAAGAAAATGGCGCAAGGGACGTTACAAAAGTTGGTTATCACTGCCGAATCCACGAAAATCTTTATTTCTGTGTATGAACAGAAGGAAATGTTGTAAAGTTAGAAACATTTAGCCATGTAGGAACAAAAAGGTGAACACTTACGCAATGTTAATTAGTGGTATGATAGAGGGCTGTACTGTCGATGACGTAAAAAAGAAAATTAATGTGTTAAGAAACTAGTATTTGACAGGTTTCTGAAATAATAGCAGACGGAATGCGCAGATCAATGCGTGTGTTATATTGGAGAATGGTGTAGATCCGCCATCAGCAATCGAGTACAACCCATTGCACATACACCGTAAAAATAAACACCCAATACAATATATGGGGAAATAATTCTGATGTAGAAATTTATGAAAATATTGTGGTAAGAATTTATTGGACCTATATTTCAGCATCGACCATAATTTTTATAATTTGCCATGTCCTCACATTGTAGCTCTTTCATTAAACTTTGATGAACTCCTAACATATCATGTCTATCCAAGGTCTAACCTAAATATGTTTACTACTCTTCTTTATATTCAATAAATACATATTGTGACAGTTGCACTAACTGCGTCTGCAAAAGCTTACAAGTTTACTTCATTCATTTCAAATAACTATGACGAAAAAATTTATATAGTGTAATGGGACTGAAAAAATTTCATAAAATATCTTTGATAAAATGTTTAAAAAAGATCTTTTACAGTGTAATGCCGGCCGGACGCACTAGAGCAGGGGTGACCAACGCGCCGTAGGCCGACATGCGGCGAACTTTAGCTTTGGACGCTGTTATCAGACATTACAACAATCAGCACCACACCTCTCGACTTCAACTCATTAAAATAATTATATTTTTAATACTTCATTAAATATGTATGTTCCATTTTTAATAATTTCTTTCCTCCATACAAATATACAAGTAATTTTTTCAAGAAAGAATGATGACGTCATTGGGCTGGGTTGCCTTTTGTCTTGCACCATTTCCGCGGCTTATGGAGTGAGCTCTATGGTTGAAAATTAGGGCTGACATAGACGCCTTCAAAATATCCAAAAAAAAATTGACTTTTGTACGCAACTGGAAGCCTGATAAGAGTATTTAAATACGCAGAGAGTCTCTATTAAGGTCGAGTTCAGCAGGCCCATCTAAGATTGAGGGAGGTGACCCCCATTACTCTAGGACAGGGGTGACCAACCCGCGGCCTGTTTGAAAATTGTGTTTCTAAAACGTTGTCCGTCTGGTGAAAAGGTTGGCCATCGTTGGCACATATCTTCCGTCGTAGGTAAAGCTAATTCTAAATTACGATTCATAGGTCGTATTGTGAGGAATTGTAATGCTCATACAAAGGAAATAAGGTACAAAACACTAGTGCGTCCACATCTGGATTACTGTTGTGTAGTTTGGGATCCGTGTCGCAAAGGCCTGATTGACTCAGTGGAGAGGGTACAGAGGAGAGCCGCTCGATTCGTGACTGGTTGCTACAGCCCATATGAAAGCGTCACAGAATTGGTGCATAGATTGGGCTGGGATCGTTTGGAAGACAGACGACGTCATTTGCGTTTGAATGTATTGTAGGGCGCTAATGACCTCGCTTTCGACGCGCCCTAAAGCAACAACAACAACAACTTGAATGTATTGGAGAATATGCGAAACTCTATGATCTATGAGTGCAATGAGATACTTTTTCCGCCAACCTATTTGGGTCGCAATGACCGGAGGGATAATATTCGAGAAATAAGATGCCGTACTGATGCTTTTATGTATTCTTTCTTTCCTCGTGCTATTCGGAATTGGAATACACGTTTTAGGATTGGTGCTTAGTACTCAATGCCACCCACAACGTTTGTGAATTGCAGAGTATGCATGTAGATGTAGAGTGAATGGAATCCGGCAATCCCGTGGTTTGGCGATTTGACGTAAGTAATAGTGGAAACTTAAAAATTGGAATAAATATTTTTCCCCCTAATCTCTGAGATGTGTCCATTCCTATGCAACTCTGGACGGTTTTGATATTCTCCGGCTGCTCTTAGATATTGTTCTGGCATCGTAATTACAGCTAGACTTCGCGGGGACCCGAGTGTGTATCAGGGCAGGTGTAGGGCCGTGGTCCGCCTGCCTCCAATTAGAGCCGCCGCAGAAAAGGCAGAGGCCGGCTGCTAACTGGACACCTGGACTGTCACGCCTCACTCCCCGGCACAAAACACAATACCACACCACAAACTGTTTAGTTGGAAAAGTTGAATTTTTCTTCTACCTCAGCGTGTGTCAATTTCAAAAGAAAAAAGATGTTGTTTTCAATTTCTTTTCGGCTCGTTAATACACAGGTTTCCAATGCCCCTCAAAGAAGATAAATGTAAAAAAGAGTCAGCTTATAAGATACACACACAAAAAACTAAAGGCTGATTACGATTATAAGGTGGGAAAACGAATTGCTTGTTGATGACTTGAAATTTAAATATCTTGGCATTCCATTTGATAACAAGCTTAACACGCCTCTAATGACCTTAGCCGTCGACGAGGCGGAAAATGTTTCAAAATTGTGCACTTGTTGGAGAGAGTGATGAGGGGATGTACGAGAGAAGTAAAGGAATTCGGTTACAAAACTTTGGTCAGACAATTCCTTGAATATTGTTGCGTGGTATGTAACTCACATTTTGACTATCAAATACAGGAGTTGCAGAAAATGCAAAAAAAAAGACTGCTAGATTTTTTTCTGGAAATTATCGCAGTATGCAATCAGTAACCGATATGATAAAAGAGTTGCAATGGGATTCATTGGAAGACAGGAGGAGGGTGAAGAGGATCATGGGACTGTACAAGGCGTATACTGGTGATGAGGCATGGAAAGATATAGGTGTAAGAATTAAAAGTAATATATGGAAAAGAAAAGATGGCCAAGACCACAAGCTGGCACTCAATTTCAGCACAAGGGTGTAGGAAGATTCTCCTTTTTTGCGTAAGGGTGTCAGGGATTGGAATACCAACAGAAATGGTGAATAATTTACCAAAAACTTTGAAAGAATTTAAAGTTGTAGAAGGCAAATGTAGGCGGGTGCAGGGAAGGGGGAAGATGCATGTCTAGGGAAATTGACACAGAAACGTGCACCTCATTGCAATTAAATTACTTTATTTCACGCCATAAATAATCGTACGCATGGTAACAATCGTTCTGACCTGAGAATATTATTATTGGTACATATGATGAAGGCAACTATCACGTCTCGCAGCAGAATTGCAAATTAAAATCTTTAGAACATTTTCCATTCCCTTGTACCTGAAATCGAGTGCCAGCTTCTGTTCATGGAAATCGTTTCCCTTCCATGTACCACTCTTAATTCTTACACCGATATCATTCCATGCCTCATCACCAGTATACGCCTTGTACACTCCCATGACCCTCTTCACCCTCCTCCTGTCATCCAATGACTCCCAATACAGCTCCTATATCATATCTGTAACTGATTGCATTGCACGGTAATTTCCAGAAACAAATCTAGCAGCCCTTTGTTGCACCCTCTCCAACTCCTGTAATTGATACGCAAAATATGGATCCCATACTACACCACCATATTCAAGCAAATGACTGACCAAAAATTTGTAACCCAATTGACTCACTTCCATGTCGCTTCCAGAATTGAAATGTGTGCCTGATCTACGGACTCTATTACTGGATGTTGTGGGCCATTTCAAGTTTATCAGTTTGGATGAACAATTAGTACTATTAATGAACGCTATTTTTCTCGGCGTTGTTTACAAACGTTTCCCGGGAAACAAACCGACTAATACTGTTACTTATACACAATATTTCGGTGACATAAACCTCCGTCGCCATCTTCAGTCCGTAAGACTTGAAGTTTACCTAGAGAACGTTGTTTAAACAGTGGAAATATTGTGTAACAATAGTGATATTACTCGGTTTGTTTTCCGAGAAACATTCATAAATTAATACTGTGCCAATCCAGCTGAACTTTCCTTTCTGTTGTATTTTGCACTATCCGCGTAGCACCACATTTTCCGGAGCTTCTTCACTGGTTGTCTGTGTGACGTTTTTTGTTAGCTATGATTAATTGTTCTAAACAATGTGAGGCGTAAACGATAATGCGGTATTTTTTTTATTTCAATCGTAGTTCGATCTCATCGTAAGTTCGTCGCGTTGTTTTGATATGGAACGTGTATGAACCGCACCAATGTTTTTTGCCAAAACGAATCTGACCAACAGCTTCAAGGTCAGTGGCGTAATATTAATTATTTATACGAATTCACTACATGAGTCAGTTGACGCTGCTAATTCCAGAACAATTTGTAATACGCCAGCGTGGAGTTAGAAAGAGTGTATGACAAGGCAAGGTCGCTGCCAAACGATAAAAACGAAACCGACGCCGACAGGTAAGTGGCTAATACTCAGCGGCGTGTAAATAAATCCAGCAGGATCACAGGTCGGATATTAATTAGGTGCCGCCCGTTGAAGTCGCCTTCCAACCATCCAGATTTTGGTTATCCATGGTTCCCCGAAAACACTGCACGTGAATGCCGTGATCGTTCTTTCAAAAGACCATCGTCGAAGCTCTTCTGTTTCCTTGTCAAAATCTTCTCCCATCCTTAATGACGTCGACGAGGTGTAAAGAATTAAACAAAACAAAAAAAAACAAACAAAAAAATTTGGCAGTGATTGCGGACTACCGATAGAAGTGAAAACTTGAAACTATAAATATCATACGCGCAACACTTCATTCTTGTAGCTACAGATACAATAAACAATAATAATTCCGAGTATTTGTAATGAACTAGTATAAGGGTTTCTACTGGTTGCGCATAGACGAAGCAGGAACGATGTTAAAAGCAGAATAGCATTAGCGAAAAGAGCCGTCAGCAAAAAAAGAAATCTTTTAGTTTCAAATATTGATCTAGGGCTTAGAAAGAACTCTTTAAAACTCTGTGTGTGGAGCACAGCCGTTTATGGCAGCGAAGCATGGACTTTAGGAATACCTGAAAGAATCAAAAATGAAGCATTTGAAATGTGGTGCTATAGAAGGATGCTGAAAATTAAGTGAACGGATAAAGTGCGAAACGAAAGAGTTTTAGAAATGATGGGCGAGGGAAAAAGTTTGTGGAAGAGTCTTACAGAAAGAAGAGACAGGCTGGTAGGTCATATTTTGAGACATGCTGGATTGGTTAACTTGTTAGTGGAAGGGAAAGTCGAAGGCGAGAATTGCAGAGGAAGACAGAGATCAGAATAATTGAAGCATATAAATGAAGAGGAGGGTTGTAAGTGGTATTTTGGTATGAAGAAGCTAGCACAAGATAGGAAGGGATGGAGGATTTCATCAAACCAGTCGAGAGACTGATGACAGCACAAAACATAATTGTTGCTGCCCTCATTCCTGCTGCATTTGATGACCTTCCTCTTAACACTTTGACCTGGCTCACCCATTGTTTCAAAGATAGTCATGATTAAAAACAGCAGTTTTAAATATTTATAGCAATGTACGTGATTTTGGTGGTGATAAGTGCTGGATGGAGCGGGCGTTGTTTGAAGACACCCTGGCACCTGGCAGTGAAGTGTTCGCAGAGCCGGAAGCCGTCGGCCCTTTTGTCCTGCTGGGCCTTCCCAGAAGGGATTAGGAGGTCGCCCTCTGCCTCCGACGCTTACCGCGAAATTTGTCTTCAAGTTTACCGCGTCGCATAATTATCAGTGACAACTGAGGGACCACTGGTAATATAGTGCACACGTTAAAGGAAGGGGTGGGAGGGGGTCGAAGAGGGGGAGGGACGAGGTCCAATCATTAGCTTCGTGACTTCACATGTATTACCAAAAAGACAGCCAAAAAGTACTATGGATTTTTTTTGTTAAAACGTGCTCAGAAGATCATGAATAACCTGCCCTAAAAATTGTTGCATCTAAAAGATTACATAGCCGGACATTATCTGTTTCGTTTCGGTATATTGACCTTACGATAATAAAAGACATGATTTTAAATCTTTGCTGATGATGTCATGATTTTGGGTGAAAGTGGTGCAAGAGAAGCAGGAGGCTTGGAACAAGCTGTTTGAGGAGTTTGGACTGAAAATCAGCCAGAGTAAGACTGTGCTCATGGCAACAGGTACAGGGACTTCCAATGTGAATATTTACCTAAACCATCAACAACTACAAAATGTTGACCAATTCAGATATCTGGGCAGTGCTCTGAGTAAAGACAACAACAGTAAATGTGAGATTACAAACAGAAACAATGATGCAGCAGTCTTTCAGAACCAGGTGACAACTCTGCTGTGGGACAACAAAGTTCTCAGAAAGGTCAAACATACACTATTCAAAACCTATTAGATCCCCATACTGACGTATGCACTGGAAATATGTACTCTGTTCAGAAGAGACAGTACTAGACTTCCAGCCTCAGAAATGAAGTTTTTGCATACTATACTTCAGAGAACACAAAACGACAAAGTGAGGAATGAAATTAATCGTGCAGAGGACGGTATAAACATCAGTGTGTGAAAATCCTTGCAGCGTTCTCGCCTGAGGTGGTGTGGACATGTCCAAAGGATGGAGGAAGAAAGAAAAGCAAAGGCCTACTTCAATATGAACATCCAAGGTAAAAGACCGAAAAAGAAATGGATAGACCAAATCAAGAAGGATGTAGAAGACTTATGGCTTGACTGGAAGACTGCTCATGAACAACAGCTGTTCACGGACAGAAGAAGTGGAGAGTGCTCGTGACCAGCACCAGGGAGACTGGAGCTGGAGAATGATGATGATTATTTAAGTAAAAACTATCAATGGTTGTACTGTATTAATGAAGTTCTAAATATGAGTTATGTCGCAACACTAGGAGGTCACACGTGACAAGCACGAGGGGAGCGGACAAAACACCATGGAATTTGTGTGACGTAATCCTAATAATTGGCTGTGGCGACCACAGCTCAGGAGCCTCTGACGGTCTTCTAAAGCGCTTCACTGTTCCACATTTTTGTTTTCTGTCGTCAGTAGTGGCAACCGCACCCACAGTCTCTCAACACGGTTTCGTTGTTTTCTTTAAAAAGCGAGATTACATAGTTGGTCGTTGATGAACGACTAAGTCTAGCATCGAGTTTGAGTGACACATTGTTAATAACAAGGATCGTCAACAGAACAAGAGACATTGACTACGCCCCACGCTATCAATACTCCAATGAATTGGTGCTGGTCCAATTTTGGAATGAAAATTACACCACATACTATTGATAAATCGTCGGGACATTAATATTAAAAAAAAAGTCTATCACGCCGCTCGGCCATGTTCGGCTAGCCGATCAAACCCGAAGATGATTTCGCTTTATTCTATGTCAATGGTTGTCACTATTCACTAATATCATTAACTATCACGAAATATATCAATAAGTATGTGATAACACTGCTATTTTTGTTGATGACAGTATGATGTAAAATAAATAATTAATCGTTGTTTGTTTTTTAAATCACGCTTTGCTTAGAAATTTTTCCACCTCTCAGCAACATTTCAGATGACTTCCATTGGTGATGGTTATACCTGTCCTCCAGCCAATAGCTATAGAAGAGAGGAAATGAGTGATCTTACGAAATTATTCAGTTGATTTGGTCATAAAAATTATCTGTTGAAATATCAAATTAGTGAAAATGACTGATTTACGTATAAACTCCGGAAGATTGCGACAGCTTTTCTGTAAACTGTACAAGGCTTCATATCGCTCTAAATTTTTAAACAGTTTTCAAATCTGTAGTTTTGGAAATAATGGAGAAAACTAGATAATTGTTTTTCGGCATAAACTCGTAAAACTATTGAAATAAAAGTAACAATCCAAACTTTTCAGATTCAGTAATTTGCCAGCTTTTACTTGAGATCCATAAAAATAATGGATTTTTTTTTTTTATTTTTTAGCCCTGCACTAAACTCCCAACAATGATTTTCACTAGTCATGTCTTTAACAATGACTAGTCAGACCATTGCTGGAATATTGTAGTGTAGTATGGGACCCTAATTTTATGTATCAAATACAGGAGTTGGAGAGGGTGCAAAAAAGGGCTACTAGATTTCTTTTCTGGAAATTATCGCAGAATGCAATTAGTGACAGATATGATAAAGGAGCTGGAATGGGATTCATTGCAAGACAGGAGGAGGATGAGGAGGGTCATGGGAGTGTACAGGGCGTATACTGGCGATGAGGCATGGAAAGATATTGCAATACGTATGAGAAGTAGTGCATGGAAGGGAAAAGATGACCATGACCACAAGCTGGCACTCGATTTCAGGCACAAGGGTGTGGGAAGATTCTCGTTTTTAGGTAACGGTGTCAGGGATTGGAATGAGTTACCAAGGGGAATGATGAATAACTTACCGAAAACGTTGAAAGAATTTAAAGATAAAATTTGTAGAGGGCAAATGTAGGTGGCTGCAGGATAGAGGGAAGATGGGGGTGTAGGGAAATTGCAACCGGAGCCTGTGCTCCATTGCAATTAAATTAATTTTTTTTTTTTTGCTGGCCATCATTTGTTGCATAAATGTTTATGAATTTAACTCTGTCTATCAACATCTTTTTTTATTAATATTTCTTTCATCAGACGCGTTTATGTACATAAAGTAGCATATATGCATAAAGTATGCAAAGTGTGCAGCTAATTTAACATTATGAAGTGAATTTATACAAAGTTATACTTGTTGTACATATAATATGAAAACATTATGTATAATAATTGTAGTAGCCGAAGGAACGAACGTAATAATGTACAGATATACAACATTGTAGGATGAATCCATATATAATATTTAATCATGTATACAGATATAAATACAACAATATGTATACATTTATAGCCACCACTGATGATGCCCCACTCCAACAGGGCGAAACGGGTCTGGTGAAAGAAACATAAATAATAAACAGTTGTTATTAGACGGAGTTTAATTCATAAATATGACTTTAACAATTTTATGTTGCATTCTTGCTGACGTTAGATTGAGCTATTGCGCCATTACAGATTACAAATTTCTAGGTTAAAGGGTTCACAGGTTACGAGAGCGTGTCAGATCGACTAATGAGCGAATCCCAAAGGGTTTCCGTTCTTTATGCCTAAGGAACGGAACTCTAAAATGAGTTACTTTTGAAGTTTCCGCGAGGAATCTCCCTCCACTATGCTACATCGTACCCGCTCTCTGCTGGGAGAGGTTCCGTTTACTGTTGGGGGGCATCCATAAATTACGTGAGGTGAAATAGGGGAGGGGGGGGTCCGGCGAAATCTCACCAGATCTCACCAAGGGGGAGGGGGGGGTCTACGGAAATCTCACGTGAGATTTTGCGAGATTTTGCGAAAAATTTGTGGACAGTAGAGCAAAAAAAAAAGGTCTCAAATTTGCGGCAAAGTCGATTTTAGGAGGGTATTTCGTCAAAAAAGTTAGGGTGTGACCTAAAAAAAAGTTTCCAGGGCGATTTCTAGGGGGGGTTCTCACGGACCAGATCTCACCAGAGGGGGGGGGGGGGGGTCCGGCCAGATCTCACGAAATCTCACCAGGGGGGAGGGGGGGTCCAAAAATCCGGAAAAACACCTCACGTAATTTATGGATGCCCCCTTGCCAAACACGCCACTGGAGGTAAGCCAGTTTGATGCGATGAGCTGTTCCAGGTATCGGTGCTGCTGTGTTGTGGCCATCTGTCCAGGCCGACGGCAGGATAAACTCTCCTCCAGGAGAGTATTGTCCATTGAGGCTACACGGCCACAGCATCTATGAATGAACTATCCTGGAGTGAAACAGAGAACAGAACCCGCGAGTTCCAAGGCTCCGCTGCCGACTACCTGCCATTCGTTCTCAAAAGTACTGACATCCCACCCCCTTCCCCTCCCCTTTCCCACTGACGGCGAGAGCAAAAGATAAACATTAAAGAAAAATGTAGAAAGTTGGGTGTCGTCACATTTCGTGGTCCATATTTTGTGTTCAGCCAACCGCCACGTTAAGCGTAGCGCTGCTGTTAAATACCACCCCATTCATCGTCAACCACCAACACCGAATGCGTTGGACGCCGAGGCGATCTCAGGTATTTTTTTTTCTTTCCAAAGTAAGCTGAATTTGTGTTTTCGACCATATACGTATCATCATCAGTTTTATTTTATTTGCATTATGCACTACGCGATCTTTCTTTTCTGTTTCGGGCTTTACTACTCGTTGACGTCGTGGTCATTAGATCTGGTTTAGGATTCGAGGCACCGGACCGGAAGGAGTTTGTGCATGGTAATTTGAAGGAACCATACGGCAATTCACCTCAAGTTATTTCGTGAAACCATAGAAACCCGAAATCAGGAATGCCGAACAAAACAGTAGTTTGTATTATCTTGGTTCTCCGGGTAGAGCCGCATCGATTTATTAAAACCTAACGTTTCTGCCATCTTGCTGTGGCCTTCTTCAGAGGACTGCACGATGGCAGAAACGTTACGTTTAAATAAATCCATTGCGGCTTATGAACTTGCATCTTTGTAGTTATTCTATGAATCTCTTCGCTTGTAGGTTTCAAGTACATTAATATTTGATAATTCAAATCTATTATTAATATAAACATTTATTCTTTCACTAGCATACGGCAACACAAATCTCAATCTTTCTTTCTTAATATCGGAAAATGCTTCTTTTCTGTCTCCAATTAATCAAATCCATAACAAGATAATAATTACCAAAGAATACAAATAATTAGTCATAGTTCGCTGGTCGATATGTATATGTAAGAAACCAAGGTAGTTCATACAGTCACCGCGGAAGCTTTCTGAATCATTTAAAACAGTAGTTTGATGTGCGAGGCCGGATTAGAACCGGAGACCCTCGCAGACGGAGGCGTTATGGTTTGTTGTTTTTTTTTTTTTTTACTTATGGCTTTACGCCTTGTCAACATCGAGGTCATTAGAGGTGGGATTGGGGACGAGGAACGGGAAGGAATTCGGTCCTTTTGAAAGAAGCATCTTCGCATTCATCTGTAGTGATTTGAGGAAACCACGGAAAACCCAAATCTGGATGCCCTGCCAGGGAGTCAAACCCGCGTCCTCCCTAATGTGTTTTTTTTATTATTTATGGCTTTACACCTCGTCGACATGGAGGTCATTAGATGCGGGATGGGACCGGGTACAAGGAACAGGAAGAAATTGGGCCATGCACTTTGAAGGAAGCATCCCGGCATTCGCCTGCAGTGATCTGGGGAAATCATGGAAAACCCAAATCTTGATGCCCATCCTCCCTAATGCGAGACCAGAGCGTTAACCAACCACTCAGTCACCTCGCTCGCTAGGCGTTATATGCCGACTGCGAAGCGGCTTGGAGGCTGTAAATGGTGTAAAATGTGTTGCTCGGAGCCGGTGGTGGGCGTGACAGAGTGGACAGTTCCAGGTGAGGCGCCCCGCCGGGCATCAAACCAGGTGACCACTCGTCACCTGCACTCCAGCTGGACACCCAGCCGCTCTCCACACTGACCACGCCGACCACAAAGCGCGCGACACGTGTTGACTTCGTACACCCTCCGACCCACTGTCTGCCCGTCCGTCACAGCCTTCGAGCACCTAACAAGGGGCAGACACTCCATGTGCTGCCTTCACCCAGACCAGAAGCAGAGCAAGACAACCGCAGGAAATATAGTGCACAAGGTTTAGGGAAGACATACCTACACTTGCTGCAGCATTTAGTATTGACTTTATGCCTGCCTTTTGTATTATAGCTCCAGCGTCATCTGGACAGGATATCTAGTTGGGTTGGTAAACATGGGATCAAAATAATTTCAGAGAAGAGCCAGCTTATTAGATACACAGATAAAAAAACTAAAGGTTTATTATGATTGTAAGGTGGGGAAGGAATTGCTTCCTGAAGACTTGAAATGTAAATATCTCGAAATTACATTTTATAACTAGCTCAACTGGGCAGCACAAGTAGTAAGAAAATGCTTCAAAGTTCTGCCCTTTTATGAGAGTGATGAGGGGATGTACGAGAGAAGTGAAAGAACTGTGTTACAAAACTTTGGTCAGACCGTTGCTTGATTATTGTGGTGTAGTATGGGGCCCACATTTTGTATATCAAATACATGAGTTGGAGAGGGTGCAAAAAAGGGCTGCTAGATTTGTTTCTGGAAATTACCGCAGAATGCAATAAGCAACAGATGTGATAAAAGAGCTGGAATGGGATTCATTGGAAGACAGGAGGAGGGTGAAGAGAATCATGGGAATGTACAAGCCGTATATTGGTGATGAGGCGTGGAAAGATATTGGTGTAAGAATTAAAAGTAAAGCATGCTAAGGAAAAGATGAACATGACCACAAGCTGGCACTCGATTTCAGGCACAAGGGTGTGGGAAGATTCTCTCTTTTTAGGTAAGGGTGTCAGGGATTGGAATAATTGACCAAGAGAAATGAAGAATAATTTACCAAAAACGTTCAAAGAATTTGAAGTTTGTAGAGAGCAAATGTAGGTGTGTGCAGGAAAGGGGGAAAATGGGTGTGAAGGGAAATTGCCACCGGATCGCGCAATCAATTGCAATTTAAAAAAGTATCGAGAAATTGTGTACCCGTATGTATTCGTTACTAAACCAATCAGTACTCGTTACGATAGATTCATTACTCGTTACTTTTAACACAATCGAGTGATAGTATGAAGCATCGCATCGAGTCGTGTTTCGGGAAGACTTCATTTGTATTTTGTAAAGTTTAAGTGAGTTGTTCATTTAGTGAAGTAAGTTTAGGAAAAATTCGCGCAGTAAAATAGAATAAAAGTTAGAATATCGCATTTTAGAATAAACACACTTCATGAATGTTTGAAATGAATAAAATCTCACTAAGGTATGATCTAAAATAAAAAAACCAATAACCATGTCAAATTATCTATTCCATTTTTCTATTTACAAATTATGCACTGTAAATTTTAATGTTAAACAAAAGCAAAACTCCAAAACAACTCTTAAATTACTCGTACTTACCTCGTTAAAATATCAACGCTTAACAGAAAATGATATTAATTATATTAAAGTAATGCATGCGCAACATTACTGTACTTAAAAATTTTCCTTTATAACGAAACAAATTCAAATCAAAATGCTCATAAATATGCGACACACGATGTTTAAATGTTCATTTTCTCGTTCAGATTCATTTAGTTCCAGTTCCCGCATTATGTGTATTTGTTCGTTTAACGAATAAAACTGACATCCATACCACTAATGCGAGTAACGAAATGAATTTGTGAGTAACGTTTCTGTGCTTCGAATCAGGCTATGTGCTCGTCACTCAGTAACGAATACACACGGTTTGCTACAGCTCTACCTTGTATTATCTCATTTCGTGAGGGTGGATACAGCAATAGGGATTGGGGTCATAGGTATTATTCATGTTTCGCTAATACTGTTTAAGTCGCTGGGAGTCTGATTTGTTTGTAGATAGTGATAAATGGGATGGTAAAATTACTTTTATCTGTCATGAGCTTTCTGAGTAATGTTTTCAGATTTATGCCTATTGAGGTAACAGTTTCTTCTTTGTTTGTTTGTTTATTTTTTTCATACGTTTTCTTGTTGCAGTTGTCTTTGGAGTGATTTCTTTTCTTATTGTGTAATAAATCCTCTTATCGTATCATTCTTATTCTGAATGTCTTATACACGTTTCCGTAATTATTTACCTAATGTACCGTTGAAATTTTCGTGAATGAATATTTTCTCATTTCCTTGTTTTTTTTCCCACAATTTTTCCACTCATCTGCTTTTTCCCCTTTACGATTTTAATTTTAGATCGATTCAGTGTTTTCGATAAATCGTTCATAATTTTCCGAAGTAACTTATCCCTTTCCCTGACTCCCATACCTACAGAACATGATGTTCTCACTCTCT
Organism: Vandiemenella viatica; assembly: GCA_031002005.1. Classification (NCBI taxonomy): domain Eukaryota; kingdom Metazoa; phylum Arthropoda; class Insecta; order Orthoptera; family Morabidae; genus Vandiemenella; species Vandiemenella viatica. The sequence continues at coordinate 10,830,016 of CM061920.1, read as the reverse complement.
GATGCCTCAAGTCGAGTGTTGCTTTGTCACAAGTGATTATCTCCCTTCATACTTAACCGAAATCATTGGATGACGTACTACTTTAAAGCTTATGATCTTCACTTTTGTCTCATATTTTAAGAAAGGATTTTTTTTGGATTTCGACCCTTAAAAGGCAAAAATATATATTTAAAAAAAAAAAAAAAAAAAAAAAAAACTTTTTTTCCCCCCGCGAAACATTTATATCCATTGATACCTACACAAAATCGGTAAACGATGTATCATTTTAAAGATTAAGATCTTCGGTTTGGTCGCATCAGGTTTTAAGAAAGAAATTTATCGGATTTTGATCCTTAAAGAACACAAGTATCACTGTTTCCATAACCTTTTTGTGTGTGTGTGTCTTGAGTCATTTATCTCTCTTGACACCTAAGCGGAATGAGGTATAACTTAAAAGATTAAAGGCTCCACTTTCGTCACATCATATTTTTAAAAAGTAACTTTTTACAAATTCGACCTTTAAGGGGCAAAAATATCATCATTTCTAAAAACAAAAACAAAAAAAATGTTTGTTACTCGCTTGATGCTTAACCGAAATTGATAAATGAGGTATCAGTTTTAAGACCAAGGTTTCCGGTTTGGTCACACCATATTTCATGAAAGGAATTTTTTGTAATTCGAACCTTAAACGTGTTTTTTATTACAATCCATTTATCTCCTTCGATATCTAACCTAAATCGTACCGTTTTAAAGATTAAGGTCTCCAGTCCGGTAGAATCATAAATTAAGAAAGAAATTTTTCGTCATTAACGTTTTACTTTTATTCTAATATACTATACTTAAAAAACCTAATTAAATAAATATTCAAAAACAATAATTACGGAAGAAAGGAAATTGTAGTAAAAGGGATAGCAGGTGAAGATCAGTTTGGGTTTAGCAAAAATCGTGGTATGAGGGAAGCAATTCCGGCTTTAAGATTAATACTTGAAGGGTGGATCAAGAAAAACAAATATACTTTTGTGACATTCTTTGATTTAGAAAAAGCTTTTGAAAATTTTAGCCGGGATAAGATGTTCAAAATTTTAAAGAAGTCGGACTAAACCACCGAGAAATAAGAATACTTTACAATCTTTAAGAATCGAGTAGCTACAATCAAAGTAGAGAATCATCAGAGACAAGCATCAGTTAAAAAAGGGTGTGAGACAATGTTGTAGTGTATCCCCATCAATTCTCTATTTCTTTGAGAAGAAGCAATAAAGCAAGTGAAAGAAAGATTTGAATATGGCATAACTGTTAAAGGAGAAAAAATCAGTATGCTACGATTTACTGATGACATTATCTTGTTAGCTGAACAGGCTAAGGATATTGAGAAGTCATGAACAAAATACTGAAGGAACATTTTGGACTGAGTATAAACCATAGCAAGACTAAAGTGATGAAATGTAGAGGAAATGATACCAATAATAGTAGATTAAATATAAAAATAGGGTTAGATGCGTAAAAAGAAGTAAGTGAATTTTGCTACTTATTAAGTAAAATTACAACCAATGGCCGAAGCAGGAATTATGTTAAAAGCAGAATAACACATACAAAAAAAGCTTTCGTGAAAAAGAGAAATCTTTAACTTTCAAATATTGATCTTGGGTTCAGAAAAAACTTTTTAAAACTCCGTGTGTGGAGCACAGCAATTTATGGCAGCGAAGCATGGACTTTAGGAATACCAGACAGAAGGAAAATTGAAGCATTTGAAATGTGGTGCTAAAGAAAGATGCTGAAAATTAAGTGGACAGATAAAGTATGAAATGAACGAGTTTTGGAAATGATGGGTGAGGAAAGAAGTTTGTGGAAGAAGCTTACAGAAATAAGAGACAGGGTGGTAGGTCATATTTTGAGACATGCAAGATTGGTTAATTTGTTAGTGGAGGGAACAGTCGAAGGTAATAACTGCAGAGGAAGACAGACATTGGAATAAACGAATCAGATGATTGAGGACATGGGTTGTAAGGTGTATGTAGAGATGAAGAGGTTAGCACAAGATAGGAAGGGATGGAGGATTGCGTCAAACCATTCGACAGACTGATGACAGCAAAAAAATAAAAAATTACGGAATTCGTAAGGATGGAGAGTTTATCTGTGCTGTAAAGTGGTCTTTGGTGGGTATCTCGCATAGGAGTGTTCATCTGAGGTGCATTGTGATCCGTGGCGCCTGTATGTTCTCGATACAAGCGAATAGTCATTAGTAGGGTTCGGATCTTTAGAACCAGAAAAACAGAGACATATGCAGACAAATATGACCTTAAAACCGGCTAAATATGACCTAAAAATTACAAAATGTGACCAAACATTTAAATGTTTCACGTAGACAGCATAATTTGCTTCCGTGCACTCACTGCAGCACTGAGAGATTAAATTTTAAAACTTGTTATTGAAGTCACTTTAATTTCACACAATTTTCATTGAGACATTGATTGACGTGGATCGACACAGCCATGCTGCTGCTGCATTGTAGAGATTAAAAGGCGGGCGGAACATTACGCTTAGAGAGTCACAATAATGTATAACTTTAATTCTTGACTGGTGAATTCTGACGTATTTGGTTTATCCTCAATTCTATAATAGGAGTGCAGTTCATGAATAATTAATTTCTTCTCATATTTATCTAGTGAATTCCCGCTACTATTAAAAAAAATACCAGATTTTTCCTCAAAATATTTAATTTAATTCCAATGGAGCATACGCTCCGGTGGCAATTTTCCTACACACCCAACTTCACCCTATCCTGCACCCACCTACATTTGCCCTCTACAAATTTTAACTTTAAATTCTTTTAACGTTTTCGGTAAGTTATTCATCATTCCCTTTGGGGACCGTGCACAAACTACGTGGCTCGGTCCAGGGGGGGGGGGGGGGTTAACTGGAAGGCTACGCTGGGCTACGTGGGGGGAGGGGGGGTTGTCTGAGCCAGGCCACGAGCTTTCCTTTCATTACATTTTTCACAGTTAAAATGAGGAACAGAAACCACAATTGCATGTGAATACTTATTTCTCACAGTTAATTAACTCCGCATGTAATTTACAATAGTCTGACAAGAGAAAACAGCACAAAATGTCTTCTGGAATCTAAAGGGAAAAAAGCTACGCGCTACGTGGAGGGGGGAGGGGGGTTCACAGGAGGGCAAAATGGAGCTACGTGGTTTATGCACGCTCCCTTGGTAACTCCAATCCCTGACACCCTTACCTAAAAAAGAAAATCTTCCCACACCCTTGAGCCTGAAACCGAGTGCCAGCTTATGGTCATGGTCATCTTTTCCCTTCCATGAACTACTTTTCATACCTATTGCAATATCTTTCCATGCCTCATCGCCAGTATACGCCCTGTACATTCCCATGACCGTCCTCATTCTCCTCCTGTCTTCCAATGAATCCCATTCCAGCTCGTTTATCATATCTGTCACTGATTGCATTCTGCGATAATTTCCAGAAACAAATATACCAGTCCTTCTTTGCACCTTCTCCAGCTCCTGTATTTGATACTCAAAAAGAGGGTCCCATACTACACTACCATATTCGAGCAATGGTCTGACCAAAGTTTTTTAACCCAATTCCTTTTCCTCCCTCGTACATCCCCTCATCACTCTCTCCAACAAGTGCAGGATTTTGAAACCTTTTCCTACCACCTGTCCAATGTGTCCTGCCCAGTTAAGCTCGTTATCAAATGTAATGCCAAGATGTTTACATTTCAAGTCTTCAGCAAGCAATTGTTTCCCCACCTTATATTCATAATTAACCTTTTGATTTTTATTTGTGTATCTAATTAGCTGACTCTTCTTTGGATTTATCTTCATCCCATGTTTACCAACGCAACTAGATATCCTGTCCAGATCACCCTGCAACTGTTTACAGTCCTCTATCGTTTTGATCCTTTTATACTGCATTATGTCATCTGCAAACAATCTAATTTCAGATAGTAAACAATCAACACAATTATTCATTAGAATAATGAATAGCAATGGTCCCAATACGCTACCCTGCGGCACTCCCATTTTTACTTCCACTTCCTTTGATACTGCATTTCCTACCCTTACTTTCTGTTTTCTACCTTTTAAAAATTCTTCTACCCAGCAAATCACTTTCATAAATATTATCGTAATAGGAACAAAACTAGGAAAATGGCCTCAATATGCATTTATATACTGTATAAAATACAGTTAAATACAATCAGAAACGTTGAATCAGTGTTACCGAGCGTGGTGGTGTAACGGATAGCGTTCTGGCCTCGCCTTCGGGAGGACGGCGGTTCGAATCCCCGTCCGGGCATCCAGATTTGGGTTTTCCATGGTTTCCTCAAATCACTCCAGGTGAATGCCGGGATGCTTCCTTCAAAAAGGCCATGGCCGAATTCCTTCCCATTCCTTGCCCCCATTCTTTCCCGTCTCTAAAGACCACGTTGTTAAAAAGGGACGTTAAACTGTTACAAAAAAAAGAAAAAAAAAGAATCAGTGTTTAATTCAGCATTTCAGCTCAAAAAGGAGACAGGAAGAAAATATGACTTGTCCTAAAGATCGGACCTCTAGTCATTAGTAGCTGTGTTCTCTGCTGTCGCAGGGCCATACCGCAGATTTCAAGCTGGATCATAAGCTTTAAAACAGTGAAACTCCATCGAAATTGGTGTCTTAGTTTTCGCGTCATGCCATTGTAAACATTCAGTCCGACGCAACCCCTTTACAGATTTATATTATTTTAAAAAGAGCTTCAAAAATCTTTATCCAGCGATTATGGAACTAGTGATAGTTTCGTCACAGTACCGCGCGGAAATATTCTGTTTCCATCACTCACATTGGCAAAGCAAAGCAGATTTCATGCGCAACAGGTCAACAGGCAGCACACCTGTAATTGTTTGAGCTGGTGTAACAAACTGTTTGAGACAATGCGGGGTGAGATGGCAACTTACCTGTCGCACTCAGCAAGGTGTGCATTGTTCAATTGGCACGCGGCTTACCCTGCACAAACAAACACTTCCCACACACAATCAAAAACACACATTTACTGAACGTTATATTTCGTTTCGTAACTAAGTCGCTCCTCTCGACGGAAACTGGTGGCGACCATAAACTATGAAAATAAAACCCGTCAGAAGATTATTCCACACCCAGATTCTCTGTTGAAGTCAACTCATTCAAAAGAAAAATTGTAATATGTTTTCTAAGCACAAGTGTTTTTTAAGTAAATCTCAATGTGTCTTTTGTGAAATTTTTGACCCACTGTATGTGCTATGCTCAAAGACCTAAATCGCTCATACACTTCTCGAGCGAAATAAAACCCGACCACAACGCGTTGTGCGTGTTCTTTTTTTTTAAAAAAAAAAAAAAAAAAAAAAAAAACGGCGACAACTTGCGTTATGGCACTTACAAGAAACAGCGTAATTCAAAAAGGCCAACAACACGAAATTCAGGTCTGGTCCAGGTCACATTATCCACACATGACGACTCACATTTTTTTTTTTTTTTTTTGTAAGGCGACAGGTAAGAAGAATTATTTATATTCAATGCACCCTGGACCTGTTCGTCATAAACACAAAGAGTTAGATAGTGATAAGCAACAACGCGTTGTGGTCGTTTTTTTCGCTCAGTGAGCGTTTTCGGTCTTTGAGCGTAACATATATACAAATCAAATATTAAAATATGAGTTGAAGAAAATCTTTGTTGGTCTTGAACAAATTTTGAACATTTTCAAAACGTTTTTTCACCGACATGTCTACTACCTGATTCATTACATTGAATGATAAATGGAGACTGGATAAACAGCATTGGTTTTGTGGACGACACAGTCATTATTGCAGACAGTCAGGAAAGTTTACTATGGACATATGGATTACGGATATAGTATCGCAAAGCAGCCACGAATACAGATGTGATATCAATATAAATAAGACAAAAGTAATGATCTCTGGAGAGAAAACAATTCCCAACTTCATTTTATGATGAACCACAAGACTAGTGAATGCGCATCCAGTTATACGTACCTTGCCACTACAGTAGGTAGTCAATGGCATCCATCTGATAGGGTAACGTAATGGAAAAGTCAGGGCTACCCTCAATTAAATGAACAATCTTTTTAAAAGTCGTAAATTATCAATGACGATAAAGATGAGATTCCTGCGTTGCTACGTGTTCTCTTTCCTCCTGTTTAGCGTTGAAACGTGTAAGTTATCAGAAACAGTCAGTAAATAGTTAAAGGCTTTTGAAATGTGACTCTATCGAATAAAGTTGAAGATACCGTCGACAGATAACGTGACAAATGCTGGAGTGCTCGGAAGAATGAATAAGGATTCGCGAATATTGACCTCCATGAAAACTACAGCGCCTTGATCACATTGTGACGAATAATAGCCGTAACAAACTCCTACAGTTCACTCTACAGCGGAAAATACCAGGAAACAGAAGAGCTGGTAGCAGAAGAACTCCGTGGTAAAAAGAAATCTGAGAACCCGTACCTGCAAGGCAACGATCAGAGACCAGGATGGTTGTCGACAACCGGAACGGATACGGATCAGAAGAAAAATGATGTTTTGTCGAAAAAATTATGTACTGAAGTATGAAAGATTTTAAAATTACTCATTTAGTTGTTTTGCGAATATCACAAATACCAGAAAGAACGCTGCAAACTTTAAGAGGCGGTATATCTCAGTATATTTTGAAACAATTTCATGGTCTGTAGGAGAGGAGTGAATGGTATTCTTTTAATGGTTTTTGTCGAAAACTGCAACAAATCTTAGAACAAGAAGGAAAATCCAAACATTTTGGGGTCTGCGGGTACGTAGCTTTTATTTGGTACCCATGATGATTGTCTAAAGGAAATCTTTTCTTCAGCTCCACTACCATCATCGTCATCATCATCATGTGTTTTCTACTATTCAGCAGGCCCATGCACAGTGAAAGCCTTCCATGCCTCCCTTTGTTCCGACCGAGCGTGGTGGTGTAACGGTTAGCGTTCTGGCCTCGCATTCGGGAGGACGGCGGTTCGAATCCCTGTCCGGGCATCCAGATTTGGGTTTTCCACGGTTTCCCAAATCACTCCAGGCAAATGCCGGGATGCTTCCTTAAAAAGGCCATGGCCGAATTCCTTCCCATTCCTTACCCCCATCCTTTCCCGTCTCTAAAGACCTCGCTGTAGAAAGACGTAAAGCTGTTAAAAAAAAAAAAAAAAAAAAAAAAAAAAAACTTTGTTCCGCTAGTCTCTTTGTCTCTATATATTTTCCATTTATCACAATGTCATCAAGCATTTTCTTTCTTCATCGACCTCTTCTTTCCTCTCCATTTACGATACCCTCCAGGGCGGTTTTAAGCAGACACTCATTCCTCAACACATGACCAATTCAATTCTTTTTTCTGTTCCTTATTGTTTTTTATAAGGGACCTTTCCTCTCCTACTCGTTCCAGCACCTCATCGTTCCTTACTTTATCTTCCCAACTTATTCTCTCCATCCTCCTCCATATCCACATTTATAAAGCTTCCAACCTCTTTACATCTTCTCTGCGTAGCGTCCACGTTTCCGCCCCATATAGTCCTACACTCCATACAAAACATTTAGCTAGTTTTGTCCAGCCTTTCGCATAATGAATTTTTCTTTCGATTGAAAGCTTCCTTTGCCATTGCTATTCTAGTTTTCACCTCCTTCCTGCAACTCATATCACCACTCACAATACTCCCGAGATATTTGAAGGACCCCACTTGTTCAATTACTTGTACTTGTAGCTTTATCATCATTTCTTTCTTACTCCTTCTCACCATCATAAATTTAGCTTTATTCCTATTGATTTTCATTCCGAATTCCTTACTCCCTTTGTCTTAAGCCTCTAACATTGTTCTGAGTATCTTGACACTTTCCGCCAGCAAAACCATGTCATCAGCAAATCTTATGCAGCTAATCCTACATCCACCCAAGCATACTCCTCCTTTACTTCTTAAATTTTTTTTATGATTTCCTCCAAATATATGTTAAATAATATGGGTGACAGACAATATCCCTTTCTTACACTTCTTCTAATGTTTCCATCTTCTGCAAGATCATTTCCCACTCTCACTCCTGATTCGATGTATAATCTTCTTTCCTTCCAATCAATGCCTTTATTTTTTAGAAATCCATTAATTTCACCCATTGCACTCTATCAAAAGCCTTTCGCATGGATAAAAAACCGTGCAACAATCCACTAAATCTCTTAATATTATTTACACCCACTTGAAATTTTCTTCTTCTTTCCGATAAGGCCTTCTGGGATCATGTTCCAATTTCAATTCTTCATCCTTTGTTGTAGTGTGTTCTCCTCTTCAATCCAACATTCCTCCGTCATTTTAGTATGTTTCTTCCTTCTCTCCTCAGACCACTTCGGATCAGATTTCTTTCCCCTTCTGCCTTGAAACCTTTCCAAACTTAATACATTCTTTCTTAAGATCTCGCTTTCCATAATTTTCTCTTCCCTTATCTTATTTCTTTCCAAATCTTTCAAAATTTTATGTTATGATGGCGTTAAGATTAGCAGTCATAGATTTCTCAGTAAAGGACTCTGAAGCTACGACGTACGGACAAATGGGATAATCCACAAGGGTTCGTTCTGTCTTCCGCTGTGTGGTTACGGAATCCTGACAGCACGGTATTATGTAACTATTAGAGACCGGGTTATATGCAACACAAAAAGCTAGAAATATGCATGAAAAATGCTTAAAATATGCACGAAAAGTGTCAAGAAGTGTCAAAATATGCAACATTATATAATATAAAATCAATTAAAACAACAGAAAAGTTTTCAAACATCGAAATTGACATCAATAAAAGGCGAATGAAATTCTTTCGTCACCTTAAGAAATTACCAGAAAGACGATTGACAAAAAAGATAATAAATTATGTAAGTTCACTTAAAAATCCAACACCTTGGCTGAATGAAATTCGGAAGGACCTCAAAAGTGGAAGCATAGGAGCAACAGACATCTTAGAAAGAGATACCTTCAGACACAAAGTAGACAAATGGGAAATTATAACGGAGCAACCTAAACAAAAACAATACAGACCAAAGTGGTCGGAAGAACGCAAACAAGCTTTCTCGGAAAGAATGAAAGCCTATTGGAACAATAAGAAGAACTCGAAGAAAACTTGATTCGGTCATTTGCTTACCGTCTTCCATTTATTGGGAGAATTCGGCAATAATAAATAATAATATAAAAATAATAATTTTTAGATTTATTTATTTAAAAATCAGCATGCAATTAGAATGTAGTTGAATAACATGTTTATAAATTCGATAGTTAACAATTATTTAACTTTTTTGTAAACGTAAACAATCGGGTATTCTTCCAAATATACACTAGTAAGATTGTTTCTTCAGTCTCTCATAATATTTTTATAAGTGGGTCCGTTCCACATTCACTAATGTAACTGGGCAGTATTTGAAATTGGGTGCTGTGTTAGCAGTCATTGTTTCTGGAAAAAGTTCACTCGTCCCATTACTAAAACTATCAATTTGGCAAAAAAAAATTCAAAGCCTGGGATATTGTTCAAAATATTTTCGAACTTACACAGGAATACCTCTGACAATGCGGATTTTATTCATTAATTGAATAGATTCAGTCAACGTCAAATCTTCAGTTTCAAGTTTTTTAATACTCGAAGGTATATGGGCAGTGGCGGATCCAGGTTTTTTTTTTAATAATGAGATTTCTGTCGGCACCCCCTACTCGAGTCAAGCCCCCCCCACCCCCCAAACCAAATCATAGCCCCCCTCCCCCAAACCAAACCAAAATCCTGGATCCGCCACTGTATGTGGGTAAAACGTATGCTAGTAACAGCTATGGTTTTAATACCAGAATTGTTAAATGCTTCCTTGTACTTAGAAATTGTCATAGCCTCTCAACTATCAAAGTGGTTTACTACAACTTTAATGGTCTCGAAATGTTCATTGTAAAACAGCACAGCTTCAACATACGTAGCCCATCGAGTTACTACTGGTTCCGGAGGTAAAGGCAAATTTGACAATTTTTTACGAGAACGTGTCTTAAGAAACGCTTTCTTTGTTGATGAAATTTTATTTACATTTCCAAACGTGGGTCGTAGTACTTCAGCGAGTCGTCGTAGACCAAGAGTTGTGATGCTAGTAGGTTTTGCCGGCTACAACGTAAGATTTTATCTATTAACTAGGTACACTACCGAAAAATATTGTAAATATAGCGATAATATGCATCATCACTAGGTTTTGGGTAAAATATGCAATAACCGATGAAAATGAGCTTAATATGCAAACTTGCAAATGCATACTATCCGGTGTCTAGTGATTACGAACATAATGGAAAAAGTGTTGTCTTCTGCAGTATTGGAGGAAGTGGATGGTTCTCTGTGTCACTGGTAATGGCTGAGCGAACTACTTTGCACAGTGGCGGCCCACCAAGACCTCCTCCACAAGGCGCGGATCCACGACAAGCGTCCCTACTTTAAGACACAAAACCTGTTCCTAAATTTCACATGTCGAGGCTTTGAGAAAATTCCAGATTCCCGCGGATAGCCTTCGCTGCAAGAGGCATTAACAAATCAGCCGATCGCGTTTAACAAACTGGTCACCTTGAGACAAACCTGTAGCGTCAGATGAGCGGCTCGGCCAAGTCTGCTTCGGGGTGATTTATACTTTCGATATCCCACGCGCGATTAGGCAAAAGTGGAAGTTGGAACAGCCATATCGGAGGCGAGAGAAACGACTCACATTACACCAGTTCGCCTCGGTACTCCCGCATACAAGCCACACTGTCACGTACGTTACACACTGAGCAGCCAAAACATTACAACCACCTACTGGCTACCATATTGGTCCAGCTTTCGCACGCAATACAGCAGTGGTTCGGCGTAGCATTGATTCTACAAGTCCTTGGTAGGCTTCCGAAGGTATCTGATACAGATTTCTAAGCACAGGTCACGAAATTCCCTTAAATTACGAGCCAGCGGTTTGTGGGCGCGGCACCTGGGAACGAGCATCTCGGAAACAGAGAGATTGGTCGGCTGTTCGGTCAAAGCTTTTTTCTGTCATTGTCTTTAGTCTGCGATACCTGACAAAGTTTTATACCAAACATGATTCTATTGTATGCCAATACAACGAAACATGGACTTTAGGAATACCGGAAATACAGAAATTTGAAGCATTTTAAATGTGGTGCTACTGAAGAATGCTGAAAATTAAGTGGACAGACAAAGTAAGAAATGAACGAGTTTTGGAAATGACGGGTGAGGAAAGAAGCTTGTGGAAGAAGCTTACAGAAAGAAGAGACAGGCTGGTAGGTCATATTTTGAGACATGCTGGATTGGTTAATTTGCTGGTGGAGTGAACAGTCGAGAACTCTAGAGGAAGACAGAGATTAGGATATATGAAGCAGATAATTGAGGACGTGGGCTGTAAGGGGTATGTACAGTAGAGATGAAGAGGTTAGCACAGGATAGGAAGGGATGGAGGATTGCATCAAATCAGTCGAAAGACTGTCGACAGCAAAAAAAAAAATTCTAAACTCTACACTGTTCAATATCACTAAAAATCACCAAATATTTTTCTATAGACATAAGATATTTAAGAATATCGCTAGAATTTACTAAATATAGCGACAAAAAATTCTGTGAAACAATATTAAAAGTAATCCTGCAAGTATCATCAAAATCAGCCCATTAAGAATACACGTCAGACTTCAGAACTTCAGGAATGAAATGTAACTAGACATCTTAACAGCCAACTCAATAAAATAGATATTTTATGAAAAATATAAACTTATCGTGTCATACACACTATTTAACAATCAATACACGAAGGTTACACACCTGGATACGTCCAGAGGATACAGGTACATACCAGCTAAATTATATCATGTTCAAACACAGATTCAGGAATCAATTTCTAGACTGAAAAGCATACCCAGGAACTGACATAGACTTTGACCACATTCTGATGGTTATGAAATGCACGTTCAAATTCAAAAAAATAAGGAAGTGGTACAGGAAAAGTAGGCTGGAAGTGTAAAAAATAACAAATTTTTTGGCAGAGATGTGGGTGTAAGAAATATCTTTGAAACTGAGGAAGAATGCAATGCACTGCAGAGAGAAATAATCAAAGCTTGTAAAGAAACATTACGCTTTAGGAAAAAGCTGCCAGAAAAGCTCTGAACACAGAAGAAATTGCAGTATCGGACGAGGAAGGCATAAAAAGCTCAAGATTAAGCAGAAAGAGAGTGATACAAACATTTTAGAAAACAAATAAACAGGAAATGCAAGAAAGAAAGAAAAACGTGGCTGCTGGGAAAGCGAGAAAAAGTAGAAAAGGAAATGGTCGTAGGTAAAGTAGGTAAGACCTATACAAGGATTAAACAGAATTTTGTAAAAATGAAGAAAAAATGTATAAACATTAAAGCTGCTGACAGGAAATCTCTTTTATGCTCAAAAGATAGAGCTAACCAATGGAAGGAATACATAGAAAAATTGTATGAAGGAATGATTTGAACGACAGTGTATTGTAAAAAGAAGACGGTGTAAACATTGATGACTTAGGATATCCTGTTTTAATTCGATAGCACTTTGAAAGACTTGAAATCAAATAAGGCATTTGGGATTGATGAGATTCCTATCGAATTCTGAAATCCGTAGGAGAAGAAGGAACGCAAAGACTATTCAAAGTGATATCAAACCGTTACGAAACGGGAAAGATCCAAACTGATTTTAACAAAGTATCATCTTCATACTTCCGAGGAAAGCGCAAGCTCACAAAGGTGAGAATCATCACACAATAAGTCTAACGTCACAGGCTTCAACATTACTGACTAGAATTATACACAGAAGATTAGAAAGGATAGTAGAAAAGGATGTAGGTGGGTTTAGGAAAAACCGTGGTGCAAGAGAAGTTATTCTGGCTGTAAGATTAATACTTTAGGGACTGGATCAAGAAAAACAAAGATACTTTTATGGAATTTCTAGGTTTAGAAAAATCTTTTAGGTGGTACAAGATGTTCAAAATTTTTAGGAAATTGCATCGCATGCAATAGGAGAAGTAAGTGAATCCTGTTACTTAGGAAATAAAATTAGAACTGATGGCCGAAGCAAGAATGATGTTAAAAGCAGAATAGCAGTAGTGACAAGAGGCTTCACAAAAAGAGAAATCTTTTAGTTTCAGATATTGATTTATGAATCAGAAAGAACTTTCTAAAACTGTACGTGTGGAGCACAGCACTTTATGGCAGCGAAGCATGAACTATAGGAATACCGGAAATAAAGAAAATTGAAGCATTTGAAATGTGGTGCTGAAAATTAAGTGGACAGACAAAGTAAGAAATGAACTAGAGTTTTGGAAATGATGGGTGAGGAAAGAAGCTTGTGGAAGAAGCTTACAGAAAGAAGAGACAGGCTGGTAGGTCATATTTTGAGACATGCTGGATTGGTTAATTTGCTGGTGGAGTGAACAGTCGAAGGTAAGAACTGTAGAGGAAGACAGAGATTAGGATATATGAAGCAGATAATTGAGGACGTGGGTTGTAAGGGGTATGTAGAGATGAAGAGGTTAGCACAGGATAGGAAGGGATGGAGAACTGGATCAAAGAAGTCGAGAGACTAAAAAAAAAACTTTTCTCAGTTAGTCGACTGCTTTGGCAGAGATGATGCGGTTCACTTACCCACAGTGGATTTTATACATAAATATTCAGTGTTTCCCGGTTTTCAGGACGTATCATCTCTGCAGATTTAATTCCTTTTCTGGTCTTTCAGCTGCGTCACTCTTGTTGTTGCAATCATTTTTGCGGTTTTTTCTGCCTGCGAAGTCTGCTGCAAACCATTTGCAGTTTGTAAGAACACTTGGATAGATTGTTTGGTTTTTGAGCTAATAATATATTCTATTCCAGAGATCTTTTATTTGATTGTGGCATTAAGCGTGATATCGCCAGCCTGAATACGATTTTTTTGGAATCTTATCATTAATACAGGTAAAATCGCAATTTACAATATAATAATGATTTTAAAGTACTCCTAAGATCACACTTCGGAAGATATACAGCAACAGCGAAAGTTATATATATGGTATTGTAACAGCCCTCATACCTGAATTTTGAATAATATTATACTGTATAAAGTATTCGTAGTGAGCTAAGGTTTGCTTGAATATGATCTGGTGTGTTTGTTTTGTAAATCAGTGTTTATAGACTTTATTTTATGAGAAGAAATTATTTAAAGGCCATTTAATATGTTTAAGAACCGAATTGTACAAGAGAATTGCTTAAATGTTTGTAATTCCAAGTATTAATGCAAGTTACGATGTCTACAGGACAATTTTCTACAGTTTGAAATGATTTCTATAAATTATTTTGTGTTTAAATATCTTTAATTTCCATTTCTGACTATTTTGTAATGATGTTAAGTGATTGTGTATTAATTCCGATTGTTTTTAATATGTTTAATTGTTTGAGTAATTGTTAATGTTCGAGAAATATTGGGCGGAAGCTTTTGAAGAATTCTCGCAATTTCGATAGAGCCTATATAAACAAATCGGCAGAAGGACAGAGTTAGTTTTCAGTTTAGTTAACAGTTGAGTTTACAGCATGGAGGAACGAAATATATGGAGGAGAAGTGACGTTAAATTGGTGAAGCAGGCTCGCGCATGCGCAGTGGCGGCAGCGGCGATATTGCGCTTCCAAACAATTGCGATGTTCCCAGTATATCCCGAAAACTAAGCAAGATATCGAAAAATTTTATTCTTTATTTTCGATTTGTCTCGTCGTGTTACATAAGAATCGATTATTAAATTTGACTTTTGCGAAATTTTTCTTCTCAATTTCAACTCAAGACACCTCATTTTTGATAGAGTATATCTCTAGAACTAGCTGAGATATCGAAAATTTTTATTCTTTATTTTTCATTTGTCTCGTCTTTTTAAATAAGAATCCGTCATCAAATTTGACTTTGACCAATTTTTACTTCTGAATTTCAACCAAAACCATTTCACATTTGGGACAGAATATCTCGAAAATTAAGCAGGATATCAAAACATTTAATTCTTCATTTTTTATTTGTCATATCGAGTTACATAATAATCCATCACCAGATTGCGGCGTCACCTTTATCCTAGAGTCCCCTTGAGGTTTTTGTACATATTCCCCGTGTCTGTATGGAAGCGGCCATGCCCCCCACTCCTCCTCCGCCCTGCTTCACTTCAATGCGTGGTGAAGGTCTCTTGCGTCGTCTCCATATATTTCCTTCCTCCATGGTTTACAGTCAGTTTATATAAAGAGTCACTTTGCATCTGCCAAAGACTGCGCTAGTATCTCTGGATTGTATCTTTGCTTGTGACAAATATCGCTGACTTGTTATTTTGAAAAAATAAACAAACATCTTCAACATAACATTCTGGTGGATTATTTTAATTAATCAGTATATTAATTAAACCACCGAAGAACCTAATAGTATGAATGAATTAAACCCCCTGTAGCAAAGGGACATTAGTTTGTACAGGTACTCAATTCATCCTCAAGCACGCATTTTCACATGTTTGATCAATTACTGATGTGTTTAAAAAATTCAACAGGTTCACTACTTTGGCTTTCTTTAAAGTTGTGCTAATATTTTGGTTTTCACCCACTCAATGTGTCCTGCTCTGTAACCCTCAGTTTGAGCGTTGTGAGAAGTCTACGATATTATGGCGTAAAAATACAAAGTACAAATGTAGCTCACAAACGGAGAGGTAGAACCAGAAGGCAGTATCAGAGTCAAATTATAAGTAAATTGACTGGAGATCGATAGCATTTATAAATAAATAAAATGTGAGTAAGAATTAATACGCATTGGTAGAACCAAGGAGAAGTCCGTTTGAATTGCGAGTTCAGGTTGGTAGCAAAAGAAATCAGATTTTACGCCGAGAAACTTGTGTTTTTCTTTTTGGTGAACCGTCCAAAAACGAATGCAGTGGAGGTAGTTTTTGTGTTCACTATTTAGAGGGCCGCTTGCGATTGGCCGTGACGTATGGTAGTCAGCAGTTTATTGGCTGCTTATTTTTTATTATTATTATTTATTCCCGTACTGTAGTTACTAATCGTACGCTCGGTAACAACACTAAGCGATTCATAAAAACTTTCCGTAGGCTTTGATTCATACCTGCTCTCAACAGTTCACGATGCAAAGTAATGCTCCTGCATAACATTAAGAGATGTTAAATTACCGACCGAGCTCTAAAAGAACCGTATGGAGCAAGCTTGAAGGCTGTCCGAATGAATGACTGTTTGAAGTTCATTAACCCTGTGAAATGCGACATTGTCGAAACCATAACTAAGCAGACTAGGTTTTAAAAAACAGTGTCCGGTACTACTCGGCAATTCACGATGGTGACAGAAGATGAACATTACCTTACAACAAGCAGCAAACGAGTAACGGAGCAGAATGGGAATAGTAACTGGAATGTTGCGACCTTGTCTTCATTTGGTCCGTTGACTATGTGGAATTGGGAGTCTGTTACGGTAAATGAAACTTTCTTAGGCACGAGACAGGTGTAGGATGATCGCATGTAACCAGCAGAACCGAAACACTGGAGAGCGCGTAAAACACATCCAGGAAACTGCAGCTGGTCCCCATTGACGCTGATGGTGACTGTGCCACTCGAGACAAATTATGCCACACACTCGATGAACCTGAGATCCCCGTCAATAAATAAGTGCGTAAGTGCCTAAGCAGGACCCTTACCAATTGAGCTACCACACCACTCTTGAGGAAGTGGTTAAAGACTAGTGTGGATGAGCAATGAGTTATACGGATGGATCTCAGCAGAAGTAAGGAGAACAACCTGTTGTGTTATGCGTTAGCGGGGGGTGTAAATGCACCTTGATGAACGGTGTTTGCAAAGAATACTTCACTTAGCGAGGACAGTCCATCAATGAAGAATCCACAATCCGCAGACGCCTATCTTCAGGCATCAACTGAAATCATCCAGTTTCATAAACGCGATATGGTAATAAATGCAGAGAACTTACAAGAGCGTAGAAATAGCAATCATATCAACTGATCATGTAAAGATTATCCGTGTTCCAGATCAAGTACTAAACCGTTTCTAGTAACAATGCTTAGCAACATAATGAAAATTGAGAAAATCACCAGTACAGTGGAGAAGAGTTAGGAACACTACACAGAAACGGAGAAAAATATTCATTACAAAATAAAGAATAAAGAAACCCAAGAAACGTTCATACAGTAAAGGCACCTCACAAGGCTAAAGATGTTGGGAAGAAGAGAATTCAATATAGCTAAGATACGGCGGGGCTATAGGGAACACTTGAAACAACTAAATAGGGAATTAATAGCGCCAAACAGACCGAATGTAGTGGGCGAACGGTAACGATCAGGCCTCGGATTTGGGAGGACGTGGGTTGGAATACCCGTCCGGCCATCCAGATTTGGATTCTCCATGGTTTCCCCAAATCACTATATGAGGATGCTTCCTTGAAAAAGGCCGTGGCCGAATTCCTTCCCGTTCCATATACCCAGACCTTTTCGCATATAATGAGCTCGAAGTCGACGAGGCGTTAAGCCATAAACAACAAAGAGGGAAGCCAAAGATGGGGCTATGAAGAACATTATGGGTGCACAAGGACCACTGAATGATGTAACCAGAAATTCCAAGGGTGGGTTACAAAACTAAGGGGGGTATAAAGTTTTCAGACAACAATGGATAAGGATGGAGAAGAAGTTACCGAGGACATCGTTTCCTAGAACAATCATTCAGCGATGGAAGGAGGAGAGTAAGACTAGGAACCAGGGTTCGGTTCTGTATGGCCAAGAAAATCGATAAATATGACCTTAAAAACGGGTAAATATGACAAAATGACAAAATATGACCAAACATTTAAATTTACTATACATTAACACATGCTCAATCATACATCATTTATTTTATCTAGTAGTGTCGCTCTCATGTAGACAGCATAATTTGGTTCCGTGTACTCGCTGCATCATTGAGAAATTAAATTTTATAACGTTTTGTTGAAGTCACTTTAATTTCAGATAATTTACAGAATAGAACCCTTTGATCTGTATTAAAACTCTCCTCTCTAAATTCCCTTACGTAACTTCGCATTTTCAGCAAATTTTATCTTCGGCATGCCGATAGGTCTACTCACTGATCCACTGCAGATTTAACGATGACTGAGGGTATTTCATTGAGATATTGATTGACGCGGATCGACACAGCGATGCTTCTGTTACATTGTCGAGATTAAAAGGCGGGCGGAACATTACGCTTAGAGAGTGACAATAATGTATAACTTTAATTCTTAACTGGTGAATTTTGATCACAGTGAAAATTAGTTTTGTTGTTTTCCGCCACCTGTATAGCAGAACTACAGTTCTGTGAATAATTATCTTAATTTCTTTTCATCTATATCTTGGAAATTCCCGGTACTATTAGAAAAACTACCAGATTTTTCCTCAAAATATGACCATATCACCATAAATGTAATCGAAATATGACCAAAACTAGGAATATGGTCTGAATATTCATTTATACGCTATATAAAATACATTTAAATACAATCAGAAACGTTTAATCAGTGTTTAATTCAGCATTTCAGCTTAAAAAGGAAGCAGGAAAAAAATATGACTTGTCCTAAAGATCCGAACCCTAATAGGAAGTTATCCGTGTAAGTAGGAATGGACAACTACTAAAGGACTTCAGAGAGTATGGTACAGGTAAAGCATACAGGAATCAGTGGGGATAATATTATTACAGATAGTTGGCACGCGATAGTGCCAAACCATGAAGTACTTTTTTGGTTCATTATGGAGACTTGCTGGTTACCAGAGGACAGGAAAAATGAGATAGCAGCAACGGTCCATAAAGGAGGGGAGACGAGTAGGGTTGAAAATTACAGACGAAACAGTGTGACGTCAGTGGTAGGTTAATTAATGAAGGTAGGCCTACTAATGTGCAACCACATCATAAATATCTGTGAGGAAAGAAAATGGCTTTAAAATAACTAAAATAGATATACGAGAGATTACTCATGTGACTCTCAGTTAGTGGAGTATATGCAAGACATTTCGGATGAAATAGACAAACTGATAATGAGGGTAATAGATCTTTCTAAGGCATTTGACAGAGTGAGCCATGAAATTGATTAAGAAGTTATTAGGTTCTTCGGTGGTTTAATTTATATATATTGATTAATTAAAAAGTCCACCAGAAGGTTATGTTGAAGATTTGTTTATTTGCTCAAAACGAAGTCAGCGATATTCACAAGCATAGATACAATACAGAGATGCACTTCTGAGCCGTCGCAAATAAAATCTTTGTGAACTCAACTTGAAAAACTAATTGGATGAATTTCTCTGTAAAACTAAATACTGAATCTGTCTAGCCGATCTGTTTATATAATCTCTATCGAAATTACGAGAATTCTTCAAAGGCATCCACCCGATATTTCTCGAAAATTAACAATCACTCAAACAATCAAACATATTAAAAACAATCGGAATTAATACAAAATTACTTAACATTACAAAATGATCAGAAATGGTAATTAGAGATACTTAAATACAAAATTATTTGCAGAAATCATCTCAAACTGGAGAAAATTGTCCTGTAGACATCATAACTTGCATTAATACATGGAATTACAAACATTTAAGAAATTCTCTTGCACCATTCGGTTCTTAAACATATTAAATGGACTTTAAATAATTTTCTTTCATAAAACAAAGTCTATATACACTGATTTACAAGAAATTACAAAACAAACATAGCAGATCATATTCAAGCAAACTTTAGCTCACTACAAATACTTCTTACAGTACAATCCTATATTCAAAATTCAGGTATGAGGGCTGTTACAAAGTGACTTGCTGGGTAAACGAATTTTTAAAGGTAGAAGGAAAAGAGTTAGGATAAAAAAAAAGCAGTATAAAAAGAGGTAGAAGTGTAAATGGGAGTACGACCATTGCTATTAATTATTCTAATGAATGGTTGTGTAGATAGTTTATAGTCATAAGTTGGATTGTTTGCAAATGATTTGATGTTATACAATAGGATTAATATGAGAACGGATTATAAACGGCTACAGTGGGATATGGGTAGGATATATAGCTGGGCAGATCATAACGGAATGAAGATAAATGCCAAGAAGAGTAAGCTTGATAGGTATTCAGATGAGAAAAAAGTTTTAATGTCGTAGGATGGAGGTGTAATTGTTTGTAAATACCCGGCATCTTGAAGGGGATGGGGAAACGAAATGAAGCTTCACGGGTTGTCATGGTATGTGATGTTATTTCAGTGATTACAAAGTACAGTCAAAGTCACGTTGAACTTGGCAGTATGATCCAACTTGTCAGTGTGACGCTGCACCCCCTCTGGCCTGGATATATGCACTGATTCGTTTAGGAAGGGTGGTATAAGGCGGTTTCATCCTCTCCTGAGGCAAGCTGGCCCATTCTGTGGCAATACAATACAATACAATACAACACAACACATTCATGTAGCGTGGGACCCATTTAAAAAAAAAAAAAAAAAAAAAAAACCAATTGAGAATCTAATTAATTTCTGATTTTTAGCAACGTCCCTTTTTTCAGTTATTTCCAATCTCAACAAAAAAAAGTAGTTGTTAGCTACTCCACGATTTTCACTGAGTTCTTGAGGTCATATGCCGACCTGAAACAACGGATCTGCAAACTGAAGAATCATTAATCCGCCCGGAGAAAAGAGTGAGGATACTGCAATAACCGACTCCCGTAGGCAATTTACTTACATAAGCCCCGGACAGAGGAACACGAGGCTCGCTATGAAGGGTCGCCATGTCTCGCTATTCTTGGCCACACAGGTGTGCGCGAATCTAAAGGCTGGGCTCCACTAAGAGCGCATAGTTTGCAAACGTTTGTGTATTTGGAATCGGGTGATTTGGCTTGTTGCCTCCACCAACCAAATATTCGCAAACAACAGTTCGTGTGCGAACATTTATCGTCGTTCCAGCTGCTACCTGCAATGTAAGAATTGCTACGAGAGGAAAACTAACTGTCAGTGCTGCATTTTGTGTAATTATATCTGTTTTATGAGAAGAAGACATTATTTAAAAAAAGAAATGAAATCTAAATTTTGGATGTCGCAGATTTTAAAAGAAGAAATTACTGTATGACTTAAGAACAGATGATAGGAGTGGTTTAATACTCGTAAGATAATTATACTGTTTCCCTACTTACTTTGAAAGAAAATAATAATAGAAAACATAAAGCAAAATCTTATATATATATATATATATATAAATAGACGTGTGTTTTCATATATTTCACTTTTCAGCCACCACTACCTAGCACAGATCATTGGTCTTTGTGTGTGGAAGTAGCATGGAGTTTCCTGTCGTGCACAACTTTGGCCGAATGTCGATAGCTGTGGGGATGTGGGAGTATAATGATTAAAGTTAGCCAATGCAAGGCGTTTTCATATTTCGACCAAAAATTTGTGTCTTCTTATACTTCTCATTCCTGCCACAACTACATAGCATAGACCATTGGTGTTTGTGTGTGGTAGTAGAATCGTGCCTCCTGTCGTGCACTATGGTTGTTAGATGTCGGTAGCTACGGGGGTGTGGGAGATATGGGGGTTGAAAGTGGTCGACCTGCGGCAATTTCATATTTCTGCCAAAGACGCATGTGTCATGGTGTATCACTTTTCAGCGAAAAGTATCTATCGCAGATCACTTACGTTTGTGTGTGGTAGTAACACAGAGTCACCCATCGATCAAAACGTTGGCCGAATTTCGGTAACTGTGGGAGTGTGGGAGATATGGTGGTTGAAAGTGGTAGATCAAGAATATTTTCGTATTTCATCCAAAGACATGTGTGTCCGTAAATTTTACTTTGCTGCCTGAACTACATAGCGCAGATGACTGGCATTTGTGTGTGGTAATAGCCCGCGTCTCCCATCGTGCACTATGGTGATTAGATGTCGGTAGCTGTCAATACAAATTATTTACAAACACGAACGAAGTCGTGGGTACCAGCTAGTAAGAAATAAAATTACTCGCCTTTTCCTGTCACTATCGAGTTCTGTTGTTTAACTTTTTTTCTTCTGAATTAGGAGAGCAAAGAATTTACTTTCCCCTTAACAACATCAATAGTGGTTCCCGTATGTGTTGCAATTTCGCTCCAGACATCGTGCTTTTTGATTTTGTCATGATAATATTTGTAACTGCTCTACGATATCTACGGCTTTGATTAATGGTTCAATTAACAGTAAACACTTTTCACTACCCGAGTTCATAGTTATATTATTTCCAGATTTTAAAATGCACTTAGTACTGAAACTTTTCGGAACACGGGCTCCTGTTGTTTCACCTATCTCCACTGAACGCGCACTAACGACGACATCGGCCGGAACACCTCCAAACACCCGCAAATCTTAGTTCGTGCGCGCTATTCTCGTCTCCACCGGACAAATTCTGAGTTCGCAAACGTTTTGCGCGCTTGGTGGATCCCCACCTCACTGTAGCTGGATGACCGATCTCCGTTTGGGAGTGGGGGCACGCGGCATCCTGCGTAGCGCGGAGACCCGCTGGGCTGCCTACCCGCGGGTGCGTGACCCGAGTCACGTGCGACGCGAGCCGTCGTATCTGCCAGCCGCTCACTTCCGCTCCTCCTGACGTTATCACCGTCACGTGATTTGTGTCCGAGCTGTGGGGAGCTGCAAACGATGTTCCTTAAGTGTACAAAGCATTCGCACGTAACGTTTAGTGTCAAGAGCGGTCGGCGGCACAGTGGTTACGGCGCTTCCTCACAAGGTTCAGGGTCCCCGTCTCAAACCCCGCTGGAGCACTGCCTAGCCATATGACGCGTGCCAGGACGTTCCGTGGTTCACATTCCATGTTAAATGGTATGTCCATCAACCACAGAGGCAGAATGCGCAGCAAATCGACCATACAATTTTTTTCTCTCTCTCTCTCTTTCCTTTCAGTCATCTATGGACTACGACTACTCAACGTCACTTCCTCTTCTGAATTTCCTTCCTCCGTCGCCAGTACTCTTTTATTCTCTGGCTCACTTCTGATTTTTCTCCCCCTCAAAATACCCTCCTTTTCCTGATTGGTTTTTCTTCAGACAGATCCTTTACATTGCCAATTTTTCCTCTGAATAATCCCCTGTCTTGTATGTCTTCCTTGCTGATCCCACATCTTTTCAGATCCTGATGGACCTCCTTCACCCATGGAACTTGAGTCTTCCTGTTCTGTTGAAAGTTGAGTATTTTCTTTGCCATTACTTCTGGTTGCATTCTCTTGATGTGTCCATAGAAAGCTAATCTCACTTTTCTTAATTGTGTTTGATACCTTTTCATACTTGTCGTATAATTCTTGGTTCGATCTCAAACGGAAATTAAATTCGCTTCTTGTCACTTTTTTTGATCCCAACACTTTCCTCAGAAACTTTCATTCTTTCTATCCTATTTCTGTCAATCCCTTTCTGGCTAGTGTTTCTGCTGCGTATAAACATTCTGGCTTCACTACCGTACTGTAGTGTTTGTATTTCGCCTGATGGGAGAGTAATTTCGATTTGTATGTCTTCTGACAAATCCTGAAAGCTGTTTCCATCTTTCTTGCCCTATCTTCAACTGCAGCCTTTTCATTAACATTGGGATTCAAAATTACACCAAGGTATTTGAACTTCTGTGTTCCTTAAATACTACTGGACCAGACAATTCCTGAATTCTGGAAGAATATCACAGTTTTTAAGAGTTAGACAATCTTGATAGATCTGCAGTCGAGAATTAAGCAGAATCGCCGTACTGTGGATATTTAACGATTAGTATATACGGCGTAGCTCAGGCGGTAGAGCGTCTGACTACAGCCCGCTCGAAGGCGAGGACTTTTCTTTGAAGCTGAACGTCCGGAACGGCCCCCCAGCCCCACTCAGCCTGCTGTCAAACGAGTACCGTGGGGGAAACTCCGCGGGAAGGTAAAGAAAAAGCGCCGGACCGTGTTACCGACCACGGCACGACCACTATAGTACCCACGGTCAACAAATAGAAATGAGGACCTCTACCTCCGCTAATTCTACAGGAATACGGCTTGAAAATTGTGAAAACCCACAACCCTTACCTTATTATATACTATTTTCTCTTACTTAAGAAACGAAAGTTTCTCTTCCGACTTCCACCAGTAGTATGGGTACTTAACAGTTTGCTGAACCTATGCATGTCTTCTACATATTATGTAAGATTTACTGTTATGAAGGCGGCGGAGGTTGCTGCCGAAACGCTATGGACAGAAGAACTTATCCGGCAGAAAACCCGAGAAGAATTCTTGTCAAGCCCAGTGGTATTTATTATTCATGTACGTATTCAGAGATGGTATCACTTTCACTGTGCAAGTAACATTTCCATTTTCATTTGACAATACTTCATCATGAACCGTCGTATGCACGTGTCCACTCTACGAATCAACCAACAGCAAAAATTCTTCATTTATAACGTATGGTTTAGTGAACAAATACAAAATTTTTAATATAATTATTTGGTCAATTTTCCCGATTTTCAGCAGGTCTCTACATCGTTTCCATACTCCAGCTCCAAGCGCCAAATTTCTCCACGTACCCGTGGACCATACTGGTTTTTGGTTCCTAAGTACAAAGGAATGCATGTGGTAGCAATTCTCCAAATAGTGTCAAACCATACTGCGCCGTGTATGAGTTATTCATTTTTTGCCAAGTTCTGATTTAACACGAGCACAGCATTCGACCCTTTGAATTCCAGAGTGCGGTTATAAGCACATTCTTAGGCAAATCAAATTTTATCAATATTAATAACAAATTCTGAAATGAAATTAGGAATTTGCAACTGCTAGCGAAATCTACCTTCCTGCGTCAATAATACACGCTGTCTGTGACTGTAAAAGGATATAATTCATAAAATATTCCAGGTGTGTATGTAAGTTTTGTTTCAAATGCTTTATATCATCCAAACATTTGCGTATTTCTCTAAGGAAAATGGAGAATTTGTATCAAAAGAAATTTGTAATGCTTCAAGAGCGAATAGTAATAAAAAAAAATACAAATAGAAAAAAATAGTGGGTAGTGGGATTGAATATTGGACCCTCCGTATACGAGCACACCGCCTTAACGAGCACGGCTAAACCGACGCGACGTTTTAAACAATTAGACTTCGATGAAGATATAGATCATTTAGACACGTTTTTTACACTTTTTAACTCCCGATTTCTCTTAAACGGAGGCCCACCAGGCAGAACTGCTTTAGGTCGAGAAACCAGAGGTGACGTGCTGTTGACCAGACTTTGTCCATTCTACGATCGCGATTTCCACACTGAAGACTATCCTAGTAAGAAATTCGGTGGTGACGTGGTGAAGGTGTTTCGCGACTTTCACCGTAGGAGCGCTGGCGTTTGTCCGTGGTAACATGATCACAGACGCCTATTGTAACAATCTTTATATTGGAAATGTTCCCATCATTGTAGCGTTTTTACGAAATGATCATATGTTACTTCCAGGATGACAATGCCAGGTGCCATTGTTCAAGGGCTACTACGCTGACATAAAGTCCGCTTTGGCACACCAACATCCCCAACCTTAATATTATACGAGAACATTTTTGGGACGAATTGGAAAAAAGTCCGCTTTGGAACACCAACAGCCTAAGCTTTAACATTATACGAGAATATCTTTGGGACGAATTGGATAAAAGTCCGCTTTGGCTCACCAACAGCCCCAGCCTTAACATAATACGAGAATATCTTTGGGACCTATTGGATAAAAGTCTGCTTTGATACACCAACAACCCCAGCCTTAACATTATACGAGAATATCCTTGGGACGAATTGGATAAAAGTCCGCTTTGGTTCACCAACAGCCCCAGCTTTAACATTATACGAGAATATCTTTGGGACCTATTGGATAAAAGTCTGCTTTGATACACCAACAACCCCAGCCTTAACATTATACGAGAACTAGACGACCTGTGCGAAACTTTCGCGAAAAAAATTATGTGAAAAGTGAGGTTGAATATGATGTCACCAAAACTGAGTCATTACTCTTCATACTCCTACTTCATTTATCGATTTTGGTTAAAAAAACCAGGGAGATAAAAGGCTCGAAAAACAGAAAACGTATTTTAAAAATATTGATATTTTTACCGTTTAAGGGTCGAATTACGAAAAATTCCTTTCTTAGTATATAATGTTACCACGGCGGAAACCTTAGTCTTTAATATGATATCTCATTTATCTATATCGGTTAGATATTAAGGGAGATAAATCTCTCGTGACACAAAAATGCGTCATAATTTTTTTTATTCTTTTTCTCTTTAACGGTTAAATTCCAAAAACTTTATTTCTTAAAATATGATTTCACAATGCTGAGCCATTACTCCTTATAATCCTACTTCATTTATCGATTTTTGTTAGATATCCAGGGAGATAAATGGCTCGAGATATAAAAAACGCATTTTACAAAAACTAACATTTTTGCCCTTTAACGGTCGAATTACGAAAAACTCCTTTCTTAAAATATAATGTTACCATGGCGGAAACCTTATTCTTTAATCTGATACCTCATTTATCTATATCGGTTAGATATTAAGGGTGATAAATCGCTCGTGACACAAAAATGCGTTATAGAAAATTCTATACTTTTTCCCTTTAAGGGCTGAATTCCAAA
The DNA here is from genome assembly GCA_031002005.1 of Vandiemenella viatica. NCBI lineage: Eukaryota > Metazoa > Arthropoda > Insecta > Orthoptera > Morabidae > Vandiemenella > Vandiemenella viatica. The sequence goes on along the minus strand of CM061920.1, from coordinate 10,803,355 downwards.
AACTTTCTTTCATAAAATATGATTTCACAAAACTGAGACATTGCTCCTCATAATCCTACCTCATTTATCGATTTTGGTTAGATATCCAGGGAGATAAATGGCTCGAGATACAAAAAAAGCATTTTAGAAAAATTGACATTTTTGCCCTTTAAGGGTCGAATTACGAAAAGTTCCTTTCTTAAAATATAATGTTACCACGGCGGAGACCTTACTCTTTAATATGATACCTCATTTATCTATATCGGTTAGATATTAAGGGAGATAAATCGCTCGTGACACAAAACCGCATTGCAAAAATATTGATACTTTTGCCCTTTAAGGGTCGAATTTCGAAAAATTTCTGTCTTAATATATAACGTCAATAAAGCGGAGATCTTAATCTTTAAAATGATACTTCATTAAACGATTACAGGTAGGTATCAAGGGAGATAAGTGACTCGTAACACAGAAAACAGCATTTTAGAAATATTGACATTTTTGCCCTTTAAGGGTCGAATTCCGAAAACTTCATTCCTTAAAATATGATGTGACCGGAGTGGCGACCATAAGCTTTAAAATGACACCTCATTCATTGATTTCGGTTAAGTATGAAGGAAGATACTGGCTTGTGACAAAAAAATACCTTATAGAAATAATATATATGATATCCTTGGGACGAATTGGATAAAAGTCCGCTTTGGCACACCAACAGCCCCAGCTTTAACATTATACGAGAATATCTTTGGGACGAATTGGATAAAAGTCCGCTTTGGCTCACCAACAGCCCCAGCTTTAACATTATACGAGAATATCTTTGGACGAATTGGATAAAAGTCCGCTTTGGCTCACCAACAGCCCCAGCTTTAACATTATACGAGAATATCTTTGGACGAATTGGATAAAAGTCCGCTTTGGCTCACCAACAGCCCCAGCTTTAACATTATACGAGAATATCTTTGGGACGAATTGGATAAAAGTCCGCTTTGGCTCACCAACAGCCCCAGCTTTAACATTATACGAGAATATCTTTGGGACGAATTGGATAAAAGTCCGCTTTGGCTCACCAACAGCCCCAGCTTTAACATTATACGAGAATATCTTTGGACGAATTGGATAAAAGTCCGCTTTGGCTCACCAACAGCCCCAGCTTTAACATTATACGAGAATATCTTTGGGACCTATTGGATAAAAGTCCGCTTTGGCACACCAACAACCCCAGCCTTAACATTATACGAGAATATCTTTGGGACGAATTGGATAAAAGTCCGCTTTGGCACACCAACAGCCCCAGCCTTAACATTATACGAGAATATCTTTGGGACGAATTGGATAAAAGTCCGCTTTGGCTCACCAACAGCCCCAGCTTTAATATTATACGAGGATATCTTTAGGACGAATTGGATAAAAGTCCGCTTTGGTTCACCAACAGCCCCAGCCTTAACATTATACGAGAATATCTTTGGGACGAATTGGATAAAAGTCCGCTTTGGCTCACCAACAGCCCCAGCTTTAACATTATACGAGAATATCTTTGGGACGAATTGGATAAAAGTCCGCTTTGGCTCACCAACAGCCCCAGCCTTAACATTATACGAGAATATCTTTGGACGAATTGGATAAAAGTCCGCTTTGGCTCACCAACAGCCCCAGCTTTAACATTATACGAGAATATCTTTGGGACGAATTGGATAAAAGTCCGCTTTGGCTCACCAACAGCCCCAGCTTTAACATTATACGAGAATATCTTTGGGACCTATTGGATAAAAGTCCGCTTTGGCACACCAACAACCCCAGCCTTAACATTATACGAGAATATCCTTGGGACGAATTGGATAAAAGTCCGCTTTGGCACACCAACAGCCCCAGCCTTAACATTATACGAGAATATCTTTGGACGAATTGGATAAAAGTCCGCTTTGGTTCACCAACAGCCCAAGCCTTAACATTATACGAGAATATCTTTGGGACCTATTGGATAAAAGTCCGCTTTGGCACACCAACAACCCCAGCCTTAACATTATACGAGAATATCCTTGGGACGAATTGGATAAAGTCCGCTTTGGCACACCAACAGCCCCAGCCTTAACATTATACGAGAATATCTTTGGAACGAATTGGATAAAAGTCCGCTTTGGCTCACCAACAGCCCCAGCTTTAACATTATACGAGGATATCTTTAGGACGAATTGGATAAAAGTCCGCTTTGGTTCACCAACAGCCCCAGCCTTAACATTATACGAGAATATCTTTGGGACGAATTGGATAAAAGTCCGCTTTGGCTCACCAACAGCCCCAGCTTTAACATTATACGAGGATATCTTTAGGACGAATTGGATAAAAGTCCGCTTTGGTTCACCAACAGCCCCAGCTTTAACATTATACGAGGATATCTTTAGGACGAATTGGATAAAAGTCCGCTTTGGTTCACCAACAGCCCCAGCCTTAACATTATACGAGAATATCTTTGGGACGAATTGGATAAAAGTCCGCTTTGGCTCACCAACAGCCCCAGCTTTAACATTATACGAGGATATCTTTAGGACGAATTGGATAAAAGTCCGCTTTGGTTCACCAACAGCCCCAGCCTTAACATTATACGAGAATATCTTTGGGACGAATTGGATAAAAGTCCGCTTTGGCTCACCAACAGCCCAGCTTTAACATTATACGAGAATATCTTTGGGACGAATTGGATAAAAGTCCGCTTTGGCTCACCAACAGCCCCAGCCTTAACATTATACGAGAATATCTTTGGGACGAATTGGATAAAAGTCCTCTTTGGCACACCAACAACCCCAGCCTTAACATTATACGAGAATATCTTTGGGACGAATTGGATAAAAGTCCGCTTTGGCTCACCAACAGCCCCAGCCTTAACATTATACGAGAATATCTTTGGGACGAATTGGATAAAAGTCCGCTTTGGCTCACCAACAGCCCCAGCCTTAACATTATACGAGAATATCTTTGGGACGAATTGGATAAAAGTCCTCTTTGGCACACCAACAACCCCAGCCTTAACATTATACGAGAATATCTTTGGGACGAATTGGATAAAAGTCCGCTTTGGCTCACCAACAGCCCCAGCCTTAACATTATACGAGAATATCTTTGGGACGAATTGGATAAAAGTCCGCTTTGGCTCACCAACAGCCCCAGCTTTAACATTATACGAGAATATCTTTGGGACGAATTGGATAAAAGTCCGCTTTGGCACACCAACAACCCCAGCCTTAACATTATACGAGAATATCTTTGGGACGAATTGGATAAAAGTCCGCTTTGGCTCACCAACAGCCCCAGCTTTAACATTATACGAGGATATCTTTAGGACGAATTGGATAAAAGTCCGCTTTGGTTCACCAACAGCCCCAGCCTTAACATTATACGAGAATATCTTTGGGACGAATTGGATAAAAGTCCGCTTTGGCTCACCAACAGCCCCAGCTTTAACATTATACGAGAATATCTTTGGGACGAATTGGATAAAAGTCCGCTTTGGCTCACCAACAGCCCCAGCCTTAACATTATACGAGAATATCTTTGGGACGAATTGGATAAAAGTCCTCTTTGGCTCACCAACAGCCCAAACCTTAACATTATACGACAATATCTTTGGGACGTTGTGACAGAACAGGATAATTTCATAAGAAAATCATATTTTTGTTAAATGAAATTAAACAAAAATGATATATTTACTCCTTTAGCAAGGAAATGTAAGTTGCCATGGCAATAAGAAAAATCAAGAGATAGCTAGAGGTTTAGCGACGTACAGGCCGAACGGTTGCTTTGTTACGAGTTCACTGCTGAAGAACCTTGCATTCTTCGGATACTTTAAGACCGATGTAGTTCCTAGAAGAATAAGAATTGGGAACAATAAATGTTAATTTGTTAAAAGCGTAAGAACTGAGTTATTTATATTTATAACATCAGTAGCGCGACATGGCGACCGTGACAGGACTTGCATTTGTGTGGTGTTAAGCTAGAATGCTGTATGTATATATGTTTTCATTAAGACGATACATGTTTTTTTTAGTTCATTTCTGTATATTGTTAGTATTAAGAAGAGAATATTTTGTAAAATGTTTTGTAAAAAATTCTAATAGGAACAGAGGAAAGAGTATCGCTGGATGCAAGGTTATTTTCTTAAGTTTACCAATGTCTTTTAAGCAAAGACATGGTGAACTTGAGGAGGCATGTGACAGAACAGGATAATTTCATAAGAAAATCATATTTTTGTGAAATGAAATTAAACAAAAATGATATATTTACTCCTTTAGCAAGGAAATGTAAGTTGCCATGGCAATAAGAAAATCAAGAGATAGCTAGAGGTTTAGCGACGTACAGGCCGAACGGTTGCTTTGTTACGAGTTCACTGCTGAAGAACCTTGCATTCTTCGGATACTTTAAGACCGATGTAGTTCCTAGAAGAATAAGAATTGGGAACAATAATTGTTAATTTGTTAAAAGCGTAAGAACTGAGTTATTAATTATATAATTATAACATCAGTAGCGCGACAACGTATTGGATAAAAGTCCGCTTTGGCTCACCAACAGCCCAAGCCATAACATTTTACGAGAATATCTTTGGGATGAATTGGATAAAAGTCCGCTTTGGCTCACCAACAGCTCCAACCTTAACATTATACGAGAATATCTTTGGGACGAATTGGATAACCAGGCGAAGTCTCGTCAGGATTGGCTGATCTCCATAGCTCAACTCATGGAATGGTTGCAACAGCAATGGCTACGAATATCATCAGAAGTCCTGGACACACTCGAAGAGAGCATGCCAGTCAGGTCGGATGCTGTCACAGCAGCAAGAGGTTGCCATGTGGTATTCTAACGGCGTGACAATCACCGAGCAAATATTGTGAGAGGTGACCAGATATTTTTTAGTCATCATCCATCGTCAGTGTTCTGCCCTGGCTCAGGTTTTCACATGGCTGCTCTCCATGCTCTTCTGTCTTCTGCCCTTCTCTTCGTGTCCGTGTAGCTGCCGTTCTCTCTGATGTTGTCTGTAATCTTGCACTTCCTTCTTCCTCTCACTCTCCTAGTCCTTCCAAGGCGTCTCTTAGCAAGTGTCCAACCCAGTTCTTCTTTCTCTCTTTGATGACTTTGGGTATTTTTCTCCTTTCATCAACCCTATCCAGCACCTCAACATTACTTACTTTATTCACCCAGCTTATCATCTCCACTCTTCTCCACATCTCAAAAGCTTCTAACCGTTTTTCACCTTCTCGCCTCAGTGTCCACGTCTGTGCTCCATACAGAGCCACACTCCATACAAAACATTTTCCTGAGGGCTTTGCCTACTTCTCCAGTTAATAGTCGCCTCTTCTTATTAAACGCTTCCCTCGCTACGGCGATGCGGGTTTTTACCTCCTGGTGGCATCTCAAGTCTTCAATGATTGTACCTCCAAGATATTTGAATCATCTTACTTGACTGATTTTACTTTTTGGTAGAAAGTTTAATTAAACTATGGCTTTTACCAGCAAAAGAATTGTGATTTTGCTCTTTCGATTGGTTTTGAATTATTTTAGCTGCGAAGGAGAAAATTTCTTACATTACATTTAGTACTTTTCATTATGTGTAGCTTGTTTAGGTTGTTTTCCTGGTCGATATTAACTACACCGCCGAAGCTGCTTGTTGTTCAGTACACCTGTAGTAACCAAAGTAAGATTCCCGCGCAGAACCGGCCTAATCGACAGCAAAGTGAAGTGGGTGGGGTGAACGGCCTCTGGTAGCCCGTGCTGATACGCGTGATACAAGGCACGCCACTGCGGGAATACTCACTAGCCCGCTTTGCTCACGCTCATGCAGAATAGCTACAAGAACACACAAACAATTCATAAATATAAACATTATTCAGAAATTTTTACAAATATGTTTCCTAGTGGGCGAGAAATTTGTTATGGGCAACTAAAGTCATGGCGATTCAGATACTTCAAATCGTATCAGCGATTGGCAGTAAAGTCCACCTCCGCTAGCAGTTATTGCTGTAGCGCTTTCTCGCTTCTTTTAATGACGGTAACAAAACGAAAGCCCGTTAGTTACGAATATGGTTAGAGACCTTTTACCTGTCATGTTTAAAAGTAGATCGAATTCACATAGTTGATGTTATAAAAAGGAAATTCAATAATTGTATTTTTGAGAATCAGAAAAAAATGTTCATGTTGCATATGGAACCGAGATGATGATGCGACTGATGACAAAAAAAAAAAAAAAAAAAAAAAAAAAACTGCGTAGTTAAAGTAAAGGTGGTGTAGACCTGTTAAAGGACTTCTTTACATATAAAGATGAATGTATGTTTGTTTGTTTGTTCTTCATACAAATCCACAGTTTTCATCCGATCTCGATGAAACTTTGCACACTTATCCTTTGAAACAAGGAGAAAAATACTGTCTATATTTGGTTGAAAAATTATCTGTATAAATAACACATGTTGTCTCATAACTTCAAAATACGGCGATAGACAGACACGTTGGATATGGTCACCTCCGTACCGTGTTTCCGTATAATGGACTGCCAGCTTAGTGGTTAAAGCGCTTGCTTACGAATGTCGTGGTCTCCGGTTCGAATTTTTAAAAATTGATTTTCATCGTAAGAGTCAGGTCTGGACCGTAGGTTATTCAGATTGAATGTTAAACTGTAGATATTAGAAAGTTAGGGGTGCAATGCGAGGAAAATCGTAGGTAATCTTGCAATGTTGTAGGTGCACACTTTTTAACGTTATAATGATCCCTCAGGTGTTGTTCGCAGTCAGTGTGTGAGTGTGAACCACACTAATATTATTATAAATACGGAAGTAAGTCTCTGTCTTTTTGTTACGTTTTAACGACTAAATGGCTATATCGTAATGATGGAATTTTATAAGGAAATCTGTATGAAGAGCACAGGATATTTTTTCCAGTATGATTAACAGTTGTAGTGACGAAATTTTGAGACCTTATCGAATGGTGACAGAAATATGTTGGAAATTGATTCTCTTCAAGACAGGTTCGACGGTACAATGATATAGTGATAGCTTTCCTGTCATATTATTCCTACTCTATATTGTTTGGGACCAATCTTTCGTTAGCAACTTTCTATATTTAATTCTGGCAAAAAAATTCTTAATCCACGCGTACGAAGTCGCGGGTACGAGCTAGTACCTCATAAAGAACAAAGGTGTTTAGTTTAAATAAAAATTATATTGTTATTGTAAAGGAAAAATATACCAAAAGCACTTAATAATGAATTACACAGAAGGAAATGAACTTGTCGACTCAGAACTTCGGGAGGCCGATGTCGAGAAGATGCGACAATGAAACAGACAAAAGTAAAAGGCAGATTAACATGACGTAGCCTACCACGAATTTTGATGGAGATGTGAACTGTTTTAAACGACAACATTTAACGAAGTCATTCAGTGTATCAGTGTTATTAATGAAAAGTTGATCGAAAGTGATTAATGGAGTAATCACTTCTGGTCGGGAAAAGAAGTGGAATTAAATAAGCATTGCGAAGCATAAATTTACTTCTTACAGGTAGGCCAGGATAAAAATACTCAAAACATTACAGCGAGCCTATATTAAGAGTCATGATCGCACCGGATATGAGGCATGACGTGTTCGGGAGAGAAAAGAAAATACACGTTGAAAAAGTAATTCAAAATGTATTAACACCGTGTAGAAGTTGATGATAAGGACATAGAAGCCAAGTTCAGGTAAAGCCGCTTACGACACGCCCTCTCCAGATGTACTGTGGGAAGGCTGTTATCGAAGACACTACCGGTCCGCCCACCATTGCTCCAAAGCCACTGCCCACAGAAAAGCGAACTTAATGAAAGTATTCTGCATTTCATTTCCTCATAATCTCGTACTCTCTGGCCGCCACTAATCGGCCAACCAAGGCCCGACGTGTGACATCAGCTTTCGATGACGTGAGCGTGTACAGTATTTTTAATTTGTTTGCTGTCATCAGTCTTTCGACTGGTATAATATCCTGTGTTAACCTCTTCATCTCTACATAAACCTTACAACCCACCTCCTCAACTATTTGCTTCATATATTCTAATCTCTGTCTTCCTCTACAGTTCTTACTTTCGACTGTCCCCCCCCCCCCCCACTAACAGGTTAACCAATATGACCTACCAGTCTGTCTCTTCTTTCTGTAAACTTCTTCCATAAAATTCTTTCTTCACCCATCATCTCGTTCATTTCGTATTTCATCCGTCCACTTAAATTTCAGCATACTTCTGTAGCATCACATTTCAGATGCTTCAATGTTCTTTATTTTTGATAGTCCTAAAGTCCATGATTCGATATCCAAAAAGTGCTGTGTTCCACACGTAGGTGATCATATATAATCCCCTGTCTACGATTCCCACCCCAGGGGCTGCCCTCTTTGTTTATATCACTCACGTGCTGCCAAATTACCCTTGCAATCACTTTATGTATGTGTTTTTTTAAGGGTATATTTATGACAAATTTACCTTCTATGTGTTTCTGTCTTGCGTGGGGCATTCAAATTTTTTTATCATTATACTTCAGAATTACGGTTTTTGTTTCTATGCCATTCCAGAATAACCTAATTCTGAATTATATTTTCATTCTTCACCTAAAATGTGTAATTTTATTATTTTTTGTGCTAATATGTTATTAGTAACCAATTTTGTGTTTCATATCGCTGCACTTGATTTTCTGATAATCCTGCACCACACCACCTATTTCATAAGCACCTGTTTAACTCTTAGGCACAAGCATTTATCTTTTTTTCCTCTAGCTTATTCTCATTTATTTCACAATTTATTCCTACTGTTAGTTCGATACATCATGATGCAGGTCACCAAATCTTTTATTTTTTGCGCATCCTCCTTCAATTAGTCTGTGCTCCCTTTGGTTGTGTGCTGTATTATTTCTTTCTTCTGCCACATCCCTTTCCAATTTTTATATAACAGTTTTTTTTTCAATTAAGGCTTTACGCCTCGTCGACGTCGGAGGCAATAGAGACGGGAATAACAGTAACATAGTTTTAAAAAGGATCGAACGTTTTCATACATTGGTCAGACTGGATGATTTGCGAATTATTATTACTTTTTTTTTAACTGTTAACGTCTCTTAACAGTGTGGTCTTTAGAGACGGGAAATGGTGGGGGGGGGGGAGGGGTAAGGAAAGGGAAGGAATTCGGCCATGGCCTTTTTGAAGGAAGCATCCCGGCATTTACCTGGAGTGATTTGGGAAACCATGGAAAACCCAAATGGGGATGCCCGATCGGGGATTCGAACCACCGTCCCCCGAATGCGAGGCCAGAACGCTAACCGTTACACCACCACGCTCGGTGATTTGCGAACTTCACCTGCATGATCCAAGCACAGGGTTTACTCTCCAAAATTTGGAGAATTTCTGTTTTCTCTGAAGGCAGTTATTGCTCTCGAAGACAGATACCGCCTCGTTACGTAAGAGATTAAATTATACAGTAATTTCGATTCCTCAGGAGCGGTAAAGAAGACGAGCAGTATGACTATAAGTTAAGCAAAACGACATAGTTGTATGGTCGTTGGTCAGAGGATTTGTATGCTGCGACCTGTGACACGGAATGTACGAGGCTAGGTCGGGTCAGGGTTTGAGGTCAGTGCCCCCCCCCCCCCCCCAGACAAAGCTCTCTCCCACACGGCAAAAACACGAGAGAAATAATCCACGTAACAACAAGAACCAGAGGGAGAAGCCAAAGACCAGGTTAAAAAAAAAAAAATCTCGCCTCTTTTATAGTCAATCTGCCAAAAAAATTTAGAACCTCTCCACAAAAAAGTTATTATACTCGTGAAACCGCTAACAAACAATTTGACACCACTACTTATTGAATGAATTTGTTGCCTCAGTTCTGTATGCTCCTGTCAACCTTAAAAGTATAACAGTATTTAATTAAAATTGCAATGGAGCGCACGCTCCGGTGGCAATTTCCCTACACACCTAACTTCCCCCTTTCCTGCACCCAACTACATTTGCCCTCTATAAATTTTAAATTCTTTCAATGTTTTTGTTAAATTATTCATCAATTCGCTTGGTAACTTATTCCAATATCTGACACCCTTACCTAAAAAGAGAGAATCTTCCCACACCCTTGTGCCTGAAATCGAGTGCCAGCTTGTGGTCATGGTCATCTTTTCCCTTTCATGCATTACTTTTAATTCTGACACCAATACCTTTCCACGCCAACATACGGCTTGTACCCTCCCGTCACTCTCTTCACCCTTCTTTTGTCTTCCAATTAATCCCATTCCAGCTCTTTTATCATATCTGTTACTGATTGCGTTCTGCGGTAATTTCCATAAACAAAACTAGCAGCCCTTTTTTGCACCCTCTACAACACCTGTGTTTGATTCTCACAATGTGGGTCCCATACTACGCTACCATATTCAAGTAATGGTTTTGTAACTCTCTTCCTTTACTTCTCTCGTACATCGCTCGTCAGTGTCTCCAGAATTTTGAAACCTTTTCCTACCACCTGTCCAATATGTCCTGCCCAGTTAAGCTTGTTATAAAATGTAATGCCAAGATATTTACATTCCAAGTCTTCAGCAAGCAATTCTTTCCCCACCTTATAATCGTGATCAACCTTTAGTTTTTTTTATCTGTGTATCTAATAAGCTGACTCTTCCTTGCATTTATCTTCATCCCATGTTTACCAACCCTACTAGATATCCTGTCCAGATCATCCTGCAACTGTTACTGTTGTATCGAAGACGGTTCGATGACATAATTAACCGCTCCAAGTGCAATACTTCCAGCGAAGTATAACTTTCTATCAATAATAAATTAAATGACAAATACCCTGATAAAAATGACCATGTTATCCAACAATTCTCTGAATTTGTTTCTTAAATGTTTTTTTTCAATTAAACACCACCTATTATGAACTGTTTTGTTTAATTTTTATACACCGAGGTGAACAGAGATGGAACGAAACAGCTGTTAATAGGAAGTGTTTAATTAAAAAACGGCTTCAAAGAAGTTTTGCACGGAAAAAATATGTAAACTAAAAGGATAAGAAATTCATTACCATAAAATTCCATTCAAAGAGTTTACGCTAGATACAACAAACAAGCAATAAACATCAATCTCTTTTTTTTTTTTTTTTGCTTATTGCTTTACGCCTCGTCGACGTCGAGGTCATTAAAGGCTGGATGGGACTGGACAGAAGGAACGGGAAGGAATTCGGCCATGACCTTTTGAAGGAAGCATCCCGGCATTCGCCTAGAGTGCTTTGGGGAAATCATGGAAAACTCAAATCTGGATGCACGGACGGGGATTCCAGCCGGCGTCCTCCCGAATGCGATGCCAAAGCGTTAACCGCTCACCCACCACGCTCGGTACATCAATCGTGTAACAGTGAAGGCTGCGATTCTTGCGAACCTCAATGCCAATAGAGACTAGTTCATAAAAGCAAACAACCAAAGTTATCACATTAATTTTATGCGCTGAAAGAGAGGTAACCAAATTATTTGGGAAAAAAATAACGTCAACTTCTCTCTGGAAGAGCAATATAAAAAGTAAAAGCACTTTAATTATTAATTGTATATAGTACACATTTTTCTCGTCCCAGACTGAACTTTAAGCGGCTTGTAATGGAAGGTCAAGCTTCTAACGACAGGTCTTTAAATATGAGAGGTCCACGGCCGAAAAACATTTGACGCTACACAGTGACTCAATCGAGGACAGAGAGACCGACCGTCAACAGTGGCTGAGCCACCTCAGAGCAGGATAAACAGCCCGCCCCGTGGCTAAGTCGGTTGCGGCGCCGTGACGGTGTCCGGGGCTGACGCGGGGTTTACGTGAGGTGAAATAGGGGAGGGGGACGAAATCTGACCAAGGGGGAGGAGGGTCAAAGGAAATACCACGTGAGGTGTTGAAATGATTGTTAAGGGAGCGTCCATAAGCCACATTGCTCAATTTTGGACTCCTGTGAACCACCCCTCCCCCCACGTAGTCCGACGTGGAATTTGCCTCTACCCCCCCCCCTCACCCCACATAGCACGTAGCTTTTTTCCCTATTGATTCCAGAAGAAATTTTGTACCATTTTTTTTTTACGTCAGACTATTGTAAATTACATACGGAGATAATTAACTGAGGGAAATAAATATTCACATGCTGTTGTGAGTTCTGTTCCTCATTTTAACTGTAAAAATGTTATGAAAGGAAAGCTACGTGGCCTGGCTCGAAAACCTCCCTCCCCCCGACGTAGCCCAGCGTAGCCTTCCAGCCAACCCTTCCCCTCCCCCCCCCACCTTTATCGAACCACGTAATTTGTGCACGATCCGTGAGAGGAAGGAAAAAGAAGAAAGGTCCACAAATGACGCGAAAGTCGACTTTAGGGGAGGTATTTCGTCGAAAGGTGGGGGTATAGCCGCACTTAGAAGCATGAGACCTAAAAAAAGTCTCAAAAAGTTACGAGGTCGATTAGTAGGGGGTGGGGTTGGATCAGATTTCACGAAGTCTCGCTAGAGGTGAGGGGGATGGGGGGGGGTCGCAATTCAGGAACAACACGACACGTGATTAACGGACGCCCCCTTAGCTGGTGCCAGTCCTGGTGGTGGTCGTGGCCGGCAGGGAAGCAGAGGTGGTGGTGCACGATTCATTACCACCAGACTGTGCAGCAAAGACAAGAGTTGAATACTACACCTCTCCGCAGTGCTTATGTAGGGAGTGCATGCGGCTCTGAGGACAGTGATTCAACAGTCGGATGGGCACGTTAAACCTGGCGGTCCTCGCAGTGTCTTTCGGAAGAGTAGACCTCAAGGCGCCGGCAGCGGGTTTCAATTGCTCCTATCTCCATATCTCATTTCATACAATACAAATAACACACTATACTGAACACACAACTTGTCACACTCATACACACCTACAATGGGACATACGAATGCACACTTGGGAAAGCAACGGGAAACCGCCGCCCTTCATCTTCCATAGAGAGTTCCCAGGGAGGAATATATCCTACACCAGGGGTGGCCAGCCCGTGGCCCACGGGCCGCATGCGGCCCACATTAAAGATTTTGCGAGATTCATCCATCACACTTATACAAAATGTATTTCCTTTACAATGTCAAAAGTAGTGAAAACTAATATCTTATTAAAATACATTATTTGTGCATCCATGTATTAAAAAAGTAACTGTCGAAATTATGAGAAAAAATTAACTTTGTTTTTAAAATAATATTCTTGCAAATATATGACATATGAAAAAAACGTGAAAAAAATGAAAAAGAGAAATCTTTTAGTTTCAAATATTGATCTAAGAATTAGAAAAAACTTTATAGTGTGGAGCACAGCACTTTACGGTAGCGAAACATGGACTTTAGGAATACCGGAAAGAAGGATAATTGAAGCTTTTGAAATGTGGTGCAACAGAAGAATGCTGAAAATTAAGTGGACAGACAAAGTAAGAAATGAACGAGTTTTGAAAATGATGGGCGAGAAAGAAGTTTGTGGAAGAAGATACAGAAAGAAGAGACAGGCTGGTAGGTCATATTTTGAGACATGCTGGATTGGTTAATTTGTTAGTGGAGGGAACAGTCGAAGGTAAGAACTGTGGAGGAAGATAGAGATTAGAATATATTAGATAATTGAGGACGTGGGTTGTAAGGGATATGTAGAGATGAAGAGGTTAGCATTAGATAGGAAAGGATGGAGGATTGCATCAAGCCAGTCGAAAGACTGATGACAGCAAAAAGAAAAAAAGTTTGTATCATTATTATTATATTATCTATGTTTACATGTAAGAATAATAGTAAAAACAATAATAATTACTCATTATGTTTCAGTTTTTTGCTCCAAAACAATGTCTACAGTGGGAATTAATCTAATATGGGGATATATAAATTTTATATGTGGCCCGCGGAATTATGATGCATTTCCAAAGTAGCTCCCAAGATCATTTCGGTTGGCCACCCCTGTCCTACAGTGTAACCGGCCAGAATCGGGCATGCCATCACAGGAAAAATAAAATGAGAATAATAGTGGGCCGGTTATGCCAGATGCAGTCGATGCAGCAAGAGAGCAGCGAAAAACGCTATGCTGTTTAGAGAGAAAGCTTATAGATTCCACCATTGACCTAGGACACAGAAGGACTACCTAAAACGCAGTGTAAAGAGCACAGCACATTGCGGCTATCCATAAATTACGTCACACTTTATCGGGAAAGTGGGGAGGGGGGAGAGGAGTTCTGCAAAGTGTGACATGGCGACACAAGGTGTAGGGGGGGGGGGAATACCATAACATTTCTCTGACCTAATTAATGGATGGTTCCTTCGTGGAGAGTTTCCACTAGAGCTTTTCGCATCGTCCACGTCAAGGGCATTAGATGCGGGAGAGGATTGGAGCAAGAAACGGGAAGGAATTCAGTAATGGCCTTTGGAAGGCATTCGCCAGGAGTGATATAGAGAAATCATGGAAAATCGAGGTCTGACTGGGTGGACGGGGATTCGAACCAGCGTACTTCCCCCGAAGGTCATGCCCGAATGTTGCCGTTCACCTACCAGGGTTAAGGTAGAATTTTTTTTTATGAATACTTGAAACAATGAAAATTGAAGCATGTGAAGGATGCTGAAAAAAAAAAACGAGAGATAAAGCAGGGAATAAAGATGTTCTAAAAATGATGGACGAGGAAAGAATTTTGTAGAATGAAAAATAACGACTAATAAAAGATCAGCTTGGTCATCGCGTATGTCACTCTATGACGTCACGCAACCGGCCTTCGCTGGTGAGCTAACAACGGCCAGAGATGATTTTGCTGTCTGTCCAAAGATGTCGCTATTTTAGGAAGCTAAGTATTTATGGTACCTATTTATGTTTGCGCAGTGATTCGAAATGTTTTAAATTGCAAACCAACCACAAGCAAAAGTAGATGTTTCGTTTTAATTCACATATTAATTACTGCTTGCTTTTTGTTTGCTTATATTATATCGATGAAGATAGAAATATGTAGGCCTACAACATTATTGCAAAATCTAGTTCATGAGCGTTAATTAACAACAGTTTTATTCAGTTAAGAAACTGCGAATAAACGAACTGCCTTTCAGTCGCCATTTTTGAAGGGCTTAGAAGATAGTGTTTGGTATAACAGGTAAAATAATAATAATTCCGTGTGGTCGTAATGACCTGGTGACAGGCTTTCTATCGGCTGCGCATTCGGCGAATGTCTCAGCCGCCTTAAAATCAGCATTACAGTATAAAAGATTTTTGTCAAAGATCTTCGTAAAAGATATTCTATAAAAAAATTTACCGTGTAATGGTACGTATTATCTAAAAGATTTGTTTTATAAAATTTCTTTTATAAAATGTAATACGTTGGCATTACATTTTATAAAAGATTTCAACGTAAAAAAAGAAAATTGCTCAAGTTAAGTAATCCATGTAAATCTTGATTTCTGAGTATAAATTGTAGAAAATGTTGTACAATCAGAAGTATGTAGACTAAAGGAATAAAAAGGCGGACACTTACCCAAAAATTGCGAAGTTAATTAGTTTCATGAAAGAAGGTTGTGCTGTCGATGAGGTGAAAAAGAAAATTAATGTATTAAGAAGCTAGTACTTGACAGGTTTCTGGAATAACAGCTGAGCAATACAGGTGCCATACTGCAGAATAGTGTAGATCCGCCACAAGCAATAGAGCACAACCCAATGTGCATACGCCATAAAAATATACACCCAATAGTATACATTGTTAAGTTCGGGAATAATAATTCTGATACAGAAATTTTTGAAAATATTGCGGTAAGAATTTATTGGACCTAGGCTGCAGTTTCGGCCATAATTTTTATAATTATGTCACGTCATCACATTGCAGCTCTTTCGTTAAACTGTGATGAATTCCTTTCATATCAACTCTTCTTCTTTTTTACGTATGTCTTTACGCGTCGTTGCCGTCGAGGTCATTAGAAGCGGGATGGGAATGGTGACGAGGAACGGGAAGGATTTCGGCCATGGCCTTTTTGAAGGAAGCATCCCGGCATTCGCCTGGAGTGTTTTGAGGAAACCAGGGAAATCCAAATCTGGATGCCCGGACGGGGATTCGAACCGACTAACCGCCCAACCACCACGGTCGGTCAAGTCTTGTAATCCACGATCTAACCAAATATATTTAGGTCTCTTCTCTTTCTTCAATAACACATATATTGTGACAGCTGCACTAGCATACAAGTTCACTTCATTCATTTCAGAGGACTATGGTGAACGATTTCATGTAGTGCAATGGGTCTGATAAAATATCATAAAATGTCCTTTATAAAATAAATATGACAAAATCTTTTATAAAAGAACTTTGAAAAACATCTTTTACGGTGTAATGCCGGCATAATCTAACCCGGTAGTGCTACCGGGTACAGGGGACCTACGGTTTAACGTGGAATCCGAACCAAGGAAGCGTTCTGGCGTACTTCACATTACACAACAAGCCGTGTCAGAGGTGAAAATCACCGCCGAGACAGGGACTCGAAGTGGGGACCTTTCGATTTCCAGTCAAACGCCTTAACTACTGATCTACCATACCGCTCAGTATAACAGGTGAAATGTGGTAGAATGTAGGATATTAATAGCGTGGTTGTTTTTCCGGTTCATGCAAGTGGCACGGAGACAAGACGCGGCCAGACAAAGAGACTTCTGTGTTGCGTAACGGGTGTGGATGTAAGAGCGCCCTGGCACGAGTGTGACGGCTTCTCACGCAGAATCTGAATGGCAAACACGGGGCGAATATCGCAGCGGTGTGTTCGCGGACTGGTTGCTACCTTTTGACCGCGTGGCTGACTCCTCAAGGTCACGTTAGGGCATCCACGCGCCGTATCACACGTCGCCCATGCTGCTGGCCCTCGCTAGTCGTAATGGTACGTTTCCATTACTACAGACCTGTCTCGCAACATGTTGCGGGACAAGTACCTGCCACATGTGCCCGAAATTTGTTGTAATGGAAACGGTCAGCAACTGCCATGTGCCGCAACTTGTGCCACAGCCGGTGGAAACATATTGCCTAGTGTTGTAAAAAAACGGTTTTTTTTTTCTGACTTGAAAAAAAAAAACATGAAAAAGAACTGTGAAAAAAACATGTTCTTTTTCTGGAACATGTTTTTTTTTCAGAACTACTAAATTTCATATTTTTAAGGCATTTATCGTTTAATATGACTGTTTTAGAGTTTATACTAAGTACTTATTTTAGTTTATAAATCTACTATATTTTTCTGGTTCAGTAGAAAAAATAATTACAAAAACATTGGCAACATTGACTGAGTATTCTTTTACGAAAGGGGATTTCCCGAATAGGCTAGGTTGCACGAGAAGGAATCCCCGTTGTTTGCATTGACACTGACTATTTGAACTAGTGCTGCCAGTTAGTCTTGTGTAGTTCGCGAACGAACTAGTTCGGAAGAGCGCTCCCACAGGCGAACTACGCGAACTAGTTCCCAGATCTCTCGTTCCTTAGTTCGTTAGTTCGTCGGTCCTTTCCCGAAGACCAACTTTTGTTTTAGTTTATTATCTAAAAGGAAACACAGTTCCTTGTGGACACATTTCACTGAAGACACAGATATAAAAATAAAAGAAAAATAAATTGTTCAACATTAATAATTATTGCAGAAGTCACAAACGGAAATTTAACGTGGAATGTGAAAATAAAATACACTTTGATCCCATTAACAATCAAAAGACAACCATCGATAACCACAACTACCATAACAAACAAGAGAGCGCGTGCAGCAGCGCTAGCAAAGCGAGCGAGCGAGCTGTCTTGGAGGACCTAGTTCGCGAACTAAATAGAGCGCTCCCGGTCGCGAACTAAAGAGAGCGGTACCGTTCGCGAACTAACAGAGCGCTCCCGGTCGCGAACTAAAGAGAGCGGTACCGTTCGCGAACTAACAGAGCGCTCCCGGTCGCGAACTATAGAGAGCGGTACAGTTCGCGAACTATAGAGAGCGGTACCGTTCGCGAACTAAATAGAGCGCTCCCGGTCGCGAACTATAGAGAGCGGTACCGTTCGCGAACTAACAGAGCGCTCCCGGTCGCGAACTAAAGAGAGCGGTACCGTTCGCGAACTAAATAGAGCGCTCCCGGTCGCGAACTAAAGAGAGCGGTACCGTTCGCGAACTAACAGAGCGCTCCCGGTCGCGAACTATAGAGAGCGGTACAGTTCGCGAACTATAGAGAGCGGTACCGTTCGCGAACTAAACAGAGCGTTCCTGGTCGCGAACTATAGAGAGAGGTACCGTTCGCGAACTAGCACCATTCGCCGCTAGGGTTTCCAATATTTTTTCGGTTGATGGTAGGAATTTTTTTAAAAAGAATAACCTATAAAAATATGCTACACTTCAAAAATATAATATTTTACGAAAGAGTAGAAAATGATAAAAGGTATGTTTTTACTATTTCATTTTTTATACTAAATTTTTTGCACTTTCTCATCTTTAATTCTTTTTTGTCTACAGTAAAATTGTCATATGCTTTATCGCTTTCAGTTGTCAAATTAATTTCGAGAAAAAGCTCATTTTTTATTCATGAAATACTTCTCTTACTTTTACCTGGATTTCGTATAATATTGTTATTTCAGAGTAAAGTTTGTTCACTTTGATATTCATTTTTTCTCGCAAATTTATAACCTCTAATATAGTCTCACAGTCATCAAATGAAACCCTGTGATTTGAATTTAATTTTTGGATTTTGTATAGCTAATTGCTTTCATTAAAATCTAACTATTTACTAAGATACTCCAGATATTTATCAACGAATACTAGAGCATTATTTTTTTTATATTATCACTTTCTGTGGAGAATTTGGTTTCTAAAGGCTTTTTCTTGTTTTCTTAACCAGTATCTTTTACATTTTTCTAGCTCTGATTTTAAAGCTGACATAATATAATACTTATCTCAGTCTGTTGGTTAACAGCTTTGTGAAAGTGATGAAAGAAATGACTTGCGAAATTCAATAAGATTTTAACTTTTGTGTCTTCATCAGTTTCATTCGTCGCCAAAAAATTGTGAATGTGTGTTGGATTATTCTCCCCTTCACTAATAAAATAATAGCTCAATGACTTCCAATTCACTGGAAATTTACGCACTTTCATTATTGCTACCACTTTCTCATTCAAGGGTCACTGTTATTTTTATATGTCTAATTATTAGGTATCACATTGGAAGTATTAATGTTATTTTTCTTAATAACATAGGTAATAGTATTTCTGTCATATAGTACTTAAGTTGTAGCCAATAGTAGAATTATATTTTGTCCATGATTTCCAAAACTTTATTTATATAAAAAAGCCGATTACTTATAAAACGGGTATTTTAATTCATCAAAATAAACGCGTTTATAATATTTTATAAGTAATGTTGTGTTGTTGTTGTTGTTGTTGGGGTTTAAGGGCACGTCGACGGCAGGATCATTAGCGCCTTTTATAAGTAATGTTTCTTCCATGAACTAATAAACAAATCCATTTAAAAAATTAATATTCTACGAATGCATGTAAAGTAAATAGTAATAACAGCACAATTATTCAATTTACCCATTTGTGTAAAGGACAATGAGCACTTTGGTTTATCGGCGCCAACTGTTCATGCTAATGTAATTTGAAAGGGCTATTATTAAGCAATAACTTTTGTTAAGAAGGTCATATTAAATTCCATTTAGAAACGACAAAAAATGATTATGTCCTAATAAAACTGACTTAACAAACAAAATAGCGCGTGCAGTAGCCGTAGCAAGGCGAGCGAACGATCTGTTTCTCTGAATTCGAGACGCGAACTAACGAACTAAAAGAGCGAACTAGTTCGCGAGGGAGCTGCGAACTAAACTGAGCGCTCCCCTTCGCGAACTATTATGCGCAAGTCTACTACCAGTCCTACAAATTTATCTGGAGACCTACGGATCTTTTCAAAAAATTAAGAATTTTAAATTTATCAACGGTTTTTTGCCTCTTTTTATTACTTATTGTGCTTTCCTTATATTCGTATACTTGTTAAACTCGCAGCATATAGTAATACTGGGTCATTAAATTGTCAGTTATTATGAATCATTTCCTTGCAACCATTGACATAAACCAACGATTGAAAAGAAATAAAGCTCCTATTTTGTGTGATAATAGATTTAAATTCAAACTTAAAAGACCGTAATATGGAACTATCGGCGCAGTCTTTATGCACAGTGCATACTTTGTTCACAATTTAAAATTGCAATCTCAAAATCTTTTGTGTACAATGCAACCAGTAGAAGAAAATGTAACTACTTCTGAAGTTATGGATCTAGAGGAGACAGAAGAAGAAACAGAAAATTCCGACTCCGACCGCACTAGTGTTGGTATTACTGATACTAGTGAATGTGGTACTGACCAAGAGGATGGATAAAAAATTATGTTACCCATATAGATACATTTATGAATCATTATGTAAGACATTATATGATTTAGTAAGATTTAAAGCATACAAATGTAAAATGTAACTTCCGTAAATAAAACTATAATTTATCAAATATATTGTTTTCTGGAAAAAATTAGAAAAAAAAACAAGAGTGCTAATTTTTTTAATGGTTTTTTTCTTCACAAATCTGAAAAAAAAAATTTTTTTTTTCAATTTCCCAGGAACATGAGCAGCACACGCACTGTCCAAACCGTGTGTGCAGCGCGTGTTTTCTTGTCTGTGGTGATCGTAGTTTATTCAAAGCTAGCGTAGTGTCTGTTTCATGATGGAGTGGATGAAGAATATTGTAATAAAGCTTATAGAACTCTATGAACAGGAGACAGTACTGCGGAACATAACTGTTGCGAACCACAAGAAGTAGAACAATAGAAATGACGCCATGCAATAAATTGCTGATATTCTGGAATGCAGTATATAGTAGGAAAAAAATCACTCTCTGAGGTCCCTATATTTAAGAGAAAAAAATAAAATTGAAAAGAGCAAGAAAAGCGGCGCTGATGCTAAGGATGTTTACAAACCTAAATGGCAGTATTTCAATTTAATGAGTTTCCTGAAATAGCGGATTTGGAGATTCTGTGTACATACATTAAAGAACTGTAGCTATCACCTGTCGCTAAGAAACGAAGCGGTGTTGCTAACATTTCATTAGGAGAAATTGGCTCTCGACATGTCCTAGATTTTATAATCTTCGGCCCAACAAGGTTCAGTAACAATTGAAAATCACTTGCTTCTCGTATCCACTTTGGAGAGGTAGGTCTGCCATCAACGAGTTATAAGCTCCTTTCGAATGTCTGTTTGCCAGGAAACTTCTAATCCACCATCTCGGTGATTTTAGCCTTTTTTTAAAAATGAAGTTCATAGTATGCGCCTGCCATTACAACAGAAGCTGCAGTGGCCGAGTTGTCCAAATCATCCCCGTCCGGGCATCCAGATTTGGGTTTTCCATTGTTTCCCAAATCACTCCAGGCAAATGCCGGGATGCTTCCTTAAAAAGGCCACGGCCGAATTCCTTCCCATTCCTTGCCCCCCATCCTTTCCCGTCTCTAAAGACCTCGCTGTTGAGAGACGTAAAGCAGATAAAATTTTTTTTAAAAAAGTTGTCCATATCGCTCAAATATTTGAACCAACATATCACTCCACTCAAGAAACTGGAAAACACTGTTATTTGATTCCCTGTACAAACTTCAACTGTAGTCGTGCACTCAAGACCTCTCCTCAAATGTTACAGATGTCCCAGGCAATTGCAAACAGTTGAACAATTACGTGCAACATGTGCCGGGCACAAGTTGCGCGACATGTGCCAGGAACTTGTCAGAATGGAAACCTACCTTTACAGATACCAATGTGTTTTATAAGAAACGTTTATGGCCAAAGATGCTAAATGAGTTTAGTTTTCCTTAGAGAGTCATGTGTTTTGCCTACCTGCCCTCGTCGTTCTGTCAGACATATTTCTAACCAGCTGTCGGGTCGACAGTTAAACGATTGTTTCAGCAGTCATTTGATCTCCAGCAGGGGGAGGGGGGGGAAATAATTTCTCCGTATAATACGATTCAGCTTGTTTGCTGAAATTACAAAATTGGAGAATTAAGTAACTGCGACAAATAATCTTTCACGAATCGCGTTCAATGAAAAATAAAAATAAAAAGCGTACTCTATGAGCTTAAACTTCTCAGATTTCCGACTAACCATCAAAATGAAATCAAATTTCTTTGTCATCAGGGTAGACTCATCCTTTTTAAGAGGAAAGCAGGCAGGAGAATATTAGTCTGCTCAATCCGTACTAACAAGGGACACCTTTGACCTCGAACCTTTGACCTCGAGCGCTGGGAACCGCACGAGAACAGTGGTGTGTGTCATTTCCATGCTAAACGTTGCATTCTACCTCAAGTAACATACTGATTTTGTAAAAGTACAATGTGCCAAACCGCAAGTGAAGATGCATGATTGTTATTTCATCCTAGAACTTCACTCTGTCATTTACAATCAATTTGCTGCGTCTAGATGTAAGTTTTAGTGTTGGAAAGGCGGGTGGCGGGCACGGAGAATTGCGGTGGCGTGTCCTTGTGCTTGACGCTTGAATTAGTCGAGCCGCGAACTCCGCAAAGTTCAAACGACAAGGATTGTTTTTTTTTTTTTTTTTTGGACGCGTGTGAAGTTATGTAAATAATTTAATTCACCTGTGAAATCATCCTACTTTTTTGCTGTTGAAAGATGAGGCAAAAAATAATGATTAAGGCAGTAATATATGGAAATAGACTTTACTTATGAAAAAATGTAGAATTTGGCAAAAGAAAAAACTTTTTATTTCAAATTTATTTTTGATAAAATTTAAATAATTATAAATTTATTTTCGCCCCTCCGCTTGCGCAATACATCCGCATCCTTATCTGCATCCGCAAAGGTGTCCTCCGTTACGACCCTAAATTGTACTATCGTGGGTCGTGTGAAAGGTTTCATGAGGTGATTATTATTATTATTATTTAATTGCAATGGAGCACACGCTCTGGTGGCAATTTCCCGACACACCCAACTTCCCCCTATCCTGCTCACCTACATTTGCCGTCTGCAAATTTTAACTTTAAATTCTTTTAACGTTTTCGGTAAATTATTCATCATTTCTCTTGGTAACTTATTCCAATCCCTGGCACCTTTACCTAAAAAAGAAAATCTTCCCACACTCTTGTGCCTGAAATCGAGTGCCAGCTTGTGGTCATGGTCATATTTTCCCTTCCATGAACTACTTTTTTTTCTTTTTTTTTTTTTTTTTGTAACTGCTTTACGTCTCTTTTTAACGTCGAGGTCTTTAGAGACGGGAAAGGATGGGGGGCAAGGATGGGGGCAAGGAATGGGAAGGAATTCGGCCATGGCCTTTTGAAGGAAGCATCCCGGCATTTGCCTGGAGTGATTTGGGGAAACCATGGAAAACCCAAATCTGGATGCCCGGACGGGGATTCGAACCGCCGTCCTCCCGAATGCGAGGCGAGAAACTACTTTTCATACCTACTGCAATATCTTTCCATGCCACATCGCCAGTATACGTCCTATACACTCCCATCACCCTCCTCCTGTCTTGCAATGAATCCCATTCCAGCTCCTTTATCATATCCGTCACTGATTGCATTCTGCGACAATTTCCAGAAACAAATCTAGCAGCCCTTCTTTGCACCTTCTCCAACTCCTGTATTTGATACGTAAAATGAGGGTCCCATACTACACTACCATATTCGAGCAATGGCCTGACCAAAGTTTTGTAACCCAATTCCTTGACTTCTCTCGTACATCCCCTCATCAATCTCTCCAACAACTGCAGAACTTTGAAACCTTTTCCTACCACCTGTCCAATGTGTCCTGCCCAGTTGCTAATTAAATCAGGTTGAAGCTAAATGCTTCAAGGAAACGTGAAACATAGCTGTCCGCGTAAGCGCTGCCGCAACCATGGAGGAAGGAATAATATGGAGACGACGCAAGAGACCTTTACCACGCATGGGAGTGAAGCAGGCCGGCGGAGGAGTGGGGGGGCATGGCCGGAGTGGTGGGGGCTTGACCGCTTCCCAACAAACACGGGGAATATGTACAAACACCTCAAGGGGACTCTAGGATAAACGTGACGCCGCAATCTGGTGATGGATTATTATGTAACTCGATGAGACAAATAAAAAATGAAGAATAAAATTTTTTGATATCCTGCTTAGTTTTCGAGATATTCTGTCTCAAATGTGAAATGGTTTTGGTTGAAATTCAGAAGAAAAAATTATTCAAAGTCAAATTTTATGATGAATTTTTATTTAAAAAGACGAGACAAATAAAAAATAAAGAGTAAAATTTTTCGATATTTCACCTAGTTCTCGAGATATACTGTCTCAAAAGTGAGGTGTCTTGAGTTGAAATGCAGAAGAAAAATTTCGCAAAAGTCAAATTTAATGATGGATTCTTATGTAACACGACGAAAAAACTCGATAATAAGGAATAAATGTTTTCGATATCTTGCTTAGTTTGGGGATATACAACATCCAAATTGAGGGGTTTAGGTTTGGATGCAGGCTGGACCAAAAATTAATTCTGTCAAAGCCACAATGATTACATGGTTGACATGCAGAATGGATATTTCAGTTTTATTACTACCACTTGTGGTTAGTCTGAAATGTGTCCTAGACCAGAAAAAAAGTAAGAGGACCCACTCTAGGGATGAGCAACCCAGACATTTTGTAGGCTGGTACCAGAAATAAAATGTTTATTCAGTCACCTTAACGAACATTCTCTTTATCAAGATGTGTTGCCTAATTTCACAGCCCTACTTATTAGGACAATTGTAAAAAAATTATCTCTCAGTTAGATTTAGATACGGGGGGGGGGGGGGGGGAGAATGTTGTACAAAAAAAAGAGACTAAATTAGAAACACATTCCCCAAATTGATTTTGTTCAAAGGCCAATAACTTCTTTATTTATGAAGCCCATTTTTATTTCTGCATGCACCTGTTTCGACATAAATAGATGAGAAAGATTTCAAAATCGGTAAAAATAGGTATAGACGTATTTACAAACAGAAACAAGTCTTATATGAAGCTTTAAAAATAACCTAAGTCAATGGCCTGAAATAGCTATTTAAAAAATTAATAAAACTCACAGCTTCTCACATAACAGTTAATTTCATCATCCATTGTCAGTATAATCAGCAACGTGACGAAAGAAATCGTAATAGTAAATTCACTGAATCGCGAAGTAAAACACGCCCCTTTAAATATCATTTTAAACACTCGTTAAAAAATAATGCTAGTCTATTATGTGCAAAATAGCAAGGTTTGCTGATTTTCTACACTACACCAAGAAAAATTTGAGAACAAAGTCATCCCATTGAGAGCTATGACTAAATATTTATAGATGTGCTGCAAAGTTTGCGGTGTCTACCGCTCACTTCAACAACGATAATTACAATTCAACTTACTTATGAAATGATATTCCAGGTTCTTTCCTGTCTGGCCTATTTGTGCAACCGTACGCAACACAAGCTGGCATTTTTAAACACTTATACACAATACTAAATGAAATAATCACTGCATCTACCACAATGTGAACACCTTAATTGTTGGGAAGCGCCATATGGTCGCTGCCGGTGCTGCCACCATGCGGGAGAGTTTAGTGCTTGCTTCACCGATTTAAGGTCACTTCTCCTCCATATAATTCCTTCCTCCATGGCCGCAACTAGTGATTTAAATGATCCCAGGTGCCACTGCGCATGCGTCAGCAGTCGTCGTTGCACCGTTGCACGCGCATTGTTACTGACGCACGTTCACTTGACCGGAAAACGATTGCACCTCGGATCATTTAAACCAGGGGTGGCCAACACGCCTTATGTCAGCATGCGGCCCACGGAGCAGGATCACTGTACAGGCAGTCCAGGAACGAAAGGACAATCCTCAACCGCACATAGGTCACGTCATTTCGTACTATATGTCAAAATTTTATTTCAGAAAATGTCTCACCACTTTCGAGATATAGATTTTTTAAATATCTTTTTGAAACGTGTGACTTTGTTCACTTTACTCTGTGCCGTCTCTACAAATTAAGACTTTTTGAACCCTGCTATTTTTCTTAGTTTTACTCAAAGATATTTGCGTAATCTGAAACGATATTAATTTTTTTTAAAACGTTAAAACAAACT
>CM061920.1:10717272-10776283 GCA_031002005.1 Vandiemenella viatica | reverse complement strand
CCAAAGATATTCTCGTATAATGTTAAGGCTGGGGGCTGTTCGTGAGCCAAAGTGGACATTTATCCAATTCGTCCCAAAGATATTCTCGTATAATGTTAAGGTTGGGGCTGTTGGTGAGCCAAAGCGGACTTTTATCTAATTCGTCCCAAAGATATTCTCGTATAATGTTAAGGCTGGGGCTGTTCGTGAGCCAAAGTGGACATTTATCCAATTCGTCCCAAAGATATTCTCGTATAATGTTAAGGTTGGGGCTGTTGGTGAGCCAAAGCGGACTTTTATCTAATTCGTCCCAAAGATTTTCTCGTATAATGTTAAGGCTGGGGCTGTTAGTGTGCCAAAGTGGACATTTATCCAATTCATCCCAAAGATATTCTCGTATAATGTTAAGGCTGGGGCTGTTCGTGAGCCAAAGCGGACATTTATCCAATTCGTCCCAAAGATATTCTCGTATAATGTTAAGGTTGGGGCTGTTGGTGTGCCAAAGTGGACATTTATCCAATTCGTCCCAAAGATATTCTCGTATAATGTTAAGCTGGGGCTGTTCGTGAGCCAAAGTGGACATTTATCCAATTCGTCCCAAAGATATTCTCGTATAATGTTAAGGTTGGGGCTGTTGGTGAGCCAAAGCGGACTTTTATCTAATTCGTCCCAAAGATATTCTCGTATAATGTTAAGGCTGGGGCTGTTCGTGAGCCAAAGTGGACATTTATCCAATTCGTCCCAAAGATATTCTCGTATAATGTTAAGGTTGGGGCTGTTGGTGTGCCAAAGTGGACATTTATCCAATTCGTCCCAAAGATATTCTCGTATAATGTTAAGGCTGGGGCTGTTCGTGAGCCAAAGCGGACATTTATCCAATTCGTCCCAAAGATATTCTCGTATAATGTTAAGGTTGGGGCTGTTGGTGTGCCAAAGTGGACATTTATCCAATTCGTCCCAAAGATATTCTCGTATAATGTTAAGGCTGGGGCTGTTCGTGAGCCAAAGTGGACATTTATCCAATTCGTCCCAAAGATATTCTCGTATAATGTTAAGGTTGGGGCTGTTGGTGAGCCAAAGCGGACATTTATCCAATTCGTCCCAAAGATATTCTCGTATAATGTTAAGGCTGGGGCTGTTGGTGAGCCAAAGTGGACATTTATCCAATTCGTCCCAAAGATATTCTCGTATAATGTTAAGGTTGGGGCTGTTGGTGTGCCAAAGTGGACATTTATCCAATTCATCCCAAAGATATTCTCGTATAATGTTAAGGCTGGGGCTGTTCGTGAGCCAAAGCGGACATTTATCCAATTCGTCCCAAAGATATTCTCGTATAATGTTAAGGTTGGGGCTGTTGGTGTGCCAAAGTGGACATTTATCCAATTCGTCCCAAAGATATTCTCGTATAATGTTAAGGCTGGGGCTGTTCGTGAGCCAAAGTGGACATTTATCCAATTCGTCCCAAAGATATTCTCGTATAATGTTAAGGTTGGGGCTGTTGGTGAGCCAAAGCGGACTTTTATCTAATTCGTCCCAAAGATATTCTCGTATAATGTTAAGGCTGGGGCTGTTCGTGAGCCAAAGTGGACATTTATCCAATTCGTCCCAAAGATATTCTCGTATAATGTTAAGGTTGGGGCTGTTGGTGTGCCAAAGTGGACATTTATCCAATTCGTCCCAAAGATATTCTCGTATAATGTTAAGGCTGGGGCTGTTCGTGAGCCAAAGCGGACATTTATCCAATTCGTCCCAAAGATATTCTCGTATAATGTTAAGGTTGGGGCTGTTGGTGTGCCAAAGTGGACATTTATCCAATTCGTCCCAAAGATATTCTCGTATAATGTTAAGGCTGGGGCTGTTCGTGAGCCAAAGTGGACATTTATCCAATTCGTCCCAAAGATATTCTCGTATAATGTTAAGGTTGGGGCTGTTGGTGTGCCAAAGTGGACATTTATCCAATTCGTCCCAAAGATATTCTCGTATAATGTTAAGGCTGGGGCTGTTGGTGAGCCAAAGTGGACATTTATCCAATTCGTCCCAAAGATATTCTCGTATAATGTTAAGGTTGGGGCTGTTGGTGTGCCAAAGTGGACATTTATCCAATTCATCCCAAAGATATTCTCGTATAATGTTAAGGCTGGGGCTGTTCGTGAGCCAAAGCGGACATTTATCCAATTCGTCCCAAAGATATTCTCGTATAATGTTAAGGTTGGGGCTGTTGGTGTGCCAAAGTGGACATTTATCCAATTCGTCCCAAAGATATTCTCGTATAATGTTAAGGCTGGGGCTGTTCGTGAGCCAAAGTGGACATTTATCCAATTCGTCCCAAAGATATTCTCGTATAATGTTAAGGTTGGGGCTGTTGGTGAGCCAAAGCGGACTTTTATCTAATTCGTCCCAAAGATATTCTCGTATAATGTTAAGGCTGGGGCTGTTCGTGAGCCAAAGTGGACATTTATCCAATTCGTCCCAAAGATATTCTCGTATAATGTTAAGGTTGGGGCTGTTGGTGTGCCAAAGTGGACATTTATCCAATTCATCCCAAAGATATTCTCGTATAATGTTAAGGCTGGGGCTGTTCGTGAGCCAAAGTGGACATTTATCCAATTCGTCCCAAAGATATTCTCGTATAATGTTAAGGTTGGGGCTGTTGGTGAGCCAAAGCGGACTTTTATCTAATTCGTCCCAAAGATATTCTCGTATAATGTTAAGGTTGGGGCTGTTGGTGAGCCAAAGCGGACTTTATGTCAGCGTAGTAGCCCTTGAACAATGGCACCTGGAATTGTCATCGTGGAAGTAACATATGATGATTTCGTAAAAACGCTACAATGATGGGAACATTTCCGATATCCAGAATGTTACAATAGGCGTCTGTGATCATGTTAGCACGGACAAACGCCAGCGCTCCTACGGCGAAAGTCGCGAAACACCTTCACTACACCACCACCGAATTTCTTACTAGGAGAGGTCTTCAGTGTGGAAATCGCGATCGTAGAACGAACAAGTCTGGTAAATAGTCCGTCACCTCTGGTTTCTCGCCCTAGAGCAGTTCTGCCTGGTGGGCCTCCGTTTAAGAGAAATCGGAAGTTAAAAAGTGTAAAAAAGTGTCTAAATGATCTATATCTTCACCTAAGTCTAATTGTTTAAAATGTCGCGTCGGTTTAGGCGTGCTCGTTAAGGCGGTGTGTTCGTATACGGAGGGTCCAAGATTTAATCCCAGGACCTATTTTTTTTTTCTATTTGTATTTTTTTTATTGCTATTCGCTCTTGAAGCGTTATAAATTTCTTTGGAACAAATTATCCATTTTCCTTAGAGAAATACGCAAATGTTTGGATGATATAAAGCATTTGAAACAAAAATTACATGCACACCAGGAATATTTTATAAATTATATCCTTGTACAGTCACAGATAGCATGTATTATTGACACAGGAAAGGAGATTTCGCTAGCAGTTGTAAATTTCTAATTTCATTTCAGAATTTGTTATTAATATTGATCAAATTGGATTTGCCTAAGAATGTACTTATAACCGCACTCTGGAATTCAAAAGGTCGAATGCTGTGCTCGTGGGAAATCAGAACTTGGAAAAAAATGAATAACTCATACACGGCGCAGTATGGTTTGACACTATTTGGAGAATTGCTACCACATGTATTCCTTTGTACTTAGGAACCAAAAACCAGTATGGTCCAAGGGTACGTGGAGAAATTTGGCGCTTGGAGCTGGAGTATGGAAACGATGTAGAGACCTGCTGAAAATCGGGAAAACTGACGAAATAATTATATTAAAAATTTTGTATTTGTTCACTAAACCATACGTTATAAATGAAGAATTTTTGCTGTTGGTTGATTCGTAGAGTGGACACGTGGATACGACGGTTTATGATTAAGTATTCTCAAATGAAAATGGAAATGTTACTTGCACAGTGAAAGTGATACCATCCCTGAATACGTACATGAATAATAAATACCACTGGGCTTGACAAGAATTCTTCTCGGGTTTTCTGGCGGATAAGTTCTTCTGTCCACAACGTTTCGGCAGCAACCTCCGCCGCCTTCATAACAGTAAATCTTACATAATATGTAGAAGACATGCATAGGTTCAGCAAACTGTTGAGTACCCATACTACTGGTGGAAGTCGGAAGAGAAACTTTCGTTTCTTAAGTAAGAGAAAATAGTATATAAAAGGTAAGGGTTGTGGGTTTTCACAATTTTCAAGCCGTATTCCTGTAGAATTAGCGGAGGTAGAGGTCCTCATTCCTATTTGTTGACCGTGGGTACTATAGTGGTCGTGCCGTGGTCGGTAACACGGTCCGGCGCTTTTTCTTTACCTTCCCGCGGAGTTTCCCCACGGTACTCGTTTGACAGCAGGCTGAGTGGGGCTGGGGGGGGCCGTTCCGGACGTTCAGCTTCAAAGAAAAGTCCTCGCCTTCGAGCGGGCTGTAGTCAGACGCTCTACCGCCTGAGCTACGCCGTTGCCCGAAAATAGTATATACTAATCGTTAAATATCCACAGTACGGCGATTCTGCTTAATTCTCGACTACAGATCTATCCAAGGTTTTTCTAACTTTTAAAAACTGTAATATTCTTCCAGAATTCAGGAATTGTCTGGTCCAGTAGTATCCTTGATAAATGTTAGCATTATTTAAGGAACACAGAAGTTCAAATACCTTGGTGTAATTTTGAATCCCAATGTTAATGAAAAGGCTGCAGTTGAAGATAAGGCGAGAAAGATGGAAACAGCTCTCAGGATTTGTCAGAAGACGTACAACTCGAAATTACTCTCCCATCAGGTGAAATACAAGAACTATAGTACGGTAGTGAAGCCAGAATGTTTATACGTAGCACAAACACTAGCCAGAAAGGGATTGACGGAAATAGAAAGCAAAGAAAGAAAGTTTCTAAGGGAAATATTGGGACAAAAAAAAAAAAAAAAAAAAAAAGGAAGCGAATTTTCGTTTGAGATCGAACCAAGAATTATACGAGACAAGCTTGAAAAGGTATCAAACACAATTAAGAAAATGATATTAGCTTTCTATGGACACATCAAGAGAATCGAACCAGAAAGAGTGGCAAAGAAAATACTCAACATTCAAGAGAATAGGAAGACTCAAGATCCATGGGTGAAGCAGGTTCATCAGGATCTGAAAAAATTTGGAATCAGCATGGAAGAAATCTAAGACAGGGAATTATTCAGAGGAAAAATTGCGGAAGCAAAGGATCTGAGTAAAGAAAAACCAATCAGGAAAAGGAGGGTATTTTGAGGAGAAGAAAAAGCAGAAGTGAGCTAGAGAATGAAAGAGTTCTGGCGACGGAGGAAGGAAATTCAGAATAGGAAGTGACTACTCAGCCGTAGTCCATAGATTTTAATTTAATTTTTAATTTAATTTAATTTCACAGGCTCCGGTGGCAATTTCCCTACACCCCCATCTTCCGCCTATCCTGCAGCCACTTACATTTGCCCTCTACAAATTTTATCTTTAAATTCTTTCAACGTTTTCGGTAAATTATTCATCATTTCGCTGGGTAACTCATTCCAATCCCTGACACCCTTACCTAAAAAAGAGAATCTTCCCACACCCTTGTGCCTGAAATCGAATGCCAGCTTGTGGTCATGGTCATCCTTATGACTGAAAGGAAAGGAAAAAAAAAGTTTAAAAAAATTGTATGGTCGATTTGCTGCACATTCTACCTCTGTCGTGGCTGGACGCACCGTTTAACGTGGAATGTGAACCGCGGAACGTCCTGGCACGCGTCATATGGCTAGGCAGTGCTCCAGCGGGGTTTGAGACGGGGACCCTGAACCTTGAGAGGAAGCGCCCAACCACTGTGCCGCCGACCGCTCTTGACACTAAACGTTACGTGCGAATGCATTGTACACTTAAGGAACATCGTTTGCAGCTCCCCACAGCTCGGACACAAATCACGTGACGGTGATAACGTCAGGAGGAGCGGAAGTGAGCGGCTGGCAGATACGACGGCTCGCGTCGCACGTGACTCGGGTCACGCACCCGCGGGTAGGCAGCCCAGCGGGTCTCCACGCTACGCAGGATGCCGCGTGCCCCCACTCCCAAACGGAGATCGCTCATCCAGCTACAGTGAGGTGGGGATCCACCAAGCGCGCAAAACGTTTGTCCGGTGGAGACGAGAATAGCGCGCACGAACAAAGATTTGCGGGTGTTTGCAGTTGTTCCGGCCGATGTCGGTACATCAAACAATTCGTCGTTAGTGCGCGTTCAGTGGAGATAGGTGAAACAACAGGAGCCCGTGTTCCGAAAAGTTTCAGTACTAGCAATTTAAAATCTGGAAATAATGTAACTATGGACTGGGGTAGTGAAAAGTCTTTACTGTTAATTGAATCATATTAATCAATGCCGCAGATATGGTAGAGCGGTCACAAATATTACCATAACAAAATCAAAAAGCACGATGTCTGGAGCGAAATTGCAACACATATGGGAACCACTATTGATGTTGTTAAGGGGAAAGTAAATTCTTTGATCTTCTCATTCAGAAGAGAAAAAGTTAATCAACAGAACTCGATGGTGACAGGAAAAGGTGTGTAATTTTATAAATTATTTTGCTTTATGTTTTCTATTATTATTTTGTTTCAAAGTATGTAGGGAAATAGAATAATTATCTTATTAAACCACTCCTATCATCTGTTCTTAAGTCATACAGCAGTCGCGTGAAAATTCTTCTTTTAAAAACTGTGATATCCAAAATTTAGATTTCCTTTCTTTTTTTAATAATGTCCTGTTCTTCTCTTAAAACAGACATAATTATCAAAACGCAGCACTGGCAATAAGCTTTCCTCTCGTAGCCATTTGGACACTGCAACTAGCAGTTGGAACGACGACAAATGTTCGCACACGAACTGTTGTTTGCGAATATTTGGTTGGTGGAGACAACAAGCCAAACCATCCGATTCCAAATACACAAACGTTTGCAAACTATGCGCGCTTGGTGGAGCCCAGGCTTAAAGCGTGTGTGGCCAAGAATAGCGAGACATGGCGACCCTTCATAGCGAACCTGGTGTTCCTCTGCCCGGGGCTTAAGTAAATTACCTACGGGAGTCGGTTATTGCAGTATCTTCACTCTTTTCTCCGGGCGGATTAATGATTCTCCAGTTCGCAGATCCGTTGTTCAGGTCGGCATATGACCTCAAGAAGTAAGAAGTAAATTAAAATCGTGGAGTAGCTAACAACCACTTTTTTTTGTCGAGATTGGAAATAACCTAAAAAAGGGATGTTGCTAACAATCAGAAATTGATGGAACGAAGTTGAATGAAGGCAAATATACAACATCTCTGGATTCCAGCACACCTGTCGCACTCACGTGAAGCGCCTGTCGTTGTTAGATTCTCACTCGGTTTAAAAAAAAAAATAAAAAAATAAAAAAAAATTGGGTCCCACGCTACATGAATGTGTTGTATTGTATTGTAGTGTATTGCCACAGAATGGGCCAGCTTGTCTCAGGAGAGGATAAAACCGCCTTATAACACCCTTCCTAAACGAATCAGTGCATATATCCAGGCCAGAGGGGGTGCAGCGTCACACTGACAAGTTGGATCATACTGCCAAGTTCAACGTGACTTTGACTGTACTTTGTAATCACTGAAATAACATCACATACCATGACAACCCGTGAAGCTTCATTTCGCTTCCCCATCCCCTTCAAGATGTCGGGTATTTACAAACAATTACACCTCCATCCTACGACATTAAAACTTTTTTCTCATCTGAATACCTATCAAGCTTACTCTTCTTGGCATTTATCTTCATTCCATTATGATCTGCCCAGCTATATATCCTACCCATATCCCTCTGTAGTCGTTCTCGTATTAATCCTATTGTATAACATGAAATCATTTGCAAACAACTGAACTTATGACTATAAACTATCTACACAACCATTCATTGGAATAATTAATTGCAATGGTCGTACTCCCATTTACACTTCTACCTCTTTTTATACTGCTTTTTCTACCCTAACTCTTTTCATTCTACCTTTAAAGAATTCGTTTACGCAGCAAGTCACTTCTTCATCAATTTCATGACTCAATCTGTCAAATGCCTTAGAAAGGTCTACTGCCCTCACTATAAGTTTGGCCATTTCATCCGAAATGTCTTGCATATACCCCACTAACTGAGAGTCACATGAATAATCTCTCGTATATCTATTTTAGTTATTTTAAAGCCATTTTCTTTCCTCACAGATATTTATGATGTGGTTGCACATTAGTAGGCCTACCTTCATTAATTAACCCACCACTGACGTCACACTGTTTGGTCTGTAATTTTCAACCCCACTCGTCTCCCCTCCTTTATGGACCGTTGCTGCTATCACATTTTTCCAGTCCTCTGGTAACCAGCAAGTCTCCATATTGAGCCAAAAAAGTACTTCATGGTTTGGCACTATCGCGTACCAACTATCTGTACTAATATTATCCCCACTGATTCCTGTACGCTTTACCTGTACCATACTCTCTGAAGTCCTTTAGTTTGCCCATTCCTACTTACACGGATAAGTTCCTATTAGGGTTCATATCATTAGGACAAGTCATATTTTTTTTTCTGCCCTCCTTTTTAAGCTGAAATGCTGAATTAAACAGTGATTCAACGTTTCTGATTGTATTTAAATGTATTTTATATAGCGTATAAATGAATATTCAGACCATATTCCTAGTTTGCACACCCGTGAAGACTACATTGCTCCAGTACGCCGGGAAAGTCTCCACGCTCACATACATTTATGGTGATATGGTCATATTTTGAGGAAAAATCTGGTAGTTTTTCTAATAATACCGGGAATTTCCAAGATATAGATGAGAAGAAATTAAGATAATTATTCACAGAACTGTACTTGTGCTATACAGGTGGGGAGGGGGGGGGGGAACTAATTTTCACCGTGGTCAGCAATCACCAGCCAAGAATTAAAGTTATGCATTATTGTCACGCTCTAAATGTAAACTTCCGCCCGCCTTTTAATCTCGACAATGCAGCAGCAGCATTCCTGTGTCGAGCCGCGTCAATCAATATCTCAATGAAATATCCTCAGTCATCGTTAAATGTGCAGTGGATCAGTGAGTAGACCTATCGGCATGCCGAAGATAAAATTTGCTGAAAGTGCGAAGTTACGTAAGGGAATTTAGAGAGGAGAGTTTTAGTACAGATGAAAGGGTTCGATTATGTAAATTATCTGAAATTAAAGTGACTTCAACAAAACGATTTAAAATTTAATTTCTCAATGGTGCAGCGAGTGCACGGAACCAAATTATGCCGTCTACATGAAAGCGACACTAATAGATAAAATAAATGATGTATGATTGAGCATGTTTTGATGTATAGTAAATTTAAATGTTTGGTCATATTTGGTCATTTTTATGTCATAATTACCCATTTTTAAGGTCATATTTGCCTGCATATTTATCTGATTTTTTTGGTCATAAAGATCCAAACCCTGGTTCCTAGTCTTACTCTCCTCCTTCCATTGCTGAATGATTGTTCTAGGAAACGATGTCCTCGGAAACTTCTTCTCCATCCTTATCCATTGTTGTCTGAAAACTTTGTCGCCCCTTGAGTTTTGTAACCCACCCATAGAAATTTCTGGTTACATCATTCAGTGCTCCTTGTGCACCCATAATGTTCTTCGTAGCACCATCTTTGGCTTCCCTCTTTGCTGCTTATGGCTTTACGCCTCGTCGACTTCGAGCTCATTAAATGCGAAAAGGTCTGGGTATAAGGAACGGGAAGGAATTCGGGTACGGCCTTTTTCAAGGAAGCATCCTCATATAGTGATTTGGGGAAACCATGGAGAATCCAGACCTGGATGGCCGGACGGGTATTCCAACCCACGTCCTCCCAAATCCGAGGCCTGAT
Organism: Vandiemenella viatica; assembly: GCA_031002005.1. Lineage (NCBI taxonomy): Eukaryota > Metazoa > Arthropoda > Insecta > Orthoptera > Morabidae > Vandiemenella > Vandiemenella viatica. Next base: position 10,766,420 of record CM061920.1, on the reverse strand, counting down.
CGTTACTGTTCGCCCACTACATTCGGTCTGTTTGGCGCTATTAATTCCCTATTTAGTTGTTTCAAGTGTTCCCTGTAGCCTCGCCGTATCTTAGATATATTGAATTCTCTTCTTCCCAACTTCTTTAGCCTTGTGAGGTGCCGTTACTGTGTGAATGTTTCTTGGGTTTCTTTATTCTTTATTTTGTAATGAATATTTTTCTCCGTTTCTGTGTAAAGTGTTCCTAACTCTTCTCCACTGTACTGGAGAGTTTTTCAATAGTTTTGCTAAGCATTGTTGCTAGAAACGGTTTAGTGCTTCTCTCTGGAACACGGATAATCTTTACATGATCAGTTGATATGATTGCTATTTCTACGCTCTTGTAAGTTCTCTGCATTTATTACCATATCGCGTTTATGAAACTGTATGATTTTAGTTGATGCCTGAACTTAGGGGTCTGTGGATTGTGGATTCTTCAGTGATGGACTGTCCTCGCTAAGTGAAACATTCCGAGCAAACACCGTTCATCCAGGTCGTCAGTACATTTACACCCCCCGCTAACGTAGAACGCAACAGGTTGTTCTCCTTACTTCTCCTGAGATCCATCCGTATAACTCATTGCTCATCCACACTAGTCTTTAACCACTTCCTCAAGAGTGGTGTGGTAGCTCAATTGCTAAGGGTCCTGCTTAGGCACTTATGCACTGATTTATTGACGGGGATCTCAGGCTCATCGAGTGTGTGGCATAATTTGTCTCAAGTGGCACAGTCGCCATCAGCATCATTGGGGACCAGCTGCAGTTTCATGGATTTGTTCTATGAGCTCTCCAGTGTTTCGGTTCTGCTGGTTACATACGATCATCCTACACCTGTTTCGTGCCTAAGAAAGTTTCATTGACCGTAACAGACTCCCAATTCCACATAGTCAACGGACCAATTGAAGACAAGGTCGCAACATTCCAGTTACTATTCCCATTCTGCTCCGTTTCTCGTTTGCTGCTTGTTGTGAGGTCATGTTCATCTTCTGTCACCATCGTGAATTGCCGAGTAATACTGGACACTGTTTTTTAAAACCTAGTCCGCTTAGTTATGGTTTCGACAATGTCGCATTTCACAGGGTTAATGAACTTCAAACAGTCATTCATTCGGATAGCCTTCAAGCTTGCGCCATACGGTTTTTTTCGAGCTCGGGCGGTAATTTAACATCTCTTAATATTATGCAGGAGCATTACTTTGCATCGTGAACTGTTGAGAGCAGGTATGAATCAAAGCCTACGGAAAGTTTTTATGAATCGCTTAGTGTTGTTACCGAGCGTACGATTAGTAACTAGAATACGGGAATAAATAATAATAATAATAAATAAGCAGCCAATAAACTGCTGACTACCATACGTCACGGCCAATCGCAAGCAGCCCTCTAAATAGTGAACACAAAAACTACCTCTACTGCATTCGTTTTTGGACGGTTTACCCAAAAGAAAAACACTTGTTTCTCTGGGTAATATCTGATATCTATTGCTACCAACCTGAACTTGCAATCCAAACGGACTTCTCCTTGGTTCTACCAATGCGTATTAATTCTTACTCACACTTTATTTATTTGTAAATGCTATCGATCACCAGTCACTTTACTTATCACTTAACTCTGATACTGCCTTCTGGTTCTACCTCACCGTTTGCAAGCTACATTTGATCTCTGTATTCTTACGTCATAATATCTTAGACTTCTCTGCTTTCGTGACACATACCAGTCAAACTGACTGGGGGTTACAGAGCAGGACACATTGAGTGGGTGAAAACCAAAATATTAGCACAACTTTATAGAAAGCCAAAGTAGTGAACCTGTTGAATTTTTTAAACACATCAGTAATTGATCAAAGATGTGGAAATGCGTGCTTGAGGATGAATTGAGTACCTGTACAAACTAATGTCCCTTTGCTATAGGGGGTATAATTCATTCATACTGTTAGGTTCTTCGGTGGTTTAATTAATATACTGATTAATTAAAATAATCCACCAGAATGTTATGTTGAAGATGTTTGTTTATTTTTTCAAAATAACAAGTCAGCTACATTTGTCACAAGCAAAGATACAATCCAGAGATACTAGCGCAGTCATTGGCAGATGCAAAGTGACTCTTTATATAAACTGACTGTAAACTCAACTGTTAACTAAACTGAAAACTAACTCTGTCCTTCTGCCGATTTGTTTATATAGGCTCTATCGAAATTGCGAGAATTCTTCAAAAGCTTCCGCCCAATATTTCTCGAACATTAACAATTACTCAAACAATTAAACATATTAAAAACAATCGGAATTAATACATAATCACTTAACATCATTACAAATAGTCAGAAATGGAAATTAATGATATTTAAACACAAAATTATTTACAGAAATCATTTCAAACTGTAGAAAATTGTTCTGTAGACATCGTAACTTGCATTAATACTTGGAATTACAAACATTTAAGCAATTCTCTTGTACAAATCGGTTCTTAAACATATTAAATGGCCTTTAAATAATTTCTTCTCATAAAATAAAGTCTATATACACTGATTTACAAAACAAACACACCAGATCATATTCAAGCAAACCTTAGCTCACTACGAATACTTTATACAGTACAATATTATTCAAAATTCAGGTATGAGGGCTGTTACAATACCATATATATAACTTTCGCTGTTGCTGTATATCTTCCGAAGTCTGATCTTAGGAGTACTTTAAAATCATTATTATGTTGTAAATTGTGATTTTACCTGTATTAATGGTAAGATTCCAAAAAAATCGTATTCAGGTTGGCGATATCACGCTTAATGCCACAATCAAATGAAAGATCTCTGGAATAGAATATATTATTAGCTCAAAAACCAAACAATCTATCCAAGTGTTCTTACAAACTGCAAATGGTTTGCAGCAGACTTCGCAGGCAGAAAAAACACGAAAATGATTGCAACAACAAGAGTGACGCAGCTGAAAGACCAGAAAAGGAATTAAATCTGCAGAGATGATACGTCCTGAAAACCGGGAAACACTGAATATTTATGTATAAAATCCACTGTGGGTAAGTGAGCCGCATCATCTCTACCAAAGCAGTCGACTAACTGAGACAAGTTTTTTTTTTAGTCTCTCGACTTCTTTGATCCAGTTCTCCTTCGCTTCCTATCCTGTGCTAACCTCTTCATTTCTACATACCCCTTACAACCCACGTCCACAATTATCTGCTTCATATATCCTAATCTCTGTCTTCCTCTACAGTTCTTACCTTTGACTGTTCACTCCACCAGCAAATTAACCAATCCGGCATGTCTCAAAATATGACCTACCAGCCTGTCTCTTCTTTCTGTAAGCTTCTTCCACAAGCTTCTTTCCTCACCCATCATTTCCAAAACTCGATTTCATTTCTTACCTGTCCACTTATTTTCAGCATTATTCAATTTTCTTTATTTCCGGTATTCCTAATGCTTCGCTGCCATAAAGTGCTGTGCTCCACACGTACAGTTTTAAAAAGTTCTTTCTGATTCATAAATCAATATCTGAAACTAAAAGATTTCTCTTTTTGTGAAGCCTCTTGTCACTACTGCTATTCTGCTTTTAACATCATTCTTGCTTCGGCCATCAGTTCTAATTTTATTTCCTAAGTAACAGGATTCACTTACTTCTCCTATTGCATGCGATGCAATTTCCTAAAAATTTTGAACATCTTGTACCACCTAAAAGATTTTTCTAAACCTAGAAATTCCATAAAAGTATCTTTGTTTTTCTTGATCCAGTCCCTAAAGTATTAATCTTACAGCCAGAATAACTTCTCTTGCACCACGGTTTTTCCTAAACCCACCTACTTCCTTTTCTACTATCCTTTCTAATCTTCTGTGTATAATTCTAGTCAGTAATGTTGAAGCCTGTGACGTTAGACTTATAGTGTGATGATTCTCACCTTTGTGAGCTTGCGCTTTCCTCGGAAGTATGAAGATGATTCTTTGTTAAAATCAGTTTGGATCTTTCCCGTTTCGTAAAGGTTTGATATCACTTTGAATAGTCTTTGCGTTCCTTCTTCTCCTACGGATTTCAGAATTCAGTAGGAATCTCATCAATCCCAAATGCCTTATTTGATTTCAAGTCTTTCAAAGTGCTATCGAATTAAAACAGGATATCCGAAGTCATCAATGTTTACACCGTCTTCTTTTTCAATACACTGTCGTTCAAATCATTCCTTCATACAATTTTTCTATGTATTCCTTCCATTGGTTAGCTCTATCTTTTGAGCATAAAAGAGATTTCCTGTCAGCAGCTTTAATGTTTATAGATTTTTTCTTCATTTTTACAAAGTTCTGTTTAATCCTTGTATAGGTCTTACCTACTTTACCTACGACCATTTCCTTTTCTACTTTTTCTCGCTTTCCCAGCAGCCACGTTTTTCTTTCTTCTTGCATTTCCTGTTTATTTGTTTTCAAAAATGTTTGTATCACTCTCTTTCTGCTTAATCTTGAGCTTTTTATGCCTTCCTCGTCCGATACTGCAATTTCTTCTGTGTTCAGAGCTTTTCTGGCAGCTTTTTCCTAAAGCGTAATGTTTCTTTACAAGCTTTGATTATTTCTCTCTGCAGTGCATTGCATTCTTCCTCAGTTTCATAGATATTTCTTAGACCCACATCTCTGCCAAAAAATTTGTTATTGTAGATTGTTTCAATTTTTACACTTCCAGCCTACTTTTCCTGTACCGCTTCCTTATTTTTTTGAATTTGAACGTGCATTTCATAACCATCAGAATGTGGTAAGAGTCTATGTCAGTTCCTGGGTATGCTTTGCAGTCTAGAAATTGATTTCTGAATCTGTGTTTGAACATGATATAATTTAGCTGGTATGTACCTGTATCCTCTGGACGTATCCAGGTGTGTAACCTTCGTGCATTGATTGTTAAATAGTGTGTATGACACGATAAGTTTATATTTTTCATAAAATATCTATTTTATTGAGTTGGCTGTTAAGATGTCTAGTTACATTTCATTCCTGACGTTCTGAAGTCTGACGTGTATTCTTAATGGGCTGATTTTGATGATACTTGCAGGATTACTTTTAATATTGTTTCACAGAATTTTTTGTCGCTATATTTAGTAAATTCTAGCGATATTCTTAAATATCTTATGTCTATAGAAAAATATTTGGTGATTTTTAGTGATATTGAACAGTGTAGAGTTTAGATTTTTTTTTTTTTTTTGCTGTTGTCAGTCTTTCGACTGGTTTGATGCAATCCTCCATCCTTTCCTATCCTGTACTAACCTCTTCATTTCTACATACCCCTTACAGCCCACGTCCTCAATTATCTGTTTCATATATTCTAATCTCTGTCTTCCTGTACAGTTCTTACCTTCGACGGTTCCTTCCACTAACAAATTAACCAATCCAGCATGTCTTAAAATATGACCTACCTGCCTGTCTCTTCTTTCCGTAAGCTTCTTCCACAAACATCTTTTCTCACCCATCATTTCCAAAACTCGTTCATTTCTTACTTTGTCTGTCCACTTAATTTTCAGCATTCTTCAGTAGCACCACATTTCAAATGCTTCAAATTTCTGTATTTCCGGTATTCCTAAAGTCCATGTTTCGTTGTATTGGCATACAATACAATCATGTTTGGTATAAAACTTTGTCAGGTATCGCAGACTAAAGACAATGACAGAAAAAAGCTTTGACCGAACAGCCGACCAGTCTCTCCGTTTCCGAGATGCTCGTTCCCAGGTGCCGCGCCCACAAACCGCTGGCTCGTAATTTAAGGGAATTTCGTGACCTGTGCTTAGAAATCTGTGTCAGATACCTCTGGAAGCCTACCAAGGACTTGTAGAATCCATGTTGCGCCGAACCACTGCTGTATTGCGTGCGAAAGCTGGACCAATACGGTAGCAAGCAGGTGGTCGTAACGTTTTGGCTGCTCAGTGTATAACGTACGTGACAGCGTGGCTTGTATGCGGGAGTACCGAGGCGAAGTCGTTTCTCTCGCCTCCGATATGGCTGTTCCAACTTCCACTTTTGCTTAATCGCGCGTGGGATATCGAAAGTATAAATCACCCCGAAGCAGACTTGGCCGAGCCGCTCATCTGACGCTACAGGTTTGTCTCAAGGTGACCAGTTTGTTAAACGCGATCGGCTGATTTGTTAATGCCTCTCGCAGCGAAGGCTATCCGCGGGAATCTGGAATTTTCTTAAAGCCTCGACATGTGAAATTTAGGAACAGGTTTTGTGTCTTAAAGTAGGGACGCTTGTCGTGGATCCGCGCCTTGTTGAGGAGGTCTTGGTGGGCCGCCACTGTGCAAAGTAGTTCGCTTAGCCATTACCATTGACACAGAGAACCATCCACTTGCTCCAACACTGTAGAAGATAGCAGTGTTTCCATTATGTTCGTAATTACTAGAGAGCGTATAGTATGCATTTGCAAGTTTGCATATTAAGCTCATTTTCATCGCTTATTGCATATTTTACCCAAAACCTACTGATGATGCATATTTTCGCTATATTTACAATATTTTTCGGTAGTGTACCTTGTTTAATCATATGAGCTATGCCAGGACGCTCCATGCTTCGGATTCCACGTTAAACTGTAGGTCCCAGAGGAATAGAACTGACCATCCTACCTCTGACACAATGGCTTAGTATGCCTCCTTCGGGAGGATCCAACCAACCTTCGGGTTGTGGACTAAGTTAAGTTTTTTTTTTACCTAGTTAATAGATAAAATCTTACGTTGTAGCCAGCAAAACCTACTAGCAGCACAGCTCTTAGACTACAACAACTCGCTGAAGAACTACGACCCACGTTTGGAAATTTAAATAAAATTTCATCAACAAAGAAAGCGCTTCTTAAGGCACGTTCTCGTAAAAAATTGTCAAATGTGCCTTTACCTCCGGAACCAGTGGTAACTCGATGGGCGTCGTATGTTGAAGCTGTACTGTTTTACAGTGAATATTTTGAGGCCATTAAAGGTGTAGTAAACGACTTTGATAGTTGAGAGGCTATGACAGTTTGTAAGTACAAGGAAGCATTTAACAATTCTGGTATTAAAACCACAGCTGTTACTAGCATTCGTTTTACCCACATACAGTGACGGATCCAGGATTTTGGTTTGGTTTGGGGGTGGGGGGCTAGGATTTGGTTTGGGGTGGGGGGTGGGGGTTGGGGGGGCTTGACTCAAGGAGGGGGTGCCGACAGAAATCTCATTATTCCAGATTGCCGCCCTCATACAAACAGTAGAGGGGGAAAAAAACCTAGCCCCCCCCCCCCCGGATCCGCCACTGCCCACATACCTTCGAGTATTAAAAAACTTGAAACTGAAGATTTGACGTTGACTGAATCTATTCAATTAATGGATAAAATTCGCATTGCCAGAGGTATTCCTGTGTAAGTTCGAAAATATTTTGAACAATAAACCAGGCTTTGAATTTTTTTTGCCAAATTGATAGTTTTAGTAATGGGACGAGTGAACTTTTTCCAGAAACAATGACTGCTAACACAGCACCCAATTTCAAACACTGCCCAGTTACATCAGTGAATGTGGAACGGACCATACCCACTTATAAGAATATTATGAGAGACTGAGGAAACAATCTTACTAATGTATATTTGGAACAATACCCGATTGTTTAAGTTTACAAAAAAGTTAAATAATTGTTAACTATCGAATTTATAAACGTGTTATTCAACTACTTACTAACTGCATGCTGATTTTTAAATAAATAAATCTAAAAATTACTATTTTTATATTATATATTGTTGCATATTTTGACACTTCTTGACACTTTTCGTGCATATTTTAAGCATTTTTCACGCATATTTGCATGCGTATTTCTAGCTTTTTGTGTTACATATAACCCGGTCTCTAATAGTTACATAATACCGTGTTGTCAGGATTCCGTAATTACACAACGAAAGACAGAAGGAACCCTTGCAGATTCGCCCATTTGTCCGTCCGTCATAGATTCAGAGTCCTTTACTGAGAAATCTATGACTGCTAATCTTAACGCCATCATAACATAAAATTTTGAAAGATTTGGAAAGAAATAAGATATGGGAAGAGAAAATTATGGAAAGCGAGATCTTAAGAAAGAACGTATTAAGTTTGGAGGGATTTCAAGGCAGAAGTAGAAAGAAATCTGCTCCGCAGTGGTTTGAGAAGAGAAGGAAGAAAAGTAGTAAAATGACGGAAGAATGTTGGATTGAAGAGGAGAACACACTAAAACAAAGGATGAAGAATTGAAATTGGAACGTGGTCCCAGAAGGCCTTATTGGAAAGAAGAAGAAAATTTCAAGTGGGTGAAAATAATATTAAGAGATTTAGTGGATTGTTGCACGGTTTTTTACCCATGTGAAAGGCTTTTGATAGAGTGCAATGGGTGAAGTTAATGGATATTCTAAAAAATAAAGGCATTGATTGGAAGAAAGAAGATTATACATCGAACAAGGAGTGAGAGTGGGAAATGATCTTGCAGAAGATGGAAACATTAGAAGAAGTGTAAGAGGGATATTGTCTGTCACCCATATTATTTAACATATATTTGGAGGAAATTATAAAAAAAATTTAAGACGTAAAGGAGGAGTATGTTTGGGTGGATGTAGGATTAGCTGCATAAGATTTGCTGATGACATGGTTTTGCTGGCGGAAAGTGTCAAGATACTCAGAACAATGTTAGAGGCTTAAGACAAAGGAAGTAAGGAATTCGGAATGAAAATCAATAGGAATAAAGTTAAATTTCTGATGGTGAGAAGGAGTAAGAAAGAAATGATGATAAAGCTACAAGTACAAGTAATTGAACAAGTGGGGTCCTTCAAATATTTCGGGAGTATTGTGAGTGGTGATATGAGTTGCAGGAAGGAGGTGAAAACTAGAATAGCAATGGCAAAGGAAGCTTTCAATCGAAAGAAAAATTCATTATGCGGAAGGCTGGATAAAACTCGATAAATGTTTTGTATGGAGTGTAGGACTATATGGGGCGGAAACGTGGACGCTACGCAGAGAAGATGTAAAGAGGTTGGAAGCTTTATAAATGTGGATATGGAGGAGGATGGAGAGAATAAGTTGGAAAGATAAAGTAAGGAACGATGAGGTGCTGGAACGAGTAGGAGAGGAAAGGTCCTTTATAAAAAACAATAAGGAACAGAAAAAAGAATTGAATTGGTCATGTGTTGAGGAATGAGTGTCTGCTTAAAACCGCCCTGGAGGGTATCGTAAATGGAGAGGAAAGAAGAGGTCGATGAAGAAAGAACATGCTTGATGACATTGTGATAAATGGAAAATATATAGAGACAAAGAGACTGGCGGAACAAAGTTGTTGTTTTTTTTTTAATAATTTTATTTTTTAATTTTTTTTTTTTTTTTTTATACTGCTTTACGTCTTTCAACAGCGAGGTCTTTAGAGACGGTAAAGGATGGGGGTAAGGAATGGGAAGGAATTCGGCCATGGCCTTTTTAAGGAAGCATCCCGGCATTTGCCTGGAGTGATTTGGGAATCCGTGGAAAACCCAAATCTGGATGCCCGGACAGGGATTCGAACCGCCGTCCTCCCGAATGCGAGGCCAGAACGCCAATCGTTACACCACCACGCTCGGTCGGAACAAAGGGAGGCATGGAAGGCTTTCACTGTGCATGGGCCTGCTGAATAGCAGAAAACACATGATGATGATGACGATGATGGTAGTGGAGCTGAAGAAAAGATTTCCTTTAGACAATCATCATGGGTACCAAATAAAAGCTACGTACCCGCCGACCCCAAAATGGTCTGATTTTCCATCTTGTTCTAAGATTTGTGACAGTTTTCGACAAAAACCATTAAAAGAATACCATTCACTCCTCTCCAACAGACCACGAAATTGTTTCAAAATATACTGAGATATACCGCCTCTTAAAGTCTGCAGCGATCTTTCTGGTATTTATGATATTCGCAAAACAACTAAATGAGTAATTTTAAAATCTTTCATACTTCAGTACATAACTTTTTCGTCAAAATATCATTGTTCTTCTGATCCGTATCCGTTCCAGATGTCGACAACCATCTTGGCTGTCTTGCAGGTACGGGTCTCAGATTTTTTTACCACGGAGTTCTTCTGCTACCAGCTCTTCTGTTTCCTGGTATTTTCCGCTGCAGAGTGAACTGTAGGAGTTTTTAACGGCTATTAATCGTCACAATATGATCAAGGCGCTGTAGTTTCCATGGAGGTCAATATTCGCGAATCCTTATTCATTCTTCCGAGCACTTCAGCATTTATCACGTTATCTGTCGACGGTATCTTCAACTTTATTCGATAGAGTCACATTTCAAAAGCCTTTAACTATTTACTGACTGTTTCTGATAACTTACACGTTTCAACGCTAAACAGGAGGAAAGAGAACACGTAGCAACGCAGGAATCTCATCTTTATCGTCATTGAATCCCCGTCCGGGCATCCAGATTTGGGTTTTCCATGGTTTCCCAAATCACTCCAGGCAAATGCCGGGATGCTTCCTTAAAAAGGCCATGGCCGAATTCCTTCCCATTCCTTTCCCGTCTCTAAAGACCTCGCTGTTGAGAGACGTAAAGCAGTTTAAAAAAAATATCGTCATTGATAATTTACGACTTTTAAAAAGATTGTTCGTTTAATTGAGGGTAGCCCTGACTTTTCCATTACGTTACCTTATCAGATGGATCCCATTGACTACCTACTGTAGTGGCAAGGTACGTATAACTGGATGCATATTCACTAGTCTTGTGATTCATCATAAAATGAAGTTGGGATTTGTTTTCTCTCCAGAGATCATTACTTTTGTCTTATTTATATTGATATCAAGTCCGTATTCGTGGCTGCTTTGCGATACTATATCCGTAATCCATATGTCCTTAGTAAACTTTCCTGACTGTCTGCAACAATGACTGTGTCGTCCACAAAACGAATGCTGTTTATCCAGTCTCCATTTATCATTCAATGTAATGAATCAGGTAGTAGACATGTCGGTGAAAAAACGTTTTGAAAATGTTCAAAATCAACAATGATTTTCTTCAACTCATATTTTAATATTTGTTTTGTATATGTATATATGTTACACTCAAAGACCGGAAATGCTCACTGAGCGAAAAAAACGACCATAACGCGTTGTTGCTTATCACTATCTAACTCTTTGTGTTTATGACGAACAGATCCAGGGTGCACTGAATGTATATGATTCTTCTTACGTGTCGCCTTACAAGGCAAAAAAAAGAGAAGAAAAAAATGTGATTCGTCATGTGTGGAGGAGAATGTGTGGAGAATGTGACCTGTACCAGACGTTAATTTCGTGTTGTGGCCTTTTTGAATTAGGCACAACGCGTGCTGGCTGTTTCTTGTAAGTGCTATAACGCGAGTAACGTGCTGTCGCCGTTTTTTTTTTAAAAAAAAGGAACACGCACTACGCGTTTTCTTTGCTCGAGAAGTGTATGAGCGTCTTAGGTCTTTGAGCATAGCATACACAATGGGTCAGAAAATTTCACAAAAGACATGAGATTTACTTAAAAATCACTTGTGCTTAGAATTTTTTTTACAATTTTTCTTTTGAATCAGTTGACTTTAACAGAGAATCGGGGTGTGGAATATTCTTCTGACGGGTTTCATTTTCATAGTTTATAGTCGCCATCAGTTTTCGTCGAGAGGAGCGACGTAGTTACGAAACGTAATATAACGTTCGGTAAATGTGTGTTTTTGATTGTGTGTGGGAAGTGTTTGTTTGTGCTGGGTAAGCCGTGTGCCAATTGAACAATGCACACCTTGCTGAGTGCGACAGGTAAGTTGCCATCTCACCGCGCATTGTCTCAAACAGTTTGTTACACCAGCTCAAACAATTACAGGTGTGCTACCTGTTGACCTGTTGCGCATGAAATCTGCTTTGCTTTGCCAACGTGAGTGATGGAAACCGAATGTTTCCGCGCGGTACTGTGACGAAACTATGACTAGCTCCATCATCGCTGGATAAAGATTTCTGAAGCTCTTTTTAAAATAATATAAATCTGTAAAGGGGTTGCGTCGGTCTGAATGTTTACAATGGCATGACGCGAAAACTAAGACACCAATTTCGATGGAGTTTCACTGTTTTAAAGCTTATGATCCAGCTTGAAATCTGCGGTATGGCCCTGCGCCAGCGGAGAACACAGCTACTAATAACTAGAGATCCGATCTTAAGGACAAGTCATATTTTTTTTCCTGTCTTCTTTTTGAGCTGAAATGCTGAATTAAACACTGATTCAACGTTTCTGATTGTATTTAACTGTATTTTATACAGCATATAAATGGATATTGAGGCCATTTTCCTAGTTTTGTTCCTATTACGATAATATTTATGAAAGTGATTTGCTGGGTAGAAGAATTTTTAAAAGGTAGAAAACAGAAAAATAGGGTACGAAATCCGGTATCAAAGGAAATGGAAGTAAAAACAGGAGTGCCGAAGGTAGCGTATAGGGACCATTGCTATTCATTATTCTAATGAATAATTGTGTTGATTGTTTACTATCTGAAATTAGATTCTATACAGATGACATAATGCAGTATAAAAGGATCAAAACGATAGAGGACTGTAAACAGTTGCAGGGTGATCTGGACAGGATATCTAGTTGCGTTGGTAAACATGGGATGAAGATAAATGCAAAGAAGAGTCAGCTAATTAGATACACAAATAAAAATCAAAAGGTTAATTATGAATATAAGGTGGGGAAAGAATTGCTTGCTGAAGACTTGAAATGTAAATATCTTGGCATTACATTTGATAACAAGCTTAACTGGGCAGGACACATTGGACAGGTGGTAGGAAAAGGTTTCAAAATCCTGCACTTGTTGGAGAGAGTGATGAGGGGATGAACGAGGGAGGAAAAGGAATTGGGTTAAAAAACTTTGGTCAGACCATTGCTCGAATATGGTAGTGTAGTATGGGACCCTCTTTTTGAGTATCAAATACAGGAGCTGGAGAAGGTGCAAAGAAGGACTGCTAGATTTGTTTCTGGAAATTATCGCAGAATGCAATCAGTGACAGATATGATAAACGAGCTGGAATGGGATTCATTGCAAGACAGGAGGAGAATGAGGACGGTCATGGGAATGTACAGGGCGTATACTGGCGATGAGGCATGGAAAGATATTGCAGTAGGTATGAAAAGTAGTTCATGGAAGGGAAAAGATGACCATGACTACAAGCTGACACTCGGTTTCAGGCACAAGGGTGTGGGAAGATTTTCTTTTTTTAGGTAAGGGTGTCAGGGATTGGAATGAGTTACCAAAGGGAATGATGAATAACTTACCTAAAACGTTAAAAGAATTTAAAGTTAAAATTTGTAGAGGGCAAATGTAGGTGGGTGCAGGATAGGGTGAAGTTGGGTGTGTATGAAAATTGCCACCGGAGCGTATGCTCCATTGGAATTAAATTAAATATTTTGAGGAAAAATCTGGTATTTTTTTTAATAGTAGCGGGAATTCACTAGATAAATATGAGAAGAAATTAATTATTCATGAACTGCACTCCTATTATAGAATTGAGGATAAACCAAATACGTCAGAAATCATCAGCCAGGAATAAAAGTTGTGCATTATTGTCACTCTCTAAACGTTAATGTTCCGCCCGCCTTTTAATCTCTACAATGTAGCAGCAGCATGGCTGTGTCGATCCACGTCAATCAATGTCTCAATGAAAATTGTGTGAAATTAAAGTGACTTCAATAACAAGTTTTAAAATTTAATCTCTCAGTGCTGCAGTGAGTGCACGGAAGCAAATTATGCTGTCTACGTGAAACATTTAAATGTTTGGTCACATTTTGTAATTTTTAGGTCATATTTAGCCGGTTTTAAGGTCATATTTGTCTGCATATGTCTCTGTTTTTCTGGTTCTAAAGATTCGAACCCTACTAATAACTATTCGCTTGTACCGAGAACATACAGGCGCCACGGATCACAATGCACCTCAGATGAACACTCCTATGCGAGATACCCACCAAAGACCACTTTACAGCCCAGATAAACTCTCCATCCTTACGAATTCCGTAATTTTTTAATTTTTAATTTTTTTGCTGTCATCAGTCTGTCGAATGGTTTGACGCAATCCTCCATCCCTTCCTATCTTGTGCTAACCTCTTCATCTCTACATACACCTTACAACCCATGTCCTCAATCATCTGATTCGTTTATTCCAATGTCTGCAGTTCTTACCTTCGACTGTTCCCTCCACTAACAAATTAACCAACTCTGCATGTCTCAAAATATGATCTACCAGCCTGTCTCTTATTTCTGTAAGCTTCTTCCACAAACTTCTTTCCTCACCCATCATTTCCAAAACTCGTTCATTTCTTAGTTTGTCTGTCCACTTAATTTTCAGCATCCTTCTTTAGCACCACATTTCAAATGCTTCAATTTTCCTTCTGTCTGGCATTCCTAAAGTCCATGCTTCGCTGCCATAAATTGCTGTGCTCCACACACGGAGTTTTAAAAAGTTTTTTCTGAACCCAAGATCAATATTTGAAAGTGAAAGATTTCTCTTTTTCACGAAAGCTTTTTTTGTATGTGTTATTCTGCTTTTAACATAATTCCTGCTTCGGCCATCGGTTGTAATTTTACTTAATAAGTAGCAAAATTCACTTACTTCTTTTTGCATCTAACCCTATTTTTATATTTAATCTACTATTATTGGTATCATTTCATCACTTTAGTCTTGCTATGGTTTATATTCAGTCCAAAATGTTCCTTCAGTATTTTGTTAATGACTTCTCAATATCCTTAGCCTGTTCTGCTAACAAGATAATGTCATCAGTAAATCGTATCATACTGATTTTTTTTCCTTTAACAGTTATGCCATATTCAAATCTTTCTTTCACTTGCTTTATTCTTCTTCTCAAAGAAATAGAGAATTGATGGGGATACACTACAACATTGTCTCACACCATTTTTTAACTAATGCTTGTCTCTGATGATTCTCTACTTTGATTATAGCTACTCGATTCTTAAAGATTATAAAGTATTCTTATTTCTCGGTGGTTTAGATCCGACTTCTTTAAAATTTGGAACATCTTGTCCCGGCTAAAATTTTCAAAAGCTTTTTCTAAATCAAAGAATGTCACAAAAGTATCTTTGTTTTTCTTGATCCACCCTTCAAGTATTAATCTTAAAGCCGGAATTGCTTCCCTCATAGACCACGATTTTTCCTAAACCCAAACTGATCTTCACCTGCTATCCCTTTAACTACAATTTTCTTTCTTCCGTAATTATTGTTTTTGAATATTTATTTATTTATGTTTTTTAAGCATAGTATATTAGAATAAAAGTAAAACGTTAATGACGAAAAATTTCTTTCTTAATTTATGATTCTACCGGATTGGAGACCTTAATCTTTAAAACGGTACGATTTAGGTTAGATATCGAAGGAGATAAATGGATTGTAATAAAAAACACGTTTAAGGGTCGAATTCCAAAAAAATTCCTTTCATGAAATATGGTGTGACCAAACCGGACACCTTGGTCTTAAAACTGATACCTCATTTATCAATTTCGGTTAAGCATCAAGCGAAGTAACAAACATTTTTTTTTGTTTTTGTTTTTAGAAATGATGATATTTTTTGCCCCTTAAATGGCGAATTTGTAAAAAGTTTACTTCTTAAAAATATGATGTGACGAAAGTGGAGACTTTAATCTTTTAAGTTATACCTCATTCCGCTTAGGTGTCAAGAGAGATAAATGACTCAAGACACACACACACACACACACAAAGGTTATGGAAACAGTGATACTTGTGCCCTTTAAGGATCAAAATCCGAGAAATTTCTTTCTTAAAACCTGATGCGACCAAACCGAAGATCTTAATCTTTAAAATGATACATCGTTTACTGATTTTGTGTAGGTATCAATGGATATTAATGTTTCGCGTGAAGAAAAATATAGTTTTTTAAAAATATTTTTGCCTCTTAAGCGTCGAATTCCAAAAAATTCCTTTCTTAAAATATAAGACCAAAGTGAAGATCATGACACCTCATTCATAGATTTTTGTTAAGTATGAAGGGAGATAATGGCTAGTGACAAAAAAACACCTTACAGAAATAATATATATGATGTACGGAAGCGAAAAGTTGACCACGACCACAAGCTGGCACTCGACTTCAGGCATCAGGGAGTGAGAACATTATGTTCTGTAGGTATGGGAGTCACGGATAGGAATAAGTTACTTCGGAAAATTATGAACGATTTATCGAAAACACTGAATCGATCTAAAATTAAAATCGTAAAGGGGAAAAAGCAGATGAGTGGAAAAATTGTGGGGAAAAAAAAAAACCAAGGAAATGAGAAAATATTCATTCAGGAAAATTTCAACGGTACATTAGGTAAATAATTACGCAAACGTGTATAAGATATTCAGAATAAGAATGATACGATAAGAGGATTTGTTACAAAATAAGAAAAGAAATCACCCCAAACTGCAACAAGAAAACTTATGAAATAATAATAATAAAATAAAAGAAACAAAGAAGAAACTGTTACCTCAAAAGGAATAGACATAAATCTGAAAACAGTACTCAGAAAGATGAAAGTAATTTTACCATCTCATTTATTATTATCTACAAACAAATCAGACACCCAGCGACTTAAATAGTATTAGCGAAAAATGAAGAAAACCTATGACTCCAATCCCTGTGGCTGTATCCACCCTCACGAAATGATATAATACAAGGTAGAGTTGTAGCAAGCCGTATGTATTCGTTACTGAGTGACGAGCACATAGCCTGACTCCAAGTACAGAAACGTTACTCACAAATTCGTTTCGTTACTTGCATTTGCCGTATGGCTGTCAGTTTTGTTCGATAAACGAACAAATACGACGCATCGTGCGGGAACTGCAACTGTTCGCCCAGCGACTAAATGAATCTGAACTAGAGAATGAACATTTGATCATCGTGCGTCGCGTATTTCTGAGAATTTTTATTTGAATTTGTTCGTTACCAAGGTAAACTTTTAAGTACAGTCGTGTTGCGCATGCATTACTTTAATATAATTAATATTGTTTACTGTTAAACGTTGAAATTTTTAACGAGGTAAGTACGAGTAATTTTGACAACATAAAGAGTTGTTTTGTAGTTTTGCTTTTGTTTAACATTAAAATTTACAGTGTATAATTTGTAAATAGAAAATTGGGATAGATAATTTGACATGCTTATTGTTTTTATATGTATATATATATCATACATTAGTGAGATTTTATTCATTTCAAACATTCATGAAGTGTGTTTATTTTAAAATGCGATATTCTAACTTTTATCCTATTTCACTGCGTGAATTTTACCTAAACTTACTTCACTAAATGAACAACTCTCTTAAACTTTACAAAGTACAAATTAAGTCTCCCCGTAACACGACTCGATGCGATGCTTCATGGTAGCACTCGATTGCACCAAAAGTAACGAGTAACGATTCTATCGTAGCGAGTTCTGATTGGTTTAGTAACGAATACATACGGGTACATAATCTCTCGTTACTTTTTTAAATTTAATTGCAATTGAGTGCACGATCCGGTGGCAATTTCCCTTCGCACCCATTTTCCCCCTTTTCTGCACACACCTACATTTGCCCTCTACAAACTTCAAATTCTTTGAACGTTTTTGGTAAATTATTCTTCATTTCTCTTGGTAACTTATTCCAATCCCTGACACCCTTACCTAAAAAAGAGAATCTTCCCACACCCTTGTGCCTGAAATCGAGTGCCAGCTTGTAGTCATGGTCACCTTTTCCCTTCCATGCGTTACTTTTAATTCTTACACCAATATCTTTCCACGCCTCATCACCAATATACGGCTTGTACACTCCCATGATTCTCTTCACCTTCCTCCTGTCTTCCAATGAATCCCATTCCAGCTCTTTTATTATATCTGTTGCTGATTGCATTGTGCGGTAATTTCCAGAAACAAATCTAGCAGCCCTTTTTTGCACCCTCTCCAACTCCTGTATATGATACTCAAAATGTGGTTCCCATCATATTGAAGCAATTGTCTGACCAAAGTTTTGTAACCCAATTCCTTTACTTCCCCTCATTACTCTCTCCAACAAGTGCAGGATTTTGAAACCTTTTCCTACTACCTGTCCAATGCATCCTGGCCAATTAAGCTTGTTATCAAATGTAATGCCAAGATATTTACATTTCACATGTTCAACAAGCAATTCTTTCCCTACTGTATAAGCATAACAAACCTTTAATTTTTTAGCTGTGTATCTAATAAGCTGACTCTTCTTTGCATTTATCTCCATCCCATGTTTACCAACCCAACTAGATGTCCTGTCCAAAACACCCTGGAGCTATAATACAAAGGCAGGCATAACGTCAATACTAAATGTTACAGCAAGTGTAGGTATGTCTTCCCTAACCTTGTGCACTATATTTTCTGCGGTTGTGTTGCTCTGCTTCTGGTCTGGGTGAAGGCAGCACATGGAGTGTCTGTCCCTTGTTAGGTGCTGGAAGGCTGTGACGGGCGGGCAGACAGTGGGTGCGGAGGGTGTACGAAGTCAACACGTGTCGCGCGCTTTGTGGTCGGCGTGGTCAGTGTGGAGAGCGGCTGGGTGTCCAGCTGGAGTGCAGGTGACGAGTGGTCACCTGGTTTGATGCCCGGCGGGGCGCCTCACCTGGAACTGTCCACTCTGTCACGCCCACCACCGGCTCCGAGCAACACATTTTACACCATTTACAGCCTCCAAGCGGCGGCTTCTCAGCGAGTGAAGTGGCTGAGCGATAAAGCTCTGGCTTCGCATTAGGGGTGACGGGCATCCAGATTTGGGTTTCCCATGGTTTTCTCAAATCACTCCAGTCGAATCCCAAGATGCTTCCTTCAAAAGTAGATGGCCGAATTCGTTCCCGTTCCTTGTCCCCAATCCAATCCCGACTCTAATGACCTCGTAGTTGACAGGTCGTAAAGGCATATTTTAAAAAAAAAAAACATAATTGCGAGGTTCTCCGGTTCTAATACGGCTTCGGACATCAAACTACTGTTTTAAATGATTCCGAAAGCTTCCGCGGTCACTGCATGAACTATCTTGGTTCTCCGGGTAAGGCCTGTAAGGAAACAAGTTTCCTTTCTTATACATCTCTGATCAACAAACTGTGATTATGTATTTGTATTCTTTGTTAATTATTATCTTCTTATGGAGTTGATTAATTGGAGACTGAAGAGAAGCATTTTTCAATATTAAGAAAGAAAGTTTGAGATTTGTGTTGCTGTACGCTAGAAAAACAATAAATTTTTAAATTAATAATAGATTTTAATTATTAAATATTAATGTTCTTGAAACCTATAAGCGGAGAGATACATAGAATAACCACAAAAAGAGGCAAGTTCATAAGCCGCATCGATTTATTTAAACCTAAATTTTCTGCCTTCGTGCAGTCCTTTGACGAAAGCTACATCGCCAAGCGTTTGACAGAGTGAGCCATAAAATGGTAGTAAATAAGGTAAAAACTATTGGAGTGAATTAGAAAGTGATTTGCTGGGTAGAAGAATTTTTAAAAGGTAGAAAACAGAAAGTTAGGGTAGGAAATGTAGTATCAAAAGAAGTATAAGTAAAAATGGGAGTGCCACAGGGTACCACTGGGACCATTGCTATTCATTATTCTAATGAATGGTTGTATGGATTGTTTAATATCTGAAATTAGGTTGTTTCCAGACGACATAATACTATATAAAAGTATCAAAACGATTGAGGACTGTAAACAGTTGCAAGGTGATCTGGACAGGTTATCTAGTTGGGTTGGTAAACATGGGATGAAGATAAATGCAAAGAAGAGTCAGCTTATTAGATACAGAAATAAAAAACAAAAGGTTAATTATGAATGTAAGGTGGGAAAAGAATTGCTTGCTGAAGACTTGAAATGTAAATATCTTGGCATTACATTTGATAACAAGCTTAACTGGGCAGGACACATTGGACAGGTGGTAGGAAAAGGTTTAAAAATTCTGCACTTGTTTGAGAGAGTTGTAGCATATCCACTAGCCCCGAATATATATTTAGATGTATATATATTATAATATTAAAATAAATGTATGAATATGCATTGTAAGCAATTGTATTTATGCTCACGGAAATCACAGACGATGCTAAGCATGTAAAAAAGGGTAGTATAAGTGATACTAACATCTATGGTTCTGAGTGTATAGAGGTGTGGACTCTCTGGCCGTGAGCGGGAGTGAGAGGTCGTGCGCCAAAGTTGTGGCGGCGATCTAATATTTGTGTTATTTTCAATTGTAGTTTTGGTTGTTAAGAGCAGTAATCGGGCTTTAATCAATAAAATAGCAAATTATTGACTGTATGAAGTTAAGACGTCTTATTTGTATAATAAGAACCTTTGAATGGAACTAAGTAGCTCCTCTGTCCGCGTACGTGGGTTGAATGGCGGTATTTAAGGGCCAAACCGTCTAAAAACCTGTGGAATTTAATTAGTGATACAAATTAATAATATAGAGGAGTATTACAGAGTGATGAGGGCATGTACGGGAGAAGTAAAGGAATTGGGTTACAAAACTTTGGTAAGACCATTGCTCGAATATGGTAGTGTAGTATGGGACCCTCATTTTACGTATCAAATACAGGAGTTGGAGAAGATGCAAAAAAGGACTCCTAGATTTGTTTCTGGAAATTACCGCCGAACGCAATCAGTGACAGATATGATAAAGGAGCTGGAATGGGATTCATTGCAAGACAGGAGGTGGATGAGGAGGGTCATGGGAATGTACAGGGCGTATACTGGCGATGAGGCATGGAAAGATATTGCAATAGGTATGAAAAGTAGTGCATGGAAGGAAAAAGATGACCATGACCACAAGCTGACACTCGATTTCAGGCACAAGGGTGTGGGAAGATTTTCTTTTTTAGGTAAGAGTGTCAGGGATTGGAATGAGTTACCATAGGAAATGATGAGTGATTTACCAAAAATGTTGAAAGAATTTAAAGTTAAAATTTGTAGAGGGCAAATGTGGGTGGGTGCAGGATAGGGGGAAGATGGGTGTGTAGGGAGCCTGTGCTCCATTGCAATTAAATTAAATTAAACGTTAGGTTTTAATAAATCGACGCGGTTCCATCTGGATAACAAAGGTAATACAAACTACTGTTTGTTCGGCATTCCTGATTTCGGGTTTTTATGGTTCCACGAAATAACTTGAGGTGAATTGCTGAATGGTTCCTTTAAATTATCAGCTCAAATTCCTTCCGGTTCGGTGGCTCCAATCCTAATGACCACGACGTCAACGAATCGCGAAAGATTGTCCATAATGCAAAGAAAATAAAACTTATGAAGATACGTATATGGTTGAAAACACAAATTCAGCTGCCTTTGGAAAGGAAAAAAAATGCCTGAGATCGCCACGCAGTCGAACGCATTCGGTGTTGGTGGTTGATGATGTAGGGGCTGGAATTTGACAGCAGCGCCACGCTGGAGGTGGTGGTGGGCTGAACACAAAATATGGGCCACGAAATGTGACGACACCCAACTTGTTACCTTTTCCTTTAATTTTTACCTTTTGCTCTCGTCGTCAGTGCGAAAGGGGGGGATGTCAGTACTGTAGAGAACGAATGGCAGGTAGTCGGCAGCGGAGCTTTAGAACTCGCGGGTTCCGTTCTCTGTTTCACTCCAGGATCGTTCATTCACAGACGCTGTGGCCGTCTAGCCTTAAAAGACAATACTCTCCTGAAGAAGAGCTTATCCTGCCGTTGGCCTGGACAGATTGCAGTGAGCCTAAATATGTCTGGCCGTACCAGACGGCCACCACACTGCACCATCGATGCTTGGGATTCCTCATTGGTTCAAACTGCATTATCTTCACTGGCGTCTTTGGGAACATGTAACGGTTTATAAGATTATCTTGCTAGCTTCGTTGCTTTCTTCTATTTTAATAAGTTTTATGAACTTGTTCGTCCGTTGTCGTATTCAGCTGTCAGAAATAATATACATAACACTTTTTAAAGGACTGTAAACCCAGTTTAAATAAAATATTCCTTTAATGAAAACCATCTTTTATAAAACCAACACCCGTTCTGAACGTCTGGAAGATACAATGAGAATATAACTAATTTATTTTACAATCAGAACTTTTATCCGAAGATTTCAGGTATAAAATTGATAATTCAGCCTAGCTTTATTTAAATCCTGCGAAACTCTTTGTAACGACTTCCTGAAGATGCAACTATGTTGCAGACTAACCGCGATCTATCTTTTTTAGTCACGTTACAGTAAGAATCATCTGTGAACTTCACGCTAGACTCTTCATCATGGAACTTTATTTTTCTAATTTCACAATTTAAATAAATAAATGGTTATATTCAGTCTCACTACAAACAGTAAACTACTCCTTGTAGAGAGTGGTTACGATGTAGCGTAGTCGAGGGAGTACTGAAGTTCCCCACGGAAACTCATTTTTAGAGTTCCGCTCCTTCCATACAAAATACGGGAATTGTTTTGGATTCGTTCATTAGTCGAGGCGAATACCGGGATGGCCGAACTCCTTCCCGTTCCTTATCCCAATCCCTTCCCTTTTGGCTGAAAAGGGTTCTTATAAACCTGCAACAGACGGCTTAAAAAAATTGCTCTTTTTTAAAAATGACGTTATTGAATCTCTTTTAAAAGTTTTTACGAAAAAGAAAATTGTGGATGAAATGAATACCAAATCTGTGAAGTGAACCTAAATGCGTTGTATGAACTATAATAGTCTTTAAATATGATTGTTTTACTAGTTTAAATGATTAAAAAATGACGCAAAATAGCCATGGCCGTCGCCAATAAAAGTCACGCGAAACGTTGTTGAGGGGGTGGTAGTGAGAGGAGAAGTATAGGTTAAAGGGAAGTAGAAAGAGAAAAAGTTTAAATAGAAAATAAAAAACAGAACATTTTTGTTTTTTCCGAAAAAGTTTCTAAGGAAAGTGTAATTTTAAAAAGGAATAACGATTAATCATTTTTATTACGTACTAGTCATGGAGAAAAAGAGCAGCATCATCGATACTTATTGATATATTTCGTGATAGTTATTGTTATTAGTGAACAGCAAACATCAGTTGACAGAGAACAGAGCGAAAAATCTTCGGGTATCATCGACTAGCCGAACATGTGCGAGCAGCGTGAAAAACATTTGATTCCAAAATTTCACCAGTACTAATTCATTGGAGTATTGATACCCTGGGGCGTAGTGAATATAACTAAATGCCGAACAGTCCCACAATGTCTCTTGTTCTGTTGAAGATCCTTGTTATTAACAATGTCAGTCATTCAAACTCGATGCTAGACTTAGTCGTTCATTAACGGCCAACTGCGTAATCTCGCTTTTTAAAGAAAACAACGAAACCGTGTTGAGAGACTGTGGGTGCGGTTGCCACTACTGACGACAGAAAACAAAAATGCGGAAATGTGAGGCGCGTTAGAAGACCGTCACAGGCTCCTGATATGTGGTCGCCACAGCGAATTATTAGGATTACGTCACACAAATTCCATGGTGTTTTTTCCGCTCCCCTCGTGCTTGTCACGTGTGACCTCCTAGTGTTGCGACATAACTCAAATTTAGAACTTCATTAACACAGTACAACAATGGATAGTTTTTACTTAAATAATCATCATCATTCTCCGGCTCCAGTCCCCCTGGTGTTGGCCACGAGCACTCTCCACTTCTTCCTGTCCATGAGTAGTTGTTGTCCATGAACAGTCTTCCAATCAAGCCCTAAGTCTTCTATATCCTTCTCGATTTGGTCTATCCATTTCCTTTTCGGTCTTCCCACACGTCTTTTCCCTTGGATGTTCATAGTAAAGTAGGCCTTTGCTCTTCTTTCTTCCTCCATCCTTTGGACATGTCCATACCCTCTCAGGCGAGAACGCTGCAAGGATTTTCACACACTGGTGGTTATACCGACTTCTCCACGATTAATTTCATTCCTCACTTTGTCGTTTTGTGTTCTCTGAAGTATAGTATGCAAAAACTTCATTTCTGAGGGTGGAAGTCTAGTACTGTCTCTTCTGGACAGGGTACATATTTCCAGTGCATACGTCAGCATGGAGATGTATTAGGTTTTGAATAGTTTATGTTTGACCTTTCTGAGAACTTTGTTGTCCCACAGCAGAGTTGTCACCTGGTTCTGAAAGACTCCTGCATCATTGTTTCTGTTTGTAATCTCACATTTACTGGTGTTTTATTTACTCAGAGTACTGCCCAGATATCTGAATTGGTCAACATTTTGTAGTTGTTGATGGTTTAGGTAAATATTCACATTGGATATCCCTGTACCTTACATAATTACGTAGTTTTTCTTGGCGTTGCAATGACCACCGTATAACTCTGGCTGATTTTCAGTCCATACTCCTCAAACAGCTTGTTCCAAGCCTACAACATCTCTTGCACCCAAAATCATGACATCATCAGCAAAGATTTAAAATCATGTCCTTTATTATCTTAAGGTCAATATAGCGTAACTAAACAGATAATGTCCGGGTATGTAATCTTCTAGATGCAACAATTTTTAGGGCAGGTTATTCATGATCTTCTGAGCACGTTTTAACAAAAAAAACCATATACATTTTTGGCTGTCTTTTTGGTAATACACGTGAAGTCACGAAACTAATGATAGGACCTCGTCCCTCCCCCTCTTTAACCTCCTCCCACCCCTTCCTTTTACGTGTGCACTATATTACCAGTGGTCCCTCAGTTGTCAGTGATAATTATGCGACGCGGTAAACTTGAAGACAAATTTCGCGGTAAGCGTCGGAGGCAGAGGGCGACCTCCTAATCCCTTCTGGGAAGGCCCAGCAGGACAAAAGGGCCGACGGTTTCCGGCTCTGCGAACACTTCACTGCCAGGTGGCAGGGTGTCCTCAAACAACGCCCGCTCCATCCAGCACGTATCACCGCCAAAATGACGTACATCGCTATGAATATTTAAAACTGCTGTTTTTAATCATGACTATCTTTGAAACAACGGTGGCCAGGTCAAAGTGTTAAGAGGAAGGTCATCAAATGCAGCAGGAATGAGGGCAGCAACAATTATTTTTTGTACTGTCATCAGTCTCTCGACTGGTTTATGCAATCCTCCATCCCTTCCCATCTTCTGCTAACCTCTTCATTTCTACATTATCCCTTACAACTCACGTCCTCAATTATCTGCTTCATATATTCTAATCTCTGTCTTCCTATACAGTTCTCACCTTCCACTGTTCCCTCCACTAACAAATTAACCAATCCAGCATGTCTCAAAATATGACCTACCAGCCTGTCTCTTCTTTCTGTAAGACTCTTCCACAAACTTCTTGTATCTACATCTACATCTATACTCTGCAATTCACAAAATTGTGGGTGGCAGAGGGTGCTCAGCACCAATGCTAATCTCTTTGTTGTGCATTCCAATCCCTAATGGTACAAGGGAAAAAAGAATTCATATAAGAATCATTGCGGCACCTTATTTCTCTAATCTTATCTATCCTGTCATTCCGGCTCAAATAGGTTGGTGGACGAAGTATTTCACTACACTCGTGAGTGAAAGTGGGAGTACGCATGTTTAGCAATAAGTTTAAACGAATCGTGCGTCGTCTATCTACCAGAGACTCCCAGCCTAGTCTACTAATCAGTTCTGTGACGCTTTCATAAGGACTGTAGCAAGTGGTCACGAATCGAGCGGCTCTTCTCTGTACTTAATCTCTATACTTTCGATCAACCCCTTACGAAGCGGATCCCAAATGGCACAACAATAGTCCAAATGTGGACGCACAAGAGATTTGTACGCTATCTCCTTTGTTTGTTCATTACAATTTTTCAATATTCGACCTATGAATCTCAGCCTAGAATTAGCTCTACCTACCAACGAATTAATGTGTAAGTCCCATTTCATGTTCCTTTGTACTGTTACTCCCAAATATTTCATAGAATCGACCATATCAATAACTGAATTGTTTAACTCATATTTCTGAACAATTGGATTCTTTTTGTTAGTTATGCTCATTGTCTTGCACTTTTACAATTTAGCGTAAGTTGCCACTCAGCGCACCATGCCAAAATAATATCCAGATCACGCTGAATTTCTAAGCAATCGGCCAAATTCTTTACTTCCCTATAAATAACCGCATCATCAGCAAACAATCTAAAAAGGCTTTTCACTTTGTCTCCGAGATAGTATATAAAAATTAAAAAAAGAAGTGGTCCTATTACACTTCCTTGAGGTACCCCCGATGTAACATCTAGACTAGAAGAACTTTCTCCTTCAACGACGACATACTGCGACCGACCAGTTAGAAAATCCTTTATCCATTCACAAAGCTGATCCGATATACCGTACGCTCGTAGCTTCGCTAAAAGGCGGTTGTGTGGCACAGAGTCAAAGGCTTTCTGAAAATCTAAAAAAATGGCATCTACTTGTGACCCTGCATCAATAACTTTCATTACGTCGTGTGTAAATAGGGCCAGCTGTGTTTCACATGATATTTTCTTCCGAAATCCGTGTTGATTTGTTGTAAGCAAATTATTGTCGTCTAGAAATTTCATAATGTTCGAGCATATAATGTGCTCCATAACTCTACTACAAACAGATGTTATAGATATTGGACGATAGTTTCCAGGATCACTTCGATCACCTTTCTTGAAAATCGGAGTTACTTGCGCGATTTTCCAGTCTGAATGTACTTTTCGCTCTTCTAATGATTTACTGAATACATCAGACAGAAATGGGCCGATTTCCGCCGCATATTCTGAAAATATTCTTACTGGAATTCCATCTGGGCCCGGTGCTTTCCCCTACTTCAGGAGCTCTAATTGCTTTATGATACCTGCAGTATCTATCCGTAATGATTCCATCACCAACTCGACACGGCTTGGGAAAACGGGAACACTTCTTCCCTCGCCCGTCATTTCTAAAACTCTTTCGTTTCGTACTTTATCCGTTCACTTAATTTTCAGCATCCTTCTATAGCACTACATTTCAAATGCTTCATTTTTTATTCTTTCTGGTATTCCTAAAGTCCATTTTTCGCTGCCATAAACGGCTGTGCTCCACACACAGAGTTTTAAAAAGTTCTTTCTAAGCCCTAGATCAATATATGAAACTAAAAGATTTCTCTTTTTGTTGAAGGCTCTTTTCGCTAATGCTATTCTGCTTTTAACATCGTTCCTGCTTCGGCTATGCGCAACCAGTAGAAACCCTTATACTAGTTCATTACAAATACACGGAATTATTATTGTTTATTGTATCTGTAGCTACAAGAATGAAGTATTGCGCGTATGATATTTATAGTTTCAAGTTTTCACTTCCATCGGAAGTCCGCAATCACTGCCAAATGTTGTTGTTTTTTTTGTTTAATTCTTTACACCTCGTCGACGTCATTTAGGGTGGGAGAAGATTTTGACAAGGAAACAGAAGAGCTTCGGCGATGGTCTTTTGAAAGAACGATCACGTGTAGTGTTTTCGGGAATCCATGGGTAGCCAAAATCTGGATGGTTGGAAGGCGACTTCAACGGGCGGCACCTATTTAATATCCGACCTGTGATCCTGCTGGATTTGTTTACACCCCGCTGAGTGTTAGCCACTTACCTGACGGCGTCGGTTTCGTTTTTCTCGTTTGGCAGCGACCTTGCCTTGTCATACATTCTTTCTCACTCCACGCTGGCGTATTACAAATTGTTCTGGAATTAGCAGCGTCAACTGACTCATGTGGTGAATTCGTATAAATAATTAATATTACGCCACTGACCTTGAAGCTGCTGGTGAGATTCGTTTTGGCGAAAAACATTTCTGTGGTTCATAGACGTTCCATATCAAAACAACGCGACGAGCTGACGATAAGATCGAGCTACGATTGAAATAAAAAAAATACCGTAATATCGTTTACGCCTCATATTGTTTAGAACATTTAATCATAGCTAACAAAAAACGTCACACAGACAACCGGTGAAGAAGCTCCGGAAAATGTGGTGGAAAATACAGCAGAAAGAAACGTTCAGCTGGATTGGCACAGTATTACTTTATGAATGTTTCTCGGAAATTGATACACAATATTTCCGCTGTTTAAACAACGTGCTCTAGGCATACTTCAAGTCTTAGGGACTGAAGATGGCGTCGGAGGTTTATGTCACCGAAATATTGTGTATCAATAATGGTAATACTCGGTTTGTTTCCCCAGAAACATTCATAAATAAACAACGCTGAGAAAATGTGCGATCATATATAGTATTAATTGTTTATCCAAACTGATAAACTTGAAATGACCCACAACATCCAGTTCTAGAGTCAGTAGATCAGGCACACATTTCAATTCTGGAAGCGACATGGAAGTGAGTCAATTGGGTTACAAAACTTTGGTACGTCATTTGCTTGAATATGGTGGTGTAGTATGGGATCAACATTTTAAGTATGAAATACAGGAGTTGGAGAGGGTGCAAAAAAGGGCTGCTAGATTTGTTTCTGGAAATTATCACAGAATACAATCAGTTACAGATATGATATAGGAACTGGATTAGGAGTCATTGGATGAAAAGAGGAGGGTGAAGAGGGTCATGGGAGTGTACAAGGCGTATATTGGTGATGAGGCATGAAAAGATATCAGTGTAAGAATTAAGAGACGTACATGGAAGGGAAACGATTTCCATGAACACAAGCTGGCACACGATTTCAGGTACAAGGGAATGGAAAATGTTGTAAAGATTTTAATTTACAATTCTGCTGCGAGACGTGATAGTTGCCTTCATCATATGTACCAATAATAATATTCTCAGGTCAGAACGATTCTTACCATGCGTGCGATTATTTATGGCGTGAAATAAAGTAATTTAATTGCAATGGGGTGCACGTTTCTGTGTCAGTTTCCCTAGACATGCATCTTCCCCCTTCCCTGCACCCACCTACATTTGCCTTCTACAACTTTAAATTCTTTCAAAGTTTTTGGTAAATTATTCAGCAATTCTGTTGATATTCCAATCCCTGACACCCTTACGCAAAAAAAGAGAATGTTCCTACACCCTTGTGCCTGAAATTGAGTGCCAGCTTGTGGTCATGGCCCTCTTTTCTTTTCCATATATTACTTTTAATTCTTACACCAATATCTTTCCATGCCTCATCACCAGTATACGACTTGTAAACTCCCATGATCCTCTTCACCCTCCTCCTTTCTTCCAATGAAACCCATTGCAACTATTTTATCATATCGGTTACTGATTGCATACTGCGATAATTTCCAGAAAGTAATTTAGCAGTCTTTTTTTTTGCATCCTCTCCAACTCCTGTATTTTGTAGTCAAAATGTTAGTTACATACCACACAACCATATTCAAGGAATTGTCTGACCAAAGTTTTCTAATCCAATTCCTTTAATTCTCTCGTACTCTCATCACTCTCCAACAAGTGAAGAATTTTGAAAAACTTTCCTGCTACCTGTCTTATGTGTCCTGCCCAGTTATCCTTGTTATCAAATGTAATGCCAAGATATTTACATTTCAAGTCTTCAACAAAGATTTCTTTCCCCACCTTATAATCATAACCAACCTTTAGTTTTTCATGTGTGTGTCTAATAAGCTGACTCTTTTTTGCATTTATCGTTTCTGAGGGTCATTGGAAGCCTGTGTATTAATGAGCCGAAAAGAAATTGAAAACAACATTTTAGTTCTCTTTTTAAACGTTTGAAATTGACACACGCTAAGATAGAAGAAAACTTCAACTTTTCCAACTAAACAGTTTGTAGAGTGGTATTGTGTTTTGTGCCGGGGAGTGAGGCGTGACTGTCCAGGTGTCCAGTTAGCAGCCGGCCTCTGCCTTTTCTGCGGCGGCTCTAATTGGAGGCAGGCGGACCATGGCCCTCCACCTGCCCTGATACACACTCGGGTCCCCGCGAAGTCTAGCTGTAATTACGATGCCAGAACAATATCTAAGAGCAGCCGGAGAATATCAAAACCGTCCAGAGTTGCATAGGAATGGACACATGTCAGAGATTACGGGAAAAAACATTTATTCCAATTTTTAAGTTTCCACTATTACTTACGTCAAATCGCCAAACCACGAGATTGCCGGGTTCCACTCGCTCTACATCTACATCCATACTATACAATTCACAAACGTTGTGGGTGGCAGAGGATGCTAAGCACCAATCTTAATTCCGCGCATTCCAATCCAGAATAGCACGAGGAAAGAAAGAATAAATAAAAGCATCAGTACAGCACCTTATTTCTCGAATCTTATCCCTCCGGTCATTGCGACATAAATAGGTTGACGGAAGAAGTATCTCACTGCACTCGTAGGTCATAGAATTTCGCATATTCTCCAATACATTCAAACGCAAATGACGTCATCTGTCATCCAAACGATCCCAGCCCAATCTATGCACCAATTCTGTGACGCTTTCATAAGGGCTGTAGCAACCAGTCGCGAATCGAGCGGCTCTCCTCTGTACCCTCTCCACTGAGTCAATCAGGCCTTTGCGACACGGATCCCAAACTACACAACAGTAATCCAGATGTGGACGCACTAGTGTTTTGTACCTTATTTCCTTTGTATGAGCATTACAATTCCTCACAATACGACCTATGAATCGTAATTTAGAATTAGCTTTACCTACGACGGAAGATATGTGCCAACGATGGCCAACCTTTTCACCAGACGGACAACATTTTAGAAACAGAATTTTCAAACAGGCCGCGGGTTGGTCACCCCTGTCCTAGAGTAATGGGGGTCACCTCCCTCAATCTTAGATGGGCCTGCTGAACTCGACCTTAATAGAGACTCTCTGCGTATTTAAATACTCTTATCAGGCTTCCAGTTGCGTACAAAAGTCAATTTTTTTGGATATTTTGAAGGCGTCTATGTCAGCCCTAATTTTCAACCATAGAGCTCACTCCATAAGCCGCGGAAATGGTGCAAGACAAAAGGCAACCCAGCCCAATGACGTCATCATTCTTTCTTTAAAAAAAATACTTGAATATTTTTATGGAGGAAAGAAATGATTAAAAATGAAACATACATATTTAATGAAGTATTAAAAATATAATTATTTTAATGAGTTGAAGTCGAGAGGTGTGGTGCTGATTGTTGTAATGTCTGATAACAGCGTCCAAAGCTAAAGTTCGCCGCATGTTGGCCTACGGCGCGTTGGTCACCCCTGCTCTAGTGCGTACGGCCGGCATTACACTGTAAAAGATCTTTTTTTAAACATTTTATCAAAGATATTTTATGAAATTTTTTCAGTCCCATTACACTATATAAATTTTTTCGTCATAGTTATTTGAAATGAATGAAGTAAACTTGTAAGCTTTTGCAGACGCAGTTAGTGCAGCTGTCACAATATGTATTTATTGAATATAAAGAAGAGTAGTAAACATATTTAGGTTAGACCTTGGATAGACATGATATGTTAGGAGTTCATCAAAGTTTAATGAAAGAGCTACAATGTGAGGACATGGCAAATTATAAAAATTATGGTCGATGCTGAAATATAGGTCCAATAAATTCTTACCACAATATTTTCATAAATTTCTACATCAGAATTATTTCCCCATATATTCTATTGGGTGTTTATTTTTACGGTGTATGTGCAATGGGTTGTACTCGATTGCTGGTGGCGGATCTACACCATTCTCCAATATAACACACGCATTGATCTGCGCATTCCGTCTGCTATTATTTCAGAAACCTGTCAAATACTAGTTTCTTAACACATTAATTTTCTTTTTTACGTCATCGACAGTACAGCCCTCCATCATACCACTAATTAACATTGCGTAAGTGTTCACCTTTTTGTTCCTACATGACTAAATGTTTCTAACTTTACAACAATTCCTTCTGTTCATACTCAGAAATAAAGATTTTCGTGGATTCGGCAGTCATAACCAACTTTTGTAACGTCCCTTGCGCCATTTTCTTTATTTACGTTTGCAGGGTGGTGAAATCTTTTATAAAATGTGATTCCAACGTCTTATATTTTATAAAAGAAATTTTATAAAACAAATCTTTTATAAAATATGCTCCATTGCACTGTAAAATATTTTGTAAAATATCTTTTATCAAGGTTCTTTGACAAAGATCTTTTACAGTGAACTGTGCCGTCACGAGTCCCTATACTATTCTGAATCTCTGTGAAACTCTCCTCCACCTTCAGCAAATGTTGGTACCTCTGTTCATGGGACACTGTCATTTGAGGTACAAAATCTTAACACTTCAATCTTTAGGCTGACATACATAGCTATAAAACAAGGAACGAATATAGCATTTACAATGATTACAACTCATTTTCCACTATTCAGAAAGGGATAACATTCACTGCAGTTCCTTAAATCAATGTTTTTCCCCACGAAATAAAATTTCATCCACGAAAACCTAACAACTTCGAACCCAAAGTGAAAGAGTTATTGCCTCGGGACCTCTTGCACTGTGAAAGAATTTCCTTGTTGGAGTTTAGCAATTAAGGATGGTTGAGAAAATATTGTATGTTTTTTGGGATGTGGATGGAGGAGGTGACAAAGTTATTCACAATCACTGGTATTTTGTAATTTTGTTGATTACACTGTTTAGAAATAACGGTCATATATAGTTACTAACATGGAATGTTATGTATTTATAGTTAACGCATCAGAATTAATCATACTTAAATAAATGTTAATTAACTGCCTAGTAATCAATAGCATCTACTGTTATTGCTTTATTATACGCACTTTACACATCCACGAACCTAAAAGATCATAAATAATCTAATCTACTTCTGTGCATAACCAACAAACTGCACTAAGACATTACTTTCATTTCAGCTTCTTTCCTATCAGGCAGTATCTATGTATCTGTTGCGGCTACAGTGCGCAAAGATGGCTGAAAAATCCTATTGACGGTCAGATTTAACAGTTGAAAGAGTAGAAGCGACTTAGACCTGGAACGTCTTGCACGGCTAATTTTTTCTGCCTAAAACAACTAATGGAAGCTAATTATATCTGCGTTTCATAGTATTAATAATCTAGTAATTAATTTACCTACACACCCATTTCCTCCATTTCATGTACCCAAAAAGAGAATTTCCCACACCTTTGTGTCTGAAATCGAGTGCCAGCTTGTGGTCATGGTCATCTTTTCCCTTCCACGCACTACTTTCAATTCTAACACCAATATCTTTCCACGCCTCATCACCAATATACGCCTTGTACACTCCCATGACTCTTTCCTGCTTTCTGATTCCAGGTGGTGACTGGTGAACTATAGGATTCCACGAAACGACAAAAATATAACCAATGTAACTACAGAATTTTAAAATGTCACTGTCTCAAAAGTAGAAACGGAATAACTATGGCGCTCATCGCCAACTCTTCTTAAAGATATGAAACAAAAGGTCGTAAAATGCGCAGTGTGACTGCTCCAATTGGAGGAAGAGATACCTGCAGGTTAATATGCACAAACGATCAAAGTGTTATCGCGAGAAGCTTATGAAAGAATATGGAAATAAATGCAGATAACATACGGCAGGAGGACCATTTCAGACACTATGTTACGGAAGGCAGATATGAAACAGTTATCTGATACGTATTATATGACAGTACCACGGACTTTATATTGTAAGCTGCGGACAGTTCGAGTGTTAGAAGAAATTTACGTTTAACGCCAGTTTATCTATTTCTCTCACAGTATTTCACACAAAAACTAATAAAGTATTTTCGTGTAGTTTCCAACATAGCGCACCCTAGGGCCCTGGAGTTATAAATCTTTAAGTAAGACTGTACCCAACTAACTGTTTTGCTCTTAGTCCTGTGATTTGCGCTAAGCTTGAAGATTTAGCCATTATCCAAATTATATGTTTAAATGAGCGGTCCGTACGTTAATATTGCACGTTTACTAAGTTACTGGCATCAGGTGGTTTGGAATAGGGTAGGCACGGGGGTGGCAATTACTCTGTGAAACGTACAAGAGCTGTAGCAAACCGTGTGTATTCGTTACTGGTTAACGAATACATCGCCTGACTCCAAGTACCGAATCGTTACTCATAAATTCATTTCGTTACTCGCATTTTCCGTATAATGTCGGTTTGATTCGATAAACAAACAAATTCGACGCATCGTACGGGAACTGGAACTGTTCGCCCAGCGACTAAATGAATCTGAACGATATAAAGAACATTTGAACAACGTGTGACGCGTATTTCTGGGAATTTTGATTTGAATTCGATTCGTTACAAAGGAAAATGCTTAAGTACAAACATGTTGCGCGTACATTGTTTCAATATAATTAATATTATTTACCTTTAAATGTTGATATTTTTAACACGGTAAGTACCAATAATTTTGACAAGAGTTATTTTGTAGTTTTGTAGAGCATAATTTGTAAATAGAAAATTTGAATAGATAATTTGAGATGGTTATTGATTTTCTTTATTACTCGGACAAGTGGGATTTTATTAAATGCGTTTATCGTAAAATACGATATTCTAACTTCTTTTTAATTGAGGGTGCAAATTTTACCTTAACTTACTTTACTGAATGAACAATTTACTTTAAACTTTACAAAGTACGAACGAAGTCGTCCCGTACGCGGCGCGACTCGATGCGATGTTTCATACGAGTGCTCGATTGTGTCAAAAGTAACGACTAACGAAACGATACGATAGTAACGAGTACTGATTGGTTTAGTAGCGAATACGTACGGATACACAATTTCTCTTTTTTTTTTTAAACTGCTTTACGTCTCTCAACAGCGAGGTCTTTAGAGACGGAAAGGAATGGGGGCAAGGAATGGGAAGGAATTCGGCCATGGCCTTTTTAAGGAAGCATCCCGGCATTTGCCTGGAGTGATTTGGGAAACCATGGAAATCCCAAATCTGGATGCCCGGACGGGGATTCGAACCGCCGTCCTCCCGAATGCGAGGCCAGAACGCTATCCGTTACACCACCACGCTCGGTCACAATTTCTCGTTACTTTTACAGATCTAATACGTACATTAAAAAAATCTTCCAGAATATCGGATGGGTGGGTAGTTATCTATAAATGTCCTTTTATTAAATAATCGTTTTACAACATTTAGCCTATGTTGGAATGTGCCATATCCTAAGGATCCATTATAAATGCGAGTAAGAAAGGTATATAAGGCTTCAGAACATCATTTCAGTAATTTACTCGAAATTTTGTCACAGTCAAAAGAATCTTTGGGTTCTTAAAGCTTATACGTTTGTGAGTCTGTTATTGGTGTCAACTGCCAGCAAAGCTATTTGGGAAAGCGCTCCTAAGAAAGCTTCGGGCGCTACCTGAGGGTCCTTTTCTTTCCCTTTTGAGATTTTACGCCTCGTCGACGTCGAGGTCATTAGAGGCGGGAAAGGGCTGGGAGGAAGGAACGGGGAAGAATTCGGCCTTGGCCTCCTGTTGGAAGAGTCCCCTCATTCGCCCGGAGTGATATTGGCAAACCATACAAATTTTTATTTTTATCAAAACAAAATAAAAGTAGAAACTTTGCAAAACCGAAATCTGGATGCCCGGATGCGGAACTGAGTCCGTGTCTTCCCGCATGGTAGCAGCGAGTTTCAGCGCTGCCCACCGGGCTCCGCATCCCTTATCTCTCTTGATTTCACTTCCAGATTCCCCTAATTCACTATGCACTATACTGTTTTCACGCAGGAAAGGCGGGCCAAGGTCACTCCGCTCTATCCCCACCACGCTACCCCAGCCCCTACAGGCGAAGGGGAAACAGCTGCCGCGCATGCGCAAACGTCACGACGACGTATGTCTTACAATATGTTGCATCTAATTTGATGATTTCTTCAGTAAAATCGATCATTTTAACTATTTGTCGTGACGAAAATGAGTGAATCGTATGTCATAGAAATTTCGTGTTTACCAACTACAATTTCATATGTTAATAAATATAAAAATTATTTACATATCAAGGAATAAAACTTACTGCTTCCAATAATTATTTTTAGTTTTAAAACTTGCGCAAGACATTTCGACGATTAAATCCAATTTTTAGATGTCTTTCCCAGTGGAAGTTAATTATCTAAACACGTCGTTTAAATTTTGAAATGGAAGTGATATTTACTCGAAGCGATAGCTTCTGACTAAAGAAATCGTTGATGAGACCACCATTGCGTTTAGAGTGTTGTCAAATAAACTTCCTTGCGTGATTTTGATTTACCCACGTCTCCTCAACATAGATGACAGGTCGAAGAGAATGTTCCTTCCTTAAATCGTGCATTTTTCTTAAAAATAAGACCCTTGCCGCAACAGTGTCTGTCTTTTCCATCAGAAAACGTCTACCGTCATTACATTTTCTGTATATGAAGTCGAGTGCTTTTAATAACTTATTCTCCTCCAGTGTAGTTAATTTTCTCTTTCAGTACCTCCCTCAATTTTCATAAGGTAGGGTATTCACCACGGTCATAAAATTCTAGAACGGAACGTCGAATGATAACTTTCTGAAAGTCATCCATCTCCGTGACCAGTTTTTCTCGGTTAATGTTTTTATTTGGAGAAGAAAAGGATGTCCCTGGAACACTCAGCTGGGCTTCGCTAAATACACGCTGCACTGTTCGTAACGATACGCCACACGCCTCTGCCGTAATTTTTAATGGTTTCCTAAAAAGTATACTAACTTTCTCTTCAGAGTTTTCTAACGTCTTAAAAAATTATACACATAAAAAATAATTGTTTTAACTGTCGCCTAATGTAACAACTATCTGACGCCATTTCACTTGCATTTTATAACGGTGTATCGGAATAGACATGACAATACTTCGACAAACGACAGTGCCTGTAGGCAGAGGCCTGCTCGGAGGGGAAGGCAACTGGAGGGGGGTGGTGAGGAGAGGCGCGGGGCAAGGGGCACATGACCTTGACGCGCCACTTGAGAGTGAATATAGTATAATCCATTACGTTTTATTTGCATATCTGTTGGGTCACAAACAGATTTTTCCTGCTCAAGATCCCAAATAGTTTTCATTTTATAACTGGAAATCTTGTTTGTCTCTTATAAAAACTTTCTCATAGCTTTCCACTTCTTAGTACCTCTATCTATACTGCTTTTTTTTTGTAAGTGTAAACTTGTATAGTCGCGTTACGCGGTGTTGGGGCGGGGGTAAATCTATGAGTTCGCAAGCAGTCACCTGTTGCGCGTCAGATCACGCCACCTGTTGCGTGTATGATATGCGCGCAGGACGCTTTTCGCGAAATCTTTATGCAAACACACAGTTTTCATCCGATTTTGATGAAATTTTGCATACATATACTTTAAAACAAATAGATTTACCGAAACCTAAACCATCTCCTTCTTTTCCCCGTCCCCTTAATTTCTGCACAATCAAGTACCTGTCTGCATTTCTGTTTCAAGGCTTGTCCGGCGTATTCATCTTCGAGTCGAAGTGCAGTAGAATTTTGCTATTTAACTACTAATCTTTACCATAACTTCCTGCTCCTGCTTTTGGTTTTACTAAGAATTGCCAGATGAAGTCATAGTCTGGCTGCATGATTTCTACGTCCATCTGTTATTTGATTGAAATGAAATTCTTATTTATAATTATTAGTAGCAGAATGCGATTCTGCCGGGTAGCCTATAAAAATATGGGCGCAAGTATTTTTAGTTCAATTTTCAAAATAAAAAAGATTTTACAAAAAAAATAGTTCACTTGTTTTTTAAATAAATTATAATTTGTTTCAAAGAGATAAAAGTAAAGATAAAATTTGGGTTGTCTATGTAAAAGTGGCCTCAAGTAGGGGTTGAAGCTGTTAAGATAGCGCACAACACCGTCTGACAGCTTCTGGTTTTTTGATTGATGAATAACATTTCATTTGTTATGCAAAGCCTCTTCTGCAATTAACTTGGCGGCACTGGACAAGATTGACCGGGGGACATATGAACCAGAGAGTTCTTTTGAAGTCTACATCAGACGAATACTCGATAGAGTAAATCCTGTGAATCATACTTGGAGAAACCTTTGTAAAATGTAAGTTTTATTTTTTTTTAAAATATATATTATTCCACTACATATTAATTGCAATAAACTGTTTAGTACACAATCCAAAATATCAATTTCAGGAAATACAAAGTAAAACCGGATAACATCAAACAGAAGATGACACGAGCACTCGTCACACCAAAAATGTAATAAAGTAAAATAGCATTCGAAAATGAGAATAATTTCTAGAAACGCGTCACGCATATCAATAAAATAAATTAAATAATAATTTATTAAAGTAACTGTGTCGCAGAAAATTATTTGCATACCTTATTAAATTAAACAGTTACAGTCTTTCACAAAGTCCATCTATAACGGATAAAATTAAAAAAAAATAAAAAAAACTCGATAGAGTGTAAAAAAGATAAATTAATAAAAAATAGTCCTAATTTTTGCATCTGTCTTTAATTTTCTTAAATATTTTGGGAATATTTTTAGATAATTACTGGCAAAATATCGATACATCGACATATCGATATTTTTTCTCGAAATGTATTGATACTGCTTGTAAATATCGTATCGATATTTATCGATATTTTTTTCCCTCCATGCTATGCCTGGATAAAGGCTCAGCTGAGACTGGGATTCGAAGCGGGGACCTTTCCGTCTCCAGTTAGACGCCTCAACCTCTTGGCCACCAGACCGTTCGGGTAATAGGTACCTTCAGTTAACCTGATATCTAAACCACGGAACGTACCAAATCTAAATATCAGCTTCAATCCAGAATAATACTATGCTGTTGGTACGCATTTAGACTGTGAGAACTAGGGCCTAATTTACTTTTAAACAAATACTTTGGCGACCCACATATCACAAGTTCTGAACTTGTGGTATGTGTGTCGTCAAAGTTCTCAACTTGCAGACGTCACATCAAAATGAAAGACACCCGTATGCTGTAGTTTCTTTGAAACTTTATCAAATCCGATCAGTAATTTTTGTATAAATTAGCTGACAACTGTTTTGGCTTTATAACATGGCTGAACTTTGAGATTAGGACCGTATTTATTCACTGGCTGCTAGAATTAAGAGTTAATTTACTGCTAATCTTACCATACATTCCATAATCACACCTTACACTAAATGAATGATTCCGGAACCTTTCCTTATCAAATGCATAGTAGGTGAAGATCAGTTTGAGTTTAGGAAAAACTGCGGTACAAGGGAAGCAATTCTGGTTTTAAGATTAACACTTGAAGGGCGGATCAAGAAAAACAAAGATACTTTTATGGCACTTCTTGATTTAGAACAAGCTTTTGTTAATGTTAGGTGGGATAAAATGGTCAAAATTTAAAAGCAGTCAGGTCTAAAATATCGAGATGGAAGAATACTCTATAAACTATATAAGAATCAAGTGGCTGTAGTAAAGGTAGAGAGGCATGCATCAGTTATGAAAGGTGCGGGACAGGGTTGTAATGTATCCCTATTAATTTTCAACTTTTATGTCGAACAAGCAATAAAGGAAGCAAAGGAAAAATTCTCATATAGCATAGATGTTCAAGGAGAAAAAAATCAGTATCCTTCGATTTGTTGATGACATTATCTTGTTAGCAGAACAGGCTGAGGATATTGAGAAGTTACTGAATGGCATGAGCAAAATATTGAAGGAATATTTTGGACTGAATGTAAATCAAGACAAAAGTGATGAAATTTAGGAGAAATGATACCAGTCACAGTAGATCAAATATAAGAATAGGATTGGATGCAATAGGAGAAGTAAGTGAATTCTGTTACTTGGGAAGCAAAATTACAACCGATGGACGAAGCAGGATTGACGTTAAAAGCAGAATAGCACTTACAAAAAGAGCCTTCATGAAAAGAGAAATCTTTTAGTTTAAAATATTGATCTAGGAATTAGAAAGAACTTTTTAAAACTCTATGTGTGGAGCACAGCAGTTTATGGCAGCGAAACATGGACTTTAGGAACACCAGAAAGAAACAAAATTGAAGCATTTGAAGTATGGTGCTAAAGAAGAATGCTCAAAATTAAGCGGACAGACAAAGTACGAAATGAACGAATTTTGGAAACGATGGTTGAGGAAAGAAGTTTGTTGAAGAAGCTTACAGAAAGAACAGACAGGCTGGTAGGTCATATTTTGAGACATGCTGGATTGGTTAATTTGTTTGAAGATCTCTCGGGCGCGCAGCCGGGTCATTTGGTCGTAAATGTACGAATTTTCGATGGCGTACCGTGCCATCATCTTCAGGTAGCGTCCAGTGGTCGCCGACCACTGGACGCTACCTGAAGATGATGGCACGGTACGCCATCGAAAATTCGTACATTTACGACCAAATGACCCGGCTGCACGCCCGAGAGATCTTCAAACATCAGATCCGCCGGGAAAACTTACGATTACACACTGGTTAATTTGCTAGCGGAGGGAACAGTCAAAGGTGAGAACTGTAGAGGAAGACAGAGATTAGAATATACGTCGGGTTTTTTTTTTTTTTTTTTTTTTTTTTTTTTTTTTTTTTTTTTTTAACTGCTTTACGTCTCTCAACGGCGAGGTCTTTAGAGACGGGAAAGGATGGGGGCAAGGAATGGGAAGGAATTCTGCCATGGTCTTTTGAAGGAAGCATCCCGGCATTTGCCTGGAGTGATTTGGGAAACCATGGAAAACCCAAATCTGGATGCCCGGACGGGGATTCGAACCGCCGTCCTCCCGAATGCGAGAATATACGAAGCAGATAATCGAGAACGTGGGTTGTATTAGGGGAATGTGGAGATGAAAAGGTTAGCACAAGATAGGAAGGTTGGAGGATTGCATGAAACCAGTCGAAAGACCGATGACAGCAAAACACAGTGGCATGATATGCATTGTTTAGTTTTGGAACAGGCGTGTAGACAAATGCGCGGAGACGTTGGGCGTTTAGAAGCGGAGAGCTTGTGATAGTGGGTTAGTGGAGCCCCGCAGAGCGTCCCACGGTGGTCAGCGTATGAAAGTGTTTTCGCGTGTGTCCCCGGGGGGCGACCAACACAGTAGCCGCAGTGACAGCTTCCTGGAAGCCGTCGCTCTGGGAGCAGCCGCCAGCCATAAATCAGGACCTCAGCGCGCCTCGTTACGGCGGAATGCAAAGGCCACGCCGAACGAAGGGCCCGTCGCCGACCAGCATAATCTAACAAAGACCGGTGTGCTACTGGGTTTCCTTTATGTCCTACGCCGTACACCCACCGACTGCGAGAAACAATTTCCTTACCATTCACCGCGATTCTGTCAGTCTGTTCAGATGACCTCGATTCACGCAAAAATAACTCGTCGAACAATGTAAACTCATGGTCCTAGTGGAGAAATATAGCGTGTTTCATCCTAATGGAAATTAAAAAAAAAAAAAAAAAAAAAACTGAGTAAGTTCCCACAAATTAGTAACTATTTTTCGTTGAACACGATTCGCGCAAAAACCACTGGCCGGATTTAGTGAATTCTAGTAGTTTAAACATTTATCGCAATTTCAGCGGCGATGTACGAGGGCAAGTCTATTACTATCCGCAATGTAGTAATAAATTTGATTGTAATACAAATGGGAAACTTATGAGTACATCAGTTTTCAACATAGTCCCCTTGCATATTAACTCACTTGATCCATCGTTGCACAAGCATCCTGATGCCCTCATAAAGAAG
Organism: Vandiemenella viatica; assembly: GCA_031002005.1. Classification (NCBI taxonomy): domain Eukaryota; kingdom Metazoa; phylum Arthropoda; class Insecta; order Orthoptera; family Morabidae; genus Vandiemenella; species Vandiemenella viatica. The sequence continues at coordinate 10,724,913 of CM061920.1, read as the reverse complement.
GTTTTCGGTTGAGCTGCGACCCAGCAATGCACCGCTTCTTTCACTGTTTCGTCCGAGGTAAATCGACGGCCCCTTAATGCCTCTTTGAGTGGACCAAACAAGTGGTAGTCAGAAGGGGCAAGATCAGGACTATACGGAGGATGAGCCAGTACTTCAGGGTAGAAGTTTCTGTAGCGTTTCAGCAGTATGTCGACGGGTATTGTCGCGCAACAACACACCACCTTTCGATCAGTGTTGCCACCCTATTAAAACAAAAGTCGCTAGGCCTGGCGTCAAAACTCACTAGATTGCGGGATATTTAGAACTAAAAGATTCGCTAGAAATCGCTAAATGAAATAAAGGAAAATGGCAAGATAAGTAATATAAAAAATATTTTAATAATCAGTATTTTCATTAAATTAAACATAACATTCTATTAAAAATGAACATCAGATTTCTTCAACCTATTTCTTCTTCATCGTCTTGGTCTATCGTTGTAGTTGCAAAACTTGCAGATGTGGAAGGATGATATGAATCGTCAGTCTTAGATCTTTACCAATTGCAGCAATCGCATCAGCCGGAAGCTCGTTTTTTTTCGCAATTTTTAACCGATTCCTTATAAAAGAATGCTTTCACGAATATTTACAGGTATCATATTTCTCAACTTGTTTTTAAGAATGTTCTTTGTACTGAAAATCCTTTCTACTGCGGCATGCGAGAAAGAAAGTGATAAGATGTGGCTAAATCAGATAACTCGAGAAAGGTATTTATTCCAACAGCATTCTTATATTGGGTAAGCCATATTCCGTTTTCAATCATTATGTACGCCATTATTTATCCGAGTCATAGCAGAGGCATTACCTACCCCAATTGCAATCAAGTTTTTCGAAATTCTGCAAGGTTGAATATCACTAAAAAGTCACCAAGTATTTTTTTAGCGATGACATATTTAAGAATATCGCTTTCGAGCCTCAAAATTCACTAAATCTAGCGACAAAATCGCTAAGGTGGCAACACTGCTTTCGATAGCACTCCTCGGCGTTTGTTTCGGATTGCAGGCATCAGCTTGTCAGTAAGCATCAGTTTTCCTGCAGATCGAATTTGGATGTTTCCATTCCATACTCTGCCGTTTACTCTCCGGCTCGTAATAATGGATACATGTTTCGTCACCAGTGATGTTTCTGTCTAAGAAGATGTCACGTTCGTTATCATAGCAATCCAAATGGTTTTGGCGGATGTCCAAGCGCGTTTGTTTATGAACTGTGTGAGATGTTTTGGACTCATCTTGCATAGACTTTATGAAACCCAAGTCCGAAACGGATCACCGTACGTTGTTCTTCTTTGGTGCAAACAGAAAGCGGAGCAGCCATGGTTAATGGCAGGGCAGCGATAATGGAGCTAACCTGGTAGCATCAAACCTGCACAGACATTACAACTAAACCACGCATGCGTCAACTTCACAACTCGGCAGTACTACCAACATAAACAAAAATACAACTAAATTGCGGATTGTAATCGACTTATCCTCACATAACGTTTTTTTCCCTCCTCGCTTGAGAAGGGTTAACGAAGTTATGGGCAACAGCTGGTTTAAATTATAAAAACAGGATTGGTTGCAGTGGGAGAAGTAAGTGAATTCTGTTAGTTTGCAAGTACAATTACAGCTGATGGCAGAAGCAGGAATTATGTAAAAATCAGAATAACAGTAGCGGAAAGAGCGTTCTTCAATAAGAGACATCTGTTAGTTTAAAATATTTACCTAGAACTCAGAAAGAATTTCTAAAACCATATGTAGGTCTACTTTAAGGTACTGAATGCATGGAATTAAGCAGTCCAAGAAAGAAGGAAAATTAAAGCGCTTGGAAAGTGGTGCTTTAAAGGATGCTGGAAATCAAGTAGACACATTAAGTACGGAATGAACGTAGTTTGGAAATGATGGACGAGGGAAGAAGTTTGTGGAAGAATCTTACAAAAAGATGGATGTAACATTAAGACATGCCGAACTGGTTAATTTAATAGTAGAGGGAACATTAACAGTTGAAGGAACGATCTGTAAAGAACCTGTGTTTAGATAAAGAGGTTAGTTGAAGATGGGAAGAGACGGAGGATTGAATTAAATGTCGATAGCCTGATAACGGGGGGAAAAAAAAATCCTCTGAACCAACAGTAGGCCTACAGTGTCAGTTCAATTTGCGTTACCCAGTCTACCCAGATTTACATTTAGTACCAACTACAAAACCCACCCCGTCGGCTTGAAAGTAAACGCCTACTTGTGCGCAAATTATACATCGTCGACTTAGCAATTAGCGATTAGAGCCGGGAAAGGGATGGAATTCGGACATTGCCTTTTAGAAGCAAGCTTTGTATTTCGAGCATCAGTGTTGAGAAAAGTTTGACTACAGTATTACTTAAGATGGATCAGAATAACAACTGACATTCGACGTTACGGCAGAGGGCATGAATAATTTAGCTTTTTTTTTTTTAAAAAAAAAATTAATTTAAACTGTGCCCTATTATTGAAATTATTAATTCGTTTGAACGGAAATAGTTGCCCACTCATCTCGAATTGTGCAGCCTACACTACAATTAATAATGTAAGTTTATCAGATTTATTTTAATCTTCTTTGCTTTCACTGAATAATATTACTGAGGATATTACGCATTTCCGCAATGTGTAACTCGTATGTCAGCTATTCGAACGTTGTAATATCGGTCTGAATCACGTTGCAGATTTTTTGTTTTTTTACGTTTCTTTTTTGTTGAAGGTTTTTGATCAAATTTAGGTTGTTGCGCTGTGTCTCATCAATGAATTGTCGTTTTGGTCGGAAAACTGTTGCACACGTTCGTTTTGTGATATTATTTTCTATGGTACAATAAGAACGAGGGCCAAAGAATTGTGCTATTCGTTTGAAATTTATCACATACGTTCCTATGGTCATACGTTTTAAGAAAACGTGTACATGAATGTAAAATGCAACTTACGTTAGACGTGAAGCAACATGAAAATTACGAATTAACACAACACAAAACACACAATTCACTTCAAATTGTCACGTCAAAGATAGCATCTGTACAGCAACAACTGTAAAAACGCTGGCAACGTTTCTTGATAGGATATGAATATATTCCTGCGTTGTATAGTTCACTTCTTACAACAACTTATTTTAAACTTATGTCGTGATACATGACATTATCATCAATGCGCTTGCGATTGAAGCTTTGATTTTGTAGCGGCAGTATTAGCCGAGATTGTGTTTAGGATGAAATTCTGCCTGGACCAAAATAAATAATGAACCTTATTACAGCAAAAGCAAGTTGAATTGAGCTATTATCAGTTATTTAAGCAGATTTCATAAGCACTATGCCACGTTTTGATGTCATGAATCACGATGTAAACTATTCCCGTATGTGGTTATTTTTAAAATGCAACCAGGACAAGGATAGCAACCGAAATTTTGTTACAGCGCCAGGCAATAGGAATTGTATTTATTATATAATAATTCAATTTGTTTCAACAATTGCTAAGCAATGAATTGCTACAACACTGAAAGAAAAAAATGAATTTTGTTTAAATTGTCATATTGGTTATTAGTTGCTTTTTCTTTTACTGAAATCGTTACTTGGTTAGAATGAAAGAAGTTCCGAATTGATCGCGTTATATGCGGGCTAAACCACCTAGCATAACGTAAGTTGTTAAGATTTATTTTTAACATCCTTTGTTACCGCTGGGGTCATTCAAGTTGACAACTGAAACCTTTTGCTACATCACAAGAGACGAGAAATTACAGCACATTGATCTTTATTTTATAACAATTCTATTTAGGTAAGCAAATAAAAATAAATTAATTGCAAGAACACTCCGATAAACCGGTCAGTTTTGACGGGCTTTGTGGCTAGTAATAATAATAATACCTATAACTGGAACGCTCGATGTCATGACGACTAGAGGGTAAACAGCACTGCGTAACAAGAAATATTATTTTAACATTTGCAAGGCTTCTGATACTAAATAAAAGAAAATCTCCAACCCCCCCCTCCCCCCCGACTCTAATGACCTCGCTGTTAAGAGATGTTAAGCAGTTAAAAAAAAATCTTTTCCCCTTATCCTTTTCTAAAAGTATGTATGTGTAATTTTGTATATATCATTATATCTTACAAATCCCTGACAGTGTTTGCTGAAAATATGTGTTCAGTTATAGTTCCATAATGTAACATAAAAGATTATAATCCTATTATATTATGTAATATTTCTCTCCTATTTAGTTCTGATCATGAACGTACAATGTAATACAAGTGCTATACATATGTTTGGCGCAAAATTATTTGTTTGTGGTAGCGAAGTGATATATTATAAATGATTGCCCTACGTTTGATATCAAATAGGATGTTAGGGGTTTGGGAGAGACTATACTAGTCTTTTCCAACCAAATGTCAACCTCTCCTTCACGTGGTGCACCCTGTTCGCACGGACGAGGCTCTAGCGACTGAAAGATTCCCGGTATAAGGAGTCACCCAATGCTTGCCAACGGGCGGAAGAGCGGGGAGCGGTTCAGGGCACCATCTTGCCCTTGGGGTTGGAAACGGCCCCTAAAGGCGGATGAATCAGAAATGATCAACGGCATGGGGATGCAGAAGGCAACGGGAAACCACTGCATTAAAGACCGAAAGGGTATCCCGAGGACATGTAATCCTCTCAAATTACATATATCATGATGGCTTCTTCCTGGGTAAAATATTCCGGAGGTAAAATAGTCCCCCAATCGGATCTCCGGGTGGGGACTGCTCAGGGAGGAGTCATCAGAATGGATAGAAACATTCTACGAGTCGGAGCGTGGAATGTTAGAAGTCGGAATAGGGCAGGTAGGTTAGAAAACATAAAAAGGGAGATGGAACAACTTAAGTTAGATGTTGTTGGGATTAGTGAGATTAAATGGAAGGACTCACAGGATTTCTGGTCTGGGGAACATAAGATAATTAGCACACAAGCTGTCAATGGAGTCACTGGTGTAGGATTTGTAATGAACAAGAAAGTAGGGAAACGGGTGAGTTATTATGAACAGTTTAGTGACAGGATTATTTGATGAGGTTAGAAACTAAGCCCGTCCCAACCACATTGGTACAAGTATATATGCCAACGTCACAGGAAGATGACGAAGAAATAGAAAAAATATACGCTGAAATTGAAGAATTAATCCAATATGTGAAGGGGGAAGAAAATCTAATAATCATGGGTGATTGGAATGCAATAATGGGAGAAGGAAAAGAGGGAAAGTAGTGTCAATACACCGGTATGCGGACAGTTTTTAATTAACGCTAATGATTTTAATTGAATTGCGTGGGGGTCTTAATTGATTTTAATTAATGCTAATTGATTTTAATTAATGCTAATTGATTTTAATTGATTTTAATTAATGTTAATTGATTTTAATTAATGCTAATTGATTTTAATTGATTTTAATTGAGGCTAATTGAATTGCGGGGAGCCTTAATTGATTTTAATTAATGCTAATTGAATTGCGGGGAGGGGGTCTCACATCTGTAACCTCAGATTGATCTTATTATTTCCTTATGTACAGCGGTCAGCGGACAGTTTTTTCCCCATGTATTCTTATGGAGGATGGAGTGAGCCCACTTTTTCCCCCCATGGCGGGGAGCCTTAATTGATTTTAATTAATGCTAATTGAATTGCGGGGAGGGGGTCTCACATCTGTAACCTCAGATTGATCTTATTATTTCCTTATGTACAGCGGTCAGCGGACAGTTTTTTCCCCATGTATTCTTATGGAGGATGGAGTGAGCCCACTTTTTCCCCCATGGCGGGGAGCCTTAATTGATTTTAATTAATGCTAATTGAATTGTGGGGAGGGGGTCTCACATCTGTAACCTCAGATTGATCTTATTATTTCCTTATGTACAGCGGTCAGCGGACAGTTTTTTCCCCCCCATGTATTCTTATGGAGGATGGAGTGAGCCCACTTTTTCCCCCATGTATTGCTTATGGACCTGTCTTTGCAGACAGTTTGGAGCGGAAGGGAGCCGAGGAACTAGGGGAGTTTAATTGAATGCGGGTTCGTAATTGAATGCGCCACACCCGAATTATCGCTCCCCACGCAGCTGCAGGATGCGGGTCCGTAATTGAATGAGCACAGCTGCACCACACTCGAATTATCGCTCCCCACGCAGCTGCATGATGCGGGTCCGTAATTGAATGCGCCACACCCGAATTATCGCTCCCCACGCAGCTGCAATAAAAATAAGATGATCACCTTGCTTCACAAAGTTTATCCTTGCAGTTTTAATCCAATTCACTATTACATCAACCCTGCCGGTTTGGCTACTGAGAGGATTACACCATTGACGGGAATTTCGTAATAGTTAAGACCTGTCTCTAGAATGTATGCACGATCTTTAATCAAATCTGTTACCACAATAGTTATAACCATGGTAACTACTGTCGATTGTAATTCCTTCAGAAGCATTGCTGCATCGCTGGTTGCCTTGTCAATGTATTGTTTGGATGCAACATCATCATCGTCGATGGGGTCAGCTACATGTTGAGTATTCTACCTTGGCAATCCAAATTACCGTCCTTTGTAAGAAGTATGTTTTGAGGTGGTTACACCAAAACTCTCCTGCTCTGTATCGTCGAAGTTCTCCCAAACTTGTCCATGGCTGCAATGATGATAGTACCTAGTGTGCTTGTCTATTTATTTAAAAACGAATCAAACCCTTTGCGGTACCGTCCATGATACATATCACAGTCTTTGTCAATAACTGCAAATCCATGCTTGCTCGCATTCCAACAAGTACCACATAAGTTCTTAAACTCGCTGAACGGCATATCTGTGTTCACGTGGTCATTATAAATGTGTTTGAGATTCATGTCGTCCTGTTTAAAGAGTACCATCAAGTTGGCGTTGTCTCTCACCAGCTGTTTAGGTATACGGCTGTATGTCTGGACACAAGTAGAAAGAGTCTACTGACCTATGTCCTCCCCATACAAAAGTAATCTCGTATATTATTCTGCTTTTCACACGATACATCGTCAAACACAAACACTGAATTTGTACGCCGTTCACTAGGTGGAGGCATATTCTGATTATCGCTAAATGTTAAATACTTAATTTCTTTAATGGGTTTCAGTATTTCACCTAGCAACTGGTACTTTGGCTGGTACAACGATTTTGAAAACACATATACATTTTCAAATCTAAGCCCATTTGGGTGTTCCAGCAGGGACAGCACAAGATTGGTTTTACCACAGTTTGACGGTCCACAAACTATCGCTCTCACTGTCTCGGGGAACAGAGGTCCGTTCTTCTTCCGCTTGGTGCCGGCAACATCTGCATTACTCACGGGTAATGTTGCTTGCTGCTTGACGAATCGCATTTTGACAAGGTTTCTTTGCTGCACGGGGTATATATAGACGCGCGAATACGTAAAATCATTCAGTCGATAACAATGCCTCCTACGAAGAAGAAGAAGGGCCGTGGCTTCTTAAACAAGCTCGTCGACAAAATGCCATTTGAGGCACACATTCCAACTTACCAGTTCTGTGGACCCGGGACGAAACTTGAAAAACGTCTGAAACTCGGCCAGACGGGGATCAATCCACTAGATGCAGCATGCAGGGAGCATGACATTGCGTATGCACAGGGTGCC
>CM061920.1:10691047-10716272 GCA_031002005.1 Vandiemenella viatica | reverse complement strand
TTGATATCAGCTTGAATAATCTTTCGATTCCTTCCTCTCCTAGAGATTTAAGAAGTTCTGCAGGGATCTCATCAATTCCAACTGCCTTATTTGCTTTGAAGTCATTCAGAGCTTTATTAAATTCTGTCCTCAAAACAGGATCTCCTAAGTCATCCATGTTGACATCGCCTTCCTTTTCCAATACACTATTGTTCAAGTCGTCCCCAACATACAGTTTCTCAATGTATTCCTTCCATCTGTTAGCTCTATCTTCCGACCTTAAAAGAGGTTTCCCATCGGCAGCTTTAAAGTTCATACCTCTTTTCTTCATTTCTCCAAAATTCTGTTTGATCTTTCTGTAGGCAACATCTACTTTTCCTGCGACCATTTCCTTTTCTACTTCTTCACTCTTTTCTTGTAGCCATTTTTCTTTTGCTATTTTGAATTTCCTATTTATTTGATTTCTAAATTGCCTGTACTGCTCTCTTCCTGCTTCATCCTGAGCATTTTTGTACCTTCTCCTCTGATCCATCAGCTGCAAAATTTCTTCTGTGATCCAAGGTTTTCGGGCAGCTTGTTCCCTAAATCCTAATGTTTCTTTGCCAGCTTTCATTATTTCGGTCTTTAATGCATTCCATTCGTCCTCGGTAGAGCTCCTTTCACAGTTACTTCTTAGAGCTAAGTCTACCATTTCTGCAAATTTTTCTCTTGTGTTAGATTGTTTCAGTTTATTCACTTCCAGTCTGTTCTGCTTATGCTGCTTCCTTATTCGCTTGAATTTCAGCCTGCACTTCATTACTATCAAATTATGGTCCGAGTCTATGTCTGCTCCTGGGTACGCTTTACAGTCCAGAACTTGATTCCTGAATCTCTGTTTGACCATGATATAATCTAGCTGATGTCTGCCTGTATCCCCAGGACGTTTCCAGGTGTATATTCTTCATGAATGGTTTTTAAACAGTGAGTTCGCCACTACTAGCTTATATCTTTCAGAAAATTCTAGCAACCTGCTTCCTCGTTCATTTCTTTCTCCTAGACCAAAACTTCCTACAGTATTCCCCTCTTTTCCTTCTCCCACTATTGCATTCCAATCACCCATGATTATTAAATTTTCCTCCCCTTTCACATATTGGATTAATTCCTCAATTTCAGCGTATATTTTTTCTATTTCCTGTGACGTTGGCATATACACTTGTACTAATGTGGTTGGGACGGGCTTAGTTTCTAACCTCGCCAAAATAATCCTGTCACTAAACTGTTCATAATAACTCACCCGTTTCCCTACTTTCTTGTTCATTACAAACCCTACACCAGTGACTCCATTGACAGCTTGTGTGCTAATTATCCTGTGTTCCCCAGACCAGAAATCCTGTGCGTCCTTCCATTTAATCTCACTAATCCCAACAACATCTAACTTAAGTTGTTCCATCTCCCTTTTTAAGTTTTCTAACCTACCTGCCCTATTCAGACTTCTAACATTCCACGCTCCGACTCGTAGAATGTTTCTATCCATTCTGATGACTCCTCCCTGAGCAGTCCCCACCCGGAGATCCGATTGGGGGACTATTTTACCTCCGGAATATTTTACCCAGGAAGAAGCCATCATGATATATGTAATTTGAGAGGATTACATGTCCTCGGGATACCCTTTGGGTCTTTAATGCAGTGGTTTCCCGTTGCCTTCTGCATCCCCATGCCGTTGATCATTTCTGATTCATCCGCCTTTAGGGGCCGTTTCCAACCCCAAGGGCAAGAGGGTGCCCTGAACCGCTCCCCGCTCTTCCGCCCTCATTTCGGAGGCCGTTGGCAAGCAGTGGGTGACTCCTTATACCGGGAATCTTTCAGTCGCCAGAGCCTCGTCCGTGCAAACAGGGTGCACCACGTGAAGGAGAGGTTGACATTTGGTTGGAAAAGACTAGTATAGTCTCTCCCAAACCCTTACACCCCTCGCGAGTATTAAAAAGCTTGAAACTCAAGATTTGAAGTTGACTGAATCTATTCAGTTAATGAATAAAATCCGCATTGCCAGAGGTATTTCTGCGTATCCTTAAAGTGAAGTTTGAGAATATTTTGAACAATAACCCTGGCTTTGAACCTTTGGGTCATATTGCTAGTTTTAATAATGAGACGGGTGAAGTTTTCCGGAAACAATGACTGCAAACACAGCACCCAATTTCAAATACTGCCCGGTTCAATCAGTGAGTGTGGAACGGTCCATTTCCACTTATAAAAATATTCTGAAAGATCGAAGAAACAATCTTACTATTGAATATTTAGAACAGTAACCGATTGTTTACGTTTACAAAAGCAAAAAAATGTTAAATAATTGTTAATTATCCAATTTATAAATATGTTAATCAACTTTATGCTTAGAATCACCCAAGACCGTTCGAGTTCTGGCTGGAGTCTTAAGAGGTCACATCATTCCATTATCGTACAAGGTGGAGATGATTCCACTCTGTAATGTGTAGACATTTGTCTAATGTTATTGTTTACTTCGGCATTATCTATATTATTACTAGCTGGGGTACCCGGCTTCGCTCAGGAAGTTGCTATGAGGTTATGTGGTAATTGGAATGAAAGCATGAAGGTTAAAATATAAGAGGCAATTTTTTATTGGAAACATATTCTAACTATTTACTTGTTTTTTCATTTTGTTATCCAGAGTATGTATGTATAATTTTTCGAATTTCCTACTTGAGAGCAAGCTACTACGTATAGTTGGTCGTGAGAGATGCAGGAATCTTTGAGCTTGATTCTTTAATTCATTCATTTCGTTGTTCTTCGGTTTCTCTGCTTCTCAGGGTGTTCATTCTCGTTCATTGGGAATGTAAACGTACCTCGCGCTCTTCGACTGTTTCGTTTTTCCGCTGTTCTTTTTGTTTTCGCCGTTTTGCTTTAGAGCTGGAAAGATCTCCTCCTCTTGTTGGCATTGTACAAAATATAAATCAAATCAACTTTTTTATCAACAAATACACTAAGTACACTTTACACACTTTTCACACTTCATTTTCGGTTTATACTCAGTCACTGTATCACTTTGACTACTCACACTTCACTGTTCAGCTCTTATATCTTGAGCAGCACGCACCTCTGGAAAAAAACTGTAATTTTTATATATATATATATATATATAACTGCTTTACGTCTCTCAACAGCGAGGTCTTTAGAGACGGGAAAGGATGGGGGCAAGGAATGGGAAGGAATTCGGCCATGGCCTTTTTAAGGAAGCATCCCGGCATTTGCCTGGAGTGATTTGGGAAAACCCAAATCTGGATGCCCGGACGGGGATTCGAACCGCCGTCCTTCCGAATGCGAGGCCAGAACGCTATCTGTTACACCACCACGCTCGGTAAAAAAAAAAAAACTGGAACCTTCTTCAATATTTGTTTTTATTCATTCCTGCACTACTTTGGAATTTTCACTTCTTTCTCGTTTCTTCCCTTCGTCACTGATAAGAAAGTGACGTTCGAACCCACGACGGACCTTGCTTTACATACTCCCAACAATGTGTAGTCCCACCCATACAAAAAATGATCCCGGGCATTCCAGAAAATTTTGAATTTTGTGGAATGCTCTCGAATACTCTGGAATATTCTGGACTGTTCTAGAAATATCTAGAGGGTGAAACTTCCAGTCCTTGTATCTTCAACAGCACGCCCTTCAGGTAAAAAAGGGAACTTTCTCATGGGTAAGGGGTAGAGGGCTACTACCACACTATATAACTCCCTTGATCGTACCGGGACTAGTTATTTAGTTTTTGCGACACGCACATTGTACACTTACTTTTATAATATATATTGATTATTATCAAAAACTGGGGAGGGAGTCGGTTGTTACTCATTTGCTGAACATGTCCAAACCAACTGAGTTGGTGAATGATGATGAGAGCTTCAATGCTGGACATGTGATGTCAACCGTCGCCTCAACGCAGAGGCAGAATTTTGTGTGAAATAAAAGTACTGGTTTACTCGTAAAAGCCCTACGGCGAGGCGACGATGGTTTCTTCTATTGAAGAGACAGAGCGACACCACGTCCGGGCTGGCAGAACATGGCCTAGTAGGGTGGTAGTCATCACGCCCGTCAGGTGTTTGGAAGTTGATTCTTGGTACTAGGTGAGTGGCGTGGCTGTGGTTGGCGGAACTGTAAGGAGGCCAAACGAAAGCTCGCGTGGGCGAGTCGCTAACGGCCGCTAAGTGCGTTCGGTGACCGCTGACCCAGTTGCCGGGCCTTCCGGGTGACTGACACACTGATTGCCTAACATTCATCTCTACGCGCACCGCAGTTCAATATAGGAAACACTCACGCACACGGTTGGTATCTGAAAGATAGGTATAATATTTATTTATTTATTTGTCGTATGGCTAAGCAACTAATATAATAATAAATATATACAATGACAAGAACGTTGGTAGCGTTAACAAGCTGATGTCCAGTCCTTCCAGCCATTCTACGAAGGAACTTGTAGCTCCAAAAAACATCTTCAAATGGTCCATCGTACTTCCGTAGAGGGCATTCCCTGATAATATGCTCCACACTCTGGGAAGGAGCACCGCAGTCACATGCAGGAGAATCCTGAAGACCCCACTTATACAACATGGCGTTGCATTTCGCATGGCATAGACATGATATGTGTTAGTATTATAATTATTATTATTATTACTTGTGGCTTTACGCCTCGTCGACTTCGAGATGCGGGATGGAACTGGGAATAAGAAACTGGAAGGAATTCGGCCATGGCCTTTTGAAGAAAGCATCGTGGCATTCGCCTGGAGTAATTTGGGAAAACCATGGAAATATCTGTGCTTGAAAGAATCAGTCACTACAGAGATGACTGATACGTACAAAGGACCTAACACTGAACCGAGAGGTGGGTGAGCGGTTACTTTGTAGCCTCGCATTCGGGAGGACGCGGGCTTCAAACCGTGTCTGGACAGCCAGATTTTCGATTGTTTCCTGATATCACTCCACACGACTGCCAGGATGGTCTTCTTTTTTTTTTTACTTATGGCTTTACACCTCGTAGAGATCGTGAGAGGTAGGATGGGACTGGAGACAAGGAACGGGAAGGAATTCGGCCATTATCTTTTGAAGGAAGCATTCCGGCATTCGCCTGTAGTGATTTGGGGAGACCACGGAAAACCCAATTCTGGATGCCCGGACGGGTATACGAACCGGAGAGCTTGGACGGTTCCTGCAAAAGGCCATAACCGATTTCCTACCTATTCCTTGGAAATTAAGAAGTAACGATAAAATGTATCGCATCATTGAAAACATAACAGAATCAGTATGAAAGAGACGATTAAATTTTATTTTATTTTTTTGACATTTATGTGGAATGTATGACAGCAGATTAATCAAACGGATCTTCAAGTCCCTCTGGAACAAGAAATCAACAACAACCTGGATTCAGGAAGTCAATAAAAATTTGGAATGAAAGTATAGAAGAAGTAACAGAAATAGAGATTTTTAAAGAAAAGGCGATATAAATGGGAGGATTCAAGGCAAGAAGGAAATGAAAACAGAATCAAAATGGTCCAAAGTGGAAGATACATAATGAGGAGACGAAGGAGCATCGATGGAATAACAAGAAACAACAGAGGATGGAGCAATGAAATTGCCTCGTGGTTCATAGAAAACCCTAATGTGAAAGAGATAAGAAAGAGGGGAATAAAAACTAATGGACACAGATATGACCAGAAATAGACTAATTCGATTTTGGTTGTTTACTAATATTTGGTATTTGGCGTGGTTATCACATACGATGTTAGACTTAATTTTATCGGAAGGATAATTCCTTGAATGTGATAAGTGTCCTGAAGCTAAAGTTCATTGGCGTAACTCAATGTTGATACACTCAGACTGGCTTTCCTCGGTTATTTATTTCAATTTAATTTCATTTAATTGCAATGGAGCACAGGCTCCGGTGGCAATTTACCTACACACTCAACTTCCCCCTGTCCTGCACCCACCTACATTTGCCATCTACAAATTTTGACTTTAAATTATTTTCGTTTTCGGTAAGTTATTCATCATTTCCCTTGGTAACTCATTCCAATCCCTGACACCCTTACCTATAAAAGAAAATCTTCCCACACCCTTGTGCCTGAAATCGAGTGCCAGCTTATGGTCATGGTCATCTTTTCCCTTCCATGCACTACTTTTCATACCTACACCAATATCTTTCCATGCCTCATCGCCAGTATACGCCCTGTACACTCCCATGACCCTCCTCATCTTCCTCCTGTCTTGCAATGAATCACATTCCAGCTACTTTATCATATCTGTCACTGACTGCATTCCAGAAACAAATCTAGCAGCCCTTTTTTGCACCCTTTCCAATTTCTGTATTTGATACGCAAAATGTGGGTCCCATACTACTCTACCATATTCGAGCAATGGTCTGACCACAGTTTTGTAACCCAATCCCTTTACTTCTCTCGTGCATTTCACGTGGTAACCATGCGCAACCACGATTCATTCACTGTTTGATGACGCAGGCGGTAACACCAGCGCTACTTTTCGTTGCTATCCGACACGTTCCGGTGAACTGCTTGCGGGACCATTGCGTTGCATTAAAAAACGGCTACAGACGACCCAATTTCGGTCCCAGTCTGCCGATTGTGACGTAAATAGGGAAATTGGATCTGTTACTCTCAATATCGGGAGACTGGCACAGCACGACAAACAATTTACAGATTGTTCCTGCAGACTGGGAGCAAATTGAGAACTGCGTAATGCGATTTCAACGATTGAGACAATTTCGGCTGAGTCGGCTTGGAGCAGGGAGCGAGTGCGTTTCGTGCCATTAGTCGTGTGTGTCGTTGAAAATGTCTAAAGAGAAAGAGGTGTGGACGACTATTTTTGGAATTTACAAAAATATGCCTCAATGGTGGGACAAACAAAACAAAAACTGTATAAACCACAAAATTCGGAGAAGGATTTCATGTTTTGCTCGAAATTTACAAGGATTAGGACCAGGAAATAACAGTTGCAGTCGTTTTTCTGCCTTAATGTAGTATTTTACACATTTTTAGATACCCCAACTTTTTTCAGGAATGATTTGTGATGAAAATGGCGAACTAAATTTCATATCTTTAAAGCTTTTTGTACTTGCCAGTAGTTGCAAAATAGCAACTAATCGTTCTCTGGCACTTATACTTTCACGCATTAGGGTATATATATATGATTGTGTGTGTGTGTGTGTGTGTGTGTGTGTAAGGAGCCACTAAGCGGAGTATCTCTGCAAAACTTTCAGAACCTACCCTCAGAAAATTTCTAAAATCTTATGGCTCTTGTAGGAATACTATTTCTTATTATTAATTTTTATTCTTACATTTATATATTTTATTTATTCATCACTCAATTACTACATATTCAGGCTAACTCTGTTTCTCGTTACTACAACACGAAACAACACAATCAAAGATACGCTCTGCGATATTATAACACAATAATAAAATCTATGGTCCAAGAATATTATATCACCACTAATTTTTCATAACTCCTACGTATATACTAATATGTTACTCTTCATATGCCCCATTTTGTAGTTTTGAATCTATTCTGTGAAATAGATAGGGTCAACAACTACAAAATGTCTAAAACTAACATTTTTCTCAAAATTAAAATATAATCTTTACAATCATTAAATTCATTATACATTTAGCTTCTGAAAATGTTCATATGACATAACTTTTTTCTTGATAAAATACATTTCTTCACCCAATATCTTCTCCTTTTCCTCTAAGTACAAACTGTAGTACAGGTTATTGTTAAAACGATGTCTACTTTTTGTTGATTTGACGGAATATGAGCCATTATTAAGCGCTTGTAACTAGCTGTCATGTGATCACATTGTAAACTAAAATTGGGAGCGAAATTGTGATGTGAGGAGGGAAGTCCCATATGATTATAAGGCAGATTGGGACCGAAATTGGCTAGTCTGTATTCGCCTTAATATTTAATTTGCTTCCCGGTGCAAAAAGAGAAAACTGAATAAAATTTGGGTTGACATTAAAAGAAGCAACCAGTCACAGTTGGTTGTTATATTTATTAGCCATTGCCGGTTTCGAACAAAATGTTCATCATCAGATGGTTTGCATTTATATTTGTAGCTTGCTGATAAGATCTTTTCAGAATCTTATAATAATGAAGTATCTATGTTAGTTTAATAATGCATCATATCCTTTCGTCACAAGAAGAATTCATTTTCAATAACATTCAACTATCTAACGACGCACGCTTGCATATTGCAGCTGCATATTTGAATACATTATAAATATAAATTCAAACCATCTGATGATGAACATTTTGTTCGAAACCGGTAATAGTTAATAAATATAATAACGACAAACTGTGACTAGTTGTTGCTTTTAATATCAACCCAAATTTGATATCACAATCGCTGATTTCCATCATGGATAAAAAATGAAACCTGAATAGTTGTGATTCGGGTTCGGATCTTTAGGAAAAGTCGTATTTTTTTCCTGCCTTCTTTTTGAGCTGAAATGCTGAATTAAACACTGATTCAACGTTTCTGATTGTATTTAAATGTATTTTGTGTAGCATATAAATGCGTATTCAGACCATTTTCCTGGTTTTGGTCATATTACGATAATATTTATGGGCATATGGTCATATTTTGAGGAAAATCTCGTAGTTTTTTAATAGTACCAGGAATTCACTAGATGTAGGTGAGAAGAAATTAAGATAATTATTCACAGAACTGTTCTTCTGCTATAGATTTGGAGGGGAAAAAAAACTAATTTTCACTGTGGTCAGGATTCACAGTCAAGAATTAAAGTGATACATTATTGTCACTCTCTAAACATAATGTTCCGCCCGCCTTTTAATCTCGACAATGCAGCAGAAGCATGCCTGTGTCGATCCGTGTCAATCGATATCTCGATGAAATGTCATCGTTAAATCTGCAGTGGATCAGTGAGTAAACCTACCGCCATGCCGAAAGTAAAATTTTCTGAAAGTGCGAAGTTACATACGGGAACTTAAAGAGTAGTATTTTAGTACAGATGAAAGGGTTCTATTCAGTAAATTATAGTGACTTCAACAAAACGATTTAAAATTTAATTTCCCAACGGTGCAGCGAGTGCACGGAAGCAAATTATGCTGTCTACATGAAAGCGACACTACTAGATGAAATAAATGGTTTATAATTGAGAATGTTTTGATTTATAGTAAATTTAAATGTTTGGTCATATTTTGTCATTTTTATGTCATAATTACCCATTTTTAACGTCATATTTGCCTGCAGATTTCTCTATTTTTTTTTTTTTTTTTTTTTTTTTCAAAAAGATCCAAACCCTAGTTATGATTTAGGATGATTTAGGTTACACCAAGCTGATAGTATTCACGTAACGTACAGAGCAGCTCGCTGAACTGACTACACCTGGGAGTGTTTTCTTTCAGTCGTCGCTGGTAGTGGGATAGTGTCGAATGGTGTGTTCCGGTGCGGATTGCGCAGTGTTGACGCGGAGCGAGGTAACGCCCTCCTGTGCCACACGTGGCTGGCGGCTGTCGAACTTATTAGTGGTCATTACCTCCAACATCACACACTACCTGCATCGGAGTCTTCCGTTCATAGACTCCCCACCACTCCTCCAAAAAACAGCACCAGACACACATAAAGCTGCCATACACCATTACTGCGTAGCGCCAATCTTTCAGTCTAATTCAGCGTATTCCAAACATTCTTACCTGTGACCCGGTTATTTTTTTGATTCTTTTTCGTGACCCACTAAAAATTTATTGCCTATTCTGAGATGTGTAGGTGTAATAAAAGATTATTAGTATGTCAATACAGTTTTCAGATACCTTAATAATGATTTGTTACCCATGTATAGAACTTATTGCTGGAGAGGATGTACCAGAGAAGTTAGGTTACAAAACTTCGGTCAGACCATTGGTTGAATGTAGTGGTGTAGTTTGCTACCCACATTTTGGCTATCAAATAGAGGAGTAGGAGGGTGTGCAAAGAAGAGCATCTAGATTTGTTTGTGCAAATTATCGCAGGACCCAGTCAGTAACTAATATGATAAAGGAACTGGATTGGGAGTCTTTGGAGGACAGGAGGAGGGTGAAGAGAGTGCTGGGAATGTACAGGTCACATGTTGGTGATGGGACTTGGAAGGATATTGGTCGAAGAATTAGTAATAGCGCCATGACCACAAGTTGGCACTCGCTTTCATGCATAAGAGACTGGCAAAACTTTGTGTTTTTGCTAAGGGTGTCAAGGATTGGAAATAATTACCAAGTGATGAATAATTTACCAAAAACGCTGAAAGAATTTAAAATTAAAATTTTTAAATCGCAAAAGTAGATGGGAGAAGAATTTAACACTTAAATTATATAAGATAATTTAAAAAGGGGTAAATAGGCGACTAAGGGAATAGGCACTGGAGCGTGTGCTCCATCGCAATTAAATTACAAAAATAAATTCAAAAACGAACTTGAAAAAAGATCAAATTATTAATGAGAACTGTCAAGCTGGTAACTAAATGTTTCACACTTGCAGGAATACACGATTACTTAATTCCTATGTCCAGTTCGGTATTATTATTATTATTCATTATTGCCCTTGAGGACAGTGTTTAAACTCAAATTATTCATGATTATTCGAGTTTTTTTATTTGTCTTCTTCCTTTTCTCTTCCCAAAACCTCTTCAAACGTTCACTGTGTTCCTGTTTTCTTTGTTCTGTCAATTTTGTTCCTGTTTTATTCCGTATCTTAAATTTTGTTCCTGAAATGTCCTCTTTTCTGTGTCATTTCCGTGCTGATCCTTGCATGATTTAAGTCCTCTTCTATTTGATGGAACCAATTGGTTTTCCTGACTGAGCCATTTACCACATCAAAGGTCCTCTCTGTGAGTCGAGTGTTGTTCAATCTCCCTAAATGTCCATTGAACTGTGATCTGCGTCTTCTTATTATGTCTGCTTATACGTATAGCTCTTTCCTCGGTCTTTTCATCCATACGCCTGTTCGATATATATATGCAAACAGACTCGCAGACATGATATATATATATCCATAAGAAATTTTACACATTTTTCTGCTAAAACTGGATAATCCGAATAACATGACAACCAAAAATTCGTCATTCATCCAACGGTCTCCGATTCTACGCTAAATGTATCCTTATCCATTCTTTTTCGCTGTTAATTGGACGAAAATACATCTTCAGATCACTGTCCAGACTTATCAAATGTTCCTTGATATATTCTGAGATGAAGGCGAGGTGAACAGGTATGTTCCCCTACCCCGTACTACCATTTGGGAAAAAAACCTGCTTTAGTTAATTGAATTGTTAACAGTGAAGCTGTTTTATAATGAATTCACAAGCACATGGGTTACCCCTTAAAAAACACTTGCATAACTGTAAAATTGTGAAATTTGCTGTTTGTATTCCAGTCAATATTTACATTGGTGTTAGTAGATTTGGTTGCTGGTCATTTCTGCTTTTCCCACAAAACATGTTGCAGTCAGAGCCATCTTGCTACGTATTACAGTGCGCCTTGTTGCTATTCATTTGTCATCCGCTGCCATTTTTTTTTCTGGTGTACTGGTGCTGCTAGTTATTTTTTTTCTTATGGCTTTACGCCTCGTCGACGTCGAGGTCATTAGAGGCGGGATGAGACTGGGGACAAGGAATTCGGCCATGGCCTTTCTGAAGAAAGCATCCCGGTATTCGCCAGGACTCATTTGAGGAATCCATGGAAAACCAAAATTTGGATGCCCGGACGGGGATTCGAACTGCCGTCCTGTCGAATGCGAGGCCAGATCTTTAACCACCGCTAGTTTTGAAATTGCATAATGTTTAATTTTAAGTGTAGCGTTTGCACCTATCAACAGTAAGCGTTATGGACTAAATGCTAATATCATTTTTTTCCGTTTGTATGTTTTATAAGTTTTTGAGTTCATCTGGTTAGTGTGTCTTGTGACACACCTTATATTGTTAGAGTTACGTGATCGTTCAGTAGCTGGTTACATAAAATTACTGGAAAATATTAAGAAACGCTTTTATATAAATTAGGAAATATTTACAAACATTTGAACGTCTAATTTCCAAAATTAAACAACTCTGAACATTGAAAATACCATTCAAAATATTATAGCATGCACAACGGCCTTAATTACAGTCTTTTATTATCAATTCAGACACAGTACTGCTTTTAATCAATTTATAGTATATTTAAACCATTTTCCTCCATAAATACACTACACGTTCTTAAGAAAAATATACAAGTGTCTCTCAAACACAAATATTATTTTTTTTATTTTGCTGTCATCAGTCTCTGGTTTTATAAAGTCCTCCATCTTGCGCTAACCTCTCCATCTCAGCATACACCTCACAATCTACGTCTTCAACTATCTGCTTCATATATTATAATCTCTGTCTACCTCTAAAGTTCTTACCTTCGACTGTTCCCTCCACTAACAAATTAACCAATCACGCATGTCTTATGACCAGCGTGCTCTTTTTTTTTTCTGTAAGACTCTTCCACAAATGGTTCTCGTCACTCATCATCTTCAAAACGCGTTCATTTAATACTTTATCTATCAACTTTTTAAATGACTGACATTTCCTCCTATCTAGTATTTATAAAGCCCGTGCTTCGCTACCATGGTTCAATCTTTGAGACTGAAGGATTTCTTTTTTTCGAGAAGGCTCTTGTAGCCATTGTGTTCTAGTTCTAACATCATTGCTACATTGGTCATCGTTTACATTTTTACTTCCTACGTAGTAGAATTGATTTACTTCTCCTATTGCATCCGATCCTATTTTTATATTTAATCTACTGTTATTGCTATCATTCGAGCTACATTTCTTCAGTTTTGTCTTGCTTCGATTTATATTTAGACGAAAATCTTGCTTTAGTATTTTGTTCATGCCATTCAGTATCTTCTCAATGTCTTCATTTTATCTCTACTAATAGGACACTGCCATCAGCAAATCGTAGCATGCTGATGTTTTCTTCTTGATCACTTGTGCCTTATTCAATTTTTTTCTTTTACTTTCTTTATTGCTTCCTCTACATACAAGTTGAATATTAACGGGGATAGACTACAACCTTGTCTCACATCCTATTTAACTGATGCTTGTCTCTCATGATTGTCTGGCACTTGATTTTTATGTTTCCTGCTACTTGATATCTTAGATCTGGTGTCTTTAAAAAAATTTAACTTGTCCCACTTAAGATTTTCAAAAGCTTTTTCTAATCCAACAAACGCCAGTACAGTATCTTTGTTTTTCTTGATCCGCCCTTCAAGTATCAATCTTAAAACCAGAATTGTTTCTCCTGTATCACGGTTTTTTAAAATCCAAACCTATATCTTCTACTATCCTATCTATTTTTCTGTATATTATTCGGGTCAGTGATTTTAAAGCATGTAATGTTAGACGTATGGTGCGGTACTTCTAAAATTTGTCACCTTGTGTGTGTGTGTGTGTTTTTAAGTATGTAGATGATACTTTTATTAAAATCATTTTGAATCTGTCCTTTTTCATAACTGTTTGACATTAGTTTGAATAATCTTTTGATTCCTTGCAGTGATTTCAGAAGTTCTGCAGAAATCTCACCAATTCGAAACCGAGCGTGGTGGTGTAACGGCTAGCGTTCTGGCTTCGCATTCGGGAGGACGGCCGGTTCGAATCCCCGTCCGGGCATCCAGATTTGGGTTTTCCATGGTTTCCCCAAATCACTCCAGGTGAATGCCGGGATGCTTCCTTCAAAAGGCCATGGCCGAATTCCTTCCCATTCCTTGCCCCCCCCCCCCCCCCCCCCATCCTTTCCCGTCTCTAAAGACCTAGTTGTTATAGAAGACGTTAAGCAGTTTAAAAAAAAAATCCAACTGCTTTATTTGATTTCAAATGTTTCAAAACTCTATCAAATGCGTTCTTAAAACAGCATCACCTAAGACATCAATGACTTTCTTCAGTACACTGTTGTTCAAATCATCCCCATCATAAAGTTTCTCTATGTATTCCTTCCATCGGGTAACTCCTTCTTCTGAGCTTAAAAGAGGCTTCTTAGCAGTACGGTAGCTTATTGTTTATACATATTTTCTACAGTTCTCCAGAATTTTGTTTCAACTTCTTGTAGGCCACATCTGCTTTACCTTTTCTACTTCTGTGTAATTTTCTTTTGGTTCCAGGTCTCACAGACACAGGTATTATTCAATAGACACAATATTTACAGGATTAGAATTAGTAGGAAGGTGGCTGCCACACCATCATAATGGCTGGCTGCAGACCCAACACCTGTTGAGCGGGCACTCATGAATCACGTCGCAGTAAATTACCTCTGTGATCAGCAAAGAAAACAGAGCTAAGAGCACACCACGTGTTGGCTCTGGGCTGCCAAGAACGTCTAAGCGCCAGATTTGCCTTCTCCTGTGATTTCGTCATCACCTGCAACCAATGTAAAGAAAACTTTGAAAAATGTAGAACATGTTGCAAAAGACACGTTCGTCTACGAGACATGTTTTATTATAAGACTAGTGGGACTTTGTGTACAACCTGTATGATAGTTTCAAAGTTGTTGTGATGAGAGAATGTGCTGAGCATATCGAAACGGATCGGCGTTCACTGCGCTATTTATTTATTCAAAAAAAACCCTCTTGAAATTCTCTCATTTGAGTCCGCATGTAATGACCTCGTGTTTCCGCCAATTTGGCATAGACTGCGATACAATTTCAGAGGAAGGTGTATTTTATGATGACCGGAAAACAAATCCGTAGAATAATAATAGTAAATTTCGGGTACGTCGCACAGCGAAAAAGAAGGAGATAAATTTTACTTTTCGCGTACCGCATCCCGCATCCAGTGTGGTACAAATGGATAGCCAATCAAAAGTTCAGTCTACATCCATCCTCTGTAATTCACAAAATTGTGGTGGCAGAGGCTTAGTTGAAGCTAAATTAATCTCTACTCTGTGCTTACGAATCCCGAATAGCACTAGGAACGAAAGAATCACTCTGGCACCCTCTTTCACTAATATTATCTCTGCTGACAAGAATTCTTCTAGGGTATTCTGCCGGATATGACATCTCACCTGACGAAGGCAGCGGAGGTTGCTGCCGAAACGTTGTGGAAAGAATAAATTGTCCGGCAGAATACACGAGAAGAGTTCTTGTCAGCCAAACGCTGGGGAAAGCTTAATTCTCATTATCTCTCCTGTCATGGCAACCAAAATAGGTTGATGGACGAATTATTCAATCGCACTCGTAAATGAAAATGGCTGTACGTATTTCTATCAATAAAGTGAAACGAAACAGACTTCATCTATCTACCAGAGACTCCCAGCCCAGTCTACTATTCAGTCGGTGACGCTTTCGTAAGGGGGCGTCCATTAATTACGTGAGGTGAAATAGGAGGGGGGAGGGGGTCCGGCGAATTCTCACCAAGGGGGACGGGGTCAACGGAAATCTCACGTGATGTTTTGAAATTCTTGAAGAAGAAAAAAAGGTCTACAAATGACGCGAAATTCGATTTTAAGGGGGTATAACCGCTCTTGGGAGCATGAGACCTAAAAATAAAAATCTGAAAAAGTTGCGATGTCCATTCGTAGGAGGGAGGGAGGGAGGGGGGAGGGGGAGGGGGGAGGAGGGGGGAGGGGGGGGGGGGGGGAGGAGTGCGTAATTCCGGAAAAACACCTCACGTAAATAATGGACTTCCCTACGTACTGTAGCAAGCAGTCACGAATCGAGCGGCTGTTCTCTGTACTTTCTCTATACTGTCAACCAACCCCTTGCGATAAGGATCCCAAATGACACAACAGTAGTCCAAATGTGGATGTGCGAGAGTTTTATAAGCTGTCTCCTTTTTTGTGCCACAATTGCTCGAAATTCGGCCTATGAATAGCAGTGTAGGACTAGCTCTATCTGTGATCGAAGTTACGTGCAGGTTCAGCTTAATATTGCTTTGTATGAGTACTGTTAGGTCCAAATACTGCAGGGAAACAACCACGAATTTCACAGGATTACGATGCGTCTCCCCCGACTAATTTTGTAACCATATGACTGCAACATTTTCAAGATGATGACAGTAAGCACTTTCAACATCCTTAATTTGTGTGAGATGGGTTTTCAAGCTTTTTTTTATTTTCATATAATTCCGTAATCAACTGTTTAGCGACCTATATCATATGCTTTACGTCGCAGTATTGGAGTTTATTTACTTGTGGCAGGTATCTCAGTGGTTGTACATCTTCATATATAGTCTGTGTAGTAGGATGGCCGAATTGTTGATTGATAAATCGATAAGACCTTTTCTAACCTCCCCCGACTGTAACATCTTTTTCTTGCTTCTAATCTTGTTTCTTCAGGATGATTTTATGTTTTGGTCCTGACAAATAAATATAACCTTTGAAATTGTTAAACTCCTTGGAATTGTGGACTTGCGTAGGTTTGGTGGATGTAGGAAGGGAGTCAGGCATGAGGATAAATTGCGAAGTACAAACAATACGAAAGCATCAGAGCTCCATGTCTGTTAGTACTGTAGCAGAATAAAGTAAAAGTCTGAAAGAAAAACAACATAATCATCTGGACATTGCGGGCCATTTCCTCGATGACGATAGAATCAATTGGTTTGAGTAACAGTCATGCCAATTCAGTCGAATTTCTTTATTTCTTATTTAATTTCCTAACAGGTTTCACTTCATTCTATGAAGCATCTTTAGCGGTTCTACGAACGTTCCTTGTTCCCAGTCGCATCCCGCCTCTAATGACCTCGACGTCGACAAGGCGTAAAGCCATAAGTAAAAAAAAAATTAACAGTTCTATATTCTTAATTTGCTTGTAATTATACGGTATTTCCCGCATCAGTGGTTTCTGTAGCTGTACTATGCACTATACACATTTTGTACATCTTTATTTTCATTTTCACAGCACTAAAACTGCACTATAGTTTTTAGTGCATTGAAAATGAAAATAAAGATGCAAAAAAATACCTATAGTGCAAAATGCAGCTACAGAAACCACTGATGCGGAAAATACCGTATAATTACAAGCAAACGTAATCAATGAAAAATATACAACTGCTGAAGATGCTTCAGAGAATGAAGTGAAACGCGTCCGGAAAATAAATAAGTAATAAACAAATTCCACTACATTGCCTTTACAGTTATTCACACAAATCTAAAGACAACGTATATCACCGAGAATAATATTTGTTGCAAATCCTTAAGGCAGAGTAGTCACTTGAACAATTCCAGATTTTTCAGTCATACGGTTGGAAATTTTGAACTGGGAGAGCGAACAGTTTGCTGTTGGTGGGTGGACCAATATAGATGAAGACGGCGGAGCTAACAGCCGAAACATCATGTTTGTACGACAATCCGGCGATACATCCGTGAAGACATCATTGCTGTAAAGACGATTCGACGTATCTGATCCATATCACATTTATTTCAACCATCCTACTAACTGCCATCATCCTGAATTTTTCAATCATGTGTATGGAAAATTAGGAGGGGCAGGGAACATTTTTAACTACTTTCGGAGCTCGTATGTCACGAAATACGCTATTAGGCAAACATGTCCCAAGACAACATTGATTTCACTTTTGAATACCTATCCAATGATAATCAGAACCGATAAACTATGCGAGGAAAAAAATTCGTTTCTGTTTTTTTTTTTTTTTTTTTTTTTTTTTTTTTTTTTTTTTTTTTTTTTTTTTTGAACGTAAGTTACTCTAAAAAAGATTTTGGAGGTTTTATGCGGGTATGTTTGGACATAGCGGAATTATAAGGGTTTTCTCCGTTTTGGCAACGCAACCATAAAAATGAAAGCTTGGCAATTAAGAGACAGTAAGAAAACAGATTGTAGACCCGAAAACATCTCCTAAATCCGATGGTCCAGTATCGAAAATTACTGTACTGGAGACGAGAGGATGTGGGTTCACATCTCTCCGGAGATCTAAATTTCGGTTTTCCATAGTTTCGCGTAGTCCCTCCAGGCGAATGCCGGGATAGTTCCTTTAAAAATTCATGGTCGAATTCCTTCCCTTTCCTTGTCCACAATACCCTCCCGCCTGGCTCAAAATGTTCCTGTTTCGTTGCACCAGCCCGTCTCCCAAGCTTCACCCCAAAGGGGGGAGGGGGGAATTGAAACATGAAAAAGGTCATGTTTAATTTCTGAATTAATAATAACCTTTAAGGCCCGTTCACACTAGCGGTCAGCTCAGCTCAGGTCAAAAATCGCTATACATGTAATCCAATGGGAGCATTCACATTACGCGGTCCGCTCAGGTCAGGGCAAGGCAGGTCAAACTGAATGTCAACAACGGGCAAGACCTGAGCTGAGCTTAGCTGACCTGACCACTAGAGTGAATGTACAACGGTCAGGTCAGATCAGATCAATATGGGCGACGAACGTTTAATAGAGCTTGTTCGTGGTTATAGAGAATTATATGATATTAGTGATAAAAAATTATTGCGATTCTACGCACAAAACCTCGCTGTGAATAGAAATCGGAAAATAACTCATACAAGGTAAGAAAATAAAAATTATAAAGTATATAAATTTAAAACAATAATTAAACAATGTTGACGTATTGTTAGCTTCGTCATCCAAAATCAATGCGATTTTAACTAACGTTAGCGGCACTGTTCGCGATGAGCAACTGAATTGAAATGGCCTCGTCTACGACTTCACCTGACCTGATCTGAGCTGACTTGGCCGCTAGCGTGAATGCTATCCTGGATCGTGAGCTGAGATGACCTGAGCTGAGCTGACCGTTAGTGTGAGCGGGCCTTTAGTGTCGCCATTCCAGAAATCAATTCAGTTCAGAACATTCCAGGCAGTCCATGTCAGACAGATGGATAAGCCAGCGGATCCTCGTTCACCATTTTCTTCGCTGGAAACAGGAAAAATATTCATAAAGTAGAAAAAAATTTCTGTCTTCCACAGGAAGTGAAGGTTAGATTCGTAACGTTGAGCGAAACATTTAGGTTTAGACGGGAATGCAACCCGCCAGTGTGACTCACCTGGATCGAGTCCTGATCCCGCGATCAACTAAGCAAATCCTGAAACGGACACCAATCTACACCCCATAAGTTATCATAACGTTCACATTTGAAAACAAACAAATAGACTAATATCGTACGCAACACATATCACACTTTTCATAGGTGGATCGACACATTCAGCTCCCTTCATTAGGTTAGGACGACCAAAGCAAACCGCCACAGAAGCAGCTTCACAAGCTTAACAGGGCATGACTCTGAAGAGGAAACATCTTTAGTGATGGAAATTGGCTAACGGAGAAAAAACAATTTAAAAATAACGGAGCTGACAGGTTTTGACACGATTTATAAATAATACCCCGTCCGGGCATCCAGATTTGGGTTTTCCATGGTTTCCCCAAATCAATCCAGGCGAATGCCGGGATGCTTCCTTCAAAAGGCCATGGCCGAATTCCTTCCCATTCCTTGCCCCCATCCTTTCCCGTCTCTAAAGACCACGTTGTTAAAAAGGGACGTTAAACTGTAAAAAAAAAAAAAAAAAAAAAAAAAATATAAATAATAGAAAGATATTGTCTTTCCTAATAATTTTCGGCAAGTGTAAAACGAATTATTGTTGTTCCGAAGGACAATTCTCATAGGCGTATCCAGCGAGGGGCAGGGGGGTTCTCCGCTCCCCCCCCCCCCCCCCGGCCCTAGAAGAAAAATTAAGTTGCCTTCAGTACGCATCGACGAGTGAAGAACTGGCTCAGGAGCACTTTGTGAGAGGAAAGATTGACTGGATTATGCCTGATGAGTGCGCATCGAAATTTCGTGAAAGAACACCACGAGATTTTGAGAAACAAAGATATTGAAAAAATTTCTAAGAATCCGAGACGATTAATGTTTACATAAACTATAACCGAGTCACGATCTTTATTTTCTACATAGTAGGTCCTTAGATTAAGTGATTGGATTACTATATTAATCAATAATAAAAATAGTTTCCTCAACAGGTTTGAGTTTCATTTTGCAAGAAATCGTCATATTTCAGTCTGCCACCCCACTTCCTCGAAACTAATATGAGTTGCCGCCCCCCCCCCCCAGTAGAAATCATTCCCCCCTCTAGTTCTGATCCTGGATACGCCCTTGACAATTGTAGACGTGGTTGTTAAACTGTTACTGTCTGCAAATAATCCAACCACGACAAATAGTTCTGTTCGAGAAACATTTAAGAATTTTGCTGCCACCGATTTCGATCACATGCAAAATTGAACTTTCTTCCGAAGATAAGTTTTGCTCGTTAGTTGATATCTGGTTTATCTGCTACAGCAAACACTCTTGTTTAATACTGGCCATGGCGGGAGAAAATATTAATAGTTCACACATCCTCCGTCACTGTATAACGGCCCGCAGACTCAGGCCTTTAACGAAATGTTATTTTAAGAATTATGTACTGCAAGCTGGGAGCTGATTAATCAGGGATTTTGTATACATTTTATGTGATTAATTGTGAATATGTGTATACGAGCGTCATCCAAATGAACATTGTATTACGGACAAAAACGAAACAAATGCTATATAATATGTGTAAAGACAGTGTTATGCATCAAACATTAATTAAAAGTTTGTAACTGCAAGTGTTGGTGTGAGTTCACTCATAACATAAGGCAACCATACGTCCCGTTTTGGGCGGGACGGTCCCGCTTTCAATCTGTCTGCCCCCTGTCCCCGGCGATGGCAAAAATGTCCCACATTCGCAAACAAAGCGACAATTTAATATATCTATCTATTAACGTCTTAAATACACGACGCGGTTTTTGCCGCGCGGCGGTCGAGTCGACGCATGAACCATTGCTGACCACGCAACGATTCGTTAGCTATAGCCAAGAGTAAAAGAATTTTCGCTTATTTCCAACTACGTCAAAGATCAAAAAGTCACTAGCTGGGACGCTGAGAATGTTGCTGCTGAAGACCGTTGGCAGGAATTATTTCAACTCTCAACTGCACGAACTTTCATATAACTATTGAGTACGTTATCTGTCTCCCTGGAAGTAATGCTTGTGTCGATAGAGGTTTTTGTCTGATAAATAAAATATGGACAAGTGATAAAACACAGATAAGTATCGCAGTATTGAAAGCCATTTTGATTATCAAGACTAACATCAACAAATCAGGTAATGAGCTCCATTCCTACTTGAAAACTAGATCCAATATTTTAAAAATGATTTGTTCCGCCGTTAAATACAAAACAAGATACCAAGGCTAAGTAATTCAGCTAACATCTAAAACATTCTGCTTATCTGATATATTATTTCGTAAGTTCATCCACTCACTCACTCACCTCGATAGCTATTAGCTGTAGAACGGTGTCACGTGTCAGCCTTCGCTCGAAAAACAGTGACCAGAGATACAATTTGATGAAATTCGTGGTTACATCCACAATTTAGTAGCTAAGCAACTGTTACCAAATTAATTGCCATAATACATTCATTAAGTTTACTTTTCGTAGCGTTTCATGGTTAAAAAAATACTGATAAATTTTGCAGCTCAAAAACCGTGGATCTGCTTTTCAGTAACATGTTGCTAATGAAAGCAACGTAATAAAAACTTTAAAAGATTAACTTACTCATGGTCTCTGCTGAAACCACGAAAGCCAATTGTAATTTCGATTTAGAATAAATTTCAATTTAATTAAAACTTTCACTAATGTTATTGCTTGACCAAAGTTTATACATTACGGTTTATTTCCTTTTTAAGTATTTTACTGACCACTTTCGTTAATGGTCTTTGTTCATGTTCGCTGTACGTGAGTTATTAGGTTATTTTAAGTAGACCAAATATGTTACCTAATCAACTATTCTGGCAATTCATTTCTTCGGAGTTGCTAAATTGTTTAATAACATGGAATGTTTATTAAGTTCTCTGGCCGTTATAGATACTATGAACAATGATTTCATTATGAGTGTTTGTCCAGTTTCAATAATAATAATAATTAAAAACAACGTGGTGCTTTCGAAGCAAACAGGATTTTTTTTTAAATTTTGCAGAGAGAACGTTAAGGGTCAAATACAAGTCAAGTTTGTATTTAAGCAATTGTACGATTGCGCTATCGTCCTGTTCGTGTTTAATACCTACCTCTATTAATGCTTCTGAGTTCTTCAAGCTCAAGAGATTTTATTGACCTTGAAACACAGGTCAAGTTTATATTTCGTCAAATCAGGTGAACCTGTCAAATCTTTCATCCTAAAAACTATCACTATTCTAGACTCGTGATGATGCGCAAAAAAAGTCGTGGGCTTACACTAGTTATAAATAAAACAAAATAGGATTCTTTATTATTTTTTTGAAAAATTCCTCAAGCGTCCCACTCTGACGAAAAATATTCCTAGGTCGTCCCGCTCTGGTGAGAAAGATAAATGTTCATGTTATGTTTGAATGACAATTTGTGACGGTTTGGACTGATTTATGTTGATAATATTGTGTACAATCGCTCGTAAATATCTTTAACTTTCATTTCAAGGTGTTTTATAATGAATATGAATGAATTTCTATTAATTCTGATTGTTTTTGTATGGATTTAATTGTTAAAGAATTGTTAGAATTCGAGAAACATCGGTCGGAACTCTTTGAAATTGTTCTGGATGTTTCTAAAGTGTCGATTTAAGCGGGCAGAGATAGCGAGCACAGAGAGTTGTCAGTCTATGATTTTCGGAAGTGTGTGAGTATAATCGCTGGAACTTAGTATCTTTGGATCGAGAACTGCTTTGTGTAATGTTATTATAGAGTGCATGGGAAAATAAACATAACTGGAACGTGATTGTTCCAAGTTGTTATTTCAAGCAACTAAATATCTATCAACTGGTTCCAAAGAAAGAGGTTTGAAGGAGTTGTTATTGCAATATCTCCATATTGTCAAAGAGGGTATTTCTTCTTAGTTCTTTAGATGTAAGTAATCGATAGCAGTATGTAAATTTCGTCCTGAAAAGAATAAAAACAAAGAATCTTTTCATTCTTAAAAATGGTATGCAAAATGCTGAAAGTTTCGAAATAATCCAGTTTGTTCTTTGCCGAGCCAAGAATGCGCCAAGTATGTCAGCTAGGGACTCGTAGTTTGAGCAACTATTGTTCTCTAGTTCGCCTCGTCGGCAATGTTGACACAGGTGTAACAACCCACCTGTACACGCGTATCCTCCTATCTAGTACACAATTTGTCGAGTGCGCACATCCTATGCTCTGACAAACGAATTCTGATTTCACTCACTCGTAAAGTTCTTATGTATTCTGTTTTTCTTATACTCAACAAAATATCATTATTTTTTTATTTTATTTAATGGTCCCTCGCTTTCGCTAATTTCGACAAGTCAAAAAAGTACACTTCTTTACACAAAAATTTCAAACACCCACGAATCATTAATTGACCACAATTAAAAGAAACTGTTTGGCAATAAAAACACATTCAAGCGTTCCTCCTAGATTCACAAATATATCTTTAAGAATAAATAATTCAAAATTCAGTGTCAGAGAAAACATAGACGTCTATACCATATCACTGGGTTATCCCTCAAACCACATTTTGCAGCAACCAGCCTAAGTCATTCACTAGACATTTGTATATGCAAACTCACATATACACACACACACACCATATATATATATAACATCCCTTTTTTTTTTTTTTTTTTTTGCTGTCGTCAGTCTTTAGACTGGTTTGATGCAATTATCCATCTTTCCTATCCTGTGCTAACCTCTTCATTTCTGCATACCCTCTACAACCCACGTCCTCAATTATCTGCTTCATATATTCTAATCTCTGTCTACCTCTACAGTTCTTACCTTCGACTAGTTCCCTCCACTAACAAATTAACCAATCCAGCATGTCTCAAAATATGACCTACCAGCCTGTCTCTTCTTCCTGTAAGCTTCTTCCATAAACTTCTTTTCCCACCCATCATCTTCCAAAACTCGTTCATTTCTTACTTTGTCTGTCCACTTCATTTTCAGAATTCTTCTGTAGCACCACATTTCAAATGATTCAAGTTTCTTTCTTTCCGGTATTCCTAAAGTCCATGCTTCGCTAGCCGTAAAGTGCTGTGCTCCACACATAGAGTTTTAAAAAGTTCTTTCTAATTCCTAGCTCAATATTTGAAACTATAAGGTTTCTCTTTTTCATGAAGGCTCTTTTTGCTAGTGCTATTTTGCTTTTAACATCATTCCTGCTTCGGCCATCGGTTGTAATTTTGCTTCCCAAGTAACAGAACTCACTCACTTCTCCTATTGCATCCGATCCTATTTTTATATTTAATCTGCTAGTATTGGTATCATTTCTAGCTACATTTCATCACTTTTGTCTTACTTTGATTTATATTCAGTCCAAAATCTTCCTTCAGTATTTTGTTCTTCATGCCATTCAATAACTTCTCAATATACTCAGACCTCTCTGCTAACAAGACAATGTCATCAGCAAATCGTAGCATACTGATTTTTTCTCCCTGAAAACTTATGCCACATGGAAATTTTTCTTTGACTTTCTTCATTGCTTCTTCTACATACAAGTTGAATATTAACGGTGATAGACTACAACCTTGTCTCACACCCTTTTTAACTGATGCATGTCTCTCGTGATTCTCTACTTTTATTACAGCCACTTGATTCTTATATAGTTTATAGAGTATTCTTCTATCTCGATACTTTAGACCTGACTTCTTTAAAATTTTGAACATCTTGTCCCACCTAACATTATCAAAAGCTTTTTCTAAATCAACAAATGCCATAAAAGTATATTTGTTTTTCTTGATTCGCCCGCCCTTCAAGTATTAATCTTAATGACAGAATTGCTTCCCTTGTACCGCGATTTTTCCTAAACCCAAACTGATCTTCACCTACTATCTCTTCTACTACCCTTTCCATCCTTCTGTATATTATTCTGGTCAGTAATTTTGAAGCATGTGATGTTAGACTAATGGTGCGATAATTCTCACATTTGTCGGCTTGTGCTTTCTTTGGAAGTGTGAAGATGATATTTTTATTAAATTCAGTTGGAATTTCTCCTGTTTCATAACTTTTTGATATCAGCTTGAATAATCTTTCGATTCCTTCATCTCCTAGTTATTTAAGAAGTTCTGCAGGGATCTCATCAATTCCAACTGCCTTATTTGCTTTCAAGTCATTCAGAGCTTTATTAAATTCTGTCCTCAAACAGGATCTCCTAAGTCATTATCGTGCCTTCTTTCAAGTCTTCCCAACATACAGTTTCTCAATATTCCTTCCATCTTAACTCTATCTT
>CM061920.1:10645866-10690047 GCA_031002005.1 Vandiemenella viatica | reverse complement strand
AGTTTCAAATACAGGATTTGGTGGGGATGCAAAGAAGCGCTGCCGATTTGTTTCTGGAAATTACCGTAGAACAAAATCAGTAACCGATAAGATAAAAGAGCTGGAATGGGATTCATTGGAAGACAGGAGGAGAGTGAAGAGGGTCATGGGAGTGTACAAGGCGTGTATTGGTGATGAGGCATGGAAATATATTGGTGTAAGAATTAAAAGTAGTGCATGGAAGAGAAAAGATGACCATGACCACAAGCTGCAACTCGTTTTCAAGCACAAGGGTGTGGGAAGATTTTCTTTCGTATGTATGGGAGTCAAGGATTGGAGTAAGTTATCAAAAACATTGAAAGAAAGTTGAAATTTGTAGAGAGAAAAAGTAGGTGGGTACAGGTAAGGGGAAAAATAGGTGTGTGGGGAAATTGCCACCGCAACGTGTTCTCCATCGCCATTAAATTAAATTAAAATTAAGTGTACTGATGCAATGATTGAAATCATGCAACTGACATTTGGTCTTCTTTTATATACCATATCTTTGGTTATTTAATTTAATTGCAATTGATCACACACTCCGGTGGCAATTTCCGTATACACTCATCTTCCCCCTTTCCTGCACCCACCTACATTTTCCCGCTACAAATGTTAAATTTAAATTCTTTCAACGTTTCTGGTAAATTATTCATCATTTTCCTTGTTAACTTATTCCAATTTCTGACACCCTAACCTAAAAAAGAGAATCTTCCCACACCCTTGTGCCTGAAATCGAGTGCTAGCTTGTGGTCATGGTCATCTTTTCCCTTCCATGCACTACTTTTCATACCTACACCAATATCTTTACATGCCTGATCACCAGTATGCGCATTGTACACTCCCATGACTCTCTTTACCCTCTTCATGTCTTGCAATGAATCCCATTCCAGCTTTTTTATTATGTCTGTTACCGACTGCGTTCTGCGATAATTTCCAGAAACAAATCTAGCAGCCCTTTTTTGCACCCTCTCCAACTCCTGTAATTTAAAGTTATGATGTGGGTCCCGTACTATACTACCATATTCGAGCAATGGTCTGACCAAAGTTTTGTAAACCAATTCCTTTACTTCTCTCGTGTATCCCCTCATCACTCTCTCCCACAAGTGCAGAATTTTGTAACGTTTTCGTACCACCTGTCCAATGTGTGCTGCCCAGTTAAGCTTGTTATCAAATGTAATTCCAAGATATTTACATTTAAAGTCTTCAATAAGCAATTATTTCGCCACCTTATAATCATAATCAACCTTTTGTTTATTTATTGTGTATCTTATAAGCTGAGTCTTCTTTGCATGTATCTTCATCCCATGTTTACCAATCCAGCTATTGATTTTACCTCTAGTTATGCTGTAAGCCGTTACAGATATGACCGATAGGACACCACGAGGGAACTCCAGCGTTCGGGGAGTCGAGTGTCGAAGTGGTGACCCGGAATGCGACCGTTAAACTTTAATGGTGGGAGCGAGCGAGCGAGCGAGCGGAGCGGCGTGGTGTCCCGTTGTAGACTCAGGAACACCGTAGCGGTTGACCCACTTCTCGGACGAGGTTCCGTGTCCGAGAGGACGGCCTTTCCGTGCGCTATGTGGGCAAAAAACAAAAAAGACACCCCGCCGGAGCGCGCTTCCCACAGACCCAGTTAGCAGCATCGCTGGCGGCGGGCCCTCGCTCTTCCTGGTCGATACTCACTTCTCTATATGAGGAAGTAACTGACTCAGTCCACAACCATTAGGGCGCGGGCATACAGCACGCGACAAGAGACAGTAGCAACTGGTCATTCTCTCGTCGCGGCGACAGGACGCGACAAATGCCAGTCTAGTGAGACTATCTCTCTCCAAGAGATCTGTACTTCTTTATTTCATTCTGTAGACTTTATAGGTTTTCTCGGGCTAGTAAATTATTATTATTATTTTTTTAACTGCTTAACGTCTCTTAACAGCGAGTTCTTTAGAGACGGGAAAGGATGGGGGACAAGGAATGGGAAGGAATTCGGCCATGGTCTTTTGAAAAATGCATACCGGCATTTGCCTGGAGTGATTTTTGAAACCATGGAAAACCCAAATCTGGATGCCTGAACGGGGATTCGAACCGCCGTCCTCCCAAATGCGAGGCCAGAAAAATTCTTATAAAACATGTCAAGTGATGAGGAGAGGAGACTGCTTCTTTTGTTTGCACTAAGCAGAAAGAAAAGGGTTCACGACATCAATGAAAAGAGAGAATGCCTCGGCGAATACCACCGCCTTTGTCGGGAACTGGAGTCACATGAAAATAGACTTTTTTTTTACATATTTTCGTATGTCTCGCGAACGCTTGTAGAAATTACACAACTTGCTAAAATCGACTATACCGAAGTACACCACGAACTGGAGAAAAGCAACTGGTTCAAGAGAAACATTAGCCATTTGTATGAAGTAAGAACTGTTCTTTTAATATGCATTCTTAAAAACAAACAAAAACAATGGTCAAACTCCTAAGGGAGCGTGCATAAACCACGTAGCTCCATTTTGGCCTCCTGTGAACCACCCTCCCACCCACGTATCTCTACGTGGCTTTTTCCTCCCCCCTCCCCCTCCACGTAGCACGTTGCTTTTTTCACTTTTGATTCAAGAAGACATTTTGTACTGTTTTCTCTTGTCAGACTATTGTAAGTTACATACGGAGATAATTAACTGAGGGAAATAAATATTCAGATGCTGTTGTGGGTTCTGATCCTCATTTTAACTGTGAAAAATGTTATGAAAGGAAAGCTACGTGGCCTGGCTCGGAACACCCCCTCCCTCCACATAGCCCAGCGTAGCCTTCCAGCCAACCCCCCCCCCCCCCCCTGGACCAAGCCACGTAGTTTGTGCACGCTCCCTAGAGGATGCAAGGGGCCCGACCAAGTTATTTACAATGTGCCACTTCCCGACGCCCCCCTTGGAGCCTAGTGGTCAACATTAGGAAACACCCCAAAAATCAGGCGTATCATCACTTTAAATAATTACAATGTTAACAAACAAACAAAAAGTGAGAAGCTACTAAGAAAAAAATACAATCCTGAACATGAAAAATTATTTTTCATGAGTTTTTATAGTCACTGTGACTGGTGTCATATATATATATATATCTGAATCAATTTTTCTTAATCGGCCATGTTGCTGTGTCGCGCGACAATTCTGTAATTTTGTACAACTGTGTCGCTCGTCGCCGCGTCAAAGGCTGCGGCCCGGCGACGGATCGCTTTGTGTGTGACCGTCGCAATTCAAAACTGCGTAGTACAACTCCAGCGCCGTCCCGCCGCGACGCGTGTCCCTTGTCACGTTCTGTGTGCCCGGGCGGCGCGGCGGGCCCTCTAAGCCTTGCCTGCCGCGGTAGCGCGGGGCTAGTGAGCTGGCTCCGCGTTGCAGAGGTCGCCGGTTCGAGTCCGGCCGAGGGCATAGGTGGTTTTAATTAAGTGTTATATCCGTCCTGTGTTGTCCTGTCACTTGTCACCATCAATAACAAGACGAGAAGATTCTATAGACAAACTTGAGGAATAATAATGTGTTGTCCTGTCACTTGTCACCATCAATAACAACACGAGTAGATTCTGTATACACACTTGAGGAATAAAAGAAACACAGTTGCTGACTGAGTGGCTACAAGGCCGAATGCCAACGTAAAAAAATAAAAACCTTAGAAAACTAAAAGGTTCGTGTCCGGCCGAGGACATAGGTGTGCTTAAGTGTTGTGTGTGTGAATGTCATGTCCGCGGCGACCCTCGCTATCTCGGTCTGCTCTGTTACCAGAAACTGGCTCCATCTACGAGCAAGTAACTAATTTGCTCTACAACCCTAAGGTTGGTTGGTTCCTCCAGAAAGAGACTAGGGAAGTAACGGAGCTCCGCATCCGCAAGTGCTGAACTCTCCCGTGAAATCCTACCTCCGCTTTCGCATCCGAAATTTTTAATGCAGACGTTTAGCGGATGTTTTGTTTACATTGAAATATATATAATTGTCATCTCTTAATAAGAGGTTCTGCCCATCGTCGCTTAGCTAACAGAAGCGTGGTTGTTTTTCTTTTTCTGACTATCTTGCAATAAAAGTAGCAATGATTTGTACGGCGTTACTACCTAAGCGACGAATTTACAAGTTTGAACTTGCATGTAAAGCGGCCTATTCACGGTCCAACATCTAGGACATCCGCTTAGCACTACCCATACACGCTACTAGAAGGTTCCAAGCAATCCTTTCTCGCGTTAAACCAGTGTCCAGGAAGGCGTCTATTAATGACGTGAGGTGAAATAGTGTGTGTGTGTGTGGGGGGGGGGGGGGGTCCGGCGAAATCTCACGAAACGTCACCGAGGAGGAGGGGGTCAACGGAAATCTCACGTGAGGTTTTGAAATTCTTGCAGAATTGTAGAGCTAAAAAAAAAGTCTACAAAAATCGATTTATAGGGGGATATTTTGGTCCAAAAACCGACCTTGGGGGGGGGGGGGGGGGGAAACCGCCCTTCGGAGCATGAGAGCTAACAAAAAACGTCTCAAAAAGTTGCTAGGTCGATTAGTAGGATGGTGGGGTGGTGTGGAGGTCTCCCTCAAAATCTCACGTCATTTTAGAGGAGTGTGGGGGGGAGGTCCCGAATTCACATCATCAATGGACGCCCCCTTACTGCTCACTCGCAAGATACTTCCACCAATCATGTTCCGACGCCATAGCGTTCGGACCGCTAGGACGCGTGTTGGTTGTCTGGGAGTCCAACAACATCCAACACGTCCAACATGTAGTCCTGTAATATTTTTCACGGTCTATCAAGAGTCCTTTTTCGGAAAATCAGATCATCGCCGGTCCTACAAGTTGGAACCATAACGACAGTTCACGTCACAAAAAGTGCAAATGGAGCTATTCCTGACCACCATGTAACTGCCACAACCATAAGTCGTAAGTAGAATGTAGTTTATTATTAGTTACTTTTGTATATCAATATTGTAATTTTGCTAACACCAACCTGTATACACATCCACAGTCACTGACGATGCCCCATTCCACAAGGGCGAAACGCGTCTGAGCTTACATCAATAAAACCAGTTGCTAATAGACGGTGTTTTTATTTACAATCAACCAGATAATTTATAGAACCACGTGCCGTGTGTGGGCGAATATCGTCCTGTTTAAAAATGGCATAACAATTCTGTCGCATGAGAACTAACACATGATGACGCATGATGTCAGTGAGATACTGTCGTGGATTCACAGTTCCCTCAATCAAATACCAGCTGTGACTTGGCCGCGTTAACACGACGCGAGTTGACTGGAAGGACAGTTGGCCGGACCGTCGGTGGTGGGGGTGAGAGAGTGGACTAGCATGCCAGTGATAATTAGAAGACAGTGCACTGTCAGGACAGTTCTCTACTCCTACATTGTGATCTTATTGGAAATAGTATGTCCATATTACAAGAAGGAATTAATATCGTAGCTAATTTGTTGATTATAATATTGAATGATATGAAGAATAATAAAATAAAACGTAGATAAACGTTAAAAGAGTGGATATTAAAAAGAAATCCTTTAAGCGCCTCAGCTCCTTTTTAAAAAATAAAGTTGCAAGTGAAGATATAGAGTTGCATCATTTAAGACTAACTGTATCTCAATTTGAAGAGCTATTGTGAAATATTTTTTCCCATACATAAAAAATGACACCGCTATAAAGCAATTTTTTGATAGAAGAGTCTCTAAAATCCTTGTTCTTTTAATTTTTATCCTTAAAATTTCACGTAATTTCCTCACTTTCATGCAGTTCCGAAGATTTTAATGCCTCTGCTTCACTCCGCTTACGCGACTTGTTAGTTGCCGCCATCTTGATTGTTGAACTCGCACGCCGTCAGTTGGTCGTGAACCGAGTCCACTATCCTGAGTCGACTGTCTGTCTTGTACCTGTTTACACGAGGAGAGTGACTATCGAGTGCTGCGCGCGCAGCCAAGACAGTACACTCGTTCCAGTCAACTCGCATCGCGTAAACGAGGCATTAAAGTGATACCCGATGGCTCCCCACACCATGACGCTGTGTCTCCCCAAAACACTGGAAGAGTGGGACCTCTCTCCAGGTCGCTGCCATACTCGCAGTCGATGGTCATCTGAAGTAATGCGGCACCGTGACTCGTCGCTGAACACAATGCAACGGCACACATCAGCAATCCAAGCTTCCCGGTCACGGCGCCATTCCAAACTCAGCTGTTTGTGTTGTGGTGTTAAGTCTCCAACCAATGGTGTACAGTGACACAGAATGTTGCAGGGAGATCATTACTCGTTTTCGGATGAAAGGCGCAGACAGATATGAAGGGGTTATGATGTCGTTGGTGCTCAACACGGCGATCCTTCTGCCCTCTCGTTCCCATGCAGTCCTACATCGGGACACTGAGACATCCGAATGCTCCACAAATCAGGATACTGCACGATTCGACCAGTAGACCAAATGGAGACCCATAGTCCCCTTTCGAGCTTTGTTAGGGAAAGTGATGAATATTTTACAGAAAACGATGAAAGAATTTAAAATAAAAATTCGTACATGGCAAAAGTAGGTGGGTAGGATGGCGGTTCGAATCCCCGTCCGCGCATCCATGGTTTCCCAAATCACTCCAGGCAAATGCCGGGATGCTTCCTTCAAAAGGCCATTGCCGAATTCCTTCCCATTCCTTGCCCCCCATCCTTCCCCCCCATCCTTCCCCGTCTCTAAAGACCTCGCTGTTAAGAGACGTTAAGCAGTTAAGAAAGGGGAAACAATTAATGTGAAGGGTAATTTCCCCAGAGCGCGTGCTCCCCCGTAATTGAATTAAGTGACTTGGTAATCGAGTTGGGTGTAGTACAGCGAGCGCTTGGTGGCTGTTTGTTCGGTGGCCACTGTGCGACTGGGTCTGTGTGCCAAGTCCGGCCCTGCGGACTGCACACTCACGTCACGTTACGTAACACCCACTGCTAACCCGCCTCTCTGCACTCTATCCACGTTGGGGGTCCCAGCCATTTTATTGAAGCTTTTCTTTGGCGTCGCTTCAGCGTCTGTAATACAATCTGTACTGTGCAATAAAGGAGGCGGCCGCGCAGCTCAGGACGACCGGGGTTCGACCCTCGACGGAGCCGGGGATTTTTCCTTGAACCTGAACATCCGGAATGGCCCCTCAGGCCCACCCAGCGTGCCATCAAATGAGTACCGCGCAGGAAACTCCGCGGGGAGGCCTCGTGCCACCGGCAGTTATCTTGCTAGAAGACATGAAACATGAAGGGTTGCAAGTTGCCACGTAGTCCACGGCTATTATAGTGCCTTCGATAGCTAACACAGTTTGTGACATAACATAGAGAAAATATAAATAAAAAAACAAAAAAGGAATTGGTTGCTAGGGAGAGGATAGCCTAACAAGAAGAAGAACCAGCAAGAAATTGCGTGGAGTATGAGCATTTATTCGAGCTGACTACATTTAGTACCGCGAGCCTTTGTAATCTTCGGATTCTTCTTAATAAACTTTAACGAAAATAAAGATTAATGAATTATATTAAAGTTTATAATCATTCAAGGGTTTAAAAAATTAAGTTCTCATAAAAGTTTCGCATCAAGACTATGGAAGAATTCCTATGAAAATAACAACAGGAAGTATATTAAAATGCGAGAAAATTATAAAAATACGAGATGGCGACCGTGACAGGACACGAAGAGGAATATTTTATTGATTTTTTATTTTCTCATTGTTGTGATTTTGAAAAATGTTGTGTATGTATTGTAAATAATGACAGAGAGAAAAATACAAAGGTCCATATTTAAACTCTCAAAAAGTTTACCAGTATCTTTTTCAAAGATATGGTAAACTT
This sequence comes from Vandiemenella viatica, assembly GCA_031002005.1. Classification (NCBI taxonomy): domain Eukaryota; kingdom Metazoa; phylum Arthropoda; class Insecta; order Orthoptera; family Morabidae; genus Vandiemenella; species Vandiemenella viatica. The sequence continues at coordinate 10,682,219 of CM061920.1, read as the reverse complement.
GGGGAGGGTTGTGACATAACACAGAGAAAATATAAAGAAAAAAACAAAAAAGGAATTGGTTGCTAGGGAGAGGATAGCCTAACAAGAAGAAGAACCAGCAAGCAATTGCGTGGAGTATGAGCATTTATTCGAGCTGACTACATTTATTACCGCGAACCTTTGCAATCTTCGGATTCTTCTTAATAAACTTTAACGAAAATAAAGATTAATGAATTATATTAAAGTTTATAATCATTCAATGGTTTAAAAAATTAAGTTCTCATAAAAGTTTCGCATCAAGACTGTGGAAGAATACCTATGAATATAACAACAGGAAGTATATTAAAATACGAGAAGGAATTATAAAAATACGAGAAGTTTTCATGGAAGCTCAGCTAAATGTCTCCCATTGCATAATGCTCAACCACCGCGTAACGTAAACGAGTAGTGTTTTCTTCCCATTTAAGATAGACTGCTATTTACAAGCACCTCAACATATTACCGCAAAGGAGAGCCCGTCGTAGATTTTGGCAAACAATTCGCCCATGGCATCTTTGACGATAGCCCACGTTACACAAAATTTAATAGGAAAACACGAAACTTCAATTACTGATCGGAACAGTTAGAAAAAAAAACTGATATAACAAAAATCTACTTTCAGTATTATTCGCTAGGTATATTTCGTAGTTAGTTTTTTCTTAAGCCTTTACAATATTAACTCTTCGGTAAACACTATTTCAAAATTACAAGAACAAATATACAACTACTTTTTGTCAGTCGCCTGTCAGGGACGCTATATGCCAGCAATCATAATGTCCTGAGGCCATCTCACTTCACACACACACTTGCCGCCTTTGCGTCTACTACCTCTGAGGCAGTATTACCAACTGCTAACACTGAAATCGTATTCTACCAACTTAAACTATTCAGTAGCTAAATTACAAACTACTCACCGTGGAAAAGAACATGAGATACATGGAATACAGAGATATAACAATATACATCGTTATAACCGGCCTGCGTCCGTGGTGAAGTGTACAAGGGGTGATCAAACGAAAAGGTACGAAAAGACATGGTGCGTAGAAATGTAGACTTTATTCAAAATATACACCATAGGTCTGAGAACAACGATCCCACTGATGAACAAGCCGCAGGATTGCTTGTTCCCAGAATTCCTGTGGCCGTGACGAGACCCAGTACTTCACAGCGTCCATAAGTACGTCGTCCGAGATGAAGCGCTTCCCTTTCAGGTGTTTCTTCAGTGGACCAAACACATGGAAATCGCATGGCGACATGTCCGGACTGTAGGGCGGATGGTCCAACGTCTCCCACTTGAACTCTGCCAGTTCCATGTGTGTGATTCTGGAGACGTGTGGACGCGCGTTATCATGGAGCAGAACCACACCCTCCGTGAGCAACCCCGGTCTTTTGTTCTTCATGGACCTGCGTAGGCGTCGGAGTGTCTCACAGTACACATCCCCCACCTGTACGCCATCCTGTTGTCATACGGACTGCCGCATCATTTGGACGCCGCTTTTGATAAGAGCCTCTGCTCTCTACTGCGCATGCGGGCGCCCGCGCATGCTCCGATCCCAGTCAGAGACTCCAATCGCATCCCTAGATGTCTCGCTACGTTCTCCCATGGCGGAATATGCAGATATTTAACTGTTACGTTTTTTCGTCGTTTCGTATCTTTTCATTTGATCACCCCTTGTATGTTTTGAACAGCCATTCGCTTGGAAGACGGCGTGTTCGGACACGACCATCGACGCCGTGTAACTAGAATCGTGATTCGTCCGATCAGCTGACACGTTTCCACGGATCCAAGGTCCAATTTCGATGATATCGCGCCCACTGCAATCGAAACTGGCGATGTCTTTAGGTCAAAATTGTAAAACGTAGGGGCCGTCTGTTGCGGAGACCCAGGTTCATCAATGTGCTGAACGGTGTGCTCAGAAACACTTGTCGCTATACCAGCATTGCACTCTGCCACAGATCTCTCCCTATCCTGCTTTACAGAGTGAGGAAGCCTCCGAACGCCGATAAAAATTTGATTTAATTTATTCTGCAACCTGATAGCTGAATAGATATTAAGGCATAGTTTCATTTATGTCTTATTACGTCGAGTTCATTACGGCCGATTGAGGATTGCAAACTAGGAAAGTGAGGGTATTCTGCTATGGACTTGTGAAGAAACCATCGAGCCAGTCACATCGACTGATTTCGCAAAACCGTCGTAAACCGAAATCTGGAAAGCTGGGATTCTAATCCGCGTCCTCCCGAATACGTAGGCCCAATGTTAGCGCTCACTCACCACAAATTAAGCCAATCTGACGGCTGATAGGACATGTTGGGTAGATACCAGCCCATGATGGAACTAAACGCGTTTTCTTAAATGTAATAATTAACAGCTTTATGTTAAGCAGTGTGTAAAGTGTATTTTATGGGCTTTGTTCATTTGATCTACGCCAGTCAAGCTCCGTGGCTCGGATTCCAAGTTAAACTGTAGGTTCCTCCACCGGCCGTCCTATCTCTGATACACTTTGACACGGCTTGTGAACCAAGTTAGTTCAATCTAATTTCATTGCGATGGAACACAAGCCCCAGTGGCAATTTCCCTGCACACCTCTTTTACTATTTCATCATTTTCTTGTTTTGTTTATTTAATCTTAAAATTCTATGATTTTAAAATCATTACTCGATTAACTGTTTTCCTGACGAATGTTAATCATAAATTCTATCATAGTATCTGGTAAGTTGTTCGTCATTTCCCTCGGTAATGTGTTCCTATCCATAACTTTCTTACCAAATTTTCTCTCTTCCTTATGCCTCAAATCAGCTGCCAGCTTGTTGTCATGGTTATCTCGTCCCTTTTTACCGAGCGTGGTGACGCAGTGGCCTCGCAGTCGGGAGGACGCCGGTTCGAATCCCCCTACTGTCATCCACATCTGGGTTTTCCATGGTTTCCCCAGATCACTCGAATGCCAGGATGCTTCCTTCAAAAGGCCATGGCCGAACTCCTTCCTGTTCCTTGTCCCGCATCTGATGACCCCGATGTCGACGAGGCGTAAAGCCATAAGTAAAACAAAAGTTGTGCCTTCCATATTCTATTCCTAATTCTTCTACCAGTATCCTCCAGGCTTCATCCCCAACATACGCCTTTTATATTCACAGCATTTTCTTCACTTTCCTCTTGTCTCCCAATGAATCCGAATCCAGTTTCTCTATCATATCAGCAACTGATTGTATCGGTAATATTAAAAAATAAATCAGGTGCACTCCTTTGCACGCCCTCCATTTCCTGCATTTGGTACCAAAAATGTGGGCCCCATACTGCACCATCACATTCAAACAACCGTGTGATCAAAGTTTTGTAACCCAATTTCCTCACTTCATTTGTTCACCTATGAACGTAACATTTCTAACCTCTGTCTACCACCTGCCCAACGTGTCCTTCCCAGTTGAGTTTACTATGACGAAACAATAAAGATTCCGAAACAGGATTTTGTGTGCCATTTTACTCTATAACAGATAATAAATACATAATAACGATCTGCCAATACAATTCAGTTAATTGCTACTACAGCGAAAAAACGATCCTTGACGCATATATTCAAAACGAAGAGTTGGTACTGCTCTTAAATTTGAGTAACATAATCGCGAAAACTGTGATATTTGCCTATTCTCACTAAAAAATTACAATTTGTTAACTGAAACTGCTATTATTATTTTTAATATTACGAAATTTTTCACATGACAATCTTAACTTCGGTAAGAGACGCTCTATTTCGTCTTCTAAAAAGTTTTTTTTTTTTTGCACAGATAAAACATTTCAGGCTTACAAATTAATTAACTTTATTGTATCCCAGATTAAATGAAATCGGAGGAGGAAAAATGGCGTCTGTGGTACATTGATAATGAATCGATTTGTAACTGCAAGAACTCTACTATCTCTACTGCCAATCGATTCACAGATATATTCCTTAAGTTTTTAATCGGGTGAAATTGAAATTACAATTGCAATGACAGTTTTCCGCTGCGCTTTTTAATAGTGCAAGCCTCTCGCATTCAAGTTTAACCCTCGCCACAAGGATTAAGCATGTTCCAAAACATAATGAAAGCTAACATGTAGCATGCATGCAGTAGGGATATTGATTTTGTTCCCACACAGCATTTATGGACTGGAATGGTGTTTCTGCTGTCGAAGTAATAGACAAGAATCATTTATCGCAAGATTATTTTGTTTTTTAATCTCTGATCCTGAGACGAAAAAGATGTTAAATACAGTTCTCTTGAGGTAATCAAAATGTCATCAACAAGTGAACTACTCATTATCAAATATTTCGAGCTCTCATTTAAAAACCATTCCAAATTACAACATCGAGACGCCAAATGCTGATAGTGACAAAATCAGAACGAGCGGAAATGTACCATCTTCAAGGTTATACGTGATGACATGTGTTAGAACTCCCCCAAATCAGAGACACCGTCATGTAAACACCTCCTTAATGGATCTGAAATTCCTAAATAATGTTTTAAGTACTATTTCCTCTTCATTTATCTATGACACATTTGTGGTAATATTGTCTGTACAAAGTCCATTTGCATTGTCATCTAGCACTATTTCTGATTTCTTATTCCGCTCATTCTTATTTACGTGGGAAAGTTGCTGCTCCTTTACTTCCAGGCCATTTACCAAACAGCTCACTTCAATTTGCCATATACTTTCCTAACTGTGTAGTTTATTTTTCCCTTTTTGGAAGTACGTATACGTATATCGAAAATCTGTTAACTATCGACTGTAATCGGATTTTTCAAACTCTTACCGAGTTTGTAGTGAAACAAAATCTTATCTTATATATATATAAAAATAGACGTGTTTTTTCCTATATTTCACTTTTCAGCCACCACTACCTAGCACAGATCACTCATGTTTGTCGGTGGAAGTAGCATGGAGTTTCCTATCGTGTACAACGTTGGCCGAATGCCGATAGCAGTGGGGATGTGGGAGATATAATGATTAAAGTTGGTCAGTGCAGGGCGTTTTCATATTTCGACCAAAAATTCGTATCTCCGTATACTTCTCTTTCCTGCCACAACTACATAACATAGACCTTTGGTGTTTGTGTGTGGTAGTAGAATCGTCTTTCCTGTCGTGCACTATGGTTGTTAGATGTCGGTAGCTAAGGGGGTGTGGGAGAAATGGGGGTTGAAAGTAGTCGACCTGTGGCAGTTTCATACTTCTGCCAAAGACAAAAGTGTCATGGTGTATCACTTTTCAGCGAAAACTATAGATCACAGATAACTGGCGTTTGTGTGTAGTAGTAGCACAGAGTCACCTTTAGATCACAACAGCGGCCGAATTTCAGAAACTGTGGTTGTGTGGGAGATATGGTCGTTGTAAGAGGCCGACCAAGGATATTTTCGTATTTCGACTGTCTCCGCATATGTCACTTTTCTGACACAACTACATAGCATAGAGCATTGGTGTTTGTGTTTGGTAGTAGAATCGTATTCCATGTAGTGAACTATGGTTGTTAGATTTCGGTAGCTATGGGGGTGTGGAAGATATGGGGGTTGAAAGTGGTCGTCCTGTGGCAATTTCATATTTTTGCCAAAGACAAAAGTGTCATGGTGTATCACTTTTCAGCGAAAACTATCGATCACAGATCTCTGGCGTTTGTGTGTGGTAGTAACACAGAGTCACCTTTCGATCACAACAGCGGCCGAATTTCAGAAACTGTGGTTGTGTGGGAGATATGGTGGTTGTAAGTGGCCGACCAAGGATATTTTCGTATTTCGACTGTCTCCGCATATGTCACTTTTCTGACACAACTACATAGCATAGAGCATTGGTGTTTGTGTTTGGTAGTAGAATCGTATCTCATGTAGTGCATGTTGTTAGATGTCGGTAGCTAAGGGGGTGTGGGAGAAATGGGGGTTGAAAGTTGTCGACCTGTGGCAGTTTCATACTTCTGCCAAAGACAAAGGTGTCATGGTGTATCACTTTTCAGCGAAAACTATAGATCACAGATAACTGGCGTTTGTGTGTAGTAGTAGCACAGAGTCACCTTTAGATCACAACAGCGGCCGAATTTCAGAAACTGTGGTTGTGTGGGAGATATGGTCGTTGTAAGAGGCCGACCAAGGATATTTTCGTATTTCGACTGTCTCCGCATATGTCACTTTTCTGACACAACTACATAGCATAGAGCATTGGTGTTTGTGTTTGGTAGTAGAATCGTATTCCATGTAGTGAACTATGGTTGTTAGATTTCGGTAGCTATGGGGGTGTGGAAGATATGGGGGTTGAAAGTGGTCGTCCTGTGGCAATTTCATATTTTTGCCAAAGACAAAAGTGTCATGGTGTATCACTTTTCAGCGAAAACTATCGATCACAGATCTCTGGCGTTTGTGTGTGGTAGTAACACAGAGTCACCTTTCGATCACAACAGCGGCCGAATTTCAGAAACTGTGGTTGTGTGGGAGATATGGTGGTTGTAAGTGGCCGACCAAGGATATTTTCGTATTTCGACTGTCTCCGCATATGTCACTTTTCTGACACAACTACATAGCATAGAGCATTGGTGTTTGTGTTTGGTAGTAGAATCGTATCTCATGTAGTGCATGTTGTTAGATGTCGGTAGCTAAGGGGGTGTGGGAGAAATGGGGGTTGAAAGTTGTCGACCTGTGGCAGTTTCATACTTCTGCCAAAGACAAAGGTGTCATGGTGTATCACTTTTCAGCGAAAACTATAGATCACAGATAACTGGCGTTTGTGTGTGGTAGTAACACAGAGTCACCTTTCGATCACAACAGTGGCCGAATTTCAGAAACTGTGGTTGTGTGGGAGATATGGTGGTTGTAAGTGGCCGATCAAGGATATTTTAGTATTTCGACGAAAGGCATGTGTCTCCGCAGATTTCAATTTTCTGACACGACTACATAGCACAGAGCATTGGTGGTCTGTTGTCGTGCACTATGGTTGTTAGATGTCTGTAGCTATGGGGGTGTGGGAGATATGGGGGATGAAAATGGTCGACCTGTGGCAATTTCATATTTCTGCCAAAGACGCATGTGTCATGGTGTATCACTTTTAAGTGAAAACTATCAATCGCAGAACACTGGCGTTTGTGTGTGGTAGTAACACACAGTCTCCCATCGATCACAACGTTGGCCGAAATTCGGTAACTGTTGTAGTTTGTGAGATATGGTGTTTGAAATTGGTCGATCATGAATATTTTCGTATACTTTTGGGTATCCGTAAATTTTACTTTGCTGCCGGAACTACATAGCACAGAAGACTGGTATTTGTGTGTGGCAATAGTATCGAGTCTCCCATCGTGCACAATGGTGGTTAGATAGTACTATGGTGGGTAGCTGTCAATATGAATTCTTTACAATCGCGAACGAAGTCGTGGGTATCAGCTAGTAAGTAAATAATGTGAAAAAACATTTTTTTTTTAAAAAAAAATTTTAGCTGCAATATTTCTTCTATGATCGGAAACATTTACTCATAGATCTGATTTAAAACAAAAAATAAGAGCTTCGCACAATTAGATCACTGGACTGTAATGTTGGACAGTTGAGCTCCGAATTGATTGTTAGAAGATATTGTCTTTGGTTAGAATGTTAGAGATAATGTTAATCTGGTTTTTGGGATCACGTCTCAGGATAATGTGGAGTGTTACACCTTGGAGAGTGGCAACGCATTTGAACTGTGGAATGCTGAGAAACGGGTTAGGTAAGTGCATTAGTCTCCTCCTGTTTTTAAGACTATACTATCAGTTTTTAAGAAAATACTTTAAAAAATAATTTAAAATGTGTACGAATAGGATTGGCAGTGAAAATTAATATTACATCCTGAGAATAAGTAGTTTACATATGTGGGATTAGCCTTCTATAAAATGATTTTTTGTTGTTGCTGAAATCACTGCTTTATGCAATAAACTTTATAACAAAAAGAAAAAAAACCTTCACAAACACCACGCTAGAATTTATTCAATTATTCTTTATTTCCAACATCCTGTTATTATTATCATTCTTACTAATAACTCTGTATAGAGCTTGAAATTTCTTTGAAATACAACAGTGTAAAATTAGATGAAAAATGTGACCTTCAGCTTATACCATAGTGCCGATAATCCATACTAAGGATCTGGCCGGGGTGATAGGAGGGGTGGTGGTACGCTCCGGATTGTGTACCAAAGTCATGGGCTAAATACCAAACCTCTTCGTAGTGCTTATGGAGCGATGGCGTACGTGACACTGTTAACAGTAATTCGTCTGTTCGATGGGGCCATTAAGCTATGTAGTCCCCTTGGTGTCACCATTTCCTCTCCCATCCGAAACAGAATTAATTCACTACACCGAATACGTCACAGATAGTATTACAGCCACTTTCACGTTGGTGGTGGGAGGGGGTGTCGACTGTTAGATTGTCGAGAGAGATGCCATGGCAGCTGAGTCACCGAGCATGCTGATTACTTGATCCATGAACTTATAAACGCAGTTACTTTTATTCGTTTTGGTTGTTACTGAACAGTGCTAGAGTAATGGGAGGGGTAAACGTGATGCTCGCCCCGGGCGGCAAATCCAAGGGGGCGGTAAATCGTCTTTGAAGGTCGACAAAAAGCAAATTTATGTCGCGACGACCTTTTTCTTTCTTTCTTTTTTTAGCTCCACTACTGTCCTGGGTGGCGACAATGGGGTGGTGACAATCGGGATGGGAAAATAATGTTCGAAGGGGCGGCAGCCTCACAGTTCTTGCCCCGGATTGGAAAACACCCAAATCCGCCGTTGTTACTGAAATTCTATTTTAAGACGAGTTCGGAAACTATCTGTGCATAAATAGATAACAATTAAAGAAAATAAGTGATATCTGGAAGAATGATAGTTACATGACTAGCATGGTGTTCATGAAAGCAGCTTACTAATGAAAAGTCAATTCATAGTTTCTTATACTGTAGAAGTTGTCGTTCTAGTCCAGGCTGCATTTCAACCTAACCAAAAACTCCACTAATATTGCCACTAGAAAATCTATGATTCAATCGCACACGCATTAATACACGCACTGAGTCGCATGCTGGTAACGTCATAAAATTCACCCTAAAATAATAATACGACATTGAATAGTCTAGTTAACGAAATCTATTGATGGGACTGTTCAATAAATATTATTGTGTTTTACCTTTCAGAGTGTTTGTAAATGGAGTGTTGGGTAGTCTTTTGAAGATTTTTTGGTTAAAAAGTTTATTATTTTTCAATTTTTAACCGACTTCAAAAAAGGAGGAGGTTCTCAATTCGTCTGATTTTTTTTTTTGATGTATGTTCAGCGATATCGTCCCCACTTTTGAACCGATTTAAATGAAATTTTTATAGTGGATAGATTATACCTCAAAAGTGGTCCCATATACCCCTTTACACCCCTTAACTTTTATACAAACGCACACTTTTTATCCGATTTTGATGGAACTTTCGAAATGTATAGCAAAAAATAAACAGAAAAATACTGTCAACTTTTGGTTTGAAAAAACCAAACCCCTCTCCCCCTATCCACCCCTTAATTTTTGCCAATGTTCTTAATACAAAGCTAAAGTCGACACCATTTAACTGATCTCCATTGAAGTTGGCATATACATGTAATTTTTCATGGAAAAGGTTTCTGACCCACAAAAATAAAAAAAACACCCCTCTCTCCCTTTACACCCCTTAATTTTTATACAAACCCACATTTTTATCCGATTTCAATGGAACTTTGGACATGTATAGTCAAAAATAAAGAGAAAAATGCTGTCAACATTTGGTTTGAAAAACTGAACCCCTCTCACCCTATCCACCTCTTAATTTTTGCCAATGTTCTTTATACAAAACTATAGTCGACATCATTTAACTGATCTCCATTAAAGTTGTCATATACATGTAATATTTCATGGAGAAGGTTTCTGACCAAAAAATAAAAAAAACCACCCCATCTTCCCCTTTACCCGCCTTAATTTTATAGAAACCTATATTTCATATCTGATTTTGATTGAACTTTGCCAATGTATACTTTCAAACAAACAGAAAGATCTTGTCAACATTTGGTCTGCCAAAACTCAACCGTTCTCCCTCCTACCAACCCCTTAATGCAATTAAATTAAATTAAATTAAATTTTTGTCAATGTTTTTTTTATATAAAAAAGCTACAGTCGCCACCATTTGACCTATTACCATGAAAGTGGGCGCTTATATGTATTTTTTCAGGAGGAAGGTTTCTGACCAAAAAAATAAAAAAACCTCCCCACTCCCCATTAAACCGTTTAATTTTTATACAAACCCACAGTTTTTATCCAGTTTGGATAGAACTTAGCAAATTTTTACTGTAAAACAAAGAGAAAACTAATGTCAACTTTTGGTTTGCAAAAACTGAACCCCTTTCCCCCATTTCCGCCCCTTGACATTTGTCAATTTTCTTTTTGAAAAGTTACAGTTGACACCATTTGACCGATCTTTATGATAGTTGGCACATATATATATTTTTTATGGAGAAGATTTCTGACCAAAAAATAAAAAAAACTACTCTAGCTCCCCTTTTACATCCCTTAATGTTTGTACAAACCCACATTTTAATCCGATTTCGGTGGAACTTCGCGTGTGTATACTTCAAAGCAAATAGAAAAAGAAACATGCTACTCACATTACTTTGACAAAAACACAATCTCTATTCCCCTTTCTACCCCTTTTATTACTGTTAATGTTCATTATATAAAGCTACCGTTTCTATCTGATTTTGAAGGAAGTATGCACATGTATACTTCAAAACAAACAGAAAAATGCTGTCTGCATTTGGTTTAGAGAAGCCAAACCTCTTTCCCCCTTTCCACCCCTTTAATCTACAGAAAGCATGGTTTCTATCTGATTCTGAAGAAAATTTGCACACGTATACTTTAAAAAATACATAACAATTGTGTTTAAATTAGGTTGCAGAAGCCCAACCCCTCTTCCCTTCTACCTCCACCCCTTTATAGATACCTACCGTTTTTATCAGATTTCGATGGAACACTGCAAATGTATACTTAAGAACAAAGAGAAACATTCTGTTTAAAAAACCCAACCGCTCACTCGCTCACCCCATTTAATTTTTGTAAATGTTCTTTACACAAAGTTACAGTTTTTATCTGGTTTCGATGGAACTTTGAATATGTATACTTTTAATCAAAGAGAAAAATGCTGTCCACACTAACTTCACAAAAACCAAACTACCCTTCACCTCCACACCCCTTAATTATTTTTTTATACACACCTAAAAAATTTATATGATATCAATAGAAATTTACAAACGTATACTTTAAATCAATCAGAAAAGACAGTCTACATTTGGTATACAAAAGACCAACCCCCCTTCTCCTTTACCCCCATCGTTTATAATTTCCAATGTTCTTTACAAAATCCACAGTTTTAAGTGCCGTCAAAATCAATTATGCTATTTTTAAGTCATTACAGAATATTTATAAATTTTTTATGTCCTAATGTCTCAACATGTACTTCAGATTTCAACATGGACCCCCAGCTTTTACATTGTGAAAACCAATTAAATATCCATATATTCCAGAGACAGGTTTGTGTATGTGATATGTATTAATGTCCAGATGTTACATGTTTCGATTATCGAGCAGCAGCATTAACAGATGTTGTGATTAGATCGAAACACAGCCTGGACCAAAATGTAAACTGACATTCTTTAACACAGCGTCCACCTCACCCCATTCTGAAAGTTGTTGTAAAGACAGATTTTGTTTTAAGCATTTGCTTTAACCACTGAGCTACCAGGAAGTTCGCAAAATGAGAACTGCTGCGGCATATTTAAATACAAATTAACTATAATACCACTAAAAAGTTAAAAATAAAATAATTGTTTAAAAAACATAAAAAACCTCCTTCAAAAAAGGGCACTAAAAATTTTAAAATACCTTTATACCTTGCTTAGAAGAAAGTAAATCTAAATGGGCAATATTTTAAATTACTGTTATTGAAATTTTTATATTAATTAGTTATTTTTGGAGTCGGTGCCAACCAAAACAAGAAAACAAAAAGATAAAAACAATAATACATAAAAAATCATGAAACTACTTACCTACAATTAATTCTAGAAACATTTTTCAACAAAACTGAAACATATAGATGATACACCGATATTATACTAACTATAAAGTGTTTACTGCATGATGCAGCCTACCAACTGACACTATAGTGCCAGAGATATGCCTGGATGACCAACGAGGCCGAGCCACAGATAACATACATCTTCCTCACGACATGCTGTAAAATATTTGGAATTTTTGTTCGTACTCTCGGTTCGCCTCGAACACCAAATAAAGTTCAGTAATTCGATCTAAGCGATCTGACACCTGGCACCGACTCCAAAAATAACTAATTAATGTAAAAATTTCAATAACAGTAAAATATTGCCCATTTAGATTTACTTTCTTCTAAGCAAGGTATAAAGTTATTTTAAAATTTTTAGTGCCTTTTTTGAAGGCGGTTTTTTTAAACAATTATTTTACCCTCCCAGTTTCTTGTTGCCTTGAATAATATTGCTAATACCTTATTTCATTTTACCATTTATTTTTAGACGTAACATTTTAGACGCAGCTCGCCGCTGTGAGTGCAGGCTCGGTCGTTGATTCCCTGGGAGCGGTTTTGCTCCCACGAGATATCATCCTCACCAGCCAACAATTACCTTCCTTCTAACAAATCCGACAACGTCTTAACATCTCTCCACAACCCCAGCTGCACTCTCAGTCCACCAACACCAATATTAATCTGGTAAAAGGCCATTTTCCGCAGTTGTAGAAATTCCAACTGGTTTTAATAAAAATATCATCTTCACACTTCCGAAGAAAACAAAAGCCGACAAATGTGAGAATTACCGCACCATTAGTCTAACACCACATGCTTCAAAATTACTGACCAGAATAATATACAGGAATACTGAAGGAAGATTTTGGACTGAATATAAATCAAAGCAGGACCAAAGTGATGAAATATAGCAGAAATGATACCAATCACAGTAGATTAAATATTAAAATAGAATCGGATACAATAGGAGAAGTGAATTCTATTACTTAGGAAGCAAAATTACAACCGATGGCCGAAGCAGGAATGATGTTAAAAATAGAATAGCACTAGCAAAAAGAGCCTTCATGAAAAAGAGAAATTTGGTTAATTTGTTGGTGGAGGGAACAATCGAAGGTAAGAACTGTAGAGGAAGACAGAGATTAGAATATATGAAGCAGATAATTGAGGATGTGGGTTGTAAGGGTTATGCAGAGATGAAGAGGTTAGTACAATATAGGAAGGGATGGAGGATTGCATCAAACCAGTCGAATGACTGACGACAGCATAAAAAAGAACAATCATTTTATAAATAACTAGCAGAGTTTCCGGCATGATCTCGGTTGATTTTAACACACAGTAAATATTGAAGCTCATAAAAGGCACTTGTGAATTAAATTTCATGTCAGTCGCTCCATTTTTTTTTATACGTATTTAAACGGCTAACCCCGATGTAGCAGAAAAAAGATGTGGTTGGAGTTGATTTATTCCTGCAGTACTTTTAGCCATGATATCAAGAACATGTGTACTAAGTTTCATCATAAGAAACACAGCGATTTGTGCAACAATAGAAACAATAAATTTTTTCCAGGAAATCTGGTCAAGACAGAATCGCTCATCAATAAATTAAAAAAAAAAAAACACTATGTCAACACTAAAGGTTTTAAACAGTTCAATTTCATGTTCAAAGCCACCAAATATACGTTACTTACTATTAACAGCGATTTTAATTCACTTCCAAACATCAGAGATTGTAGCTGTGCGGCCTCAGATAGTAACTTCAAGAAATAAAGAAGATATCAAAAGGTTTTTCCATTATATTATTAAAATTAATATTTTCCACTTTACGTAGTTTCCTCTTCGCATTCAACATAAGTAAATTACATGCGATAATATGAATATTATTTTTTACGATGTATGGCGTATGGATCGTTTTTCATTTTTTGTTTGTTTCAGGCTGTACGTTCAGATTTTCATTTACCACTCCGGCGTTATGTTACGTTGGAGCATAAGTCATACCAAACAATTCAATTGAGATTCTAATCTTTAAATCGGTGAAAACCACATCGAAATCTGCGTAGTAGTTTTTGAGTTTTTCTGGTACAAATATACCTGGTTTTCGTTTTATAGATATAGAAGATTCCGTCTGCAAACAACTGTTTTGGTGAATTTTATTTTGTTTTATTCCCCAGACACGTTTCGCCCTTGTGGTGTAGGGCATCATCAATGTAGATATGGTGGTAAACCTCACATACCTGTCTGGAGCAGCACTTCATACACTTTTCCAGCACTGTTCAGTGAAGTTCCAGTTGAACATTATTTCACTAGTTGTTTGCACGCCGCACTTGTTGTCATAGTGACCATTTTCTGCTGATTTGCACATATCTGTTGCACACGGCTTCCTTTGTTGCCTCATTTCACCTCCCCCCCCCCTCCCCCGTCCGCAGCTCCGCGGCTCTGATCTACCTTGACGAGCCGACAACATTGTTTGTGAACATTTGCATCACCCGGGAGGTATGGTCTTAATCACTCCAGAACAAGGGAACCATAATAAGTGCTTTTAGATTGCGGAGCGACGGCGTGCACTTAGACGTAGCAGCGCACTCTTTTGTGGGACCAGAGGTGTTAGCATTACGCCACGCTCAGTCATCTCAAACGATGTGGAAACGTACAAGCACTGCTCGTCTGCCCCGCCGACGCCAAAGGGTGCCGTATCAGCATGTGAATTCGATCGTGACAGAATGACTGGTCTTCGGGTAAAGGGTTAGTCGTAAGGGGCCGTCCATTAATTACGTGAGGTAAAATAATGGGGGGAGGGGGGGGTCCGGCGAAATCTCACCAATGAGGAGGGGGGTGGGGGTCAATGGAAATCTCACGTGAAGTTTCGAAATCCTTGTTGGAGTGTAGAGCTTAAAAAAAAAAAATTCTACAAATGACGCGAAAAGTTGGGGTGTAACCGGTTTTGGAAGGGTGAGACCAAAAAAGAAAGGTCTTAAAAAGTTGTGAAGGTGATTACTAGGGGACGGGGATCTCAGGAACCAGATCTCACCAGAGGGAAGGGGGGGGGGAATCAAATCTCACAAAGTGTCACCAGCGGGGATGGGTGGGGGGGGGGGGGAGGACCGGATATCCGGTAAAAGACCTCACGCAATTTATGGTCTGGTGGCTCAGTGGTTAAGGTGTTTGACAGGGGAACGGGAGATCCCCGGTTCGAATCCCTGTCTTGGCGGGGATTTTCATAGGCCCTTAACCCGGCCTTCACCTCTGGCACAGCTTGCTGTGTAATGTGAAGTACGACAGAACGCTTCCGTGGTCCGGATTCCACATTGAGCTGTAGGTCCCCTGTATCTGATAGCACTACCGGCAGGGGCGTAGCTACTATGGGGCTAGGCCGTGCAGTGCACCGGGGCCCTCACGCTCAGGGGGCCCCCAAGCATACCTCAAGGGGCCCCTAAGCGCACCTCTAGGGGCCCTCAAGTGCAGTTTAGAGGGCCCACGAGCCTTCACGGAAAACTGGCGACCTTTTTTTTTTTTAGCTCTACCGTCGTCTAAGGGGCCCCTGAGAACACAGGAGCCCCTCACTAAGGGCCCTCGCTGGTGCTCAGGGGCCCCCCAACCACTGCTCAGGGCCCCTACCTGCACACAAAGCAAAAAAAAAAGGTCGCCCATCTGGCCTGAGGGCCCAAAATAAATTTTTTGCACCGGGGCCCTTGTTGACCTAGCTACGCCACTGACTACCGGGTTAGGTTAAGGCGGCTAAGACAGGGGCGGAATACACAGCCAGTAGAAACCCTGCCACGAGATCATTACCACCACAAGGAACTATTCCATGGTTCGGATTACACGTTAAACTGTAGGTGAGGAATGTGCAGCCAATAGAAACCCTGTCACCAGATCGTTACAAACACACGGAATTATTATTATTAATATTAGCAAGTAACATTGCGGCTCGTAAGGGCACGCTGCTACGACAGTAATATGTGCTCGTCCATAAACTACGTGGCTAGGTCTAAGGCCGTGAGACGGGGAGGGGATGGGGTGCTCCGTCAGGTCACATAGACTTTCATTAATATTATTGACTAGCTCGTACCCGCGACTTCGTAAGCGTGGATTAAGAATTTTTTTGCCAGAATTAAATATAGAACGTTGTTGGTAACGAAGGACTGGTCCCAAACAATATCGAGTCGGAATAATATGACAGGAAAGCTATCACTATATCATTGTACCGTCGAACCTCTCTCTTGAAGAGAATCAATTTCCAACATATTTCTGTCACTATTCGATAAGGTCTCCAAATTTCGTGACTACAACTGCCAAGCATACTGGAAAAAATATCCTGTGCCCATCATACAGATTTCCTTATAAAATTCCATCAATATCGATACAGCCATTTAGTCGTCAAAATGTAACAAAAAGACAGAGACTTACTTCCGAATTTATAATACTATTACTGCGGTTCACACACACACACACACACACACACACACACAGACACACACTGCGAACAACACCTGAGCGATCATTATAACGTAAAAAAGTGTACACCTACAGCATTGCAAGACTACCTACGATTTGCCTCGCATTGGACCC
Organism: Vandiemenella viatica; assembly: GCA_031002005.1. Taxonomy (NCBI): domain Eukaryota; kingdom Metazoa; phylum Arthropoda; class Insecta; order Orthoptera; family Morabidae; genus Vandiemenella; species Vandiemenella viatica. The sequence goes on along the minus strand of CM061920.1, from coordinate 10,665,554 downwards.
CTAACTTTCTAATATCTACAGTTTAACATTCAATCCGAATAACCTACGGCCCAGGCCTGACTCTTACGATCAAAAACGATTTTTAAAAATCTTAGCCTCCACGGAGCTTTGACCACGACATTTGTAAGCAAGCGCTTTAACCACTGAGCTGCCTGACCGCTACACGGAAAAAACGGTACAGAGACGTCCATATCCAACGCGTCTGTCAATCGCCGTCCAGTAGTATTTCGAAATTATGAGACAACATGTGTTATTTATACAGATAATTTTTCAACCAAATGTAGACAGTATTTTTCTCCTTGTTTCAAAGGATAAGTGTGCAAAGTTTCATGGAGATCGGATGAAAACTGTGGATTTGTATGAAGAACAAACAAACAAACAAACAAACATACATACATACATACATTCATCTTTATATATATAGATGTTAATAAACTGCTTCACTGGCGTCGACTTTTTTATGTACCTATTACATAAATAAATAAGTAAATAAATAAACAACTGAAACAAACTAGGCGGTTCTTCTTTCACCTATTACAAACCACCAACCATACTATCCGTCGTATTCGCGAAATTTTCACACGGATCGTCTAGTAATGCTAAAAGGTCTTTCAGAATTGATAAATTTGCGAACTAACTCGTGCAATTAGCAGTTACCGTAACTTCGTTCACTCCTTTCTTTTAAATTTATTTTGCAAAGACTCGCGAGACGAAGTCAGGCCTTCTACCGAACTTACTCGCATGGATCTGAACATATCAACTTCAGCCAACTCACCAGTCAAGAATTTCGCAAAGCGTGACGTTCAGAAACGAATTAAAGAAGTGATAATCGCGAATGTTAGTTTCAATTCCGAATAATACCATGGTATGGAAAACATTTCGGCTGCGAGAAGTAACTTTCCGACAAACTGAAAATAATTTGCGCACACCTGCTTTCCGAAGTCACTCCTGGGACATTTTTCCAAGCCTAATTAAAATTCGAAGGCGTTCATTACTTACGTGAATGAATTAATTTTTTTTCGGAAATTTGGATCCCCCACTTTTGTGGTAAGATTTGCAACCCCGCCTCTTCTCCTATTTCACCAAACGTAATTAATGAACGCTCCCATTTTTGTCTATTTCTCGTCCCGATGCGCCATCAAAAATAAGTGTACCATATTTTAGGCCCGTGAGCTGTGACCCTGGGCTACGTATTAATGTTTGAAACCCTGTGGAAACTCATCTCGGTTCTTCTGCTTAATCGCGCTGAAGCAAACAATTTATTATCGCAGTAGAAGTGTTTGCAGCCAACAATGCAAAGAATTGAGGTGGGCCGAGTTCCTCACATGATGTTTCTTCATTGAGACGAGAGTTGGGCCTCGACGCCATCTTGAGGTTGGGTACGCCTCCCGTGGCTCATTTGTTTGTGAGTGACGATACTTCCTGAAGAGTCTCGAAACTGTGAGGTCGAGCGCTCAGGCACAGACTAGACTGTGCGACAAGTCCCTGTAGTAGCAGGTCTTACGTCCCAGAGCTCCTTAGATCCAAAAGTGTTAGTTCTCAGTTTTTTATATCAAAGGTTAAGTAATGAATTAATGTACCACGCAATTGTATTTCATGTTCCTAAATGTCTTACACCAGTCGTGAAAACTGTATTTAGTTTCAAATTGTATGAAATCTGTAGTAATTTCTAATGTGTCTTTGACAAGTCGCAGAAATCACGAGACTATATGACCCGATCCCCACAGTACGAAGTTTAAATCATTTATGCTGAATGTATCACAAACAAACAAATCATTATGTTACGCTGGCATTGTTAAGTGAAGAAGTGGATGTGCTTGGTGTAACTATTAACGTAAGATTATTATTTTTTTCGTGAATACTGTAATTAATCAACTGACCTTGTATTTGGAGTGGAGAAAATGTTACTTAAAATTAGGAAGCTCTTTCGTCAACGGAGTACCACGATATACTTGGTAAAGGTGATACAGTACATCTCTTAGGCTTTGACCGACAAATATCTGTCATACGACATATTAAATCCGAAATGGATTTCAGTATAACAGAAGTGAAATGCCTCATGTAATCAGTCGTCTTAAATGAGTTATTCTGGAATAGATGTGAGTTCCCAAACAAGAACAAAAATAACGGTCAACCTAAGGGACTGCAGTGAAGGGAGAAAAGTTGAAAACTATCAAGTTGCTCAGTTTTTTATAAAGGTTAATAATGCGCGAATGCGATTGAATTTTATTTCATTTTTTGGGTCGAATGCGTTTCCTACTGAAAACTACACAGAGAAGCAAACCCTGATTATGAGAGCAAGAAATAAAAAGTCGCATGTAAGTAAATTTAATATCAACTGAACTTTATATTGCTTTTAAATGGACTTGTAACTAAAAAAATGTACAAATACCGCAGAGATATCGCTGATGATGCTCTGGAAATAGAGTGAAACGCGCACGACACAAAAAATAAAATAAAATTCAATCGCATTGGCGCGTCATTAACTTTTATGAAAAAAAATTGATGACTTCCAATTGAAGAAATAGCCCACATATCCAGTTGTTATGAAGGTACCGTTTAGTAAGTTAGGCGTTGCTGAACATTATCCAGGAATGCCAGGAAGGTGCCACCCAAAAGTGACGTCACACGTCAAGAGTGACATGAGGTGACAAGGAGTGGGAGTTGGGGTGGGGGGGGGGGGGAGAGGGGTAATTTGTGTGACGTTATTCATGAATATTTGTCAGCGGCTGTAGGAGTTATTGTACTTTTGATGAAGGTGATCGTTACGCTATGCAGTGAAATTATTTTGATATGAGACACCATTTACATTAATTGAGAATATAGAGTGCTCATTCTATTTTAAATCAGATTTCATTTATCTCACTCGGAGACTTCATTAATCTTACTTAAGTTTACCATAAATTACTTTGTTATTTTCAAAAAAATCTTTAATGCAGGCTATCTAGGCAAAGGTCACGGGGTTCCTACGGTTCCTGCCGCTTCCCGTAGGATTCACGGAGGTGGAGTTCCGCATTCCCATCACAACCGTTGGCTCTGGAACGGATGTGTCGGAGTCGGCGCCACGCTCCGGCCCTTTTTCTTTACCTTCCCGCGGAGTTTCCTGCACGGTACTCATTGGATGGCAGGCTGGGTGGGCCTGTGGAGCCGCTCCGGACGTTCAGCCTCGAGTAAAGATCCTCGGCTTCGTCGGGGATGGAACCCCGGTGAGACGCTCTACCGCCTGAGCTACGCGGCCCTAATGCAGGCTATGTGACTTCTTTATTATCGTTTGGATGGGTGTGAGATATTTTTTAAGTATGTGATTGATTACATTGCGACGCATGTTATAAGTAGGGTTCGGATCTTTGTGACAAGTCATATTTTTTTTCCTCTCTTCTTTACGAGCTGCAATGTTAAATTAACACTGTTTCAACGAATCTGAAAGGTTACGGTGATATTTATGGTCATATTTTGAGGAAAAATTTGTGAATATTTTAACCGTATCGGAAATTCATTAGAAGTTATAAATGAGAAGAAATTGAGATAATTAATTATCCAGAGAACTGTATTCCGATTATATACTGGAGGAAAAAAAAAAAAAACTAATTGTAACTGAACTGGTCAGAATTTACCACTGAAGAATTAAAGTTATACTCATTGTTGTCACTTGTCACTTTCTAATCGATAATGTTCCGCCCTCCTTTTAATCTTGACAATGAAGCAACGGCATGCTTGCGTCGAGCCGTGTCAATCGATTATTTTTCTTCTTTCTTTTTTTTTCTGCTTTAAGTCTTTCTAAGTGTCAATCGATATCTCACTGTCGTCACAACTTTTGAAAATAATGTTCAAGTGTTGAATTTGTAGTGAATCAGTGAAGAAGAAGAAGAATAAAAAAAAAAGAAGATTCTGAAAGTGCGATGTTATGGACTTACTTAAAGGAATTTGGAGATGAGTATTTTAGTACAGACGAAAGAGTTCTTTCCTCTAAACTATGTAAAATTAAAGTGACTTCAACAAAATTATTTAAAACTTAATTTCTCAGTGGTGCAGTGAGTGCACGAAAGCAAATTATGCTGTCTACGTGAAAGAGACACTACTAGATAAAATAAATCTATAATTGAGCATGTTTTGATGTACAGTAAATTTAAATGTTTCGTCATATTTTTTTATTTTTAGTCACATTTACCCGTCTTTTTAGGACATATTTGCCTGCATATTTCTCTATTTTTTTTTAGTCATAAAAATCCGAACCCTAGTTACCTTCTATATAATTTCCTAAGCTCACTCACTCATCTTCACAGCTATTGGCTGGAGAACGGTGTCAGGTGTCAGCCTTCGCTCACAATTCTACAGCACCAGAGATATCATTTAAAAAACGTGGAACACCTTTTCAGTAACATGTTGCTAATGAAAGAAACATGAAAAAAAACTTTTTTTTTTTTTTGCTGTCGTCAGTCTTTAGACTGGTTTGATGCAATCCTCCATCCCTTCCTATCTTGTGCTAACCTTTTCGTTTCTACATACCCCTTACAACCCACGTCCTCAATTATCTGCTTCATATATTTTAATCTCTGTCTACCTCTACAGTTCTTACCTTCGACTGTTCCCTCTGCTAACAAATTAACCAATCCAGCATGTCTCAAAATATGACCTAAAAGCCTGTCTCTTCTTCCTGTAAGCTTCTTCCATAAACTTCTTTTCTCACCCATCATTTCCAAAACCCGTTCATTTCTTACTTTGTCTGTCCACCTAATTTTTAGCATTCTTCTGTAGGACCACATTTCAAATGCTTCAAGTTTCTTTCTTTACTCATTATCTCAGCTATAACAACGAATGCCAATTGTCATTCCGGCCAAGGCTATGGTAAATTTTGTTGCTTGACCAAAGTTTATGCATTACGATTTATTTGCTTTTTGTACTTATTTTACTGACCACTTTCGTTAATTGTTTCTGCTTATATTCGCCGTACGTGAGTCATTAAGTTGTTTAAAGTGGACATCAGACCAAATATGTTACCGAATCGAGTATTCTGGCAATTCATTTGTTTGGAGTTGTTCAGCTGTTTAATAATCTGGAATCTGTATTATGCTCTCTGACCGTTACAGAAACTATGACGAAAGATTACATTATGAATGCTCATCGTGAAGTTAAAAAAAAAAAAAAGTGATGCTTTTGAAGGGGACAAGAATTATTCAAATTTTGCAGAGTCAAATGCATGTCAGATATGTATTTCAGCAAGTTCGAGTCTATGACCTTTGAAACAATTATACGATAGCGCGATATATCGTCCCTGTCCGTGTTTTATAACTAGTACTATTAATTCTTCTGAATTCTTCATGCTGAAGAGATTTTGTTCAACCTAAGGGTGAAACACAGGTCAAGTTCTCGTTTGGTCATATCAGGTCAAGCTCTCATAATGTTTGACCCTAAAAACATTACGCAAAACCGTCACGGACTTACACTAGTAATATATAATATGGTACTGTTTTTCTTTTCCCATTTGGTGGGTTTGACGTGCTTTGAATTACGTTTGGAATTTAAAAATATTTACGAAACCCCGCGTCGGTGCGAGCCTGGGTCGTGGGAGTGGGGCGGCGGAGGCGGTGCGCATGCGCAGCGGGGCTGGGGGGTGGGGGCGGCTGGAGGGGGAGGTCGTCGACCCGGCGCGCCGCGTCCTTTGGAACTGGGTCACAGCGCGCGTGACGTCAGCGGTCGTCGACCCGCGGCCGCAGCCGATGTGGGTCAAGATTTGCCATTGAACCGAGCGGGCGTCGACCCGGCCGGCAGCCCGGCCGCCCGGCCCGCAACCCACTGACAAAAAGGGGCCCCGCCGACCCAGCAGGTAGGCTACTCACTCACTGGGGTTCGAATCTGTACGACCAAAAAATAGACAACTATCACCTTAAAAATGGGTAAATATCACTAAAAATAACAACATATGAACCAACATTAAAACTTACTGTATGCGAAGTGCGGGTAGCCCAGGACACTCAAAATTAACTGCAAATAAAAAATAAAATAAACACATTTTCTGTCTTTATTGTAATCGTAAAATTTAAACTGGGAACTTCTGCAGTCATTTTAATAAGAAACAGGACCGGCGCTAGATTCTCGGGGCCCGGGTAAGCGATCTTAGGTTCCCTACCCCCCCCCCCCCCCCCCCCTCAAAAATATTTTTACTTTACACTTTGGGTTTTTTGGATACATTCAGAACATTTTAATACAAAAATGCTCAAAATTATTGGTGCAGATTTTAAAATTTGTGTTTGACTTCTATTTATTTAGGCACCCAGCCTGGCGGGCCCCCCTTTGATGGCCCCGTGTACATTTGCCCCGCTTAACCCCCCCTAACGCCGGCCCTGATTAGAAGTCACCGAGCGTGGTGTGTGAACGGTTAACGTTCTGGCCTCGCTTTCGAGAGGACGCGGGTTCGAATCCCGCTTCGGGCATCCAGATTTGGGTTTTCCATGGTGTCCCCTAATCACTCCAGGCAATTGCCGGGATGCTTCGTTCAAAAAAAAATTAATAATAATTAAATTGAAATTACTTGCGCCTTAGTGTTTTGGAAACAAGAAATTTGTCGGATAGCCCCGGACACAATAATAAGTGGTGCCTAATCGTTTTTTGACCTTACAAAAATCACAATACTAATGGATATCTGAAGAATTTATATAAACACAATTTTCGTATGCCCTGTCTTTGATTCATAGCACTGAATCCAGTCTTCATCAAAAATCTCTCCACGAACAATGCATTCGGTCTGTTTTAGTTGATTTGCTTCACCGAGCGTGGTGGGTGAACGGTTAGCGTTCTGGCCTCGCATTCGGGAGTACGCAGGTTCGAATCCCCGTCCGGACATCCAGATTTGGGTTTTCCATGGTTTCCCCAAATCACTCCAGGCGAATGCCGGGATCCTTCCTTCAAAAAGGCCATGGCCGAATTCCTTCCCGTTCCTTGTCCCGTCCCATTCCGCCTCTAATGAACTTAGCCGTCGACTAGGCGTAAAGCCAAAAGTAAAAAAAAAAAAAAATAGATTTGCTTTGGAAAGACTTTCAATACTTTGATTACTTTTTTTTTTGTATTCAAGCTCTTTATAGCACTTTTACCTTTTTATTTTTTTCGCTTCACCCTTTTTACTACCTTTACTTTTTTGCCCGTCTTCTCCATATTTTTTATATGGTGAAGATGTTAAATCTCATCCTTTTTTATTTTTCTAGCCCACGTTACTATCCGTTTATTTGACGCGTCATATTCAATACTCGGAGCTACTAAGAACTTCTTCCAGGAACAAAACACACTCTAGTGTGGAACTCACTGGGCTGCTAAACCGCAGCTCAGTTGCATTTGTTTATACACTACAGGGCGCATGTTTACAATAAAGTTTTACCGACGCAGAACTTTAAATCTGCAGGGCCACCCAACCTTCCCCTACATCAAAACGTGCTCAATTGTACATTGTCGTCCTGATTGTGGTTTTCACTCGGTTACCCGTAATTACCTATGTGAGTGTTGGGACGCTTCAAATTCTCCTTCTCACAAACTATGCATTTCACAAACAAAAGTATATTTATTATTAGGGTTCGGATCTTTATGACCAAAACAATAGAGAAATATGCAGGAAAATATTACCCTGAAAACAGGTACATGTGACCTGAAAATAACAAAATATGACCTAACATTTATATTTAGTATACATCAGAACATACCCAAATGTGCATTTATTTTATCTTTCACGTAGACAGCACAATTTGCTTCCGTGCGCTCAATGTACCATTGGGAAATTAAATTTTAAATCGCTCTGTTGAATTAACTTTAATTTTACGTAATTCGCAGTAAATAACTCTTTCGTCTGTACTAAAACACTCCATATTCCTTTAAGTAACTCCATAACATCGCACTTTCAGATTTTTTTTTCCAGCATGGCAGTACTCACTGATCCACTGCAGATGTAACACTGAATGAGGAATTATTCTCAATACTATTGGTGGCTATGAGAAACTGATTGACGCGGATCGAGACATTGCTGCATTGTCGAGATTGAAAGGCGGGTGGAACTTTATTTATTATTATTTATTTATTTATTTTCAAATAGCCTATGGCTAATATATATATACAATTACAATTCATACATCATATTAAACAGAAAAAAAAATATAAACAAAGTGTTAATTTCAATTAACTGCTTTACGAGAAAATATTACAATCTCTTTCCTTTAACGTTTAAAGAATGACAATAATGTTTAATTCTTGACTGATGAATTCTGACCAATTCAGTGACAATTAGTTTTGTTTTTTTCCTCCAATGTGTAATACGAGTGCATTTCTTGGAATAATTACCTTAATTTCTTCTCTTCTATATCGTCTACTGAATTCCAGGTACTTTCGAGTTGCTAGCTAAAGCAGTAAGGGAGCCCATTTCCAGTGATGATGGAGTCACGACTGTACCTTTTTTTAGGATAGGAGCTGCTGGTGAAGGGATGGAAATAGAAACTCAAAGTGATACTGATTGTAGATCCACGATGGGAAAAGTCACAGATGTTAAAGAAATAGGTAATGTTGCTCAAACAATAACTGACTGGACTAAAACTGGGAATGATGAGGATAATACTGAAAATATAATGAGGGTGTTACTGGTGAACTGCGGAAATATAATGAACAAAGTAATCGAATTTGCAAACTTAATAGAGATACACGAACCACAAGTAATAATTGGGGTAGAGTGTTGGTTAAAAGAAGAAGTATTAGACATTGGGGGTTTTTCCCGATGGTTACAGAGTGTACCGCAGAGATAGAGGAGCAATTGGTGGAGGAGTTTTCATACTAGTTAACAAAACCTACCACAGTTCACTGGTGTTCATAGATCATGACCATGAGTTCCGTGGGGTAGATTTCTGGGGTAAGAAAAAAGAAAAAAAAATCAGGGTCAATGAAAGTTTCACGGGTGTCCAGCCGGATGGTGTCATAAAACGACGACGTTTCCACAACCTGCTCGGTTGTCTTCATCAGGTCTATTTAGATGTTTCTTCTCGAAATCACAAACAGACATCTAAATAGACCTGATGAAGACAACCGAGCAGGTTGTCGAAACGTCGTCGTTTTATGACTCCATCCGGCTGGACACCCGTGAAACTTTCATTGAATCAATACGCCGGGAAAGTCTCCATTTGCATATCAAAAATCAGGGTGTTAGCTGCTTACCGCAGTGGAAGAATGACAGATGAAGATGAGGCTCTTGGGGAGAAATTAAATTCACACTCCGATTTCAGAGGTGAGAATAGAATGGTCAATATTGGTGGGGATTTAAATTTACCAGTTGTAAACCGGATAGGAAATAAGATGAATAACACAATGGAACAATTCTTGGAAGGTCCCGTGTCAAACAAAAATACACTGGCTGCATGTTTCATAAACATATGGTGAAACTTGATCTTCTCCATCAAGACAGGGGCAGAAACTGAAGACGCAATCAGATACAACGCTGCCTTCAGACGATGTAACAACATCATGGAGTTCTCACTACTTAAAAAAAAAAAAAAACAGTGGGCTAAAACGACAGAAAATATAGTCTACAGCGTGTCCAGGAATGAAAGGAATGCTGCAGCCGCAGATAGGTCACGTCATGTCCTACTATATGACAAAATATTATTGTAGTAAAAGTCTCACCATTTTCAAGATATCGATTTTTTAATTTTTTTTCGAAACATGTGACATTGTTCAGTTTATTCCATGTTATTTCTACAAATTAACACTTTTTGCTCAAAAATATCTGACTCATCTAAAACAATGTTCATTTTTTACTTAAAAAGTTAAAAAAACTTATAAAAAATCTTAAATAGTATAATTATTTTTTTTTTTCCCCGTCGTCAGTCTTTCGAGTGGTTTGATGCAATCCTCCATCCCTTCCTATCCTGTGCTAACCTCTTCATTTCTACATACCCCTTACAGCCCACGTCCTCAATTATCTGCTTCATATATTCTAATCTCCGTCTTCCTCTTTAGTTCTTACCTTCGACTGTTCCCTCCTCTAACATATTAACCAATCCAGCATGTCTCAAAATATGACCTACCAGCCTGTTTCTTCTTTCTGTAAGCTTCTTCCATAAACTTCTTTTCTCACCTATCATTTCCAAAACTCGTTCATTTCTTACTTTGTCTGTCCACTTAATTTTCAACATTCTTCTGTAGCACCACATTTTAAATGCTTCAATTTTCTTTCTTTCCGGTATTCCTAAAGTCCATGTTTCGCTACCATAATGTGCTGTGCTCCACACAAAGAGTTTTAAAAAGTTTTTTCTAATTCCTAGATCAATATTTGAAACTAAAAGGTTTCTCTTTTTCATGAAGGCTCTTTTTGCTAATGCTATTCTGCTTTTAACATCATTCCTGCTTCGGTCATCAGTTGTAATTTTACTTCCCAAGTAACAGAATTCACTTACTTCTCCTATTGCATCCGATCCTATTTTTATATTTAATCTACTAGTATTGGTATCATTTCTCCTACATTTCAGAAATGAATTATTTTATGCTTCTTTTAAAAGATTGTTTTATGGTAGTTCAATGTACTAAAGAGACCATTGTGTATTTTAAGCATGTAATTAAAGAAGACGATGATAATGATTTAAAAAAAAAAAGATTTTTAAAATTTTTTTTTAACGTTTTAAGAAGAAACTGAACATTGTTTTAGATGACTCAAACATCCTGGAGTAAATTTTTTTTAAAAAATTAACAGGTTTCAGAAAATCTTAATTTGTAGAAATGACATGAAAAGAACTGAACAAAGTCACATGTTTCGGAAAAAAAAAATCTATATCCCGAATATGGCGAGACTTTTACTAAAATAAAATTTTGTTATATGGTAGGACATTATCGGCAGTTGCAGGATTAACCTTTCTCTCCTGGACATCGTGTATATGTAACGGATGCAGTGATCGAAATGGCGTCATTCGAGTTGCCTCTGGAAGTTGATTGTACAAAGAAAGCAATTTTTACACGAAAAAAGTGTTTTCCATCGTGAACGTCTAGGTGACAACGGTCTTGGAATGTCGCAGTGCTTGTCGGAGAAAAATTATAGATGCAGCTGTAGAAAGGAAAGGTCTTACGTAAGGGAATTTGGTTAGGAGGAAGTCGTATTTCATTAGACATTGTCGTACTTTTCAATTATTCGTGGTCAAAGAAATATACCTCCATAGCTTTCTGTGAGGATGAATTAAACTTGAGCCATGGCGCTATAACTGATGTAGGTATGTGCCGACAATTTATTCAAGAATCAGAAATAAATCTGAAGTCCAAACAAACCTGTTGAAATTGCTGAATCTTGTTTTTCAAGGCGGACATGTAACAAGACCTGTGTTTATCCAAGCAATAGGTTTTCAGTGGTAGTGGTAGAGAAATCAAAGAAAGCTTTCTCCACGGTGTTCCAGGTTGCTCGGACAACACGCATTTGGCTGCTATCAATGAGTTTATAAAATTTAATTTATTTTTTAATTCCTTGTACGAGAAAGTCACTACAAACCCATAAGAAACCTTTAGAAAATTTGTAGGTATTGCTAATATAAAAGACTCCATATTGCAGATAAGAAAAGGCTACTCACTGACCGTAGATCACAATGCGCCAGTATAAAATAATATAAAAATGAAGCCAGTTTGTTCAACAGCTGCTACATCATAATACGATATTGGATGTCAGAGTGTTATCTGGAAATACACGATCTGACCTCATCATCAAAGATACAACTTAAAAGCCAAAGACTCATGCGGAAAAATAAAACTGACAGCAAGAAAGGAGATTTGGAGAAAAATTCTCGAGTATAGAAAAAAAAGGAAATTAATGGAATAAAACGAATAATAAAGAATTATATTTGAAACAAGAAAAGCTTTCTGTTACTACCAGAGAGAGAGACACCCACTGCTGATAATTCGATTAAGACTGACTAAATGGGGGACTGCATCACTTTCGGAACCGACGCGAAATTGGTACTAACCTGTTGAAATTTGGTTTATTTGCTTCGTCAACATATCCTCTTCACGGTTTGCTCTCTTGCTTTGCGGAAAAGTCGCTAGAAATTTAATTGAAAATGCCGAAATATGAGTCGCTGCGCAATTACGAAATGCTATCAACACTGCAAAAATAACATAAAAATTTTGGGTACAAGGATCATATCAACATAAACAGTTTCGTTTCGTCATAGAGTTCGTGGTTATGTTGAAATTCGGCCTGATCAAGAGAAAACATTTTACAAAATTTTCGTTCTGCGACAACCATCACGGAAATTGCGTATTTGTTTACAATGGAAGCAATCGATTATCTCTGGTTTGCATGTAAAATGGCGGGCATCATAGTATTACAACTCGGATAAATATTGTCTATTTGTTAATTTTGTGCGACTTTTTACAAAGGAGAAGAGCTAAAACGGAAAGAAAACATTACAACAAAGGATTAAATCAACATTTTAAAGACTGTCGCTGATTTTTCAAGGCTAGCGGCATCTAACGGGTGTTCGCCGCTGAAATATTTCGCCATTTCTAATTAAATTCCTGGGTAGTTTTCCGCAAAGCAAGATCGCAAAACGTGAAGAGGACACGTTGACGAAGGAAATAAACCAAATTTCAACGGGTTAGTACCAATTCCGCGTCGGTTCTGAACGTGGTGCAGTCCCCACTAAATGATTATTTTGTTATAAATCCTAAAACGAGTTCGTTGGTTTGCTGAGGTAAAAACTAACGTACCAAAAATGAATCTTAAGAAATACGAAATCTTGAATGTGGTTGTACGTCGAAAAGAGATCAGAGAATTTTCAAGAGAAGATCCAGAAAAAAAAAACCTTGAACAGTCTTCTGTAACTAGCATGGTCTTGGGCGATCCTTTGCCAGCTAACTCCAGCGACCCTGCCCGTGTCCTCGTCCCATCGCTCTGGTGGTCTGCCCCTCGGTCTCTGATGATCTCTTGCTCTGCTTTTTGTTCATCTTTCGTCCGAACAATATGGTCGTTGCGAACTTCACTCTTTTAAATGTGGATCCTTTACGAAATTGAGTCAGTAACGGACTATAATAGGTGAAGATGATATTAGCTGGAATTTTTTTGGAATTCCCCATGACGTGTATCAGTTATAAATTCAGAAAATTTTAAAGATCCAGAAAATTATATTAGAGCATACTTCAAAATTTTTAAAGACAAAATTTCTGCAATTATTAGCAATCCTTCATCACCGGCCTAGCCTGCCACGAAACGCCTGGATCTGTGTAATAGTGGGCGGGGTCCAGGGTGTACTTCTCCAAACATACACTCCTAAATTTTTCAAACAGATCTGCAAGTAGCCGTACATCTGTCCCCATGTACAGACTTGCATATTCTTCCAAGTTTTTGATCTGGAAAATCCGCCACACTTGTGTTACATGCTCGTAATCTTCATCAGAAATTTCTGACTGCAACAACGAACTATAAAATTTAATACTTTAAATAATTTTCTCTCTTTAAATAATTTTTCATGTGTGACCAACGTTGTTCATTTTTGTTTCAGATGATGATGTGCAACCTTCACACAAACGGATGGCATCCCATGATGACGGTCGATCAAAAAGGATTAAAATGTCAGGTAATGTATTCCTTTAATTGATTGCCTTTTTTTTTATACTTGTAACTATGAATCTAATTTTTTGTGTCTATTTGCAGAAGGCTATATGTCACCGTCGGACCTGGAAGCACTGTGGTGTATTCATCTAGGGCTTTCGTTTTAGAGGTAGACTTGACGATTTCCCAGGATATACGCGACTTTCTTGCAGACCTACCGCCATGTCCAGACCACAAAGCTGCCCCTGGATCTACTTACCCCAGGCTGATGACTACATTCGAGGATAATGTTCGGTATGTTCTCCATTGCCGAGTCCTCCAGCAATGTGTAGGCTTGGGGATGAAGTTGGGCACGGTTCATAGGGTAATATCTTTCAACCAGTCACCGTGGTTGAAAGAATATATCTCTCTCAACACGTGTTCTCGTCAGTAGGCAAAATCAGAATTTGAGAGTTTTTCAAATTAATGAATAATTCAATTTTCGGCAAAACTATGGAGAAACTTAGAAAACACCACTACGTGAAATTATGTACAGGTTGGACGGGCCGCCGCGGTGCCCGCAAGCATGTGGCTACACCACACTTCAAGCGAATGACTATTTTCGAGAAAAACATTGTGACTCTGGAGATGTCGAAAGTGAAGATACTTTTAAACAAGCCGGTCTACGTCGGGATGTGCATTCTCGACCTGTCTAAACTGACTATTTCAGATAATTTTCTTGAATGTTTACAGCGATAGTAAACCGATCGCCTTACTATTGGAATTTGACTCCACATTCAAACTGAGGAACGGCGTGTGGTGGGATGTACGGCCCCTTCAACCGCCACTAACACTTGCAAGCCAATAGTTCCTATTAATTGCAGATAACCACCACCGGATCGGCAACCATACACACATTTTTAATTTAATTTAATTGAAACCGAGCACACGCTCCAGTGGCAATTTCCCTACACACCCAACTTCCCCCTATCCTGCACCAAACCCACATTTGGCCTCTACAAATTTTAAATTTAAATTCTTTTAACGTTTTCGGTAAGTTATTCATCATTTTCCTTGGTAACTCATTCCAATCCCTGACACCCTTACCTAAAAAAGAGAATCTTGCCACACCCTTGTGCCTGAAATCGAGTGCCAGCTTGTGGTCATGGTCATATTTTCCCTTCCATGCACTACTTTCCATACCTACTCCAATATCTTTCCATGCCTCATCGCCAGTATACGCCCTGTACACTCCCGTGACCCTCCTCATCCTCATCCTGTCTTGCAATGAATCCCATTCCACCTCCTTTATAATATCTGTCACTGAATGCATTCTGCGATAATTTGCAGAAAGAAATCTAGCAGCCCTTTTCTTTGCACCTTCTCTAATTCCTGTATTTGAATCGCAAAACGTGGGTCCCATACTACACTACCATATTCGAGCAATGGTCTCATCAAAATTTTGTAACCCAATTACTTTTCTTCTCTCGTGCATCCCCTCATCACTCTCTCCAACAAGTACACAATTTTGTAACCTTTTCCTACCACCTATCCAATGTGTCCTGCCCAGTTAAGCTTGTTATCAAATGAAATGCCGAGATATTTACATTTCAAGTCTTTAGCAAGCAATTCTTTCTCCACCTTGAATTCATAATTAACCTTTTGTTTTTTATTTGTGTATCTTATAAGCTGATTCTTCTTTTTATTTATCTTCATCCCATGTTTACCACCCAACTAGATATCCTGTCCAGATCACCCTGCAACTGTTTACAGTCCTCAATCGGTTTGATCCTTTTATACAGCATTATGTCATCTGCAAACAATCTGATTTCATATAGTAAACAATCAACACAATTATTCATTAGAATAATGAATAGCAATGGTCCCAATACGCTACCCTGCGGTATTCCCATTTTTACTTCCACTTCCTTTGATACCGCATTTCCTGCCCTAACTTTTTGTTTTCGTTTAAAAATTCTTCTACCCAGCAAGTCACTTTCTCATCCACTCCAATAGTTTTTAACTTATTTACTACCATTTTATGGCTCACTCTCTCAAACACCTTTGAAAGATCTAGTCCAACACTATCAATTTGGCCTCCCTTGTTCATTTCATCATAATCAGAAGGTTTACTTATTATATCTTCAAAGAAAATACACAGTTCGGTTCACACTCACATTAAATTTAGTGCTTTTAAATTCAACCACGACGTTACACAATCACACTTTACATTATTCCCTACAAAAGATTTTAACTGTGCTGTTAAGCAATCACTAGCGGCGCGAACGCTAGGGCATGACTTTCTACCAAAGATACTCGCTGTATATGATTACAGACGAAGATACTAATAATACCCCGCTCGCTACACTTATTACTAACTGTGGAAACACTATTTAATTTAATTCTTAATTTATTTAATTGCAATGGAGCACACGCTCCGGTGGCAATTTCCCTACACACCCAACTTCTCCCTATCCTGCACCCACCTACATTTGCCCTCTACAAATTTTAACTTTAAATTCCTTTAACGTTTTCAGTAAGTTATTACATTTAATTACAAACATTCACATCATTTATAATTAAAACAATTAGTAACAACAAAATAATTAACCAACAGCAGAAATAAAATAAAGAGGTTAGTAAGAAATGTTACACCGTGTCTCTGCCACTTCAGGCAGACTGAGGAGATATCTGTGGCCCTTGAAACCAATCTAGTGTCGATTGCTCTCTTCTGGACTTCTCTAGTTAAACCTAATCGGTGATTTAATAGAAGCGATAGGATTATGCCAAAGAAACGTTTATTTTGTTAATAATATTCGAGTTTGTACAGAAAAGGCCTCTGAAATTTTACAGTCATGTAAATCGACCCACATAACGTCATAGCGACACAGGACGTCGTCGATTCCCATCTCAGTGTCAAAGAAATTTGCGGTCCACCCACACTCGTCATCAATTCAGGTGTTTCGTAGATTCAGCTTTTCAGTTTGTATTCACGGTTTTGTAATTCACGGGTGAGAATATCATCAGTAGCAGATCAGAAAGTAATTGAATTGTATTTTTTTTTAGGAAAATATGTAAAAAAGGAACAATGGCATACGTATTTGTTTTTTTTTTTTTTAATCAGGTAGATTAACTATAGCTATTCCATTAATAATTTGTTTCTCTCTCAAACAATTTGATGTATGATAGTTGCTTATTATCTTCCTATTTGAAACCCCTGCCCATAAGAGAGAGTGTAGTAATAATATGATGTACCACAAAAGTAAGACTACTAAAAATGAAACCCAGTGGTAGAATACTACCAGGTACGCATTAAAAAAAATACTGGTTGTTGATTGGGATTCAGAGGAAAGCAGATAGATTTCTCTGTGAAAGTTAACACTTATTAAATGACATTAAGCAGATGGGCTGACAATTATTTGCAGAAAGAACCAAAGTAAAAATAATGCTCGATGTATTTAATGCATAGACACTCAAAATACAGACAATGAGGGGAGCTGTGGTGAAAGGAAAACATGTCCATGACTATAAATTAATATTCGACTTTAGGGATAGTGGCGTAGAAAAATCTTCATTCCTATGCAACGAACTGGAATAACATGTTATTTACTATTACTGTATTATTATTATTCAACAAATTCTTCTCGGGTGTCCAGCCTGATGGTGTTGTAAAAACACAACGTTTCGACAGCTAGCTCTGCTGTCTTCATCAGGTATCTTCTATCTGTCGCAATTATTATTATTATTATTTTCTTGGGGTTTGTACCTGGTTGACGTCAACGTCACTGTAGACGGAAAAGGAACAGGAAGGAATTCGGCCATGGCCTTCTGGAGGACCGTTCCTCGCATTCGCCTGCAGTGATTTCGGGAAATCATAATGTGAACGGCCGAACGGGGATTCGAACCCACCTCCCTCCGAGTGTTAACGCTCACTCACCGAGGCTCAGTTGATTATTGAGTTAAATACACAATAGTATTGGTCAACCAGCGCAAAAACTCGCACTAACAAGTCATAGCTTCTTTTTGGCTTCGAGTTTTACAACTCGTCGATGTCATTACAACCGGAAGATGATGGACGGGAAGGAATTCAACGACGCAATTGTGCAGTGACTATCCCGGCATTCACCAGGTGTTACTCCTGGAAACGATGGAAACACACAAATCTGGATGGTCGGACTGGGATTCGAACCCGTGTTCCCCGAACCCAATCCCTGGTCGGAGCGTTACCGCTCACTCATCAGAATCGGTAAGTCAAATTTTTCTCACCCAGCACTGACGTGATTTTTTAAAAATCAATTGTGCCATTAGAAATATTGCCCAGATCAGTGACAGACATCACGTTGTTGGGTTTTTAACACGACACGTGTCCGAACCAGCAGCAGATGTTTTTGTCAGGAAGAGCGGCATTGTGGCAGCGTGTAAGGAGAGTGAGGCAGGCTGTAGTAAACCTTGGAGTCGGCCGCTTTCTCGATTACAGGCCTTCCAAGGCTGCGCCGCGATCACTGTGCCAAGCTCACCGAACGGACTTGGCAGTAGCGCCGCAGATCAAAGATAAAAAGTCACCAACACCGCATCGCACACGTTTCGTTTGCTCTCAACCGCCGACTCAGTCGATCAGAAGTGACGAAGCGTATTGAGACACAACACTCCAGATCAGTCCAGAGACGCTCCAAAGTGAGCACCCGAAACAAGTTCCACTCCGCTCACGGCGATGGAAAAGCAGTGGCGGCGAAATGTGATCACGGATGATGGTTGCTTCCAACCACATGGCTCCAGTCCAAACAAAAAATCTTAGTCCCCTGGTTACATTTCATCAGCAATATACCACTTCCAGAGGTGAGACGCCAAGAAGCAACGCCACGTAAGTGGATAAAACTACACCATCCTGACCATCCACAGGATCTCCCAATCCACGAGGTCCTAAATGACGAACCCCCCACTCGTCTTAAATCCATAAATCCAGTATGGCATGACGCAATTTACTTCGGTACCAAGGAAAAGAACGATTGTCAAAGATAAAATGGCGACAAATCTAGAACTCTGTATAACATCACGATATTGAACAGCCTACAGCTAGACTTACGGGATTCCATCTGAAGAGGGACCAGTGAGTCAAACTGAACCGCGTAAGAACTACCACGCCAAATTCAACGCCATGCTCGAAGTAGGGACTTCAGGATTCTCCTGTCTGTAACTGCGGAGCTCCTTCCCAGAGTGTGGATCATATGATCAAGGAAGTATGATGGACCATTTCAAGATATTTTCAGTACTACAACTGCCTTCATTCATAGCATGGCGGCAACAACTGGACATCCATTTGTGAATGCTATATATATATATATTACTTAAGTTGATTAGCCATATGACAAATAAATGAATAAAATAAATAAATAAATCGTAGAGAAAAAAATAATAAGAAGGGATAGTATTGACACTGGCTCAGCTGTCCAGCAACTGAGGGCAGAGTTGTGCTTTGAAAACAAATTTAGGGCTTAAGAAGTAGGGTTCGCTTTGTTGTCTGACGATGGTTGTATTTCTCTGCCAAGATGAAGACACTATGAAATAGCAGAATGGCATAAACGTAACGGAACAACGATGTGCACTGATGAGAGCAAACCGAAAGTAACCATGTGTAACAGAAACACTGGGAACTATGAACTTGGAGACAGGAAGCATAGAGTTAGTAAAGGAACTTGCTCGTGGCGACTGAAAAACAGTGGGGGCGAAATGTGATCAGTGGTCGCTTCGAATTACGGACAACTGCTGAAACAGTAAACTGGTAAATTCGAAAAGAAGTTCAGTCATAATTACCCAGAATTCTTTGTGTCTACGCTGCGGGGAAGTTGTTGCACAGTTGTTGTTGTCCTTATTGATAATCTGGATATGTCGGGTTCAATTGAATTTGTTTGTCGATGTTGGTAGATCCTGGCCTTCTGTTCCAGGGGTTCTTCTTATACATTTATTAGGTTCACTGGCCACCAAATTCTGTCGTCAAGGTGAACCAGTGAGTCCAGCTGTCTGATTAGTGGGTGGCTATGTGCCCAAGGCTTTTGTCAAAAAAGGTATGCTTACTCCAGTGAAATGTTCCTTACTGGCGAGATTTTTTCCATGTTTACTGTCAGCTGTTCGGTCGTACCTCTCTGAAACAAAACCTCCGTAC
>CM061920.1:10541291-10644866 GCA_031002005.1 Vandiemenella viatica | reverse complement strand
TTTTTTTTTACGGGTATATTTATGACACATTTACCTTCTGTGTGTTTCTGTCTTGCCTGGGGTATTCAACTTTATTGATCATTGTACTTCAGAATTTTTTTTTTTTCTATGCCATTCCAGAATAACCTAATTTTGAATTATATTTTCATTCTTCACCTAGAATGTGTAATTTCATTATTTTTGTGCTAACATATTATTAGTAACCAATTTTGTGTTTCATGTCGCTGCAGTTGATTTTCTGATAATCCTGCACCACACCACCTATTTCATAAGCACCTGTTTAACTCTTAGGCACAAGCATTTATCTTTTTTTCCTCTAGCTTATTCTCGTTTATTTCACAATTTATTCTTACTGTTAGTTCGATACATCATGATGCAGGTCACTAAATCTTTTATTTTTTGCGCATCCTCCTTCTATTAGTCTGTGCTCCCTTTGGTTGTGTGCTGTATTATTCCTTTCTTCTGCTACATTCTTTTCCAGTTTTTATCTAACAGTTTTTTTTTATTTATGGTTTTACGCCTCGTCGACGTCGGAGGTAATAGAGACGGGAATAACAGTAACATAGTTTTAAAAAGGATCGAACGTTTTCATACATTGGTCAGACTGAATGATTTGCGAATTATTATTACTTTTTTTTTAAACTGTTAACGTCTCTTAACAGCGAGGTCTTTAGAGACGGGAAAGGATAGGGGGGGGGGGCAAGGATAGGGAAGGAATTCGGCCATGGCCTATTTGAAGGAAGCATCCCGGCATTTACCTGGAGTGATTTGGGAAACCATGGAAAACCCAAATGGGGATGCCCGATCGGGGATTCGAACCGCCGTCCTCCCGAATGCGAGGCCAGAACGCTAACCGTTACACCACCACGCTCGGTGATTTGCGAAATTGACCTGCATGATCCAAGCACAGGGTTTACTCTCCAAAATTTGGAGAATTTCTGTTTACCCTGAAGGGAGTTATCGCTCTCGAAGACAGAAACCGCCTCGTTACGTAAGAGATTAAATTATGCAGTAATTTCGATTCCTCAGGAGCGGTAAAGAAGGCGAGGCGATATAACTGAGCAGTATGACTATAAGTTAAGCAAAACGACAGAGTTGTATGGTCGTTCGTCAGAGGACTTGTATGCTGCGACCTGTGACACGGAATGTACGAGGCTAGGTCGGGTCAGGGTTTGAGGTCAGTGCCCCCCCCCAGACAATGCTCTCTCCCACACGGCAAAAACACGAGAGAAATAATCCACGTAACAACAAGAACCAGAGGGAGAAGCCAAAGACCAGGTTAAAAAAAAAATCCCGCCTCTTTTATCGTCAATCTGCCAAAAATATTTAGAACCTTTCCACAAAACATTTACTATACTCGTGAAACCGCTAACAAACAATTTGACAACACTACTGAATGAATGAATCTGTTGCCACAATTCTGTATGCTCCTGTCAACGTTAAAACTATAATAATATTTAATTAAAATTGCAATGGAGCGCACGCGCAGGTGGCTATTTCCCTACACACCCATCCTTCCCCTTTCCCGTGCCCAACTACACATGCCCTCTATAAATTTTAAATTCTTACAATGTTTTTGTTAAATTATTCATCAATTCGCTTGGTAACTTATTCCAATATCTGACACCCTTACCTAAAAAGAGAGAATCTTCCCACACCCTTGTGCCTGAAATCGAATGCCAGCTTGTGGTCATGGTCATCTTTTCCCTTTCATGCATTACTTTTAATTCTGACACCAATACCTTTCCACGCCAACATACGGCTTGTACCCTCCCGTCACTCTCTTCACCCTTTTTTTGTCTTCCAATGAATCCCATTCCAGCTCTTTTATCATATCTGTTACTGATTGCGTTCTGCGGTAATTTCCAGAAACAAATCTAGCAGCCCTTTCTTGCACCCTCTCCAACACCTGTGTTTTATTGTCACAATGTGGGTCCCATACTACACTACCATATTCGAGCAATGGTTTTGTAACGCACTTCCTTTACTTCTCTCGTACATCCCTCGTCACTGTCTCCAGAATTTTGAAACCTTTTCGTATCATCTGTCCAATGTGTCCTGTCCAGTTAAGCTTGTTATCAAATGTAATGCCAAGATATTTACTTTCCAAGCATTCAACAAGCAATTCTTTCCCCACCTCATAATCATGATCAACCTTTAGTTTTTTATTTGTGTATCTAATAAGCTGGCTCTTCTTTGCATTTATCTTCATCCCATGTTACCAACCCAACTAGATATCCTGTCCAGATCACCCTGAAGATGTTACTGTTGTATCGAAGACGGTTCTATGATGTATTTAACCGCTCCAAATGCAATACTTCCAGCGAAGTAAAACTTTCTATCAATAATTAATTAAATGACAAATAACCTGATAAAAATGACTTGGTTATTCAACAATTTTCTGAATTTGTTTCTTAAATGTTTTCTCCAATTAAACACCACCTATTATGAACTGTTTTGTTTAATTTTTATACACCGAGGTGAACAGAGATGAAACGAAACAGCTGTTAATAGGAAGTGTTTAATTAAAAAACGACTTCAAAGAAGTTTTGCACGGAACAAATGGCTAAACTGAAAGGATACGAAATTCATTACCATAAAATTCCACTCAAAGAGTTTACGCTACATACAACACCAACAAGCAATACACATCAATCTTTTTTTTTTTTTTTTTTTTTTTTTTTTTTTTTGCTTAGGCTTTACGCTTCGTCGACGTCGGGTCATTAGAGGCGAGATAGGACTGAGGACTAGGATCGGGATGGAATTCGGCCGTGACATTTTGAAGGAAGCATCCCGGCATTCGCCTAGAGTGCTTTGGGGAAACCATGGAAAACTCAATATGGATGCCTAGACGGGTATTCGAACCGGCGTCCTCCGAATGCGAGGCCAGAGCGTTAAACACTCACCCACCACGCACGGTACATCAATCGTGCAACAATGAAGGCTGCGATTCTTGCGAACGTCAATGCCAGGATAGACCAGTCCATAAATGCGAACAAGCAAAGTTAACGCATTACTTTTATGCCCCGAAAGCAGGATGGCCAAATTAATTTAAAAAAATAACGTCAACTTTTCTCTGGAAGAGTAATATGAAAAGTACAAGCAGTTTACTTATTAATTGTATTGAGTACACATTTTTCTCGTCCCAAACCGCACTTTAAGCGGCTTGTAGTGGAAGGTCAAGCTTCTAACGACAGGTCTTTAAATATGAGAGGTCCACGGCCGAAAAACATTTGACGCTACACAGTGACTCAATCGAGGACAGAGAGACCGACCGTCAACAGTGACTGAGCCTCCTCAGGGCAGGACAAACAGCCCGCCCCGTGGCCCAGTCGGCTGCGGCGCCGTGACGGTGTCCGGCGCTGACGCGGGGTTTACGTGAGGTGAAATAGGGGAGGGGGACGAAATCTAACCAAGGGGGAGGGGGGGGTCAACGGAAATCTCACGGGAGGTTTTGAAATTCTTGTTAAGGGAGCGTCCATAATTCATATAGCTCAATTTTGGACTCCTGTGAACCACCCCCCCCCCCCACGTAGCCCTACGTTGCTTTTGCCTTTACCCCCCCCCCTCACCCCACGTAGCACGTAGCTTTTTTCCCTATTGATTCCAGAAGAAATTTTGTACCATTTTTTTTTTACGTCAGACTATTGTAAATTACATACGGAGATAATTAACTGAGGGAAATAAATATTCACATGCTGTTGTGAGTTCTGTTCCTCATTTTAACTGTAAAAATGTTATGAAAGGAAAGCTACGTGGCCTGGCTCGAACACCCCCTCCCCCACGTAGCCCAGCGTAGCCTTCCAGCCAACCCTTCCCCTCCCCCCCACCTTTATCGAACCACGTAGTTTGTGCATGATCCCTGAGAGGACTGTACAGCTAAAAGGAAAAAAAGAAGAAAGGTCCACAAATGACGCGAAAGTCGACTTTAGGGGGGGTATTTCGTCGAAAGGTGGGGGTATAGCCGCACTTGGAAGCATGAGACCTAAAAAAAGTCTCAAAAAGTTACGAGGTCGATTAGTAGGGGGAGGGGTTGGATCATATTTCACGAAGTCTCGCTAGAAAAGGGGGGGGGGGTCGCAATTCAGGAACAACACGACACGTGATTAACGGACGCCCCTTAGCTGGTGCCAGTCCTGGTGGTGGTCGTGGCCGGCAGGGAAGCACAGGTGGTGGTGCACGATTCATTACCACCAGACTGTGTTGAATACTACACCTCTCCGCAGTGCTTATGTAGGGAGTGCATGCGGCTCTGATGACAGTGATTCAACAGTCGGATGGGCACGTTAAACCTGGCGGTCCTCGCAGTGTCTTTCGGAAGAGTAGGCCTCAAGGCGCCGGCAGCGGGTTTCAATTGCTCCTATCTCCATATCTCATTTCATACAATACAAATAACACACTATACTGAACACACAACTTGTCACACTCATACACACCTACAATGGGACATACGAATGCACACTTGGGAAAGCAACGGGAAACCGCCGCCCTTCATCTTCCATAGAGAGTTCCCAGGGAGGAGTATATCCTACACCAGGGGTGGCCAGCCCGTAGCCCTCGGGCCGCATGCGGCCCACATTAAAGATTTTGCGAGATTCATCCATCACACTTATACAAAATGTATTTCCTTTACAATGGCAAAAGTAGTGAAAACTAATATCTTATTAAAATACATTATTTGTGCATCCATGTATTAAAAAAGTAACTGTCGAAATTATGAGAAAAAATTAACTTTGTTTTTAAAATAATATTCTTGCAAATATATGACATATGAAAAAAAAATGAAAAAGAGAAATCTTTCAGTTTCAAATATTGATCTAAGAATTAGAAAAAACTTTATAGATGTGGAGCACAGCACTTTACGGTAGCGAAACATGGACTTTAGGAATACCGGAAAGAATGATAATTGAAGATTTTGAAATGTGGTGCAACAGAAGAATGCTGAAAATTAAGTGAACAAAGTAAGAAATGAACGAGTTTTGGAAATGATGTGCGAGGAAAGAAGTTTGTGGAAGAAGCATACAGAAAGAAGAGACAGGCTGGTAGGTCATATTTTGAGACATGCTGGATTGGTTAATTTGTTAGTGGAGGGAACAGTCGAAGGTAAGAACTGTGGAGGAAGATAGAGATTAGAATATATGAAGTAGATAATTGAGGACGTGTGGTTGTAAGGGATATTTAGAGATGAAGAGGTTAGATCTAGATAGGAAAGGATGGAGGATTGCATCAAGCCAGTCGAAAGACTGATGACAGCAAAGAGAAAAGAAAAAAAAAATTTGTATCATTATTATTATATTATCTATGTATACATGTAAGAATAATAGTAAACACAATAATAATTACTCATTATGTTTCAGTTTTTTGCTCCAAAACAATGTCTACAGTGGGAATAAATCTAATATGGGGATATATAAATTTTATATGTGGCCCGCGGAGTTATGATGCATTTCCAAAGCAGCTGCCAAGATCGTTTGGGTTGGCCACCCCTGTCCTACAGTGTCGGGCATGCCATCATAGGAAAAATAAAATGAGAATAATAGTGGGCCGGTTATGCCAGATGCAGTTGATGCAGCAAGAGAGCAGCGAAAAACG
Organism: Vandiemenella viatica; assembly: GCA_031002005.1. NCBI lineage: Eukaryota > Metazoa > Arthropoda > Insecta > Orthoptera > Morabidae > Vandiemenella > Vandiemenella viatica. The sequence goes on along the minus strand of CM061920.1, from coordinate 10,639,274 downwards.
CTTTGCTGTATAAAGAGAAAGCTTTTAGATTCCACCATTGACCTAGGACACAGAAGAAGTATCTAAAACGCAGTGTAAAGAGCACAGCACATAGCGGCTATCCATAAATTACGTCACACTTTATCTGGAGAGTAGGGAGGGGGGAGAGGGGAGGAGGATAGGGAGAGGAGTTCTGCAAAATGTGATATGGCGACACAAGGTGTAGGGCGGCGGGGGGGGGGGAATACCATAACATTTCTCTGACCTAATTAATGGATGGTTCCTTCGTGGAGAGTTTTCCACTAGAGCTTTTCGCATCGTCCACGTCAAGGGCATTAGATGCGGGAGAGGACTGGAGCAAGAAACGGGAAGGAATTCAGTAATGGCCTTTGGAAGGCATTCGCCAGGAGTGATATAGAGAAATCATGGAAAATCGAGGTCTGACTGGGTGGACGGGGATTCGAACCCGCGTACTTCCCCCGAAGGTCATGCCCGAATGTTGCCGTTCACCTACCAGGGTTAAGGTAGAATTTTGTTTTGTTTTTATGAATACTTGAAACAATGAAAACTTAAGAATGTGAAGGATGCTGAAAAACAAAACGAGAGACAAAGTAGGAAATAAACATGATCTAAAAATGATGGAAGAGCAAAGAGTTTTGTAGAATGAAAAATAACGACTAGTAAAAGACCAGCTTGGTGATCGTGATCGTGCCTGGAGTTCGCTGGCGGGGTAACAACGGCCTGAGATTATTTTGCTGTCTGTCCAAAGATGTTGCTAGGAAGTTAATAATCTATGGTATCTATTTATGTTTCCGCGGAGATTCGAAATGTTTTAAATTGCAAACCAACCACAAGCAAAAGTATATGTTTCATTTTGATTCACATAATAATTACTGCTTGCTTATATTAAATCGATGTGCATAGAAATATGTAGGCCTTCAACATTATTACAAAATCTAGGTCATGACCGTTAATTAATAACAATTTTATTCAGTTAAGAAATTGCGAAGATACGAACTGCCGTTCTACCGCCATTTTTGAAGGGCTTAGAAGATAGTGTTTGGTATAACAGGTAAAATAATAATAATTCCGTGTGGTCGTAATGACCTGGTGACAGGCTATCGGCTGCGTTATCGGCCCATGTCTCAGCCACCTTAAGACCATCATTACACTGTAAAAGATCTTTGTCAAAGATCTTCGTAAAAGATATTCTATAAAAAAATTTACCGTGTAATGGTACGTATTATCTAAAAGATTTGTTTTATAAAATTTCTTTTATAAAATGTAATACGTTGGCATTACATTTTATAAAAGATTTCAACGTAAAAAAAGAAAATTGCTCAAGTTAAGTTACCGGAGTTTGTTAGCACTGACGAATCCATGTAAATCTTGATTTCTGAGTATAAATTGTAGAAAATGTTGTACAATCAGAAGTATGTAGACTAAAGGAATAAAAAGGCGGACACTTACCCAAAAATTGCGAAGTTAATTAGTTTCATGAAAGAAGGTTGTGCTGTCGATGAGGTGAAAAAGAAAATTAATGTATTAAGAAGCTAGTACTTGACAGGTTTCTGGAATAACAGCTGAGCAATACAGGTGCCATACTGCAGAATAGTGTAGATCCGCCACAAGCAATAGAGCACAACCCAATGTGCATACGCCATAAAAATATACACCCAATAGTATACATTGTTAAGTTCGGGAATAATAATTCTGATACAGAAATTTTTGAAAATATTGCGGTAAGAATTTATTGGACCTAGGCTGCAGTTTCGGCCATAATTTTTATAATATGTCACGTCCTCACATTGCAGCTCTTTCATTAAACTGTGATGAATTCCTTTCATATCAAGTCTTCTTCTTTTTTTACGTATGTCTTTACGCCTCGTTGCCGTCGAGGTCATTAGAAGCGGGATGGGAATGGTGACGAGGAACGGGAAGGATTTCGGCCATGGCCTTTTTGAAGGAAGCATCCCGGCATTCGCCTGGAGTGTTTTGAGGAAACCAGGGAAATCCAAATCTGGATGCCCGGACGGGGATTCGAACCGACTAACCGCCCAATCACCACGGTCGGTCAAGTCTTGTAATCCACGATCTAACCAAATATATTTAGGTCTCTTCTCTTTCTTCAATAACACATATATTGTGACAGCTGCACTAGCATACAAGTTCACTTCATTCATTTTAGAGGACTATGGTGAACGATTTCATGTAGTGCAATGGGTCTGATAAAATATCATAAAATGTCCTTTATAAAATAAATATGACAAAATCTTTTATAAAAGAAGTTTGAAAAACATCTTTTACGGTGTAATGCCGGCATAATCTAACCCGGTAGTGCTACCGGGTACAGGGGACCTACGGTTTAACGTGGAATCCGAACCAAGGAAGCGTTCTGGCGTACTTCACATTACACAACAAGCCGTGTCAGAGGTGAAAATCACCGCCGAGACAGGGACTCGAAATGGGGACCTTTCGATTTCCAGTCAAACGCCTTAACTACTGATCTACCATACCGCTCAGTATAACAGGTGAAATGTGGTAGAATGTAGGATATTAATAGCGTGGTTGTTTTTCCGGTTGACGCAAGTGGCACGGAGACAAGACGCGGCCAGACAAAGAGACTTCTGTGTTACGTAACGGGTGTGGATGTAAGAGCGCCCTGGCACGAGTGTGAAGGCTCCTCACGCAGAATCTGAATGGCAAACACGGGGCGAATATCGCAGCGGTGTGTTCGCGGACTGGTCTGCTACCTTTTGACCGCGTGGCTGACTCCTCAAGGTCACGTTAGGGCATCCACGCGCCGTATCACACGTCGCCCATGCTGGCCCTCGGTAGTCGCAATGGCATGTCTCCATTACTACAAATCTGTCTCGCAACATGTTGCGGGACAAGTACCTGCCACATGTGCCCGAAATTTGTTGAAATGGAAACGGTCAGCAACTGCCATGTGCCGCAACTTGTGCCACAGCCGATGGAAACATTTTTGCCAAGTGTTGTAAAAAAACGGTTTTTTATCTGACTTGAAAAAAAAACATAAAAAAAATGTGAAAAAAAAACATGTTCTTTTTCTGGAACATGTTTTTTTCAGAACTAGGTACTAAATTTCATATTTTTAAGGCATTTATCGTTTAATATGACTGTTTTAGAGTTTATACTAAGTACTTATTTTAGTTTATAAATCTACTATATTTTTCTGGTTCAGTAGAAAAAATAATTACAAAAACATTGGCAACATTGACTGAAGTATTCTTTTACGAAAGGGGATTTCCCGAATAGGCTAGGTTGCACGAGAAGGAATCCTCGTTGTTTGCATTGACACTGACTATTTGAACTAGTGCTGCCAGTTAGTCTTGTGTAGTTCGCGAACGAACTAGTTCGGAAGAGCGCTCCCACAGGCGAACTACGCGAACTAGTTCCCAGATCTCTCGTTCCTTAGTTCGTTAGTTCGTTCGATCCTTTCCCGAAGACCAACTTTTGTTTTAGTTTATTATCTAAAAGGAAACACAGTTCCTTGTGGACACATTTCACTGAAGACACAGATATAAAAATAAAAGAAAAATAAATTGTTCAACATTAATAATTATTGCAGAAGTCACAAACGGAAATTTAACGTGGAATGTGAAAATAAAATACACTTTGATCCCATTAACAATCAAAAGACAACCATCGATAACCACAACTACCATAACAAACAAGAGAGCGCGTGCAGTAGCGCTAGCAAAGCGAGCGAGCGAGCTGTCTTGGAGGACCTAGTTCGCGAACTAAATAGAGCGCTCCCGGTCGCGAACTAAAGAGAGCGGTACCGTTCGCGAACTAACAGAGCGCTCCCGGTCGCGAACTAAAGAGAGCGGTACCGTTCGCGAACTAACAGAGCGCTCCCGGTCGCGAACTATAGAGAGCGGTACAGTTCGCGAACTATAGAGAGCGGTACAGTTCGCGAACTATAGAGAGCGGTACCGTTCGCGAACTAAATAGAGCGCTCCCGGTCGCGAACTATAGAGAGCGGTACCGTTCGCGAACTAACAGAGCGCTCCCGGTCGCGAACTAAAGAGAGCGGTACCGTTCGCGAACTAAATAGAGCGCTCCCGGTCGCGAACTAAAGAGAGCGGTACCGTTCGCGAACTAACAGAGCGCTCCCGGTCGCGAACTATAGAGAGCGGTACAGTTCGCGAACTATAGAGAGCGGTACAGTTCGCGAACTATAGAGAGCGGTACCGTTCGCGAACTAAATAGAGCGCTCCCGGTCGCGAACTATAGAGAGCGGTACCGTTCGCGAACTAACAGAGCGCTCCCGGTCGCGAACTAAAGAGAGCGGTACCGTTCGCGAACTAAATAGAGCGCTCCCGGTCGCGAACTAAAGAGAGCGGTACCGTTCGCGAACTAACAGAGCGCTCCCGGTCGCGAACTATAGAGAGCGGTACAGTTCGCGAACTATAGAGAGCGGTACCGTTCGCGAACTAAACAGAGCGTTCCTGGTCGCGAACTATAGAGAGAGGTACCGTTCGCGAACTAGCACCATTCGCCGCTAGGGTTTCCAATATTTTTTCGGTTGATGGTAGGAATTTTTTTAAAAAGAATAACCTATAAAAATATGCTACACTTCAAAAATATAATATTTTACGAAAGAGTAGAAAATGATAAAAGGTATGTTTTTACTATTTCATTTTTTATACTAAATTTTTTGCACTTTCTCATCTTTAATTCTTTTTTGTCTACAGTAAAATTGTCATATGCTTTATCGCTTTCAGTTGTCAAATTAATTTCGAGAAAAAGCTCATTTTTTATTCATGAAATACTTCTCTTACTTTTACCTGGATTTCGTATAATATTGTTATTTCAGAGTAAAGTTTGTTCACTTTGATATTCATTTTTTCTCGCAAATTTATAACCTCTAATATAGTCTCACAGTCATCAAATGAAACCCTGTGATTTGAATTTAATTTTTGGATTTTGTATAGCTAATTGCTTTCATTAAAATCTAACTATTTACTAAGATACTCCAGATATTTATCAACGAATACTAGAGCATTATTTTTTTATATTATCACTTTCTGTGGAGAATTTGGTTTCTAAAGGCTTTTTCTTGTTTTCTTAACCAAAGAAACAGTATCTTTTACATTTTTCTAGCTCTGATTTTAAAGCTGACATAATATAATACTTATCTCAATCTGTTGGTTAACAGCTTTGTGAAAGTGATGAAAGAAATGACTTGCGAAATTCAATAAGATTTTAACTTTTGTGTCTTCATCAGTTTCATTCGTCGCCAAAAAATTGTGAATGTGTGTTGGATTATTCTCCCCTTCACTAATAAAATAATAGCTCAATGACTTCCAATTCACTGGAAATTTACGCACTTTCATTATTGCTACCACTTTCTCATTCAAGGGTCACTGTTATTTTTATATGTCTAATTATTAGGTATCACATTGGAAGTATTAATGTTATTTTTCTTAATAACATAGGTAATAGTATTTCTGTCATATAGTACTTAAGTTGTAGCCAATAGTAGAATTATATTTTGTCCATGATTTCCAAAACTTTATTTATATAAAAAAGCCGATTACTTATAAAACGGGTATTTTAATTCATCAAAATAAACGCGTTTATAATATTTTATAAGTAATGTTGTGTTGTTGTTGTTGTTGTTGGGGTTTAAGGGCACGTCGACGGCAGGATCATTAGCGCCTTTTATAAGTAATGTTTCTTCCATGAACTAATAAACAAATCCATTTAAAAAATTAATATTCTACGAATGCATGTAAAGTAAATAGTAATAACAGCACAATTATTCAATTTACCCATTTGTGTAAAGGACAATGAGCACTTTGGTTTATCGGCGCCAACTGTTCATGCTAATGTAATTTGAAAGGGCTATTATTAAGCAATAACTTTTGTTAAGAAGGTCATATTAAATTCCATTTAGAAACGACAAAAAATGATTATGTCCTAATAAAACTGACTTAACAAACAAAATAGCGCGTGCAGTAGCCGTAGCAAGGCGAGCGAACGATCTGTTTCTCTGAATTCGAGACGCGAACTAACGAACTAAAAGAGCGAACTAGTTCGCGAGGGAGCTGCGAACTAAACTGAGCGCTCCCCTTCGCGAACTATTATGCGCAAGTCTACTACCAGTCCTACAAATTTATCTGGAGACCTACGGATCTTTTCAAAAAATTAAGAATTTTAAATTTATCAACGGTTTTTTGCCTCTTTTTATTACTTATTGTGCTTTCCTTATATTCGTATACTTGTTAAACTCGCAGCATATAGTAATACTGGGTCATTAAATTGTCAGTTATTATGAATCATTTCCTTGCAACCATTGACATAAACCAACGATTGAAAAGAAATAAAGCTCCTACTTTGTGTGATAATAGATTTAAATTCAAACTTAAAAGACCGTAATATGGAACTATCGGCGCAGTCTTTATGCACAGTGCGTACTTTGTTCACAATTTAAAATTGCAATCTCAAAATCTTTTGTGTACAATGCAACCAGTAGAAGAAAATGTAACTACTTCTAGAGGAGACAGAAGAAGAAACAGAAAATTCCGACTCCGACCGCACTAGTGTTGGTATTACTGATACTAGTGAATGTGGTACTGACCAAGAGGATGGATAAAAAATTATGTTACCCATATAGATACATTTATGAATCATTATGTAAGACATTATATGATTTAGTAAGATTTAAAGCATACATGTAAAATGTAACTTCCGTAAATAAAACTATAATTTATCAAATATATTGTTTTCTGGAAAAAATTAGAAAAAAACAGAGTGCTAGATTTTTTTAATGTTTTTTTCTTCACAAATCTGAAAAAAAAAATTTTTTTTTCAATTTCCCAGGAACATGAGCAGCACACGCACTGTCCAAACCGTGTGTGCAGCGCGTGTTTTCTTGTCTGTGGTGATCGTAGTTTATTCAAAGCTAGCGTAGTGTCTGTTTCATGATGGAGTGGATGAAGAATATTGTAATAAAGCTTATAGAACTCTATGAACAGGAGACAGTACTGCGGACATAACTGTTGCGAACCACAAGAAGTAGAACAATATAGTCGTAAATGATGCCATGCAATAAATTGCTGATATTCTGGAATGCAGTATATAGTAGGAAAAAAATCACTCTCTGAGGTCCCTATATTAAAGAGAAAAAAATAAAATTGAAAAGAGCAAGAAAAGCGGCGCTGATGCTAAGGATGTTTACAAACCTAAATGGCAGTATTTCAATTTAATGAGTTTCCTGAAATAGCGGATTTGGAGATTCTGTGTACATACATTAAAGAACTGTAGCTATCACCGTCGCTAAGAAACGAAGCGGTGTTGCTAACATTTCATTAGGAGAAATTGGCTCTCGACATGTCCTAGATTTTATAATCTTCGGCCCAACAAGGTTCAGTAACAATTGAAAATCACTTGCTTCTCGTATCCACTTTGGAGAGGTAGGTCTGCCATCAACGAGTTATAAGCTCCTTTCGAATGTCTGTTTGCCAGGAAACTTCTAATCCACCATCTCGGTCGTTTACGCCTTTTTTTAGAAGTTCATAGTATGCGCCTGCCATTACAACAGAAGCTGCAGTGGCCGAGTTGTCCAAATCATCCCCGTCCGGGCATCCAGATTTGGGTTTTCCATTGTTTCCCAAATCACTCCAGGCAAATGCCGGGATGCTTCCTTAAAAAGGCCACGGCCGAATTCCTTCCCATTCCTTGCCCCCCATCCTTTCCCGTCTCTAAAGACCTCGCTGTTGAGAGACGTAAAGCAGATAAAAAAAAAATTAAAAAAGTTGTCCATATCGCTCAAATATTTGAACCAACATATCACTCCACTCAAGAAACTGGAAAACACTGTTATTTGATTCCCTGTACAAACTTCAACTGTAGTCGTGCACTCAAGACCTCTCCTCAAATGTTACAGATGTGCCAGGCAATTGCAAACAGTTGAACAATTACGTGCAACATGTGCCGGGCACAAGTTGCGCGACATGTGCCAGGAACTTGTCAGAATGGAAACCTACCTTTACAGATACCAATGTGTTTTATAAGAAACGTTTATGGCCAAAGATGCTAAATGAGTTTAGTTTTCCTTATAGAGTCATGTGTTTTGCCTACCTGCCCTCGTCGTTCTGTGAGACATATTTCTAACCAGCCGTCGGGTCGACAGTTAAACGATTGTTTCGGCAGTCACTTCATCTCCAGCAGGGGGAGGGGGGGGGAAATAATTTCTCCGTATAATACGATGCAGCTTGTTTGCTGAAATTACAAAATTGGAAGAATTAAGTAACTGCGACAAATAGTCTTTCACGAATCGCGTTCAATGAAAAATAAAAAGAAAAAGCGTACTCTATGAGCTTAAACTTCTCAGATTTCCGACTAACCATCAAAATGAAATCAAATTTCTTTGTCATCAGGGTAGACTCATCCTTTTTAAGAGGAAAGCAGGCAGGAGAATATTAGTCTGCTCAATCCGTACTAAAAAGGGAAACGCTGGGAAACGCACGAGAACAGTGGTGTGTGTCATTTCCATGCTAAACGTTGCATTCTACCTCAAGTAACATACTGATTTTGTAAAAGTACAATGTGCCAAACCGCAAGTGAAGATGCATGATTGTTATTTCATCCTAGAACTTCACTCTGTCATTTACAATCAATTTGCTGCGTCTAGATGTAAGTTTTAGTGTTGGAAAGGCGGGTGGCGGGCACGGAGAATTGCGGTGGCGTGTCCTTGTGCTTGACGCTTGAATTAGTCGAGCCGCGAACTCCGCAAAGTTCAAACGACAAGGATTGTTTTTTTTTTTTTTTTTGGACGCGTGTGAAGTTATGTAAATAATTTAATTCACCTGTGAAATCATCCTACTTTTTTGCTGTTGAAAGATGAGGCAAAAAATAATGATTAAGGCAGTAATATATGGAAATAGACTTTACTTATGAAAAAATGTAGAATTTGGCAAAAGAAAAAACTTTTTATTTCAAATTTATTTTTGATAAAATTTAAATAATTATAAATTTATTTTCGCCCCTCCGCTTGCGCAATACATCCGCATCCTTATCTGCATCCGCAAAGGTGTCCTCCGTTACGACCCTAAATTGTACTATCGTGGGTCGTGTGAAAGGTTTCATGAGGTGAGGTTATTATTATTATTATTTAATTGCAATGGAGCACACGCTCTGGTGGCAATTTCCCGACACACCCAACTTCCCCCTATCCTGCTCACCTACATTTGCCGTCTGCAAATTTTAACTTTAAATTCTTTTAACGTTTTCGGTAAATTATTCATCATTTCTCTTGGTAACTTATTAAAATCCCTGGCACCTTTACCTAAAAAAGAAAATCTTCCCACACTCTTGTGCCTGAAATCGAGTGCCAGCTTGTGGTCATGGTCATATTTTCCCTTCCATGAACTACTTTTTTTTTTTTTTTTTTTTTGTAACTGCTTTACGTCTCTTTTTAACGTCGAGGTCTTTAGAGACGGGAAAGGATGGGGGGCAAGGATGGGGGCAAGGAATGGGAAGGAATTCGGCCATGGCCTTTTGAAGGAAGCATCCCGGCATTTGCCTGGAGTGACTTGGGGAAACCATGGAAAACCCAAATCTGGATGCCCGGACGGGGATTCGAACCGCCGTCCTCCCGAATGCGAGGCGAGAAACTACTTTTCATACCTACTGCAATATCTTTCCATGCCTCATCGCCAGTATACGTCCTATACACTCCCATCACCCTCCTCCTGTCTTGCAATGAATCCCATTCCAGCTCCTTTATCATATCCGTCACTGATTGCATTCTGCGACAATTTCCAGAAACAAATCTAGCAGCCCTTCTTTGCACCTTCTCCAACTCCTGTATTTGATACGTAAAATGAGGGTCCCATACTACACTACCATATTCGAGCAATGGCCTGACCAAAGTTTTGTAACCCAATTCCTTGACTTCTCTCGTACATCCCCTCATCAATCTCTCCAACAACTGCAGAACTTTGAAACCTTTTCCTACCACCTGTCCAATGTGTCCTGCCCAGTTGCTAATTAAATTTATCACTGTTGAAATTCTTTTTCATCAGGTTGAAGCTAAATGCTTCAGAGGAAACGTGAAACATCCGCGTAAGCGCTGCCGCAACTAGTGATTTAAATGATCCCAGGTGCCACTGCGCATGCGTCAGCAGTCGTCGTTGCACCGTTGCACGCGCATTGTTACTGACGCACGTTCCCTTGACCGGAAAACGATTGCACCTCGGATCATTTAAACCAGGGGTGGCCAACACGCGGCCCGCCTTATGTCAGCATGCGGCCCACGGAGCAGGATCACTGTACAGGCAGTCCAGGAACGAAAGGACAATCCTCAACCGCACATAGGTCACGTCATTTCGTACTATATGTCAAAATTTTATTTCAGAAAATGTCTCACCACTTTCGAGATATAGATTTTTTAAATATCTTTTTGAAACGTGTGACTTTGTTCACTTTACTCCATGCCGTCTCTACAAATTAAGACTTTTTGAACCCTGCTATTTTTCTTAGTTTTACTCAAAGATATTTGCGTCATCTGAAACGATATTAATTTTTTTAAAAACGTTAAAACAAACTTATAACAAACCTTAAATGATATAATTATTTTATACTTCTTTTAAAATTAATGTTTTATGGTAGCTGAATCTGCTAAAGAGACCATTGTGCATTTTAAATATGTATTAAAAAATGATGATAATGAATTTAAAAAAGATTTTTGTGTTTTTTTTTAACGTTTTACAAAGATACTTTTATGGCATTTGTTGATCTTGAAAAAGCTTTTGATAATGTTAGGTGGGACAAGATATTTAAAATTTTAAAGAAGTCAGGTCTGAAGTATCGAGATAGAAGAATACTCTATAAACTATATAAGAATCAAGTGGCTGTAATAAAAGTAGAGAATCAAGAGAGACATGCATCAGTTAAAAAGTGTGTGAGACAAGGTTGTAGTCTATCCCCGTTAATATTCAACTTGTATGTAGAAGAAGCAATGAAGATAGTCAAAGAAAAATTTCCATGTGGCATAAGTTTTCAGGGAGAAAAAATCAGTATGCTACGATTTGCTGATGACATTGTCTTGTTAGCAGAGAGGGCTGAGGATATTGAGAAGTGATGAAATGTAGCAGAAATGATACCAATACTAGCAGATTAAATATAAAAATAGGATCGGATGCAATAGGAGAAGTGAGTGAGTTCTGTTACTTGGGAAGGAAAATTACAACCGATGGCCGAAGCAGGAATGATGTTAAAAGCAGAATAGCACTAGCAAAAAGAGCCTTCATGAAAAAGAGAAATCTTTTAGTTTCAAATATTGATCTAGGAATTAGAAAGTACTTTTTAAAACTCTATGTGTGGAGCACAGCACTTTACGGTAGCGAAACATGGACTTTAGAAATACCGGAAAGAAAAAAACTTGAAGCATTTGAAATGTGGTGCTACAGAAGAATGATGAAAATTAGGTGGACAGACAAAGTAAGAAATGAACGAGTTTTGGAATTGATCGGTGAGAAAAGAAGTTTATGGAAGAAGCTTACAGGAAGAATAGGTCATATTTTGATACATGCTGGATTGGTTAGTTTGCTTGTGGAGGGAACAGTCGAAGGTAAGAACTGTACAGGAAGACAGAATAGAATATATGAAGCAGATAATTGAGAACGTGGGTTGTAAGGGATAAGTAGTGATGAAGAGATTAGCAGAAGATAGGAATGGATGGAGGATTGCAACAAACCAGTCGAAAGATAGATGACAGCAAAGAAAAATACCTAGTTTCGCTTCATTTTGATGAATACAATTTAAATATTGGTTCATTTAATACGCGGATAAATGAACATTGCTTTTAAGAAAAATTGTTTAAAACGCCTCTAATCAGAGGTGACGTTAGGGGGGGGGGGTTAAGCGGGTCAAATTTACCCGGGCCCGCCGGCTGATAGGGGGCCCCGATTACCGCCTGCAGGGGCTCCCAGGCCTCGAAGCCAAGAATCCGCCTATTGTCGCCCGGATAGTTTATTGAGCTAAAAAAAAAAGGTCGTCCATTTCATTTAACCCGGGCGCGAAATTCCTATCGCCGGCCCTGTCTCTTATTAAGTGTTATTGTTGAATGATTTCGTTACGCAGGCTGGTCGCAATGTATGGCTCAACAATTAATCTTCTATTAAAATCACGCTGCCATACATCGGACTGCCTGAGATTTGCACGTCACTGAAACTCGGCGCCGAAAGTATCGGTAGGTAGAGGAAAGCCCGGCAGACAAAGGCCTTTCACCCGGCGGCAAGGCGTGACTCTTGTTCAATAGAGCATTTCGGCCGTTTCTTCCAGTGTTTTATTTCTTGTTAGCTGGTCAGCAGCCTTCCTTCCTCTTCGCCTCTGTGATTTGCATCGTTGCGCAATCAGCTACGCACTTGCATCAGGTCTGGTGCAGACATAAGGCCAGCTGCGTTCATAACCGCCGGCAAAAACGACGCCCGAGTTTACGCAACGGCAGTACGGCCGAAGAAAAACTCCTGTGAGAGGAAGCAGTTCATTCGGCGGCAAGTATTATCTGGCGCACAGCTTCAGGTTTTGAGTCCGATAAATTGGTCTTCTCAAGAGGTTTCTGCAGCTAACTTTCCTGTCTTCATCAGGTCAAGTATTTAGTTAGAAGTCAACTGTGCGGTATATGACGACACCAACTGACATTGTCCTCACATCTGGTTTCATTTGTTTAACTAACTTCATTACCTGATGAAGATGACGAATGAAGCTGTCGAAACGTTGCGAGTTGGCGAAATTATCCAGATAACACCCTTCAGGACTCTACAGATTTTCGTTTGTCCTCAGCTAACAGTCAGTTTTCTACAGTTCAACGTTCAGATCCCTCATCCGGGTATTTCCTGGCTGGAGCGCTCAGTAAGATGGTGACAAATTGTAATGGCTGATAAACTGATAAACAACGATAAGAACATTGGTAACAATCAGAAATTGATGTCCACTTGTTGCCGCCATGCTATGAAGGAAGGAAGATGTAACACTGGAAATCTCTTGAAATGGTCTATCATACTTCCTTAGAGGGTATTCCTTGATGATGTGCTGCACACTCTGGGAAGGAGCTCTGCAGTCACAGACAGGAGAATCCTGAAGTCCCGCGTTACATTTCGCGTGACCTGGTCTTAGGCGATTTAGTTTGACCCACTGGTCTCTCTTCAGATGTAATCCAGGAAGTCCAGCCGTAGGATCTTCAATATCTTGATGTTTCACAGATGCATAGTTCCACATATGTCGCCATTTTTTCCTTGGCATCGAAGTAAAATACGTCATGCCATACTGGATTTAAGACGAGTGGGGTGTACGTCATTCAGGACCCTGTGGATTGGAAGGTCTCGTGGATGGTCAGGATTGTATAGTTTTATCCACTCCCGTGCCGTTGCTTCTTGGCTGATGAACTGAGCTTATGACACAACGTCACTGTCTGCACAGCATAAAAACATGCGAGCCGAATTCGTCGCCGCCAATCCCAAAACAGCTGACAGATGGTCATTCAGTTTCCTCGGTGTAGCATGTTTGTGGTGGCAAAAACAACGCTAGGCTGTGGCTCGTCAACGTTACCGCATTTGAGCCGGGGAAGGACCTAGAAGGAATTCCGCCATGGAATCATTATTCGCGTGAAGTGATCTCGGGAAACCAGGGACAACCGAAATCTGAATGGCGGGACGGGAATTCGAACCCGTGTCCTCTCAAATTCGAGGAGCAAAATACGTGAAACAGATTCCTCTTTAAAGTGTGGGAACTGGCTTAGCACGAGGGGGAATACAATCGATCTTAAGCTTGTGAACTAAACTAAGGATCAAGAACGCCAGAATAATAAATTCAAGGGACATAACAGAGGCTTTTAAATTTGATTGAAAATAGTGGGTAACGCCGTACGGAGGTTTTGTTTCAGAGAGGTACGACCGAACAGCTGACAGTAAACATGGAAAAAATCTCGCCAGTAAGGAACATTTCACTGGAGTAAGCATACCTTTTTGACAAAAGCCTTGGGCACATAGCCACCCACATCTGGACTCACTGGTTCAGAATTTGGTGGCCAGTGAACCTAATAAATGTATAAGAAGAACCCCTGGAACAGAAGGCCAGGATCTACCAACATCGACAAACAAAATCAATTGAACCCGACATATCCAGATTATCAATTAGGACAACACAACTGTGCAACAACTTCCCCGCAGCGTAGACACAAAGAATTCTGGGTAATTATGACTGAACTTCTTTTCGAATTTACCAGTTTACTGTTTCAGCAGTTGTCCGTAATTCGAAGCGACCACTGATCACATTTCGCCCCCACTGTTTTTCAGTCGCCACGAGCAAGTTCGTTTACTAACTCTATGCTTCCTGTCTCCAAGTTCATAGTTCCCAGTGTTTCTGTTACACATGGTTACTTTCGGTTTTATCTCTTGTTCCGTTACGTTTATGCCATTCTGCTATTTCATAGTGTCTTCATCTTGGCAGAGAAATACAACCATCGTCAGACAACAAAGCGAACCCTACTTCTTAAGCCCTAAATTTGTTTCAAAGCACAACTCTGCCCTCAGTTGCTGGACAGCTGAGCCAGTGTCAATACTATCCCTTCTTATTTTTTTTCTCTACGATTTATTTATTTGTCATATGGCTAATCAACTAAAGTAATATATATATATAGCATTCACAAATGGATGTCCAGTTGTTGCCGCCATGCTATGAATGAAGGCAGTTGTAGTACTGAAAATATCTTGAAATGGTCCATCATACTTCCTTGATCATATGATCCACACTCTGGGAAGGAGCTCCGCAGTTACAGACAGGAGAATCCTGAAGTCCCTACTTCGAGCATGGCGTTGAATTTGGCGTGGTAGTTCTTACGCGGTTTAGTTTGACCCGCTGGTCCCTCTTCAGATGGAATCCCGTAAGTCTAGCTGTAGGCTGTTCAATATCGTGATGTTTCACAGATGCAGAGTTCTAGATTTGTCGCCATTTTATCTTTGACAATCGTTCTTTTCCTTGGTACCGAAGTAAATTGCGTCATGCCATACTGGATTTATGGATTTAAGACGAGTGGGGGTTCGTCATTTAGGACCTCGTGGATTGGGAGATCCTGTGGATGGTCAGGATGGTGTAGTTTTATCCACTTACGTGGCGTTGCTTCTTGGCGTCTCACCTCTGGAAGTGGTATATTGCTGATGAAATGTAACCAGGGGACTAAGATTTTTTGTTTGGACTGGAGCCATGTGGTTGGAAGCAACCATCATCCGTGATCACATTTCGCCGCCACTGCTTTTCCATCGCCGTGAGCGGAGTGGAACTTGTTTCGGGTGCTCACTTTGGAGCGTCTCTGGACTGATCTGGAGGGTTGTGTCTCAATACGCTTCGTCACTTCTAGTCGGCGGTTGAGAGCAAACGAAACGTGTGCGATGCGGTGTTGGTGACTTTTTATCTTTGATCTGCGGCGCTACTGCCAAGTCCGTTCGGTGAGCTTGGCACAGTGATCGCGGCGCAGCCTTGGAAGGCCTGTAATCGAGAAAGCGGCCGACTCCAAGGTTTACTACAGCCTGCCTCACTCTCCTTACACGCTGCCACAATGCCGCTCTTCCTGACAAAAACGTCTGCTGGTGGTTCGGACACGTGTCGTGTTAAAAACCCAACAACGTGATGTCTGTCACTGATCTGGGCAATATTTCTAATGGCACAATTGATTTTTTTAAAAAAAAATCACGTCAGTGCTGGGTGAGAAAAATTTGACTTACCGATTCTGATGAGTGAGCGGTAACGCTCCGACCAGGGATTAAGTTCGGGGAACACGGTTTCGAATCCCAGTCCGACCATCCAGATTTGTGTGTTTCCATCGTTTCCAGGAGTAACACCTGGTGAATGCCGGGATAGTCACTGCACAATTGCGTCGTTGAATTCCTTCCCGTTCATCATCTTCCGGTTGTAATGACATCGACGAGTTGTAAAACTCGAAGCCAAAAAGAAGCTACGACTTGTTAGTGCGAGTTTTTTCACTAGTTGACCAATACTATTGTGTATTTAACTCGATAATCAACAGAGCCTCAGTGAGTGAGCGTTAACACTCGGAGGGAGGTGGGTTCGAATCCCCGTTCGGCCGTTCAGATTATGGTTTCCCGAAATCACTGCAGGCGAATGCGAGGAACGGTCCTCCAGAAGGCCATGGCCGAATTCCTTCCTGTTCCTTTTCCGTCTACAGTGACGTTGACGTCAACCAGGTATAAACCCCAAGAAAATAATAATAATAATAATTGCGACAGATAGAAGATACCTGATGAAGACAGCAGAGCTAGCTGTCGAAACGTTGTGTTTTTACAACACCATCAGGCTGGACACCCGAGAAGAATTTGTTGAATAATAATAATACAGTAATAGTAAATAACATGTTATTCCAGTTCGTTGCATAGGAATGAAGATTTTTCTACGCCACTATCCCTAAAGTCGAATATTAATTTATAGTCATGGACATGTTTTCCTTTCACCACAGCTCCCCTCATTGTCTGTATTTTGAGTGTCTATGCATTAAATACATCGAACATTCTTTTTACTTTGGTTCTTTCTGCAAATAATTGTCAGCCCATCTGCTTAATGTCATTTAATAAGTGTTAACTTTCACAGAGAAATCTATCTGCTTTCCTCTGAATCCCAATCAACAACCAGTATTTTTTTAATGCGTACCTGGTAGTACTCTACCACTGGGTTTCATTTCTTAGTAGTCTTACTTTTGTGGTACATCATATTATTACTACACTCTCTCTTATGGGCAGGGGTTTCAAATAGGAAGATAATAAGCAACTATCATACATCAAATTATTTGAGAGAGAAACAAATTATTAATGGAATAGCTATAGTTAATCTACCTGATTAAAAAAAAAAAAACAAATACGTATGCCATTGTTCCTTTTTTACATATTTTCCTAAAAAAAATACAATTCAATTACTTTCTGATCTGCTACTGATGATATTCTCACCAGTGAATTACAAAACCGTGAATACAAACTGAAAAGCTGAATCTACGAAACACCTGAATTGATGACGAGTGTGGGTGGACCGTAAATTTCTTTGACACTGAGATGGGAATCGACGACGTCCTGTGTCGCTATGACGTTATGTGGGTCGATTTACATGACTGTAAAATTTCAGAGGCCTTTTCTGTATAAACTCGAATATTATTAACAAAATAAACGTTTCTTTGGCATAATCCTATCGCTTCTATTACACAGACGGAAAAAAAAATCCCAACACCAAGAAAGACTTGTGTTAGATAAACGAAATTTGGTAGGCGTGTTTATACATCTGAAAGATGACATCGATTCAAATTTCGCGCTTCGCGCATAAGTGTGGCGCTAGTAGCGCTACTCAGAGCTTGCAAATCAGGTTTGCTTTAAATACGCGCTGTAAAGTTTGTGAACGTTATTTACCGCTGAGATTTGACATAGTGAGTTGATGTTAGCCAAGAATGCCTTTAAGAAGACGAAGAAGCCATTATCAACAGCTCACCGAGTTTGAACGAGGTCGTGTAATAGGGCTACGAGAAGGTGGATTTTCTTTTCGCGATATTGCAGAAAGACTTGGCCGGAATGTATCCACTGTGCATGATTGTTGGGTGCAGTGGTCAAGGGATGGTACTGCCTCAAGAAGACCGGGTTCCGGGAGGCCACGTGGCACTACTGAGAGGGAAGACCGCCGTATTCGGCGTACAGCTGTGGCGCATCGTACTGCGTCTGCGGCAGAAATTCGAGCTGCAGTTGGTACCACAGTGACACAACGAACTGTTAGAAATCGGTTACTTCAAGGACAGCTCCGAGCCAGGCGCCCTGTAGCGTGCATTCCACTGACTACAAGCCATCGCCGTTTGCGACTCCAGTGGTGTCAAGCCAGAGCTCATTGGAGGAAGGAGTGGAGATCTGTTGTGTTTTCTGATGAAAGCAGGTTCTGCCTTGGTGCCAGTGATGGCCGAGTGTTGGTCAGAAGGAGGCCAGGGGAACGCCTGCAACCAAACTGTCTGCGGCCTAGACACACTGGACCTACACCTGGAGTCATGGTCTGGGGAGCAATTTCCTATGACAGCAGGAGCACTCTTGTGGTTATACCAAACACACTGACTGCAAATTTGTACGTCAGTCTGGTAATTCAACCTGTAGTGCTGCCATTCATGAACAGCATTCAAGGGGGAGTTTTTCAACAGGATAACGCTCGCCCTCATACCGCTGTTGTCTCGCAACGTGCTCTACAGAGTGTCGACATGTTACCTTGGCCTGCGAGATCACCAGATCTGTCTCCAATTGAACACGTATGGGATATCATTGGACGACAACTCCAGCATCATCCACAGCCAGCACTGACCGTCCCAGTATTGACAGCACAAGTACAACAAGCATGGAACTCCATACCACAAAGTGACATTCGAAACCTGTATGACACAATGCATTCACGTTTGCAGGCTTGCATTCAAAATTCTGGAGGTTACACCGGCTATTAATTTAACAGTATTTCACATTTGAAATGCATTTTCTTGAGCTTAAATTAACCTGTGATCTTGAAAATTTAATCAATTAAACATGTTAACTTGACAAATGCATTGTCCAAATTTCATTACTCTACAATAATTTTTTCTTGGTGTTGGGATTTTTTTTTCCGTCTGTGTAAATCACCGACTCTGTTTAACTAGAGAAGTCCAGAAGAGAGCAATCGACACTAGATTGGTTTCAAGGGCCACAGATATCTCCTCAGTCTGCCTGAAGTGGCAGAGACACGGTGTAACATTTCTTACTAAGCTCTTTATTTTATTTCTGCTGTTGGTTAATTATTTTGTTGTTACTACTATGTGATTGTTATTGTTTTAATTATAAATGATGTGAATGTTTGTAATTAAATGTAATAACTTACTGAAAACGTTAAAGGAATTTAAAGTTAAAATTTGTAGAGGGCAAATGTAGGTGGGTGCAGGATAGGGGGAAGTTGGGTGTGTAGGGAAATTGCCGCCGGAGCGTGTGCTCCATTGCAATTAAATAAATTAAGAATTAAATTAAATAGTGTTTCCACAGTTAGTAATAAGTGTAGCGAGCGGGGTATTATTAGTATCTTCGTCTGTAATCATATACAGCGAGTATCTTTGGTAGAAAGTCATGCGCTAGTGATTGCTTAACAGCACAGTTAAAATCTTTTGTAGGGAATAATGTAAAGTGTGATTGTGTAACGTCGTGGTTGAATTTAAAAGCACTAAATTTAATGTGAGTGTGAACCGAACTGTGTATTTTCTTTGAAGATATAATAAGTAAACCATCTGATTATGATGAAATGAACAAGGGAGGCCAAATTGATAGTGTTGGACTAGATCTTTCAAAGGTGTTTGAGAGAGTGAGCCATAAAATGGTAGTAAATAAGTTAAAAACTATTGGAGTGGATGAGAAAGTGACTTGCTGGGTAGAAGAATTTTTAAACGAAAACAAAAAGTTTGGGCAGGAAATGCGGTATCAAAGGAAGTGGAAGTAAAAATGGGAATACCGCAGGGTAGCGTATTGGGACCATTGCTATTCATTATTCTAATGAATAATTGTGTTGATTGTTTACTATATGAAATCAGATTGTTTGCAGATGACATAATGCTGTATAAAAGGATCAAACCGATTGAGGACTGTAAACAGTTGCAGGGTGATCTGGACAGGATATCTAGTTGGGTGGTAAACATGGGATGAAGGTAAATAAAAAGAAGAATCAGCTTATAAGATACACAAATAAAAACCAAAAGGTTAATTATGAATTTAAGGTGGAGAAAAAATTGCTTGCTAAAGACTTGAAATGTAAATATCTCGGCATTTCATTTGATAACAAGCTTAACTGGGCAGGACACATTGGATAGGTGGTCGGAAAAGGTTACAAAATTCTGTACTTGTTGGAGAGAGTGATGAGGGGATGAACGAGAGAAGAAAAGGAATTGGGTTACAAAACTTTGATGAGACCATTGCTCGAATATGGTAGTGTAGTATGGGACCCACGTTTTGCGACTCAAATACAGGAATTAGAGAAGGTGCAAAGAAAAGGGCTGCTAGATTTCTTTCTGCAAATTATCGCAGAATGCATTCAGTGACAGATATTATAAAGGAGGTGGAATGGGATTCATTGCAAGACAGGATGAGGATGAGGAGGGTCACGGGAGTGTACAGGGCGTATACTGGCGATGAGGCATGGAAAGATATTGGAGTAGGTATGGAAAGTAGTGCATGGAAGGGAAAATATGACTATGACCACAAGCTGGCACTCGATTTCAGGCACAAGGGTGTGGCAAGATTCTCTTTTTTAGGTAAGGGTGTCAGGGATTGGAATGAGTTACCAAGGAAAATGATGAATAACTTACCGAAAACGTTAAAAGAATTTAAATTTAAAATTTGTAGAGGCCAAATGTGGGTTTGGTGCAGGATAGGGGGAAGTTGGGTGTGTAGGGAAATTGCCACTGGAGCGTGTGCTCGGTTTCAATTAAATTAAATTAAAAATGTGTGTATGGTTGCCGATCCGGTGGTGGTTATCTGCAATTAATAGGAACTATTGGCTTGCAAGTGTTAGCGGCGGTTGAAGGGGCCGTACATCCCACCACACGCCGTTCCTCAGTTTTAATAGTAAGGCGATCGGTTTACTATCGCTGTAAACATTCAAGAAAATTATCTGAAATAGTCAGTTTAGACAGGTCGAGAATGCACATCCCGACGTATACCGGCTTGTTTAAAAGTATCTTCACTTTCGACATCTCCAGAGTAACAATGTTTTTCTCGAAAATAGTCATTCGCTTGAAGTGTGGTGTAGCCACATGCTTGCGGGCACCGCGGCGGGCCGGCCAACCTGTACATAATTTCACGTAGTGGTGTTTTCTAAGTTTCTCCATAGTTTTGCCGAAAATTGAATTATTCATTAATTTGAAAAACTCTCAAATTCTGATTTTGCCTACTGACGAGAACACGTGTTGAGAGAGATATATTCTTTCAACCACGGTGACTGGTTGAAAGATATTACCCTATGAACCGTGCCCAACTTCATCCCCAAGCCTACACATTGCTGGAGGACTCGGCAATGGAGAACATACCGAACATTATCCTCGAATGTAGTCATCAGCCTGGGGTAAGTAGATCCAGGGGCAGCTTTGTGGTCTGGACATGGCGGTAGGTCTGCAAGAAAGTCGCGTATATCCTGGGAAATCGTCAAGTCTACCTCTAAAACGAAACCCCTAGATGAATACACCACAGTGCTTCCAGGTCCGACGGTGACATATAGCCTTCTGCAAATAGACACAAAAAATTAGATTCATAGTTACAAGTATAAAAAAAAGGCAATCAATTAAAGGAATACATTACCTGACATTTTAATCCTTTTTGATCGACCGTCATCATGGGATGCCATCCGTTTGTGTGAAGGTTGCACATCATCATCTGAAACAAAAATGAACAACGTTGGTCACACATGAAAAATTATTTAAAGAGAGAAAATTATTTAAAGTATTAAATTTTATAGTTCGTTGTTGCAGTCAGAAATTTCTGATGAAGATTACGAGCATGTAACACAAGTGTGGCGGATTTTCCAGATCAAAAACTTGGAAGAATATGCAAGTCTGTACATGGGGACAGATGTACGGCTACTTGCAGATCTGTTTGAAAAATTTAGGAGTGTATGTTTGGAGAAGTACACCCTGGACCCCGCCCACTATTACACAGATCCAGGCGTTTCGTGGCAGGCTAGGCCGGTGATGAAGGATTGCTAATAATTGCAGAAATTTTGTCTTTAAAAATTTTGAAGTATGCTCTAATATAATTTTCTGGATCTTTAAAATTTTCTGAATTTATAACTGATACACGTCATGGGGAATTCCAAAAAAATTCCAGCTAATATCATCTCCACCTATTATAGTCCGTTACTGACTCAATTTCGTAAAGGATCCACATTTAAAAGAGTGAAGTTCGCAACGACAATATTGTTCGGACGAAAGATGAACAAAAAGCAGAGCAAGAGATCATCAGAGACCGAGGGGCAGACCACCAGAGCGATGGGACGAGGACACGGGCAGGGTCGCTGGAGTTAGCTGGCAAAGGATCGCCCAAGACCATGCTAGTTACAGAAGACTGTTCAAGGTTTTTTTTTCTGGATCTTCTCTTGAAAATTCTCTGATCTCTTTTCGACGTACAACCACATTCAAGATTTCGTATTTCTTAAGATTCATTTTTGGTACGTTAGTTTTTACCTCAGCAAACCAACGAACTCGTTTTAGGATTTATAACAAAATAATCATTTAGTGGGGACTGCACCACGTTCAGAACCGACGCGGAATTGGTACTAACCCGTTGAAATTTGGTTTATTTCCTTCGTCAACGTGTCCTCTTCACGTTTTGCGATCTTGCTTTGCGGAAAACTACCCAGGAATTTAATTAGAAATGGCGAAATATTTCAGCGGCGAACACCCGTTAGACGCCGCTAGCCTTGAAAAATCAGCGACAGTCTTTAAAATGTTGATTTAATCCTTTGTTGTAATGTTTTCTTTCCGTTTTAGCTCTTCTCCTTTGTAAAAAGTCGCACAAAATTAACAAATAGACAATATTTATCCGAGTTGTAATACTATGATGCCCGCCATTTTACATAGCAACTAGCAAACCAGAGATAATCGATTGCTTCCATTGTAAACAAATACGCAATTTCCGTGATGGTTGTCGCAGAACGAAAATTTCGTAAAATGTTTTCTCTTGATCAGGCCGAATTTCAACATAACCACGAACTCTATGACGAAACTAAACTGTTTATGTTGATATGATCCTTGTACCGAAAATTTTTATGTTATTTTTGCAGTGTTGATAGCATTTCGTAATTGCGCAGCGACTCATATTTCGGCATTTTCAATTAAATTTCTAGCGACTTTTCCGCAAAGCAAGAGAGCAAACCGTGAAGAGGATATGTTGACGAAGCAAATAAACCAAATTTCAACAGGTTAGTACCAATTTCGCGTCGGTTCCGAAAGTGATGCAGTCCCCCATTTAGTCAGTCTTAATCGAATTATCAGCAGTGGGTGTCTATAAAAAGCAATTCTCCTCTCTCTCTGGTAGTAACAGAAAGCTTTTCTTGTTTCAAATATAATTCTTTATTATTCGTTTTATTCCATTAATTTCCTTTTTTTTCTATACTCGAGAATTTTTCTCCAAATCTCCTTTCTTGCTGTCAGTTTTATTTTTCCGCATGAGTCTTTGGCTTTTAAGTTGTATCTTTGATGATGAGGTCACATCGTGTATTTCCAGATAACACTCTGACATCCAATATCGTATTATGATGTAGCAGCTGTTCAACAAACTGGCTTCATTTTTATATTATTTTATACTGGCGCATTGTGATCTACGGTCAGTGAGTAGCCTTTTCTTATCTGCAATATGGAGTCTTTTATATTAGCAATACCTACAAATTTTCTAAAGGTTTCTTATGGGTTTGTAGTGACTTTCTCGTACAAGGAATTAAAAAATAAATTAAATTTTATAAACTCATTGATAGCAGCCAAATGCGTGTTGTCCGAGCAACCTGGAACACCGTGGAGAAAGCTTTCTTTGATTTCTCTACCATTTCCACTGAAAACCTATTGCTTGGATAAACACAGGTCTTGTTACATGTCCGCCTTGAAAAACAAGATTCAGCAATTTCAACAGGTTTGTTTGGACTTCAGATTTATTTCTGATTCTTGAATAAATTGTCGGCACATACCTACATCAGTTATAGCGCCATGGCTCAAGTTTAATTCATCCTCACAGAAAGCTATGGAGGTATATTTCTTTGACCACGAATAATTGAAAAGTACGACAATGTCTAATGAAATACGACTTCCTCCTAACCAAATTCCCTTACGTAAGACCTTTCTTTTCTACAGCTGCATCTATAATTTTTCTCCGACAAGCACTGCGACATTCCAAGACCGTTGTCACCTAGACGTTCACGATGGAAAACACTTTTTTCGTGTAAAAATTGCTTTCTTTTTACAATCAACTTCCAGAGGCAACTCGAATGACGCCATTTCGATCACTGCATCCGTTACATATACATCGTGTCCAGGAGTGAAAGGTTAATCCTGCAACTGCAGATAATGTCCTACCATATAACAAAATTTTATTTTAGTAAAAGTCTCGCCATATTCGGGATATAGATTTTTTTCCGAAACATGTGACTTTGTTCAGTTTTTTCTGTTTCATTTCTACAAATTAAGATTTTCTGAAACCTGTAATTTAAAAAAAAAAATTACTCCAGGATATTTGAGTCATCTAAAACAATGTTAGTTTTTCTTAAAACATTAAAAAAACTTTTTTTAAAATCATTATCATCGTCTTCTTTAATTACATGCTTAAAATACACAATGGTCTCTTTAGTACATTGAACTACCATAAAACAATCATTTTAAAAGAAGCATAAAATAATTCATTTCTGAAATGTAGGAGAAATGATACCAATACTAGTAGATTAAATATAAAAATAGGATCGGATGCAATAGGAGAAGTAAGTGAGTTCTGTTACTTGGGAAGTAAAATTACAACCGATGACCGAAGCAGGAATGATGTTAAAAGCAGAATAGCATTAGCAAAAAGAGCCTTCATGAAAAAAAGAAACCTTTTAGTTTCAAATATTGATCTAGGAATTAGAAAAAACTTTTTAAAATTCTTTGTGTGGAGCACAGCACTTTATGGTTGCGAAACATGGACTTTAGGAATACCGGAAAGAAAGAAAATTGAAGCATTTGAAATGTGGTGCTACAGAAGAATGTTGAAAATTAAGTGGACAGACAAAGTAAGAAATGAACGAGTTTTGGAAATGATAGGTGAGGATGGAAGAAGCTTACAGAAAGAAGAGACAGGCTGGTAGGTCATATTTTGAGACATACTGGATTGGTTAATATGTTAGAGGAGGGAACAGTCGAAGGTAAGAACTAAAGAGGAAGACAGAGTTTAGAATATATGAAGCAGATAATTGAGGACGTGAGCTGTAAGGGGTATGTAGAAATGAAGAGGTTAGCACAGGATAGGAAGGAATGGAGGATTGCATCAAACCAGTCGAAAGACTGACGACAGGGGGAAAAAAATAATAATAATTATACTATTTAAGATTTTTTAACTTTTTAAGTAAAAAATGAACATTGTTTTAGATGAGTCAGATATTTTTGAGCAAAAAGAGTTAATTTGTAGAAATAACATGGAATAAACTGAACAATGTCACATGTTTCGAAAAAAAAATAAAAAATCGATATCTGGAAAAAGATGAGACTGTTCCTAAAATAAAATTTTGTCATATAATAGGAAATTATGTGACTTACCTGCGGTTGCAGTATTCCTTTCATTCCTGGACAGCCTGTAGACTATATTTTCTGTCGTTTTTGCCCACTGTTTTTTTTTTAAGTAGTGAGAACTTTATGAGGCTGTTAAATCGTCTGGAGGCAGAGTTGTGACTGGTTGCGTCTTCAGTTTCTGCCCCTGTCTTGATGGAGAAGCTCAAGTTTCACCATATGTTTATGAAACATGCACCCCTTGTATTTTTGTTTGACACGGGACCTTCCAAGAATTGGCCTAGCTGATTGCCCTGTGAGCCAGAGCCGGGATTGGAAGCTGGACCCGTTAACTCACAGGCCAACACTGGTGATTTATACTGTTATTATTGTTACTGTTATAACTGTTATTATTACTTTAACTGCGATGGAGTGCATGCTCCGCGATGATTTCCCTATATGTCTATCTTCCCCTTCTTATTTTTATCTGAAATTATTTGAATTTAATTCCTCCATCCACCAAGTTCTGCGACTTACAAATAAGTTTCATGCATCACCGGCCCCGGTAGCGGGGCTAGCGAGCTGGCTACGCGTTGCAGAGATCGCCGGTTCGAATCCGGCCGAGGGCATGGGTGGTTTTAATTATGTATGTATTGTGTTCGTCCTGTGTAGTCCTTTTACTTGAGACTATCAATAACACTGGAAGAATCTGAGACAATCGAAGAAAATGAAACACGCATGATGCTGGCTGAATGGCTAAAAGGCCGAATGCCATTTTTTAAAAAGTTTTATGTAATCTACTAAGAAACTGGGTAGAAGACCATTTGGAAATAGACAAAATATGTAAATCCCCCTTCCCTTATTAGGGTACCGTATTTGCAAATCTCTGTTCCATTGTGTTATTAATATTATTTCCTATCCGGTTTACAACTGGTAAATTTAAATCCCCACCAATAATAACCATTCTATTGTCACCTCTGAAATCTTAGTATGAATTTAATTTCTCCCCAAGAGCCTCATCTTCTTCTGTCATTCTTCCACTGCGGTAAGCAGCCAACACCCTGATTTTTTCTTTTTTCTTACCCCAGAAATCTACCCCAAGTAACTCATGGTCATGATCTATGAACGCCAGTGAACTGTGGTAGTTTTTGCTAACTAGTATGAAGACTCCTCCACCAATTGCTCCTCTATCCCTGCGGTACACTCTGTATCCATCAGGAAAAACCTCACTGTCTAGTACTTCTTCTTTTAACCAACTTTATACCACAATTATTACTTGTGGTTCGTGTATCTCTATTAAGTTTGCAAATTCGATTACTTTGTTCACCGGTAACACCCTTATTATATTTTCAGTATTAACCTCCTCATTCCCAGTTTTAGTCCAGTCAGTTATTGTTTCAGCAACATCATCTATTTCTTTAACATCTGTGATTTTTCCCATCGTGGATCTACAATCAGTATCACTTTGAGCTTCTGTTTCCATCCCTTCACCAGCAGCTCCTATCCTAGAAAAAGCACAGTCCTGACTCCATCATAACTGGAAATGGGCTGCCTTACTGCTTTAGCTAACAACTCAAATGTACCGGGAATTCAGTAGAAGATATAGAAGAGAAGAAATTAAGGTAATTATTCCAAGAAATGCACTCGTATTACACATTGGAGGAAAAAACAAAACTAATTGTCACTGAATTGGTCAGAATTCATCAGTCAAGTTATGCATTATTGTCACTCTTTAAACGTTAATGTTCCGCCCGCCTTTCAATCTCGACAATGCAGCAATGTCTCGGTCCACGTCAATCAGTTTGTCATAGTCACCAATAGTATTGAGAATAATTCCTCATTCAGTGTTAAATCTGCAGTGGAGTACTGCCATGCTGGAAAAAAAATATCTGAAAGTGCGATGTTATGGAGTTACTTAAAGGAATTTGAAGAGGAGTGTTTTAGTGAAGACGAAAGAATTATTTACTGCGAATTACGTAAAATTAAAGTTAATTCAACAGAGCGATTTAAAATTTAATTTCCCAATGGTACATTGAGCGCACGGAAGCAAATTGTGCTGTCTACGTGAAAGATAAAATAAATGTACATTTGGGTATGTTCTGATGTATACTAAATATAAATGTTTGGTCATGTTTTGTTATATTCAGGTCACATGTACCTGTTTTCAGGATAATATTTTCCTGCATATTTCTCTATTGTTTTGGTCATAAAGATCCGAACCCTAATAATAAATATACTTTTGTTTGTGAAATGCATAGTTTTTGAGAAGGAAAATTTGAAGCGTCCCAACACTCACATAGGTAATTACGGGAAACCGAGTGAAAACCACAATCAGGACTACAATGTACAATTGAGCACGTTTTGATGTAGGGGAAGGTTGGGTGGCCCTGGACATTTAAAGTTCTGCGTCGGTAAAACTTTATTGTAAACATGCGCCATGTAGTGTAAAAACAAATGCAACTGAGCTGCGGTTTAGGCGCCCAGTGAGTTCCACACTAGTGTGTGCTTTGTTCCTGGAAGAAGTTCTTAGTCGCTCCTGTCATGATCCGTTGGAGAGTATTGAATATGACGCGTCAAATAAACGGATAGTAACGTGGGCTAGAAAAATAAAAAAGGATGAGATTTAACATCTTCACCATATAAAAAATGTGGAGAAGACGGGCAAAAAAGTAAAGGTAGTAAAAAGGGTGAAGCGAAAAAAATAAAAAGTGCTATAAAGAGCTTGAATACAAAAAAAAAGTATTCAAGTATTAAAAGTCTTTCCAAAGCAAATCATTTTTTTTTTTTTTTTACTTTTGGCTTTACGCCTAGTCGACGGCTAAGGTCATTAGAGGCTGAATGGGACGGGACGGGACAAGGAACGGGAAGGAATTCGGCCATGGCCTTTTTGAAGGAAGGATCCCGGCATTCGCCTGGAGTGATTTGGGGAAACCATGGAAAACCCAAATCTGGATGTCCGGACGGGGATTCGAACCTGCGTACTCCCGAATGCGAGGCCAGACGCTAACCGTTCACCTACCACGCTCGGTGAAGCAAATCAACTAAAACAGACCGAATGCATTGTTCGTGGAGAGATTTTTGATGAAGACTGGATTCAGTGCTATGAATCAAAGACAGGGCATACGAAAATTGTGTTTATATAAATTCTTCAGATATCCATTAGTATTGTGATTTTTGTAAGGTCAAAAAACGATTAGGCACCACTTATTATTGTGTCCGGGGCTATCCAACAAATTTCTTGTTTCCAAAAAACTAAGGCGCAAGTAATTTCAATTTAATTATTATTATTATTATTATTATTATATATTTTGAACGAAGCTTCCCGGCAATTGCCTGGAGTGATTAGGGGACACCATGGAAAACCCTAATCTGGATGCCCGAAGCGGGATTCGAACCCGCGTCCTCTCGAAAGCGAGGCCAGAACGTTAACCGTTCACACACCACGCTCGGTGACTTCTAATCAGGGCCGGCGTTAGGGGGGGTTAAGCGGGGCAAATGTACACGGGGCCATGAAAGGGGGGCCCGCCAGGCTGGGTGCCTAAATAAATAGAAGTCAAACACAAATTTTAAAATCTGCACCAATAATTTTGAGCATTTTTGTATTAAAATGTTCTGAATGTATCCAAAAAACCCAAAGTGTAAAGTAAAAATATTTTTGAGGGGGGGGGGGGTAGGGAACCTAAGATCGCTTACCCGGGCCCCGAGAATCTAGCGCCGGTCCTGTTTCTTATTAAAATGACTGCAGAAGTTCCCAGTTTAAATTTTACGATTACAATAAAGACAGAAAATGTGTTTATTTTATTTTTTATTTGCAATTAATTTTGAGTGTCCTGGGCTACCCGCACTTCGCATACAGTAAGTTTTAATGTTGGTTCATATGTTGTTATTATTAGTGACATTTACCCATTTTTAAGGTGATAGTTGTCTATTTTTTGGTCGTGCGGATTCGAACCCCAGTGAGTGAGTAGCCTACCTGCTGGGTCGGCGGGGCCCCTTTTTGTCAGTGGGTTGCGGGCCGGGCGGCCGGGCTGCCGGCCGGGTCGACGCCCGCTCGGTTCAATGGCAAATCTTGACCCACATCGGCTGCGGCCGCGGGTCGACGACCGCTGACGTCACGCGCGCTGTGACCCAGTTCCAAAGGACGCGGCGCGCCGGGTCGACGACCTCCCCCTCCAGCCGCCCCCCCCCCCCCAGCCCCGCCGCGCATGCGCACCGCCTCCGCCGCCCCACTCCCACGACCCAGGCTCACACCGACGCGGGGTTTCGTAAATATTTTTAAATTCCAAACTCAATTCTTCAAAGCACGTCAAACCCACCAAATGGGAATACACATTATAAAGAAAAACAGTACCATATTATATCTTACTAGTGTAAGTCCGCGACGGTTTTGCGTTATGTTTTTAGGGTCAAACATTATGAGAGCTTGACCTGATATGACCAAACGAGAACTTGACCTGTGTTTCACCCTTAGGTTGAACAAAATCTCTTCAGCATGAAGAATTCAGAAGAATTAATAGTACTAGTTATAAAACACGGACAGGGACGATCGTTCGCGCTATCGTATAATTGTTTCAAAGGTCATAGACTCGAACTTGCTGAAATACAAACCTGACATGCATTGACTCTGCAAAATTTGAATAATTCTTGTCCCCTTCAAAAGCATCACTTTTTTTTTTTTTTAACTTCACGATGAGCATTCATAATGTAATCTTTCGTCATAGTTTCTGTAACGGTCAGAGAGCATAATACAGATTCCAGATTATTAAACAGCTGAACAACTCCAAACAAATGAATTGCCAGAATACTCGATTCGGTAACATATTTGGTCTGATGTCCACTTTAAACAACTTAATGACTCACGTACAGGCCCGCCGTAAGCGGGCGTGCAACGCGTGCGCCGCACGCGGGCGGCACATCGAGGGGGGGCGGCAAAACGAGCGATCGACAGTCGCCACCCCGCGATAGTTGCCACTCAATTGTCGCCGCGACGAATTTGCAGCGTATTATGTAAGGGGCGACCTTTTTTTGCCGGCGACACTCGGAATGGCAACAATGGGGGCGGCAAATAATGTTTGAAGGGGCGGCAATCTCACAGTTTTCTGACCCGGTTCGGAAATTTCCTAAATCCACCACTGGCTACTTAGACAGGGGGCGGCATAATCGGTATTGCACGCGGGCGCTCAAACAGCTAGCGGCGGGCCTGCTCACGTACGGCGAATATAAGCAGAAACAATTAACGAAAGTGGTCAGTAAAATAAGTACAAAAAGCAAATAAATCGTAATGTATAAACTTTGGTCAAGCAACAAAATTTACCATAGCCTTGGCCGGAATGACAATTGGCATTCGTTGTTTTAGCAGAGACCATGAGTAAAGAAAGAAACTTGAAGCATTTGAAATGTGGTGCTACAGAAGAATGCTAAAAATTAGGTGGACAGACAAAGTAAGAAATGAACGGGTTTTGGAAATGATGGGTGAGAAAAGAAGTTTATGGAAGAAGCTTACAGGAAGAAGGGACAGGCTTTTAGGTTATATTTTGAGACATGCTGGATTGGTTAATTTGTTAGCAAAGGGAACAGTCGAAGGTAAGAACTGTAGAGGTAGACAGAGATTAGAATATATGAAGCAGATAATTGAGGACGTGGGTTGTAAGGGGTATGTAGAAACGAAAAGGTTAGCACAAGATAGGATGGGATGGAGGATTGCATCAAACCAGTCTAAAGACTGACGACAGCAAAAAAAAAAAAAAAAAAAAAAAAAAAAAAAAAAAAAAAAAAAAAAAAAAAAGTTTTTTTTTTCATGTTTCTTTTATTAGCAACATGTTACTGAAAAGGTGTTCCACGTTTTTTAAATGATATCTCTGGTGCTGTAGAATTGTGAGCGAAGGCTGACACCTGACACCGTTCTCCAGCCAATAGCTATGAAGATGAGTGAGTGAGCTTAGAAAATTATATAGAAGGTAACTAGGGTTCGGATTTTTATGACTAAAAAAAAATAGAGAAATATGCAGGCAAATATGTCCTAAAAAGACGGGTAAATGTGACTAAAAATAAAAAAATATGACGAAACATTTAAATTTACTGTACATCAAAACATGCTCAATTATAGATTTATTTTATCTAGTAGTGTCTCTTTCACGTAGACAGCATAATTTGCTTTCGTGCACTCACTGCACCACTGAGAAATTAAGTTTTAAATAATTTTGTTGAAGTCACTTTAATTTTACATAGTTTAGAGGAAAGAACTCTTTCGTCTGTACTAAAATACTCATCTCCAAATTCCTTTAAGTAAGTCCATAACATCGCACTTTCAGAATCTTCTTTTTTCTTCTTCTTCTTCACTGATTCACTACAAATTCAACACTTGAACATTATTTTCAAAAGTTGTGACGACAGTGAGATATCGATTGACACTTAGAAAGACTTAAAGCAGAAAAAAAAGAAATTAGAAAAATAATCGATTGACACGGCTCGACGCAAGCATGCCGTTGCTTCATTGTCAAGATTAAAAGGAGGGCGGAACATTATCGATTAGAAAGTGACAAGTGACAACAATGAGTATAACTTAAACAGACGGAGCGACTCCCGCCGCGCGGCGAAGCGGCGGCCGCCCCAACTGTTCACACGAGGCGGCGGTCGAGGCGGCAGGCGCCACGCGGACTCGCTACTTGTCGCGTATAGCTCAGTTGTTTGTGGAACAATGGATATAGAAGACGAGAATGTAATGTTTCTATGGTTGCTGTACCGAAGATGGAACAGGAGAAGAAAAAATAGGCGCTATTGGATTCATCCAATATTATCAGAACGGAGTGAAAAGGGTTTTATTTTATACCCTGTGGCTCCAATTGAAAAGGAATTAAGAAAAGTTTTTTTTTAACTTTACGAGGATGTTTTAGTCCTCTTTCAATGAGTTGCTTACCGCTGAAAGACAAGAGCTGCTTAAATAAACAACCATGATGAGAAGCAGCATACATCCAGAAGAAAGACTGGTCATTGCTTTAAAGTTAGAAGAAATCATTTTATTTATTATATCTTCATATTACGGCAACTCGTCACATTTCTTGGAGCCAACCAACCGTTCCAACTGTAATTTAAGATTCAAATCTATTGATAATAATGCGATTAAGATAAAAGTTTAGATAAAATTCATTGTTGGAGCAATAGATAACAAATTTCAATGTATAAAAGTACCGGTATAAAATCAGATCAGGAAGTTATTAGAAAAGTAAAAAAAGAAGTAATTAAATGTGAATTCTTTATTTATTTAGCACAAGAAAAAACGACATCAGTGCTTGTGAATTCATTTTTCCTTAATAAAATCAAAAATATGAGAACGCAGTCATAAAAAATAGGATTGTCACATTCTTTGGAAACGATCAGACACTCAGATTGTATATTACGGTTCAAAAGTACAGATTAAGTTACAACGTAAGATAAAGGTTCGGTGCTGGATCAATAGAAAAATATTAAATTTGGAAGTCTAAAAAGGTGTATTATTAAAATAATATGAAATCAGCAAATAATTTCAAGAAAAGTAAAAAATTAAATTCGAATTTTCATTGTGTGTGTTTAATGTAATGGCATATTAAGTGTTTTACGTTTGAACACTGAAGTGTAATGATTTATTTTCTTCAGTTGGCTGTGTCGCCGCGCCGCCTCCACGCCGCGAGTTCAAAACAGACGAGGCGGCACCGCGCGCGGCGCCGCGCGTAAGTCGCGGGGAAACCATGCGCCGCGCGGCGCCGCGCGCGGCGGCCGGGGCCGCGCGGCATCGTGTGTTTTGCCCCATTGAATTACATTGGACCATGGTCGACTCGACCGTCGACTCGACCGCCGCGCGGCGCAAAACGCCTCGTCTGTTTTAGAACTTAGATTCTTCAGTGGTAAATTCTGACCAGTTCAGTTACAATTAGTTTTTTTTCCCTCCAGTATATAATCGGAATACAGTTCTCTGGATAATTAATTATCTCAATTTCTTCTCATTTATAACTTCTAATGAATTTCCGATACGGTTAAAAATATTCACAAATTTTTCCTCAAAATATGACCATAAATATCACCGTAACCTTTCAGATTCGTTGAAACAGTGTTAATTTAACATTACAGCTCGTAAAGAAGAGAGGAAAAAAAATATGACTTGTCACAAAGATCCGAACCCTACTTATAACATTCGTAGCAATGTAATCAATCACATACTTAAAAAATATCCCACACCCATCCAAACGATAATAAAGAAGTCACATAGCCTGCATTAGGGCCGCGTAGCTCAGGCGGTAGAGCGTCTCACCGGGGTTCCATCCCCGACGAAGACGAGGATCTTTCCTCGAGGCTGAACGTCCGGAGCGGCTCCCAGGCCCACTTAGCCTGCCATCCAATGAGTACCGTGGGGGAAAATCCGCGGGAAGGTAAAGAAAAAGGGCCGGAGCGTGGCGCCGACTCCGACACATCCGTTCCAGAGCCAACGGTTGTGATGGGAATGCGGAACTCCACCTCCGTGAATCCTACGGGAAGCGGCAGGGACCGCGTGACCTTTGCCTAGATAGCCTGCATTAAAGATTTTTTTGAAAATAACAAAGTAATTTATGGTAAACTTAAGTAAGATTAATGAAGTCTCCGAGTGAGATAACTGAAATCTGATTTAAAATAGAATGAGCACTCTATATTCTCAATTAATGTAAATGGTGTCTCATATCAAAATAATTTCACTGCATAGGGTAACGATCACCTTCATCAAAAGTACAATAACTCGTACTGGCACTAGTTACAGCCGCTGACAAATATTCATGAATAACGTCACACAAATTACCCCTCTCCCCCCCCCCCCCACCCCAACTCCCACTCCTTGTCACCTCATGTCACTCTTGACGTGTGACGTCACTTTTGGGTGGCACCTTCCTCGCATTCCTGGATAATGTTCAGCAACGCATAACTTACTAAACCAGGGGTGGCCAAGCTCGTTGATAGTACGAGCCATTTTTCAAAATTTGAAATTATTCGCGAGCCGCAATTAGATACGTATTTGAAAGGTATTAAAAATTTTTTTTGCAGAAATTATTTATTGAAAACATATGAATAAAAGTGAAAAATATGTGTATTGAATTTAAATGTTAAAAATTAAACACATTTATTTTACTTCTCTTGATAGTTCTTTAAAATTTGGTGAATAATTGGTGACAGCACTTCTCAGTAATTCTTTGAGATGCTGGTGGGTTAATACAGATCGGTGTTTGGATTTCACGAATTTTAAAGTGGTATAAAATGATTCACATAAGTACGTTGTTCCGAATATTGAAATAATTCGACAAGCAGCCATTTTTAATTCATAATACTTCGATTATGGTAAAAATTTCCAAAATTTAGTAATCGGCGTCGACTTATATTTAATTGTAGAGCTTGATCTTCTTGCATCTCTATTAATTCTAATTCTCCAGATGCTTTTTGGGTCATAATTATATTGGAAATGGAAAACTCACCTTGAATTATGTTAATTTCAACTGGATTTAGAATTACAAATAACACATAATGCTTTTCTGTTATTGTCAATAAAAAAGAAATTCTCCTCCCACTCATTATTAAATCTTCTATTTTCTTG
Source organism: Vandiemenella viatica (assembly GCA_031002005.1). Classification (NCBI taxonomy): domain Eukaryota; kingdom Metazoa; phylum Arthropoda; class Insecta; order Orthoptera; family Morabidae; genus Vandiemenella; species Vandiemenella viatica. The sequence continues at coordinate 10,604,424 of CM061920.1, read as the reverse complement.
CTCATATTTTCTTATTTTATTTTCATTCTCTGTCGTCATATTTTTAAAATAACTTGAAATAAAGAAAATTAGAAAATACAAGTTTTGTGTTATTAAAACAATAACACGTGTTACATACTACGAAACAAATTATAGTTAACTTACCAAAAATTCCAGATTACAAATTATACCCGTAGTAAGAGTGATACAAATTGTTTCCTCCAGAGCACAGTGTCAACTGTCTGTTGCAATGAAAGTTTACTAAATTCAAAATCCGTCTGGAGTAGGTCGATTACACCACTGTTTATGTTCGTTCGCACAGTTTTCGATGAGTCATATCATTCTTAACTTGGACGGAAATGAAATTTGTTACAACGTTGCACTTAGTCTTTCATATTTGTTATCAGTAATTTAAAAGACATTTTGAAACGCTTACGGAACGATAATAATTTAAAAAAATATAATAACACAAAATTGAAAAGTGAACTCAGGTACATTTATCGAGAGCCACAAATAATTCTTCAAAGAGCCGCATGTGGCTCGCGTGCCACAGGTTGGCCACCCCTGTACTAAACGGTACCTTCATAACAACTGGATATGTGGGCTATTTCTTCAATTGGAAGTCATCAATTTTTTTTCATAAAAGTTAATGACGCGCCAATGCGATTGAATTTTATTTTATTTTTTGTGTCGTGCGCGTTTCACTCTATTTCCAGAGCATCATCAGCGATATCTCTGCGGTATTTGTACATTTTTTTAGTTACAAGTCCATTTAAAAGCAATATAAAGTTCAGTTGATATTAAATTTACTTACATGCGACTTTTTATTTCTTGCTCTCATAATCAGGGTTTGCTTCTCTGTGTAGTTTTCAGTAGGAAACGCATTCGACCCAAAAAATGAAATAAAATTCAATCGCATTCGCGCATTATTAACCTTTATAAAAAATTGAGCAACTTGATAGTTTTCAATTTTTCTCCCTTCACTGCAGTCCCTTAGGCTGACCGTTATTTTTGTTCTTGTTTGGGAACTCACATCTATTCCAGAATAACTCATTTAAGACGACTGATTACATTGAGGCATTTCACTTCTGTTATACTGAAATCCATTTCGGATTTAATATGTCGTATGACAGATATTAATCGGTCATAGCCTGGGAGATGTACTGTATCACCTTTACCAAGTACATATATCGTGGTACTCCGTTGACGAAAGAGCTTCCTAATTTTAAGTAACATTTTCTCCACTCCAAATACAAGGTCAGTTGATTAATTACAGTATTCACGAAAAAAATAATAATCTTACGTTAATAGTTACACCAAGCACATCCACTTCTTCACTTAACAATGCCAGCGTAACATAATGATTTGTTTGTTTGTGATACATTCAGCATAAATGATTTAAACTTCGTACTGTGGGGATCGGGTCATATAGTCTCGTGATTTCTGCGACTTGTCAAAGACACATTAGAAATTACTACAGATATTATACAATTTGAAAATAAATACAGTTTTCACGACTGGTGTAAGACATTTAGGAATTGCGTGGTACATGAATTCATTACTTAACCTTTGATATAAAAAACTGAGAACTAACACTTTTGGATCTAAGGAGCTCTGGGACGTAAGACCTGCTACTACAGGGACTTGTTGCACAGTCTGTGCCTGAGCGCTTCACCTCACAGTTTCGAGTCTCTTCAGGAAGTATCGGCACTCACAAACAAATGAGCCACGGGAGGCGTACCCAACCTCAAGATGGCGTCGAGGCCCAACTCTCGTCTCAATGAAGAAACATCATGTGAGGAACTCGGCCCATCTCAATTCTTTGCATTGTTGGCTGCAAACACTTCTACTGCGATAATAAATTGTTTGCTTCAGCGCGATTAAGCAGAAGAACCGAGATGAGTTTCCACAGGGTTTCAAACATTAATACGTAGCCCAGGGTCACAGCTCACGGGCCTAAAATATGGTACACTTATTTTTGATGGCGCATCGGGACGAGAAATAGACAAAAATGGGAGCGTTCATTAATTACGTTTGGTGAAATAGGAGAAGAGGCGGGGTTGCAAATCTTACCACAAAAGTGGGGGATCCAAATTTCCGAAAAAAAATTAATTCATTCACGTAAGTAATGAACGCCTTCGAATTTTAATTAGGCTTGGAAAAGTGTCCCAGGAGTGACTTCGAAAAGCAGGTGTGCGCAAATTATTTTCAGTTTGTCGGAAAGTTACTTCTCGCAGCCGAAATGTTTTCCATACCATGGTATTATTCGGAATTGAAACTAACATTCGCGATAATCACTTCTTTAATTCGTTTCTGAACGTCACGCATTTGCGAAATTCTTGACTGGTGAGTTGGCTGAAATTGATATGTTCAGATCCAGTTAGGGGTGCAATGGGAGGGAAATCGTAGGTAGTCTTGCAATGATGCAGGTGTACACTTTTTTACGTTATAATGATCCCTCAGGTGTTGTTCGCAGTCGGTGTGTGTGTGTGTGAACCGCAGTAATAATGTTATAAATACGGATGTAAGTCTCAGTCTTTTTTTTTACGTTTTGACGACTAAATGACTAACCCTTTACTCGAAGACCAGTCATTCTGTCACGACCGAATTCACATGCTGATACTGCACCCTTTGGCGTCGACGGGGCAGACGAGCAGTGCTTGTACGTTTCCACATCGTTTGAGATGACTGAGCGTGGCGTAATGCTAACACCTCTGGTCCCACAAAAGAGTGCGCTGCTACGTCTAAGTGCACGCCGTCGCTCCGCAATCTAAAAGCACTTATTATGGTTCCCTTGTTCTGGAGTGATTAAGACCATACCTCCCGGGTGATGCAAATGTTCACAAACAATGTTGTCGGCTCGTCAAGGTAGATCAGAGCCGAGGAGCTGCGGACGGGGGAGGGGGGGGGGAGGTGAAATGAGGCAACAAAGCAAGCCGTGTGCAACAGATATGTGCAAATCAGCAGAAAATGGTCACTATGACAACAAGTGCGGCGTGCAAACAACTAGTGAAATAATGTTCAACTGGAACTTCACTGAACAGTGCTGGAAAGTGTATGAAGTGCTGCTCCAGACAGGTATGTGAGGTTTACCACCATATCTCCACTGATGATGCCCTACACCACAAAGGCGAAACGTGTCTGGGGAATAAAATAAAATTCACCAAAACAGTTGTTTGCAGACGCGAATCTTCTATATCTATAAAACGAAAACCAGGTATATTTGTACCAGAAAAACTCAAAAACTACTACGCAGATTTCGATGTGGTTTTCACCGATTTAAAGATTAGAATCTCAATTGAATTGTTTGGTATGACTTATGCTCCAACGTAACATAACGCCGGAGTGGTAAATGAAAATCTGAACGTACAGCCTGAAACAAAGAAAAACGATCCATACGCCATACATCGTAAAAAATAATATTCATATTATCGCATGTAAATTTTACTTTCATATGTTTAGTCGCTACATGAATGCGAAGAGGAAACTACGTAAAGTGGAAAATATTAATTTTAATAATATAATGGAAAAACCTTTTGATATCTTCTTTATTTCTTGAAGTTACTATCTGAGGCCGCACAGCTACAATCTCTGATGTTTGGAAGTGAATTAAAATCGCTGTTAATAGTAAGTAACGTATATTTGGTGGCTTTGAACATGAAATTGAACTGTTTAAAACCTTTAGTGTTGACATAGTGTTATCTTTTTTTTTTCTTTTTTTTTTTGTAATTTATTGATGAGCGATTCTGTCTTGACCAGATTTCCTGGAAAAAAATTTATTGTTTCTATTGTTGCACAAATCGCTGTGTTTCTTATGATGAAACTTAGTACACATGTTCTTGATATCATGGCTAAAAGTACTGCAGGAATAAATCAACTCCAACCACATCTTTTTTCTGCTACATTCGGGAGTTAGCCGTTTCGTTTAAATACGTATAAAAAAATGGAGCGACTGACATGAAATTTAATTCACAAGTGCAAAAAACTGACCTCTTTAATGAGCTTCAATATTTACTGTGTGTTTAAAATCAACCAGAGATCATACCGGGAAATGCCGGAAACTCTGCTAGTTATTTATAAAATGATTGTTCTTTTTTATGCTGTCGTCAGTCATTCGACTGGTTTGATGCAATCCTCCATCCCTTCCTATATCGTGCTAACCTCTTCATCTCTACATACCCCTTACAACCCACGTCCTCAATTATCTGCTTCATATATTCTAATCTCTGTCATCCTCTACAGTACTTACCTTCGATTGTTCCCTCCACCAACAAATTAACCAAATTTCTCTTTTTCATGAAGGCTCTTTTTGCTAGTGCTATTCTATTTTTAACATCATTCCTGCTTCGGCCATCGGTTGTAATTTTGCTTCCTAAGTAATAGAATTCACTTCTCCTATTGTATCCGATTCTATTTTAAAATTTAATCTACTGTGATTGGTATCATTTCTGCTATATTTCATCACTTTGGTCCTGCTTTGATTTATATTCAGTCCAAAATCTTCCTTCAGTATTCCTGTATATTATTCTGGTCAGTAATTTTGAAGCATGTGGTGTTAGACTAATGGTGCGGTAATTCTCACATTTGTCGGCTTTTGTTTTCTTCGGAAGTGTGAAGATGATATTTTTATTAAAACCAGTTGGAATTTCTACAACTGCGGAAAATAGCCTTTTACCAGATTAATATTGGTGTTGGTGGACTGAGAGTGCAGCTGGGGTTGTGGAGAGATGTTAAGACTTTGTCGGATTTGTTAGAAGGAAGGTAATTGTTGGCTGGTGAGGATGATATCTCGTGGGAGCAGAAGCGCTCCCAGGGAATCAACGACCGAGCCTGCACTCACAGCGGCGAGCTGCGTCTAAAATGTTACGACTAAAAATAAATGGTAAAATGAAATAAGGTATTAGCAATATTATTCAAGGCAACAAGAAACTGGGAGAGTAAAATAATTGTTTAAAAAAAACCGCCTTCAAAAAAGGCACTAAAAATTAGAAGAAAGTAAATCTAAATGGGCAATATTTTACATTACTGTTATTGAAATTTTTACATTAATTAGTTATTTTTGGAGTCGGTGCCAGCTGTCAGATCGCTCAGATCGAATTACTGAACTTTATTTGGTGTTCGAGGCGAACCGAGAGTACGAACAAAAATTCCAAATATTTTACAGCATGTCGTGAGGAAGATAGATGTATGTTATCTGTGGCTCGGCCTCGTTGGTCATCCAGGCATATCTCTGGCACTATAGTGTCAGTTGGTAGGCTGCATCATGCAGTAAACACTTTATAGTTAGTATAATATCGGTGTATCATCTATATGTTTCAGTTTTGTTGAAAAATGTTTCTAGAATTAATTGTAGGTAAGTAGTTTCATGATTTTTATGTATTATTGTTTTTATCTTTTTGGTTTTCTTGTTTTGGTTGGCACCGACTCCAAAAATAACTAATTAATATAAAAATTTCAATAACAGTAATTTAAAATATTGCCCATTTAGATTTTACTTTCTTCTAAGCAAGGTATAAAGGTATTTTAAAATTTTTAGTGCCCTTTTTTGAAGGAGGTTTTTTTATGTTTTTTAAACAATTATTTTATTTTTAACTTTTTAGTGGTATTATAGTTAATTTGTATTTATATAGCTGCCGCAGCAGTTCTCATTTTGCGAACTTCCTGGTAGCTCAGTGGTTAAAGCAAATGCTTTAAAAAAAATGTCTTTACAAAAACTTTCAGAATGGGGTGAGGTGGACGCTGTGTTAAAGAATGTCAGTTTACATTTTGGTCCAGGCTGTGTTTCGATCTAATCACAACATCTGTTAATGCTGCTGCTCGATAATCGAAACATGTAACATCTGGACATTAATACATATCACATAAACAAACCTGTCTCTGGAATATATGGATATTTAATTGGTTTTCACAATGTAAAAGCTGGGGGTCCATGTTGAAATCTGAAGTACATGTTGAGACATTAGGACATAAAAAATTTATAAATATTCTGTAATGACTTAAAAATAGCATAATTGATTTTGACGGCACTTAAAACTGTGGATTTTGTAAAGAACATTGGAAATTATAAACGATGGGGGTAAAGGAGAAGAGGGATTGGTCTTTTGTATACCAAATGTAGACTGTCTTTTCTGATTGATTTAAAGTATACGTTTGTAAATTTCTATTGATATCATATAAAATTTTTAGGTGTGTATAAAAAAATAATTAAGGGGTGTGGAGGTGAAGGGTAGTTTGGTTTTTGTGAAGTTAGTGTGGACAGCATTTTTCTCTTTGATTAAAAGTATACATGTTCAAAGTTCCATCGAAACCAGATAAAAACTGTAACTTTGTGTAAAGAACATTTACAAAAATTAAATGGGGTGAGCGAGTGAGCGGTTGGGTTTTTTAAACAGAATGTTTCTCTTTGTTCTTAAGTATACATTTGCAGTGTTCCATCGAAATCTGATAAAAACGGTAGGTATCTATAAAGGGGTGGAGGTAGAAGGGAAGAGGGGTTGGGCTTCTGCAACCTAATTTAAACACAATTGTTATGTATTTTTTAAAGTATACGTGTGCAAATTTTCTTCAGAATCAGATAGAAACTATGCTTTCTGTAGATTAAAGGGGTGGAAAGGGGGAAAGAGGTTTGGCTTCTCTAAACCAAATGCAGACAGCATTTTTCTGTTTGTTTTGAAGTATACATGTGCATACTTCCTTCAAAATCAGATAGAAACGGTAGCTTTATATAATGAACATTAACAGTAATAAAAGGGGTAGAAAGGGGAATAGAGATTGTGTTTTTGTCAAAGTAATGTGAGTAGCATGTTTCTTTTTCTATTTGCTTTGAAGTATACACACGCGAAGTTCCACCGAAATCGGATTAAAATGTGGGTTTGTACAAACATTAAGGGATGTAAAAGGGGAGCTAGAGTAGTTTTTTTTTATTTTTTGGTCAGAAATCTTCTCCATAAAAAATATATATATGTGCCAACTATCATAAAGATCGGTCAAATGGTGTCAACTGTAACTTTTCAAAAAGAAAATTGACAAATGTCAAGGGGCGGAAATGGGGAAAGGGATTCAGTTTTTGCAAACCAAAAGTTGACATTAGTTTTCTCTTTGTTTTACAGTAAAAGTTTGCTAAGTTCTATCCAAACTGGATAAAAACTGTGGGTTTGTATAAAAATTAAACGGTTTAATGGGGAGTGGGGGAGGTTTTTTTATTTTTTGGTCAGAAACCTTCCTCCTGAAAAAATACATATAAGCGCCCACTTTCATGGTAATAGGTCAAATGGTGGCGACTGTAGCTTTTTATATAAAAAAAAAACATTGACAAAAATTTAATTTAATTTAATTGCATTAAGGGGTTGGTAGGAGGGAGAACGGTTGAGTTTTGGCAGACCAAATGTTGACAAGATCTTTCTGTTTGTTTGAAAGTATACATTGGCAAAGTTCAATCAAAATCAGATATGAAATATAGGTTTCTATAAAATTAAGGCGGGTAAAGGGGAAGATGGGATGGTTTTTTTATTTTTTGGTCAGAAACCTTCTCCATGAAATATTACATGTATATGACAACTTTAATGGAGATCAGTTAAATGATGTCGACTATAGTTTTGTATAAAGAACATTGGCAAAAATTAAGAGGTGGATAGGGTGAGAGGGGTTCAGTTTTTCAAACTAAATGTTGACAGCATTTTTCTCTTTATTTTTGACTATACATGTCCAAAGTTCCATTGAAATCGGATAAAAATGTGGGTTTGTATAAAAATTAAGGGGTGTAAAGGGAGAGAGGGGTGTTTTTTTATTTTTGTGGGTCAGAAACCTTTTCCATGAAAAATTACATGTATATGCCAACTTCAATGGAGATCAGTTTAATGGTGTCGACTTTAGCTTTGTATTAAGAACATTGGCAAAAATTAAGGGGTGGATAGGGGGAGAGGGGTTTGGTTTTTTCAAATCAAAAGTTGACAGTATTTTTCTGTTCATTTTTTGCTATACATTTCGAAAGTTCCATCAAAATCGGATAAAAAGTGTGCGTTTGTATAAAAGTTAAGGGGTGTAAAGGGGTATATGGGACCACTTTTGAGGTATACTCTATCCACTATAAAAATTTCATTTAAATCGGTTCAAAAGTGGGGATGATATCGCTGAACATACATAAAAAAAAAAATTCAGACGAATTGAGAACCTCCTCCTTTTTTGAAGTCGGTTAAAAATTGAAAAATAATAAACTTTTTAACCAAAAAATCTTCAAAAGACTACCCAAGACTCCATTTACAAACACTCTGAAAGGTAAAACACAATAATATTTATTGAACAGTCCCATCAATAGATTTCGTTAACTAGACTATTCAATGTCGTATTATTATTTTAGGGTGAATTTTATGACGTTACCAGCATGCGACTCAGTGCGTGTATTAATGCGTGTGCGATTGAATCATAGATTTTCTAGTGGCAATATTAGTGGAGTTTTTGGTTAGGTTGAAATGCAGCCTGGACTAGAACGACAACTTCTACAGTATAAGAAACTATGAATTGACTTTTCATTAGTAAGCTGCTTTCATGAACACCATGCTAGTCATGTAACTATCATTCTTCCAGATATCACTTATTTTCTTTAATTGTTATCTATTTATGCACAGATAGTTTCCGAACTCGTCTTAAAATAGAATTTCAGTAACAACGGCGGATTTGGGTGTTTTCCAATCCGGGGCAAGAACTGTGAGGCTGCCGCCCCTTCGAACATTATTTTCCCATCCCGATTGTCACCAACCCATTGTCGCCACCCAGGACAGTAGTGGAGCTAAAGAAAGAAAGAAAGAAAAAGGTCGTCGCGACATAAATTTGCTTTTTGTCGCCCTTCAAAGACGATTTACCGCCCCCTTGAATTTGCCGCCCGGGGCGAGCATCACGTTTACCCCTCCCATTACTCTAGCACTGTTCAGTAACAACCAAAACGAATAAAAGTAACTGCGTTTATAAGTTCATGGATCAAGTAATCAGCATGCTCGGTGACTCAGCTGCCATGGAATCTCTCTCGACAATCTAACTGAGTCGACACCCCCTCCCACCACCAACGTGAAAGTGGCTGTAATACTATCTGTGACGTATTCGGTGTAGTGAATTAATTCTGTTTCGGATGGGAGAGGAAATGGTGACACCAAGGGGACTACATAGCTTAATGGCCCCATCGAACAGACGAATTACTGTTAACAGTGTCACGTACGCCATCGCTCCATAAGCACTACGAAGAGGTTTGGTATTTAGCCCATGACTTTGGTACACAATCCGGAGCGTACCACCACCCCTCCTATCACCCCGGCCAGATCCTTAGTATGGATTATCGGCACTATGGTATAAGCTGAAGGTCACATTTTTCATCTAATTTTACACTGTTGTATTTCAAAGAAATTTCAAGCTCTATACAGAGTTATTAGTAAGAATGATAATAATAACAGGATGTTGGAAATAAAGAATAATTGAATAAATTCTAGCGTGGTGATTGTGAAGGTTTATTTTTCTTTTTGTTATAAAGTTTATTACATAAAGCAGTGATTTCAGCAACAAAACAAAAAATCATTTTATAGAAGGCTAATCCCACATATGTAAACTACTTATTCTCAGGATGTAATATTAATTTTCACTGCCAATCCTATTCATACACATTTTAAATTATGTTTTAACGTATTTTCTTCAAAACTGATAATATAGTCTTAAAAACAGGAGGAGACTAATGCACTTACCTAACCCGTTTCTCAGCATTCCACAGTTCGAATGCGTTGCCACTCTCCAAGGTGTAGCACTCCACATTATCCTGAAACGTGACCCCAAACACCAGATTAACATTATCTATAACATTCTAACCAGAGACAATATCTTCTAACAATCAATTCGAAGCTCAACTGTCCAACATTACAGTCCAGCGATCTAATGGGCGAAGCTTTTATTTTTTGTTTTAAATAAGATCTATGAGTAAATGTTTCCGATCACAGAAGAAATATTGCAGCTTAAATTTTAAAAAAAAAAAAAAAATGCTTTTTCACATTATTTACTTATTTTGTTGCACTACAAACTCCGTAAGAGTTTGAAAAATCCGATTACAGTCGATAGTTAACAGATTTTCGATATACGTATACGTACTTCCAAAAAGGGAAAAATGAACTACACAGTTAGAAAAGTATATGGCAAATTGAAGTGAGCTGTTTGGTAAATGGCCTGGAAGTAGCAACTTTCCCACGTAAATAAGAACGAGCGGAATAAGAAATAGTGCTAGATGACAATGCAAATGGACTTCGTACAGACAATATTACCACAAATGTGTCATAGATAAATGAAGAGGAAATAGTACTTAAAACATTATTTAGGAATTTCAGATCCATTAAGGAGGTGTTTACATGACGATGTCTCCGATTTGGGGGAGTTCTAACACATGTCATCACGTATAACCTTGAAGATGGTACATTTCCGCTCGTTCTGATTTTGTCACTATCAGCATTTGGCGTCTCGATGTTGTAATTTGGAATGGTTTTTAAATGAGAGCTCGAAATATTTGATAATGAGTAGTTCACTTGTTGATGACATTTTGATTACCTCAAGAGAACTGTATTTAACATCTTTTTCGTCTCAGGATCAGAGATTAAAAAACAAAATAATCTTGCGATAAATGATTCTTGTCTATTACTTCGACAGCAGAAACACCATTCCAGTCCATAAATGCTGTGTGGGAACAAAATCAATATCCCTACTGCATGCATGCTACATGTTAGCTTTCATTATGTTTTGGAACATGCTTAATCCTTGTGGCGAGGGTTTAAACTTGAATGCGAGAGGCTTGCACTATTAAAAAGCGCAGCGGAAAACTGTCATTGCAATTGTAATTTCAATTTCACCCGATTAAAAACTTAAGGAATATATCTGTGAATCGATTGGCAGTAGAGATAGTAGAGTTCTTGCAGTTACAAATCGATTCATTATCAATGTACCACAGACGCCATTTTTCCTCCTCCGATTTCATTTAATCTGGGATACAATAAAGTTAATTAATTTGTAAGCCTGAAATGTTTTATCTGTGGAAAAACAAAAAAACTTTTTAGAAGACGAAATAGAGCGTCTCTTACCGAAGTTAAGATTGTCATGTGAAAAATTTCGTAATATTAAAAATAATAATAGCAGTTTCAGTTAACAAATTGTAAATTTTTTAGTGAGAATAGGCAAATATCACAGTTTTCGCGATTATGTTACTCAAATTTAAGAGCAGTACCAACTCTTCGTTTTGAATATATGCGTCAAGGATCGTTTTTTTGTTGTAGTAACAATTAGCTCAATTGTATTGGCAGATGGTTATTATGTATTTATTATCTGCTATAGAGAAAAATAGCACACAAAATCCTGTATCGGAATCTTTATTGTTTCGTCATAGTAAACTCAACTGGGAAGGACTTGTTGGGCAGGTGGTAGACAGAGGTTAGAAATGTTACGTTCATAGGTGAACAAATGAAGTGAGGAAATTGGGTTACAAAACTCTGATCACACGGTTGTTTGAATGTGATGGTGGAGTATGGCGCCCACATTTTTGGTACGAAATGCATGAGTTGGAGGGCGTGCAAAGGAGTGCACCTGATTTATTTTTTAATGTTACCGTACGATACAATCAGTTGCTGATATGATAGAGAAACTGGATTCGGATTCATTGGGAGACAAGAGGAAAGTGAAGAAAATGCTGTGAATATAAAAGGCGTATGTCGGGGATGAAGCCTGGAGGATACTGGTAGAAGAATTAGGAATAGAATATGGAAAGCACAACTTTTTTTACTTATGGCTTTACGCCTCGTCGACATCGAGGTCATCAGATGCGGGACAAGGAACAGGAAGGAGTTCGGCCATGGCCTTTTGAAGGAAGCATCCTGGCATTCGCCTGGAGTGATCTGGGGAAACCATGGAAAACCCAGATGTGGATGACCGGACGGCGATTCGAACCGGCGTCCTCCCGACTGCGAGGCCAGTGCGTCACCACGCGCGGTTAGAAGGGACGAGATAACCATGACAACAAGCTGGCAGCTGATTTGAGGCATAAGGAAGAGAGAAAATTTGGTAAGAAAGTTATGGATAGGAACACATTACCGAGGGAAATGACGAACAACTTACCACAAACTATGATAGAATTTATGATTAACATTCGTCAGGGGAAGAGTTAATCGAGTAATGTTTTTAAAATCACTGAATTTTAAAATAAAATAAAAAAAAACAACAGGAAAATGATGATATAGGAAAAGAGGTGTGCAGGGAAATTGCCACTGGGGCTTGTGTTCCATCGCAATGAAATTAGATTGAACTAACTTGGTTCACAAGCCGAAGGCAGGTTGGATCGTGTATCAGAGATAGGACGGCCGGTGGAGGAACCTACAGTTTAACTTGGAATCCGAGCCACGGAACTTCCTGGCGTAGATCAAATGAACAAAGCCCATAAAATACACTTTACACACTGCTTAACATAAAGCTGTTAATTATTACATTTAAGAAAACGCGTTTAGTTCCATCATGGGCTGGTATCTACCCGACATGTCCTATCAGCCGTCAGATTGGCTTAATTTGTGGTGAGTGAGCGCTAACATTGGGCCTACGTATTCGGGAGGACGCGGATTAGAATCCCAGCTTTCCAGATTTCGGTTTACGACGGTTTTGCGAAATCACTCGAGGTGACTGGCTCGATGGTTTCTTTACAAGTCCATAGCAGAATACCCTCACTTTCCTAGTTTGCAATCCTCAAACGGCCCTAATGAACTCGACGTAATAAGACATAAATGAAACTATGCCTTAATATCTATTCAGCTATCAGGTTGCAGAATAAATTAAATCAAATTTTTATCGGCGTTCGGAGGCTTCCTCACTCTGTAAAGCAGGATAGGGAGAGATCTGTGGCAGAGTGCAATGCTGGTATAGCGACAAGTGTTTCTGAGCACACCGTTCAGCACATTGACGAACCTGGGTCTCCGCAACAGACGGCCCCTACGTTTTACAATTTTGACCTAAAGACATCGCCAGTTTCGATTGCAGTGGGCGCGATATCATCGAAATTGGACCTTGGATCCGTGGAAACGTGTCAGCTGATCGGACGAATCACGATTCTAGTTACACGGCGTCGATGGTCGTGTCCGAACACGCCGTCTTCCAAGCGAATGGCTGTTCAAAACATACAAGGGGTGATCAAATGAAAAGATACGAAACGACGAAAAAACGTAACAGTTAAATATCTGCATATTCCGCCATGGGAGAACGTAGCGAGACATCTAGGGATGCGATTGGAGTCTCTGACTGGGATCGGAGGATGCGCGGGCGCCCGCATGCGCAGTAGAGAGCAGAGGCTCTTATCAAAAGCGGCGTCCAAATGATGCGGCAGTCCGTATGACAACAGGATGGCGTACAGGTGGGGGATGTGTACTGTGAGACACTCCGACGCCTACGCAGGTCCATCAAGAACAAAAGACCGGGGTTGCTCACGGAGGGTGTGGTTCTGCTCCATGATAACGCGCGTCCACACGTCTCCAGAATCACACACATGGAACTGGCAGAGTTCAAGTGGGAGACGTTGGACCATCCACCCTACAGTCCGGACATGTCGCCATGCGATTTCCATGTGTTTGGTCCACTGAAGAAACACCTGAAAGGGAAGCGCTTCATCTCGGACGACGTACTTATGGACGCTGTGAAGTACTGGGTCTCGTCACGGCCACAGGAATTCTGGGAACAAGCAATCCTGCGGCTTGTTCATCAGTGGGATCGTTGTTCTCAGACCTATGGTGTATATTTTGAATAAAGTCTACATTTCTACGCACCATGTCTTTTCGTACCTTTTCGTTTGATCACCCCTTGTACACTTCACCACGGACGCAGGCCGGTTATAACGATGTATATTGTTATATCTCTGTATTCCATGTATCTCATGTTCTTTTCCACGGTGAGTAGTTTGTAATTTAGCTACTGAATAGTTTAAGTTGGTAGAATACGATTTCAGTGTTAGCAGTTGGTAATACTGCCTCAGAGGTAGTAGACGCAAAGGCGGCAAGTGTGTGTGAAGTGAGATGGCCTCAGGACATTATGATTGCTGGCATATAGCGTCCCTGACAGGCGACTGACAAAAAGTAGTTGTATATTTGTTCTTGTAATTTTGAAATAGTGTTTACCGAAGAGTTAATTTTGTAAAGGCTTAAGAAAAAACTAACTACGAAATATACCTAGCGAATAATACTGAAAGTAGATTTTTGTTATATCATTTTTCTAACTGTTCCGATCAGTAATTGAAGTTTCGTGTTTTCCTATTAAATTTTGTGTAACGTGGGCTATCGTCAAAGATACCATGGGCGAATGGTTTGCCAAAATCTACGACGGGCTCTCCTTTGCGGTAATATGTTGAGGTGCTTGTAAATACAGTAGCTCAGCAGATGCAGTCTATCTTAAATGGGAAGAAAACACTACTCGTTTACGTTACGCGGTGGATGAGCATTATGCTATGGGAGACATTTAGCTGAGCTTCCATGAAAACTTCTCGTATTTTTATAATTCCTTCTCGTATTTTAATATACTTCCTGTTGTTATATTCATAGGTATTCTTCCACAGTCTTGATGCGAAACTTTTATGAGAACTTAATTTTTTAAACCCTTGAATGATTATAAACTTTAATATAATTCATTAATCTTTATTTTCGTTAAAGTTTATTAAGAAGAATCCGAAGATTGCAAAGGTTCGCGGTAATAAATGTAGTCAGCTCGAATAAATGCTCATACTCCACGCAATTGCTTGCTGGTTCTTCTTCTTGTTAGGCTATCCTCTCCCTAGCAACCAATTCCTTTTTTGTTTTTTTCTTTATATTTTCTCTGTGTTATGTCACAACCCTCCCCAAGTTTACCATATCTTTGAAAAACATACTGGTAAACTTTTTGAGAGTTTAAATATGGACCTTTGTATTTTTCTCTCTGTCATTATTTACAATACATACACAACATTTTTCAAAATCACAACAATGAGAAAATAAAAAATCAATAAAATATTCCTCTTCGTGTCCTGTCACGGTCGCCATCTCGTATTTTTATAATTTTCTCGCATTTTAATATACTTCCTGTTGTTATATTCATAGGAATTCTTCCATAGTCTTGATGCGAAACTTTTATGAGAACTTAATTTTTTAAACCCTTGAATGATTATAAACTTTAATATAATTCATTAATCTTTATTTTCGTTAAAGTTTATTAAGAAGAATCCGAAGATTACAAAGGCTCGCGGTACTAAATGTAGTCAGCTCGAATAAATGCTCATACTCCACGCAATTTCTTGCTGGTTCTTCTTCTTGTTAGGCTATCCTCTCCCTAGCAACCAATTCCTTTTTTGTTTTTTTTTTTCTTTATATTTTCTCTGTGTTATGTCACAACCCTCCCCAAGTTTACCATATCTTTGAAAAACATACTGGTAAACTTTTTGAGAGTTTAAATATGGACCTTTGTATTTTTCTCTCTGTCATTATTTACAATACATACACAACATTTTTCAAAATCACAACAATGAGAAAATAAAAAAATCAATAAAATATTCCTCTTCGTGTCCTGTCACGGTCGCCATCTCGTATTTTTATAATTTTCTCGCATTTTAATATACTTCCTGTTGTTATATTCATAGGAATTCTTCCATAGTCTTGATGCGAAACTTTTATGAGAACTTAATTTTTTAAACCCTTGAATGATTATAAACTTTAATATAATTCATTAATCTTTATTTTCGTTAAAGTTTATTAAGAAGAATCCGAAGATTACAAAGGCTCGCGGTACTAAATGTAGTCAGCTCGAATAAATGCTCATACTCCACGCAATTTCTTGCTGGTTCTTCTTCTTGTTAGGCTATCCTCTCCCTAGCAACCAATTCCTTTTTTTGTTTTTTTATTTATATTTTCTCTATGTTATGTCACAAACTGTGTTAGCTATCGAAGGCACTATAATAGCCGTGGACTACGTGGCAACTTGCAACCCTTCATGTTTCATGTCTTCTAGCAAGATAACTGCCGGTGTCACGAGGCCTCCCCGCGGAGTTTCCTGCGCGGTACTCATTTGATGGCACGCTGGGTGGGCCTGAGGGGCCATTCCGGATGTTCAGGTTCAAGGAAAAATCCCCGGCTCCGTCGAGGGTCGAACCCCGGTCGTCCTGAGCTGCGCGGCCGCCTCCTTTATTGCACAGTACAGATTGTATTACAGGCGCTGAAGCGACGCCAAAGAAAAGCTTCAATAAAATGGCTGGGACCCCCAACGTGGATAGAGTGCAGAGAGGCGGGTTAGCAGTGGGTGTTACGTAACGTGACGTGAGTGTGCAGTCCGCAGGGCCGGACTTGGCACACAGACCCAGTCGCACAGTGGCCACCGAACAAACAGCCACCAAGCGCTCGCTCTACTACTCCCAACTCTATTACTAAGTCACTTAATTCAATTACGGGGGAGCACGCGCTCTGGGGAAATTTCCCTTCACATTAATTGTTTCCCCTTTCTTAACTGCTTAACGTCTCTTAAAAGCGAGGTCTTTAGAGACGGGGAAGGATGGGGGGGAAGGATGGGGGGCAAGGAATGGGAAGGAATTCGGCAATGGCCTTTTGAAGGAAGCATCCCGGCATTTGCCTGGAGTGATTTGGGAAACCATGGATGCGCGGACGGGGATTCGAACCGCCATCCTACCCACCTACTTTTGCCATGTACGAATTTTTATTTTAAATTCTTTAATCGTTTTCTATAAAATATTCATCACTTTCCCTAACAAAGCTCGAAAGGGGACTATGGGTCTCCATTTGGTCTACTGGTCGAATCGTGCAGTATCCTGATTTGTGGAGCATTCGGATGTCTCAGTGTCCCGATGTAGGACTGCATGGGAACGAGAGGGCAGAAGGATCGCCGTGTTGAGCACCAACGACATCATAACCCCTTCATATCTGTCTGCGCCTTTCATCCGAAAACGAGTAATGATGTCCCTGCAACATTCTGTGTCGTTCTACACCACTGGTTGGACACTTAACACCACAACACAAACAGCTGAGTTTGGAATGGCGCCGTGACCGGGAAGCTTGGATTGCTGACGTGTGCCGTTGCATTGTGTTCAGCGATGAGTCACGGTGCCGCATTACTTCAGATGACCATCGACTACGAGTATGGCAGCGACCTGGAGAGAGGTCCCACTCTTCCAGTGTTTTGGGGAGACACAGCGTCATGGTGTGGGGAGCCATCGGGTATCACTTTAATGCCTCGTTTACGCGATGCGAGTTGACTGGAACGAGTGTACTGTGTTGGCTGCGCGCGCAGCACTCGATAGTCACTCTCCTCGTGTAAACAGGTACAAGACAGACAGTCCACTCAGGATAGTGGACTCGGTTCACGACCAACTTTTGGCATGAGTTCAACAATCAAGATGGCGACAACTAACAAGTCGCGTAAGCGGAGTGAAGCAGAGGCATTAAAATCTTCGGAACTGCATGAAAGTGAGGAAATTACGTGAAATTTTAAGGATAAAAATTAAAAGAACAAGGATTTTAGAGACTCTTCTATCAAAAAATTGCTTTATAGCGATGTCATTTTTTATGTATTGGAAAAATATTTCACAATAGCTCTTCAAATTGAGATACAGTTAGTCTTAAATGATGCAACTCTACATCTTCACTTGCAACTTTATTTTTTAAAAAGGGAGCTGAGGCGCTTAAAGGATTTCTTTTTAATATCCACTCTTTTAACGTTTATCTACGTTTTATTTTATTATTCTTCATATCATTCAATATTATAATCAACAAATTAGCTACGATATTAATTCCTTCTTGTAATATGGACATACTATTTTCAACAAGATCACAATGTAGGAGTAGAGAACTGTCCTGATAATGGACTGTCTTGTAATTATCACTGGCATGCTAGTCCACTCTCTTACCCCCACCACCGACGGTCCGGCCAACTGTCGTTCCAGCCAACTCGCATCGTGTAAACGCGGTCTATTGAGGGAACTGTGAATCCACGACAGTATCTCACTGACATCATGCGTCATCATGTGTTAGTTCTCATGCGACAGAATTGTTATGCCATTTTTAAACAGGACGATATTCGCCCACACACGGCACGTGGTTCTATAAATTGTCTGGTTGATTGTAAATAAAAACACCGTCTATTAGCAACTGGTTTTATTGATGTAAGCTCAGACGCGTTTCGCCCTTGTGGAATGGGGCATCGTCAGTGACTGTGGATGTGTATACAGGTTGGTGTTAAAAAAATTACAATATTGATATACAAAAGTAACTAATAATAAACTACATTTTACTTACGACTTATGGTTGTGGCAGTTACATGGTGGTCAGGAATAGCTCCATTTGCACTTTTTGTGACGTGAACTGTCGTTATGGTTCCAACTTGTAGGACCGGCGATGATCTAATTTTCCGAAAAAGGACTCTAGATGTGCCGTGAAAAATATTACAGGACTACATGTAGGACGTGTTGGATGTTGCTGGACTCCCAGACAACCAACACGCGTCCTGGCGGTCCGAACGCTATGGCGTCGGAACATGATTGGTGAAAGCATCTTGTGAGTGAGCAGTAAGGGGGCGTCCATTGATGACGTGAATTCAGGACCTCCCCCCCACACTCCTCTAAAATGACGTGAGATTTTGAGGGAGACCTCCACACCACCCCACCATCCTACTAATCGACCTAGCAACTTTTTGAGACGTTTTTTGTTAGCTCTCATGCTCCGAAGGGCGGTTTCCCCCCCCCCCCCCAAGGTCGGTTTTTGGACCAAAATATCCCCCTATAAATCGATTTTTGTAGGCTTTTTTTTAGCTCTACAATTCTGCAAGAATTTCAAAACCTCACGTGAGATTTCCGTTGACCCCCTCCTCCTCGGTGACGTTTCGCGAGATTTCGCCGGACCCCCCCCCCCCACCCCCCCTCCACACACACACACTATTTCACCTCACGTCATTAATAGACGCCTTCCTGGACACTGGTTTAACGCGAGAAAGGATCGCTTGGAACCTTCTAGTAGTGCTAAGCGGATGTCCTAGATGTTGGACCGTGAATACGCCGCTTTACATGCAAGTTCAAACTTGTAAATTCGTCGCTTAGGTAATAACACCGTACAAATCATTGCTACTTTTATTGCAAGATAGTCAGTAAAAGAAAAACAACCACGCTTCTGTTAGCTAAGCGACGATGGGCAGAACCTCTTATTAAGAGATGACAATTATATATATTTCAATGTAAACAAAACATCCGCTATACGTCTGCATTAAAAATTGCGGATGCGAAAGCGGAGGTAGGATTTCACGGGAGAGTTCAGCACTTTCGGATGCGGAGCTCCGTTACTTCCCTAGTCTCTTTCTGGAGGAACCAACCAACCTTAGGGTTGTAGAGCAAATTAGTTACTTGCTCGTAGATGGAGCCAGTTCGGGTAACAGAGCAGACCAAGATAGCGAGGGTCGCCGCGGACATGACATTCACACACACAACACTTAAGCACACCTATGTCCTCGGCCGGACACGAACCTTTTAGTTTTCTTAGGTTTTTTTTTAAGTTGGCATTCGGCCTTGTAGCCACTCAAGTCAGCAACTGTGTTTCTTTTATTCCTCAAGTGTGTATACAGAATCTACTCGTGTTGTTATTGATGGTGACAAGTGACAGGACAACACATTATTATTCCTCAAGTTTGTCTATAGAATCTTCTCGTGTTGTTATTGATGGTGACAAGTGACAGGACAACACAGGACGGATATAACACTTAATTAAAACCACCTATGCCCTCGGCCGGACTCGAACCGGCGACCTCTGCAACGCGAAGCCAGCTCACTAGCCCCGCGCTACCGCGGCAGGCAAGGCTTAGAGGGCCCGGGCACACAGAACGTGACAAGGGACACGTGTCGCGGCGGGACGGCGCTGGAGTTGTACTACGCAGTTTTGAATTGCGACGGTCACACACAAAGCGATCCGTCGCCGGGCCGCAGCCTTTGACGCGGCGACGAGCGACACAGTTGTACAAAATTACAGAATTGTCGAGCAGTACAGCAAGATGGCTAATTAAGAAAAATTGATTCAGAAAGAGCGGGACTATATATATATATATTATATGACACCAGTCACAGTGACTATAAAAACTCATGAAAAATAATTTTTCATGTTCAGGATTGTATTTTTTTCTTGGTAGCTTCTCACTTTTTGTTTGTTTGTTAACATTGTAATTATTTAAAGTACACTTTGTGATGATACGACTGATTTTTGGGGTATTTCCTAATGTTGACCACCACGCAAATGACACAGCTGCCTCCAAGGGGGGCGTTGGGAAGTGGCACATTGTAAATAACTTAGAGGTCGGGCCTCTTGCATCCTCTAGGGAGCGTGCACAAACTACGTGGCTTGGTCCAGGGCGGGGGGGGGGGGGGGGTTGGCTGGACGGCTACGCTGGGCTATGTGGAGGGAGGGGGAGATTCCGAGCCAGGCCACGTAGCTTTGCTTTCATAACATTTTTCACAGTTAAAATGAGGAACAGAACCCACAACAGCATCTGAATATTTATTTCCCTCAGTTAATTATCTCCGTATATAACTTACAATAGTCTGACAAGATAAAACAGTACAAAATGTCTTCTTGAATCAACAAAAGGGAAAAAAGCAACGTGCTACGTGGGGGGGGGGGGGAGGAAAAAGCCACGTAGGGACGTGGGGGGGGGGGGTGTTCACAGGACGCCAAAATGGAGCTACGTGGTTTATGCACGCTCCCCTAGGAGTTTGACCATTGTTTTTTGTTTGTTTTTAAGAATGCATATTAAAAGAACAGTTCTTACTTCATACAAATGGCTAATGTTTCTCTTGAACCAGTCGCTTTTCTCCAGTTCGTGGTGTACTTCGATATAGTCCATTTTAGCAGGTTGTGTAATTTCTCGAAGCGTTCGCGAGACATACGAAAATATCTAAAAAAAAAAGTCTGTCTTCATGTGACTCCAGTTCGCCGAGGCATTCTCTCTTTTCATTGATGTCGTCAACCCTTTTCTTTGTGCTTAGTGCAAACAAAAGAAGCAGTCTCCTCTCCTCACCACTTGACATGTTTTATAAGAATTTTTCTGGCCTCGCATTCGGGAGGACGGCGGTTCGAATCCCCGCCCGGGCATCCAGATTTGGGTTTTCCATGGTTTCCCCAAATCACTCCAGGCAAATACCGGGATGCATCCTTCAAAAGGCCATGACCGAATTCCTTCCCATTCCTTGCCCCCACCCTCATCCTTTCCCGTCTCTAAAGACCTCGCTTTTAAGAGACGTTAAGCAGTTAAAATAATAATAATAATAATTTACTAGCCTGAGAAAACCTATAAAGTCTACAGAATGAAATAAGGAAGTACAGATCTCTTGGCGAGAGAGAGTCTCACTAGACTGGCATTTGTCGCGTCCTGTCGCTCCGACGAGAGAACGACCAGTTGCTACTACTGTCGCTTGTCGCGTGCTGTGTGCCCGCGCCCTAATGGTTGTGGACTGAGTCAGTTACTTCCTCATATAGAGAAGTGAGTATCGACCAGGAAGAGCGAGGGCTAGCCGCCAGCGACGCTGCTAACTGGGTCTGTGGGAAGCGGGCTCCGGCGGGGTGTCTTTTTTGTTTTTTGCCCACATAGCGCACGGAAAGGCCGTCCTCTCGGACACGGAACCTCGTCCGAGAAGTGGGTCAACCGCTACGGAGTTCCTGAGTCTACAACGGGACACCACGCCGCTCCGCTCGCTCCCACCATTAAAGTTTAACGGTCGCATTCCGGGTCACCACTTCGACACTCGACTCCCCGAACGCTGGAGATCCCTATTGATCATATCTGTAACGGCTTACAGCATAACTAGAGGGAAACATGGGATGAAGATAAATGCAAAGAAGAGTCAACTTATAAGATACACAAATAAATAAACAAAAGGTTGATTATGATTATAAGGTGGCGAAATAATTGCTTATTGAAGACTTTAAATGTAAATATCTTGGCATTACATTTGATAACAAGCTTAACTGGGCAGCACACATTGGACAGGTGGTACGAAAACGTTACAAAATTCTGCACTTGTTGGAGAGAGTGATGAGGGGATACACGAGAGAAGTAAAGGAATTGGTTTACAAAACTTTGGTCAGACCATTGCTCGAATATGGTAGTATAGTACGGGACCCACATCATAACTTTAAATTACAGGAGTTGGAGAGGGTGCAAAAAAGGGCTGCTAGATTTGTTTCTGGAAATTATCGCAGAACGCAGTCGGTAACAGACATAATAAAAAAGCTGGAATGGGATTCATTGCAAGACATGAAGAGGGTAAAGAGAGTCATGGGAGTGTACAATGCGCATACTGGTGATCAGGCATGTAAAGATATTGGTGTAGGTATGAAAAGTAGTGCATGGAAGGGAAAAGATGACCATGACCACAAGCTAGCACTCGATTTCAGGCACAGGGGTGTGGGAAGATTCTCTTTTTTAGGTTAGGGTGTCAGAAATTGGAATAAGTTAACAAGGAAAATGATGAATAATTTACCAGAAACATTGAAAGAATTTAAACTTAACATTTGTAGCGGGAAAATGTAGGTGGGTGCAGGAAAGGGGGAAGATGAGTGTATACGGAAATTGCCACCGGAGTGTGTGATCCATTGCAATTAAATTAAATAACCAAAGATATAGTATATAAAAGAAGACCAAATGTCAGTTGCATGATTTCAATCATTGCATCAGTACACTTAATTTTAATTTAATTTAATGGCGATGGAGAACACGTTGCGGTGGCAATTTCCCCACACACCCATTTTTCCCCTTACCTGTACCCACCTACTTTTTCTCTCTACAAATTTCAACTTTCTTTCAATGTTTTTGATAACTTACTCCAATCCTTGACTCCCATACATACGAAAGAAAATCTTCCCACACCCTTGTGCTTGAAAACGAGTGGCAGCTTGTGGTCATGGTCATCTTTTCTCTTCCATGCACTACTTTTAATTCTTACACCAATATATTTCCATGCCTCATCACCAATACACGCCTTGTACACTCCCATGACCCTCTTCACTCTCCTCCTGTCTTCCAATGAATCCCATTCCAGCTCTTTTATCATATCGGTTACTGATTTTGTTCTACGGTAATTTCCAGAAACAAATCGGCAGCGCTTCTTTGCATCCCCACCAAATCCTGTATTTGAAACTCAAAATGTGAGTCTCATACTTCACTACCATACTTAGGTAATTGTAGGATTTTGAAACCTTTTCCCACTGCCTGCCCAAAGTATCCTGCCCATTTGAATTTGTTATCAAATGTTAATCCAAGATATTTACAATTCAGGTCTTCAACAAGCAAATCTTTCCTCACCTTATAATTATAATCAATGTTTACTTTTTTATCTGTCTACCTAATTAGATGATTCTTCTTTGCGTTTATCCTTTTCACTTTCCACTCAGCCAAAGATACTCTGTGTCAATACCTCGACCAAGATATTAATGTTTACTTCATTCTGTAAAATAATCGCTATTATATGCGTTTCACATATAAACTAGGTGACTCTCTTTTCTTCCGTTAAGTGTTCCAATTAGATGAAAATGTCTTACAAGTCATTTTGTTCGCGCCATCCGTTTGGACTGACTTTGTTCGCCAAGGATTAATCTGCCCCGACCGCCAGTAAAAAGATCGCCGATTAGTTGATTTTTTTAAATTTTTTGCTTGGGGCTTTTCGCCTCTTCGAGATCATTAAAGGGGGAAAGAATCGGGGGCAAAGAACGGCACGGAATTCGGTCATACTATTTTGAAGGAACCATCCCGGCATTCGCCTGCTTTGGGGAAATCATGGAAAACTTAAATCTGTATTGCGGAATGGGGATTCGAACCCACTTCCTCTTGTATGCAGGTCTCTTCTAGACTACTGTCAACGATTCTATTGCTTTCAATGCTATCTAGCGCTGAACAACGAACATTGCAACCTCAATTTGCATGGACCTCTACTGAAAAAATATTGCTTCAGAATCATCCCAACTTCACACATCTCGCACCAACAACAATGATATAACGCTTCTTGCGTAAGGTAGTCAGCTGGAAATATGTAAACACATGCGGCGTTTGTGTTATCTTCCCTTGTGCATTTTTTCTGCTTGGTGCCTCTGCCTTATTTAATGCTTTGCGGTTATTTACGGAAAATAGCTTATCTCCTCTTCAATACACAGTTGCCTTTCTTCTTTTAAATATTTTACAGAAAACATCTAACTATTGAAAGACGCATAAATGGTCGTTTGCTCTTATAAACACTTTAATTCAGATCGTTAATTTTTCACATCTTCTGCCAACACCAGCCTAACTAAACAGAGATAACATCTATATCGGACTTCCTTCTGAGGTTGCGCGATTCGGAGTGGAATTTGCGGTGATTTAGTTCATCCCCACAATCTCTCTTAGCAACCAACACACAAGTAAAAACATCCGAACGAAACTAGACTTGAAGGAATCTAAACGAGTATGCTTGCGAAACACAGAATAACTTATAAATCCGTGATCACCACAAGTTGCCGATGTCCAGGGCCGCTTTCGAACAAGATCCTGGAAGATCGTAATCTTTCACGGCGTTGTATATTAATAAATTTCTCTCGGGCTTCCATTTGGTTGAGAATGAAGGCAGAGAAGGACGCCTTCGAAATGTCCCACAAATGTAACATCTTAACACGGCTGGAAGCCCGAGAGAAATTTATTAAGATCCTGGAAGTATGTATTCTCGAACAATGGTGGAAGGTGGTATACACCGTTTGTGGAAAACGGGTGTTTGTGTAAATGAAAATTCAGTGGGAATCCTTCCATGTCGGGAGCGAACGTGGACCGGATCAGGGAAGCTTTTCGACGCAGCCCTAGCAAATACACCACACAAGCTAGCAGGGAATAGACTTGCTCATAATAGTTCGCGATTCGGAGCGCTCAGTTTAGTTCGCTGCCCCTTCGCGAACTAGGTCGCTCTTTTAGTTCGTTAGTTCCCATTTCGAATTCCAGAGAAATAGATCGTTAGCTCGCTTTGCTATCGCTGCTGCACGCGCTCTTTCGTTTGTTAAGGTAGGTTTTTTTTTATCAGTGTTGCCAATGTCTGAGTTATTTTGGGCAATGGGCCACGAATAATTATCATATTAATTGGTTGGGCAAATATTGTGATACAATATTTTCATCTAAAACGACGTTTTTGTAACTTTATAGTTTTTAGGCTCATAGTACATTTTTCCTTGAAAACAGACGATTATTTAATTACCTGTTTAATGTTTTTCCTATAATACTGGGAGGATAAACTGAAATATGTATTTTCATAATTATTAAAACATGTCCTCTCTCGCACTCGGCAGGACGACGGTTCGAATCCCCGTCCGGGCATCCAGATTTGGGTTTTCCATGGTTTCCCCAAACCGCTCCAGGCGAATGTCGGGATGCTTCCTTCAAAAGACAATGGCCAAATTCCTTCCAGTTCCTTGTTCCCAGTCCCACCCCGCCTCTAATGACCTCACCGTCGATGAGGCGTAAAGCCATAAGTAAATACAGGGCGTTCGCCGGAAAACGCTACCCTCCCAGTCTGTTGCCGTCGGCAACTTGCTCGGTCATTCAAGCCAGCAGTTTCCGCCACACGGCACCGTGAATCACCGCACTGTTTAACACCTCCGCTGCCCCAGCAGTGCAGTGCAGTGACCCTTACATTGTCAAGAACGGTTTCTTTGCATTGTAGATAGTTTGTGACTTCAGTCTCTTATTAATCAGTGTTGTGAATAAACGTTTCTTTGCGGTTTGGCTGGTTTGGGGCTTCATACTCTTATTAATCTGTACCGTGTTTGAGTGTGAGTAAAATTATGGTACGTTACAGTTTGCAACAAAGAATATTTCTCTACGATACATATGTGAAGAAGAAGTCGTTTAAAAAGTGTCGCAGTAAATTTCGTCGCGAATTTCCTGGCGCTTTACTGCCAGCTAAATCAACAATTCTGCGTCTGGTTAAAAAAGTAAGAGAAACGGGTTCATTTTTTAACAAAAAGAGACTGTCGGTCAACCGTATTCTCACAGAGGAGAAAATTGACGATATCGCTTTTCGACTAGAACAGTCACCCAAAAAATCATTAAGTCAGTTAGGGCAGCGTGTGTCTCGAAATATGTTCAGAAGATGTGAAATGTGCATTACACAAGAGGGTCAACACTTCCAGCATCTTTTATAAGTAAGCTAATGAATTACGTCACATTTAAATGCTTAGCACATACAAGTTTATGAAGTTTATGAAGCGTAATTATTATGAAATAGTCCGCGGCCGACGGTCGAACAATGCCGGAAACTGACCGCTCGCTCGCCGGGAGCAGTTTCTTCCTTGTAGCGCTAACAGTGGGTTGCGTTTCCCGGCGAACGCCCTGTATATGTATATATATATATCCTCTATCCTGCCGACCAGACTCTAATGACCTTGACGTCGAATATAAAAATAAATTAATAAAGTTAAAAAATTATGAAAAAAGAACAAAAAAAAATAGTCTACCAGGGAACTGAGCGTACAGGAACCTTAGCACCTCTGATATCGTATGTGGGAGGAGAACTGAACTACCGTGTAGATGTATGAAGAATGACACTGCACATTTCGAGTTTTTGTAATACATGGAATAAAAGCTTTGTAGGCACTTATTTGTCTCTGGATTGTGCTGCGTGCAGTGGTTTGTAATAGCCCAGTGCTTGTGTCGCCATCTGGCAGATGTGGCTGCGGTGTGGACTACTTACGTGTAACGGGAGTCAGTATGGCGCCCAGGAAACAAACTTATAACGGTCCATCGGCTGACAGAGAGAAAAAAAAGATACTGGTGGTCTGGAGGAAACCTTACGCCGCCAGGACGCTGCTGCTGAGTGGCAGGGGGTGCTTGGCACCTCTCCTCTCTGACTTTGCGGTACGACGACAAAGAGGCGTCAGAGCGACTCAGAGAGGAAAATTATTATCATTAATTAATTTTATTATTTTTTAATTCCGATGGAGCTAACACTCCGTTGGTAATTTCTCTAGCCATCTAATTCTATTTTCCTTTATATTTTTTTACACTTTCACACTTTCATTTAATATTTTCTTTTATGCACAGTTTTTGTTTCTTTGTTAAATTTTTGCAAACCTACAGCCAACAATAATTAGGCGCCGGAGGTGCTACCCTTCTCCCAATAGCAGAGACAATATATAGCCGTTTAGTTTATAACCAGAGATCGTCCGTACCGCGGCTAAGATACTGCTGCAGCTTTTGTGTATCAGTGCTCGGAACCCACTGTGGGCGCGCTCGTGCAGGGAAACCCGCACTTCGCCTCTCACTCGGCCCGCAATGTGCGGTTTTGCCCGCGGATGATCGTTATTCATATGTGGAACATAAATCAGGGAAAACCCGCGCGGTTCCGGATAGCACAAGGACGGGCCGTGATGTGATACCTGCTGTGTACGTTCTAAGTGACACAGTTTCTGCTCAGTCACAAACGAAACATTTCAAAAGTTGTCTTTACTTATCTTCATCTATTTTATCTTTACGTTAACTTCTTTCCAGTTATTCGTGAGCACTCAGCGTTGCTTGGCTGGGGTCACTGGAACACGGGCGAAGAGAATGCTGGGAGTAGACAAGGCATACATATACTCGGACTGCCGATGGAGCCTGCATGGAGATTGGCAGAAAATTTATGACTAGGATAACCTGATGAGTAGAGACCGGATTATGTGCAATTGCATGTCTGCATATGCATTTGCATATTATGCCCATTTTCACCGGTTATTGCATATAGTACCTAAAACCTCATGATGATGCATTTTTTCACTATATTTACAATATTTTTCGGTAGTGTACCAAGTTAATAAATAAAATCTTAACTTGTAACAATTTGATAGATAATACTATTATACAGCACTCGGCAGAGTAAAACGATTCATGAAAGACAAAGACGGACGATACCGTTTAGCGTCGCGCTCGCCTATTGCAACACTCTTCCTGCATGATACTGTTCGCGGGCTTATTTCATGTTTAATTTGTATTTATTTGTACAAAGTTTAATATATACCTTCCCTCCAGAAAAAGAAAGTGATCTTTTCGCCTTTACCTCTGGAACCAGTGGTAACTCGATGTGCAACCCGGATTGAAGTTGTACTGATTTACGATGAATATTTTGAGGCCATTAAAGATGTTGTTAACGACTTTTATATTGCAGAGGCTATGACAGTTTGCCAGCACAAGGATGCATTTAACAATTCTAGTATTAAAACCATAGCTGTAATTAGCACTAGTTTTTCCCACATACCTAGGAGTATTAAAAAGCTTAATACTCGAGGTTTGGCGTTGACTAAATCTATAAATGAATAAAGGCCTCCAAATTTAAAGTGAAGTTTGAAAATATTTTGAACAATAACCCAGGCTTTTAACCTTTGTGTAAAATTGATAGTGAATTTTTTTATACAGAAACTATGACTGTTAACACAGCACCCAAATTTTCAAATACTGCCCAGTTATATCAGTGAATGTGGAACAGTCCATTTCCACTTATAAAAATATTTTGAGAGATAGAAGAAACAAACTGACTATTGAATATTTTGAACAGTACCTGATTGTTTACATTCACGAAAGTAAAAAAAAATAAAAAATAGTTAAATAATTGTTAACTATCAAAGTTATAAATATGTTATTCAACAACTTACTAATTGAATGCAGATTCTGAAATAAAAAATCTAAAATTTAATGTTTTTATATTACATGATGTTGCATATTTTGACACTTTTCATGCATATTTCAAGCTTTTTTATGTTGCATATAATCTGGTCTCTACTGATGAGTAACTGAACAGATCACAGTTAATTAATATCTTGTAAGTACGTTCCATAAACAAGATTTAGAAAGGCTCCTGTTGAACAACTTGACCATAGTGACTTTTTACTCATTAATAAGCTGTCTGGGAACTGACAGTAGCTTGTAGCGCGTGTAGGTTTTGAGGTTATGGCGGTGTTTATTCACTGGAATTCGGCCATGAACTTTTGAAGGAAGCATCCCGGTATTCGCCTATAGTGATTTGGGTAAACCATGGAAAATCCAAATCTGGATGCACGACCGGGGGTTCGAACCGGCTTTGTCTGCGAGGGAACGTATGACCTGACTGCAGTCGAAAAAACTGTGTTCAGAGCAAAGAATGTTCTGTTGTCTCGTGTTCTATGGATCATTTCGTCTCCCGGCCAACGTTGGAGCCTGATGCAGAAATCCGCCCTTGCCTGTTTGGCACACATGATGACGTGACGTCGCACACTATTTCGACTCCCTTTAGAAACCCTTTAATGCAGACGGCATGAAAGCGTTCGAACTTCGATGGAGGCCGGAAGCGGCTATTTTAACTAGACCCTTGCATTGAATAAAGGTCAAGCCGACGGATACAAATGGAAAGGGAAAACACACGAGCTGAACATGCGTCAATCAGTTCAAGATGTTTCATGCAGAAAATACGAAATGAAACTTAAACAGAGCAGAGTTGGGATTGAAGATTAACGATCATGGGCGTATCCAGCGAGGGGCAGGGGGGGAGGGGTGCTGCTGCCCCCCCCCCCCCTAGGAGAAAAATTAGGTTGCCTTCAATACGCTTCGGCGAGTGAAGAACTGGCTCAGGAGCACTTTGTGAGAGGAAAGGTTGACTGGATTATGCCTGATGAGTGTGCATCGAAATTTCGTGAAAGAACACCGTGAGATATTGACAAACAAAGATATTGAAAAATTTTCTAAGAATCCGAGACGATTACATAAACTATAACTGCGTTACGATCATAATTTACTACACAGTAGGTCCTTAGTTTATGTGGTTGGATTACTATATTAATCAATAATAAAAATAATTTCCTCAATTAGTTTGAGTTTCATTTTGTAAGAAACCGTCATGTTTCAGTGCATAACCCCACTTCCTCAAAACCAATACGCGTTGCCCCCCCCCCCCCTTTCCATAGCTCATATCTCCCCCCCCCCCTCTAGCTCTGATCCTGGATACGCCCTTGCTAACGATGATGAATGTTAGTTGTAATCAATTACAATTTGTAACTGTGATCTTTCCTGCCAGTTGGCAAAATCACAAATACTGTGGTAGATGTACCATTCGATTTATGTCGATAAAAATTACGAATTTTCTGTGCCACTTCATCTGACATCAGTACGACTCGCTAACAGGGGCGTAGCTACTATGGGGCTAGGCGGTGCAGTGCACCGTGTCCCCTACGCTCAGGGGGCCCCCAAGCATACCTTTGGGGGCCCCAAAGCGCACCTCTGGGGGCCCCCAAGCGCAGTTCAGAGGCCCACGAGCCTTCATGGCAAACTGGCGACCTTTCTCTTAGCTCTACAGCCTTCTAAGGGGGCCCCTGAGACACAGGAAGCCTCACTAAGGGCCCTCTCACTGCTCAGGGGGCCCCTAAGCACAACTCAAGGGCCCCATCCTCAGCTCAGGGGGCCCTTACCAGCAACACAAAGCAAAAAAAAAGTCGCCCATTTGGCCTGAGGGCCCAAAATAAATTTTTTGCACCGGGGCCCTTGTTGACCTAGCTACGCCACTGCTCGGTAACTTGACGGGAATCATGCTCTTGTGTAACATCATACTGGGTATTAAATTTTCAAAGTGTTGTATGATTTTGGCATTAACTAAGGAACTGCTTGCCATTCAAGTTCTGCGGGGTCCCTGAAGTATTTATATTGGTAATATCAGTTAGAGTCCTGAGAATGTGTCCTAAATGCCTCTTGAAGGTCGAGTGTTAAATGTGAAGGCGATTGTGGCGCCACGGATTTCCGGGGTGGTAACGGCGAGAGTCGAACCCGGGGCCTGTCCTCCCCCACTCCTCCCTCACCACCACAGCCATCGACAGTAGACGTCGAAAGGTTGGCCGCGGCTCTTCCGAGAAACGAAATATCACGGCCGCGGTGGCACACGTCAAGATCCGTCTACAGCTCAGGCATTTCAGCCACTCGCTATCTACTATCGACAGCGTGCCACACAAACTGGCTCGCGCCTTAACAATGTTGTGTGTATTGTATTGTTACCTTCAATCATGATAAAATGTTTTTAACTAATAAGCAAAACGAAGTTTGACCATTAAGATAATATTGTAAAATCGATTCTCAGAAAATAATGTGTGAACTGCCGACCCCAGATTGTTATTGTTGCAGCCATGTACAAGGGCGTATCCAGGATCAGAACTAGAGGGGGGCAAAATTTGAACTAAGGGAGGGGGGGGGGGCAACTCATATTGATTTCGAGAAAGTAGGGTGGGGGACTGAAAAATGATCATTTCTTACAGAATAAAACTCAAACCCACTGAGGAAACTATTTTTATGATTGATTAATATAGTAATCCAACCACTTAACCTAAGGATCTACTATGTAGATAATTAAGATCGTAATTCAGTTATAGTTTTTTATGTAAACATTAATCGTCTCGGAATCTCAGAACATTTTTCAATAATTTTGTTTGTCCATGTCTCACGGTGTTCTTTCACGAAATTTCGATGCACTCTCTCATCAGGCATAAATAATCCAGCCATCTTTCCTCTCCCATAGTGCTCCTGAGCCAGTTCTTCACCCGTCGAAGCGTACTGAAGGCAACTTGATTTTTTTTTTCCAGCAGCTCCCCCCCTGCCCCTCGCTGGATACGGCCATGTCATGTACAAAAGCGTTATAATATTTTTTATAATTCGCCGCGAGTATTTGAGTTGTCCCACAGTTTTAAAACATGGATTTTTTAAAGTAAAAACTTCTATAGCACAGTACCGGATTAGCCTCGTAGCAGGAGTTAGCAAATGATACGGGCCCCTCGCCTTCTGGGGTGTCCCGTGCCTTCAAGGGGGCCCAAGCCTTTATGGGGGCCACGAGCCTTCTGGGGGGCCACGCGCCTTCTAGGGAGCCCCGCTGCACCTAGAATTCGGGAACATCCCCGTCAGGCCAAACAGGCCACCTTTTTTTTAGGTCTTCTATTGCCCCGGACGGCGAAAACCAAAGGCCCCTTTTCACATTAGCTACGGGCCCCGCGCTGTTTTAATCCGGCCCTGCCATAGCAGCGTTAGACAATGTTTGGAGGGGTAAATCTATGAGTTCGCTAGTTTCTGTCACCGACATCCTATGATATGCGCGTGGGACGCTATTAGGATCGGTAAAATCTTATGAGTTTACGTCGTCAACATGTTGTAATAGCAGTATATCAGCAGCTATAAGCTTTTTTTTTTTTTTTTTTTTTTTTTTTTTTTTTTTTTTTTAAATGGCTTTCGGCATCTTAGGCCACACAGCCAGCCTGATGAATTGAATTTTTCCAGATAATTAGACGCATCACAGGACGGACAAGACACTCACAGACACAACACTAAACACCCATGCCCGCGGCCGGACTCGAACCGGCGACCTTCGGTACGCGGAGCTAACACTCTAGCTCCTACGCTACCGAGGCCGGCACTATAAGCTTGGAAAGCAGTGAATGTATACAGGGTGTTACAAAAAGGTACGGCCAAACTTTCAGGAAACATTCCTCACACACAAACAAAGAAAATATGTTATGTGGACATGTGTCCGGAAACGCTTACTTTCCATGTTAGAGCTCATATTGTGGACGGCTGTGATACAATACGCCATTCTCCAGGGCTGCATCAGCGCATCAGGGATTCCATGCGACGGAGGGTGGATGCATGTATCCTCGCTAACGGAGGACATTTTGAAAATTTCCTGTAACAAAGTGTTTGAAGTCACGCTGGTATGTTCTGTACACACAGTATGATATTCATAATTTTAAGTCTTCACTTCTCTTGGAAGTCCCCAACGACTGCCAATTGTGAGTTTTTTTTAAATTTTATTATTATTATTATTATTTGTCAGTGTTTAAAGTAATGTCTCAACCATGTATCAGTAAAATGTCAGCTAATCTTGCTAAGAAAGCGCGATGGTAATATAGTGGGGTTATAAATGATCATGAAGCATATTAGAGGGTTCAGTAAACCAGTGGCCAAAATAAATGGTGGTAATATGTACAGTTATATATATATATATATATATATATATATTTCAGAACTAAAGAAGAAACTTGGGAAGAAAGCCACTCATACAATGAAGTCGAATAGGAAACAGCTCTACTGTGTAATAAGAAATGTTCATCCCAAAACAGAAATTATGAAAAGCACAGAGGATATATTATAACAGGAAAGTTAGGAGGCTAGAAAGGCTGGTGTGAAGAGAATACAACACAGTTAAGCCACAGCCATGCAGTAGGGAACTCTTCAAATTACTAAACAAATAAATTAATAGTGACAAACATGGAAGCTGAAGATGGGTTTATGAAGAATATTATGGATGCAGGGGGATCACTGAAGGAATCTAGGAATTTCGGTGGCTATGTCAGAAAACTGAAGAGAAGGAAAGATATTCAAATAATACCGGTAGTTGAAATTGTAGGTAAAGGATTGAGAAGAAGTTACTGAGGATTTATAAAGGCAGAGATATTAAGCATATAGTTTGATGAGACCATTAGGGACTATGATTCAGGCATTGGGGGGGGGGGGGGGTATAAATCAGAGGAAAACTTGACCACAGAAGTAGAAATGAGAAGACTAAAAATTTGAAATTTATCCAAAGGATGAAATGAAGGAATTAGGAAAACCAATATAACTGAAAGTGTAAAGGAACTGGTGTAGATAATATTACTACAGATGTATCAAAATTAGTGGAATACAATACTGTACCTAATACTGAAATATTATTTAGATTGAGTCTGCAGTCTCGCTGCTCACCAGAGGACTAGAAAAATGCGATAGTAGTACCGGTCCATAAAGCAGTGTCGACAAATAGGGCTGAAAATTAAAGGCCAATTAGTTTGACACCAGAGACAAGTAAATTAATTACGCAACCATATCAGAAATGTCTGTGAGGAAAGAAACTGGTTTGCAAATCGGCAGCATGCTTTTGGGTGATGATATTTATGTGAATCTCTATTGGTAGGCTATAAGCAAAATATTTTAGATGAAATGAATAAGGGAAGCCAAGTTGTAGTACTGAATTCAACAGAGTGACCCAAAAAAATAGCATTAAAGAAGGTGGAAGCCATTTGAGTGGAGGAAAAGTGTTCCGTTGGGCTGAGGAATTCTTAATAGATAGAATGCAAACATTCAGGGTATGAAATGCCATATCAAAAGGCATGGAAATGAAAGTGTTAGTGCCACAGGGCAGCGTACTGGGGGAGACATTGATAGTCATTATTCTAATGTATGATTGTGTTGAAGGTTTACAGTCATAAGTTAGATTGTTTACAGATGAATAGTGTTATATAATAAGATCTAAATGGGAAAAAACTATGAAGAGCTGCAAGAAGACCTGGATAAGACATTTGCTGAGTATGTTGAGATGGAATTAAAATAAATACCAAGAAGAGTCACGTTATTAGGCACATGGATAAAACAAAACTAAAGGTTGTTAATATACAGTGGGGAAGGAAGTGATTGTTGGAAACCTGAAGTGTAAATATCTTAGCACTACATTTGATAATAAACTCAACTGGGCAGGACACACTCGGCAGGCAATAAGTAACGGACATGATAAAAGAGATAGACTGGTATTCTTTAGAAATCAGGAGAAGGCTGAAGAGAGTTCTGGGAGCAAGGGCATATCCAGGATCAGAACTAGAGGGGAGCAAGATTTGAGCTGGGGGTGAGGGGGATTGTGGAAACTATTTTTATTATTGATTAATATAGTAATCCAACCACTTAATCTGAGGACCTACTATGCAATAAATTAAGATCGTAACTCAGTTATAGTTTGTGTAAACATTAATCATCTCGGATTCTTAGAAATTTTTTCAATAACTTTGTTTCTCAATATGTCATGGCATTCTTTCACGAAATTTTGATTTACATTCATCAGGCATAATACAGTCAATCTTTTCTCTCACAAAGTACTCCTGAGCTAGTTCATCGAAGCGTACTAAAGGCAATTTTTCTTCTTGGAGGGAGGGGCCCTCGCTGGATATGCCCATGTCTGGGAGTATACAAGATGTATATTCATAATGGGTGGAGGGGAGTATTTAATAGGACTGCATGGTAGGGAGAAGGTGATTAGGAGCACAAGTTGGCACTCAGTTTCAGACATAAGGAAGGGGGAAAATATTTTTTGAAGGTAAGGGGGTCAGGAACTGGAGTAAACTAACAAGGGAAGTAATTAAATAATTTAACAAAAATGCTCAAAGAATTTAAAATTAAAATTTATATAGGGAAAAAGTAGCTGGGTGGTATTATTGTAATCAATTAATTTTATTTTTTTAAAAAATAAGAAAGAGTATGTAACAGGATAGAATGTGCATAGTTAAATTGTCACTGGGCTATTTGCTGCATTGTAATTAAATTAAATTAGAAAAGCTTTTCCTCTTTATGTCCAGAGCTACTCTTCTTAGCTCAAACCTACTTTCACAATTCCCCGTTTCATATTCTTCCATTAAATAGTCTGCCTTTCTCTGCACCTCTTTCTTTCAACAATTTCTTCCAATAGTAAGTTGACCAACCTCAGGCCACCCTTTCTCTTCTTTAGGTCCATTTCCAGAACACATATGTTTTGTAATTTATATGTCTGACTAATTTTAAAAAATTCATCTACAGTACAATATATTAAATACTAGTTTACTTTTCTTAAATTCTGTCTTCTTACAGAAATTTTAGCACTTCTGCAGATATCTCACCAATTGCTACAGCTTTATTGAGATCAAATCTTTCAGAATTCTGTTCCAAAAACAGGATACCCTGCATCAGGGGCGGATCCAGGATTCGTTTTGGGGGGGGGGGCTTGGGGCTTGAGTGGACTTTGGTTTGGGGGGGGCTTGGCTTGAGTGAATTTTGGTTCAGAGGACTTGCGTTCAGTTATAGCCTCGGGCCTCAATTCCGTAGAGCAAAAAAAAAAAAAAAAGTCTCAAAACTACAATTTCAGGGGTGGACCTAGATACGTTTGGGGGGGCTTGAGCCCCCTAGCCCCCCCCTGGATCCCACCCCTAGCCACCCCCTGGATCCGCCCCTGCCCTGCATCATTAATATCAACATCTTTCTCTCTTCTTAGCACACCACTGTTTTAGGCCATCCAACCATACAGTTTCTCCACACATTCTCACCATCATTTAGTTCTTCCTTTGAGTGTAACAGAGGATTCCCATCAAAATCTTTATGTTAGTAAATCTCTTCTTGAATGATCCCCAATTACGTATGATTCTCCAGGAAGTCGCATTAGAAACATGCTAATAAAGTCTCCTCCAAAAGCCTAGTGCTACCATGTTGAATTACTTAACTAGATTTTCTGTCCACTCCCCATTTTTGGTGTTCGAAAGCTTTTAACATTGTTACACAACTAGGGTAAAGCAGCTAGGGTGCATGGTTACTGACAAATTTTTAATGTGCATACCGATAACCACCTCATACACTGTGATAAAAAAATGGATTCTACATCCATCTTACCACTAATGCTTCCACAACAGGCAATGGAAGCTAAGCAGAATATACAACGATGAAAGCAGCCTCTCAGTGAATAAACAAACATAACATCACTGCCTGACAGTATAACATGTTTTACCTCTGTTTTTATACTACTTGCAATTACTTCCACAAAGCCAATCATAAATAAAAAAATTTTTATTGTTTTGAAAAAGTTGCTAGGGAAAGTATAATTTCAAAAACAAATAACAATTATTTATTTGTTTGATATGTTTGTGATTTACTATGTTTCATGTAGACTATCTCCGAGCTTTTAATAAACTTTCGTATTTCTTATCACTTCTCAATATAAATGACAAAAGAAAGGG
Source organism: Vandiemenella viatica (assembly GCA_031002005.1). Classification (NCBI taxonomy): domain Eukaryota; kingdom Metazoa; phylum Arthropoda; class Insecta; order Orthoptera; family Morabidae; genus Vandiemenella; species Vandiemenella viatica. Next base: position 10,567,630 of record CM061920.1, on the reverse strand, counting down.
AAAACGACTCATCACTCACCAGAGTTGAAGGTTGCAACGAGTGAAATACGTATATGATGAACAAAAACATATACAATATTTCAGCTGATAATATTAGGGTTTCTGGACAGATCTCTCATACAATGAACTCTTCACAGGTTTGCTGCCGGATAGCGTTTGTGAACGACAAGCTTTCGGCGACCAACTCCGTCGCCATCTTCGGGTCTGATGTTAGCGCTGCAGCGACCAGAGCTTGTCGTTCACAAACGCTATCCGGCAGCAAACCTGTGAAGAGTTCATTGCATCGACACGCTGGGAAAGTCTTCGTTCGCAGATCTCTCATAACTTGAGTTTCCATGTTGCTGAGGTTTTTGGAGTGTGCAATGGAGTTTAGGAAAGAGGTTGGGGACAGAGTGGTGGTGAGAAACTCCTGGAACAGAATAAGTGGAGGGTTTTGTTTGATAATGTTAGGGTTTCTGGACCAAAATATTGTATACGTTTTTGTTCGTCATATATGTTTTTCACTCACCACGGCCTTCAAATTTGGCGAGTGATGTATCATTTTCCCTTTCCTTTGTCATTTATATTGCCTAAAAGCCATTCCTTTTTCCCTTTGTATCATAATCACTTATCAACAAATTCTTCTGTTGTGAGCTGGTTCTAGTGAATGCTACAGAGATTAAATCATAAACATTATATGCTCTTCTCCTTACATGAAATTATGCATTAAATGATAGCAAATAAACAAATAGCAACATGTAAATTTAAATTAATGTCATGTATAACTCTGATTCAAATTATAATTCTTTATCTCTGCCCTTCATATTTGTTGACATTTACTTCCTCAACAGACATTTACCTTTTAGCTGGAATTGAAATTACACTTACTTTTAGCAATATAAGTGCCAATAAAATAAAACATATTTTTTATTTGAAATTTCCTGGTGTGTAGGAAGTTGTGAGTATATGCGATGCTGACATTCTTTGGATACGATGGGTCAGGCCCATCACAGATACTTCTAGTTAGAAGATGAGTGACATACCAACCTTTTCCCACCACAGTTCATGTATATAAGAATGTGAACAGGGAGACCCCTCGCTCACCACTAACATACAATCTTAGAGATCGTCTTGGTTTGATACCGTTACTGCCAAAATGGACACTTGATTTGCTGTGAAAGAGTCCCAACTGATTTTATAAAATTCTAAGCGAGCATGTTTATGGAAGGTAAAACTATTTGAACAAAAATTTGAAGAATGAAGAAGATGACCAATTAATAAATTTTAAAACCTCATTTCTTGGATGCATGAATGAAGATTGTTAAAACTAACATTCAGAGTCTGCGTCTTTATTTGTGAAAACTGTTACACAAAGTAGAATAAGCAAAAGGAAAAGAGCTTGATGAAACTTATTAACCATTTTTGTAGTATTTCAAATTACTGTTGTTTCCAAAGAGAAAGCACTGAAAATGTTGAAGAAGGAGACCATATTAACAATATTAACTTACCATTATTGTTCTGGTACTATTGATAAGAAAAAATTAATTTAACTTAATTGTGATGAAGTGCACACTATGGTGGTAATTGCCCAACACATCCAATTTCCCCCTTTCCTGTATCCACCTAAGTTTGCTCTCTATAAACTTCAACTGTAAATTATTTCAGTATATTTGATAAATTATTCATCATCTTTCTTGCTAATTCATTCTAATCCCTGATCCCATTAACTATGAATGAAAATATTCTCACAGTCTTACATCTGAAACTGATTGCTAGCTTGTGGTTGTGGTCGTAAACTCCTATGACTTTCTTCATCATTCTTCCGTCTTCCAATGAATCCCATTCAGCTCCCCTATTATATTTATTACTGATTGTGTTCTGCGGTGATTTCCTGATACTAATCTAACAGCCCATCTCCACCACCACTCCAATTCCAGTTTTTGATACCCAAAATGCGGGTCCAATATGCCACCTTACTCAAACGATGGTCTGATCAAAGTTTTGTAACCCAACTACCTTACTTCTCTGGTACATCCCCTCATCACCCTCTCCAACAAGTGAAGGATTTTGAAAACATTTCCTACTACTTGTCCAATGCATCCTGTCCAGTTGAGCTTGTTATCAGGGTTATGTAACAATATTTACATTTCAAGTTTCAAATAAGCAATTCCTTGCCCATCTTATAATTATATTCAACCTATAGATTTTTTTATCCATGTACCTAATAACCTGACAATTCTTTGCATTTATCTTTATCCCATGTTAATAGAACTAACTAGATATCCTGCCCAAATCACCCTGCAGCTGTTCACAATCTTCTATCCTTTTGATCATATAGCATTATGTAATCTGGAAACAACTTAACTTCTCATAGTAAACCATCAACACGCTAATTCATTAGAATATCAAGCAGCAATGATCCCAATATGCTACTCTGTGGCACTCCTATTTTCACTTCTATTTCCTTTGATACTGCATTTCCTACTCAAACGTTTTGCTTCCTACCTTTTAAGAATTCTGCTACCCAGCACATCATTTTATTATCCACTGCAATAGTTTGTACCCTAGTTTGCACCATTTTATGGCTCACTGCCTCACTCTGTCAAAAGCCTTTGAAAGCGCTAGTGCTACACTACCAATTCAGCCTCCATTGTCCATTTCATCCAAAATATCTTGGATATATCCTACTAACTGCAATTTGCATACATATTCTTTCCTAAGTCCATGTTGTCGTTCCTCACAGACTTTTCTGCTGTGGTTGCATATCACTGATGTCAAACAGATCGGGCATGTAATTTTCAACCCCATTTGTCACCCCTCCTTTATGGAGTGGTACTGCTATTGAACTTTTACAGTCCTCTCGTAAGCAGCAAGTATCCAGGTTCAATTTAAATAACGTTTTTAGATAAGGTACAATGTAACATCCCATTAATTTATATACCAATAAATATTGCTGAATCATTAGCAACAATAGAAGAAATGTCATGAGGTAATATTTGTACACAAATCCAGAGTTGGTCTGCAAAAAGATATACTGAACTAAAAACTGTCCACCACACCAAAACACAGAACCAAAAACCAACCATAACCCAGTCTTCCTCACCCAGTTCTCTCCTTGCCTGGAATTCCTGAACCAGATACTTGATTGTGGTTAAGACTTTCTATGATTTTTCTCTGAAATACAACTCATTCTTCCCACATTACCTTCAGCAGGCTACATAAAAAACATATTGTTGCACAAATATCAACCCACTATTGCTCTTAAATTACCCTGCAGCTCCTAACCTCATAACAGGCTGTAACAATCACATATTTTATAGGTTATTCCAAGGTAAGCAAGCATACTTATATACATATAGATTCCTTGAGATTTGATTATGTTCGTGTGGTTGTTGTTTTAGATGCTAAGAGCAACATAATTGAGCCTATAGGGTTGAGTTGTTATCTTAAGTTCGAAAATTCAATATACAAATCAGGAAGTATCAAGAAGAGGTAACGGTTTTTAGTATCTGCTGGTGTTGGTGGAAAAATGTGAAATAATTAACTGATTCAATAAAAGTTATTACAAGAACAATTAATGGTTTGTGCATCTTTTCATTGTTAGATGCTTTCCATTAAAAAAAACAACTAAAGAAGAAAGGTGACCGTGCTTGAAGAGAATAAAGTTATTTTCCACAAGAAATTACAAAGTTATGTAAAACAGGGACACCAGACTGAAACGATATATGAACAAATCTAATATGGCAACACGTGACAGTTTTGCTTTCCAACCTGGATATTCATGGGCATAAATAAGCAAAACTAATACAAGGCATTGCTGCAAAATGTTTAATATGCATCCATCCACCACAGCCTATTGTAACCCTACCAGTCGCAAAAACTTCCTCATCATAAGCATTGGGAGTTGTACCTGTAGACACCATTGGTGGGTGAGGTTTCATTAGACATAGCCTACACCTAAATAGAAGAGCAAGGGGGTACTTTCTGAGTTGTTAAATAAAGCAGTAAGGGAACATATTTCCATTGATGATGGAGTATGTTTTTTAGGTCAGGGGCTGCTGATGGTGGCATAAAAGAGGTGATCTAAGGGATACTCATTGTAGATCTACAATAGAAAAACTCATTAATGCTAAAGAAATAGATGACACTTTTGATTACATGGGGACAGAATTGGGAAGGTGAAGACTGATGCTAAAAATATCACAAAGCATGTAACTTGGTGATTTGTAAAAGTATAACCAACAAATTAATAGAATTTGCAAACTTAAAAGAAATACAAAACCACAAGTAATTACGGGGATAGAGTTTTGGTTAAAAGAAGGAGTACCAGACAATGAGATTCTCCCCAATAGTAATAGAATGTAATGCAGAGACAGAGGAGGATCTGGTGGACGGGTATTCATGCTGGATATCAAAGACCACTACAGTTCACTGTTGTTCATAGATCATGACCATGATTTACTTGGGGCAGTCTTCTACGGTAATAAAAAATAATAAATCAATGTGTTGGCTGTTTACTGTAGTGGAAGAATGAATGGTGATAACAAGGCTGTTGGGGAGAAACTAAATTCATATTCAGCATTAAGAACTGAGCATAGAAGGGTCATTACTGGTGGGGTTTAAATTTACCATGTGTTTGCTGGGTCGGAAATTAGATAAATAACAGAAGGGAAAAGGGATTTTAAAATATCTTAGGAATGGAAGGAATCTTTACACAAGTGATTGAGCAGAACACAAGGGGACAAAATATTTTGGATATCTTCCTAATAAAACCCGATGAAAACCTTGTGGGGTGTCAAGTAAGGGAAGGAATAAGTGATCATGAAGCAGTTCTAATGGATATTAGAGGATTCAGTAAACCAGTGGCCAAAATTTAAGGGGGAAATAGGTGCAATTATGAACAGGCACAAATTTCAGAACTGAATAAATAATTTGGGGAAAGTTTCAGCAACTGAAGGGCAGTAGAAGTGGGAAGAGTCCAAGGAGAGAATAAAAAATACTTAAGAAATATTTATTCCAAAACAGAAAATGAAGAGAAATACAGAACCTGTACTATAATAGGGAGGTGAGGAGGGAAAAGAGGTTGGCAAGAAGAGAACATAACAGATTTAAGAGACAGCAGCGTAGTAGGGAATATTTGAATCAACTAAACAAGGATTTGATAAAGCAAAGGAAGTGGCTAAAGATTGGTTTATAAACAGTATTGTTGGTACAGGGAGACCTTTCAATAATGCATTTAGAAATTTCTATGGCTATGTTAGAATAATGAAGGGAAGGGAGGATGATGAGACAATTATAGATAAGGACGAAGAAGAAGTTACTGAGGTTTTGAAAAAGGCAGAGATTTTAAGTAACTGGTTTAGTGAGAGCATTAGGGACAATGAATCAGAAACAGGAGGGTCTAAGTTGGAGAACGGACCTAACAACGCAATTATATGGATAATGGAAACAAAGAAACTGCCGTTGGGCACTAAAATAAGATACGAAAGGGAAAGATGACCCGTCACTTACCACAGATGAAACCAGGAGGGCGAGATGAACACGTAAGAAAACACAAAAACAAACAAATTGCACAATATTTCGGTGAGAAACCTTTTGCCATATGTCTTGCCTCTCACATGAATAGGTTTCTCACCGAAATATTGTGCAACTTGTTTGTTTTTGTGTTTTTTACGTGTTCATCTCGCCCTCCTGGTTTCATCTGTGGTAAGTGATGGGTCAACTTTCCTTTCCTATCTTATTTTAACAACACAATTAGAAATGAGCAGACCAAAAAAATTTGTCCTGAGGATATCATGAAGGGAATAAGAAAGCTGAAAAAACATAAAGAGGCTGGTGTAGATAATATTATTACAGATTTCTTGAAGATGGAAGGATGTGACATTGTATCTTATCTTCAAATGTTATTTGAATTGAGTCTTGATACTTGCTACTTACCAGAGGACTGGATGAGTACCATAGTAGTACCGGTACATAAAGGAGGGGTGAGAAATAGAGTCATTAATTACAGGCCAATCAGTTTGACATCAGTGGAAGTAACTAAAAGGAGAAATTGATAGGGTTGGTATAAGAGGGGGGGGGAGTAGGGGGGATAAGTATAATGGGTCCTTGATGGGAGCTCACTGGCCATGGTGCCTAGCTAAACAGAAATAAAATGTTTTAAAATTTGCACCTATGATTTTGAACATTTTTTGATAAACTTCAGTGACTTTTTTACAAGAAAACAAATTTTTGAGTAAACAATTTTGTCAGGTTGTGTTAAGAATACTTACCCAGGGCCCAAGAATCCAAGCACTGGTCATGGCTATATGCAAGATATTTTGGATGAAATGAACAAGGGAGGCCAAGTGGAGAACAGGGTAGCACATTGGGACCTCTCCTATTCATTACTCTAATCAGTCATTGTGTTGATAGTTTAAAATCAGAAGTTAGGTTGTTTACAGATGACGTAATGTAATATAAAATGATCGAAAGGGTAGAAGACTGTAAACAGCTGCAGGATGATCTGGATAGGATATGAAGCTATGTAGGTCAACATGGCATGAAGATAAATGCAAAGAAGAGTAAGCTTATTAAGCACACAGATAAAAAAACTAAAGGTTGATTACAATTATAAGGTGGTAAAGGAATTGCCTTAAAATGTAAATACCTTGGCATAGTATTCGATAACAAACTCATCTGGACAGGACACACTGGACAGCCAGAAAGAAAAGATTTCAAAATCCTTCACTTGGAAAGACTAATCAGGCAATGTACCACAGAAGTAAACTTTGAACAGACCACTGGTTGTATCGTAGGGGACCCACATTGGTAGGGATACAGAGAAGGGTTGTGGAAATTACCACAGAACATGATCAGTAACTGATATGATATAGGAGCTGGAATAGTATTCAATGGAAGACAGGAGGAGAGCAAAGAGAGTAATAGGAGTGTGCGAGGCACGTATTGGTGATGATGTGTGGGAAAATATCGGTGGAAGAATTAAGAAAGGTGCACGGAAAGGAAAAGATTACCATAAACACTCGATTTCAGACGTAATGGTATGGGAAATTATCTTTTTTGGGGTAAGAGGGATTGGAATAAATTATGAACAGAAATGGGGAATAATTTATTAAAAAACACTTAAATAATTTACAGCTGAATTTTGTAGAGGGAGAAAGTAGGCAAGTACAGGAAATGGGAAAAATAGGTGTAGGGAAATTTCCACTGGTGCATTCTGTTGCAGACCACACCTCTCTCCCAATTCTTTCCTGCCTCTAAGGACATCAACATCTATGAGGCATAAACCCATAAAAAAATGAAAATGGTCCCTAAGCATTTCTGAATTTGTTTGTTTTTGTTGTTATGGAAAGAATTAATTTTAATTCCTTCATATATTATTGTTATTTAATATCATTTGTGTAAATTGCACATACTGTTGATAGATTGCACAGGTCTGTTTGTGGAGAGATAGTAATCAAGTATTGATATGATAAAGGAGTGGGTTGGGAGTTATTGGAAGACAGGACAAGGGTGAAGACAGGAACAAGGAGGGTACAAAGCATATATTAGCAACAGGCTTGGAGGGATATTGGCAGAAGTACTGGGAGCAGTCCATGCAAGGGAAGAGGAGACTGTGAGGTTGTGTACACCATCAAAATTAAATAAAATAACATTAACGACAACTCCAAAATTTCATATCACCCTATTATGTCATTGGACTTATCCAATTTCAGATATAAGAAGTGACTTACTGGATGAATATATATTTTCTCTGTGTGAGGCATATATTGGTAATGAGGCCTGGATGGACATAAATCATTTCAACTGTTTTTTTTTTTTTCATTATGGCTTTACACCTCATCAATGTCGAGGTCATTAGAGGTGGGGTGGGACTGGAGACAAGGAAAAGGAATGAATTCAGTCAAGGCCTTTTGAATGAAGCATCCCGGCATTTGCCTGGCGTGATTTGGGAAAACCATGGAAACCCAAACCTGGATGCTTGGCCGGTTCTCCTCAACTGTACTGAGGTTAAATTTTTCAACAGTGTATTTCCTGATTGTACTCCCAAAATAAATTATTATTAATTTAATTGCAATGGAGCACTCGCTCTGGTGACAATTCTCTGCCATTCAATTATCCCCTTTTTTTTTGTCTTATATAATTTGAGTATTAAATTACTCTGCCATCTACTTTTGCGACTTACAAATTTTAAATTCCTTCAGCGTTTTTGGTAAATTATTTATCGCTTGTAATTTGTTCCGATACCAGACACCCTTACCCACAAAAGAAAAACTTCCCACTAACATTGGTGCTATATAGATGGGATGATTATGGTCACAAACTAGCATTTTATCTGAGACACAAGGGAGTGGAAACATATTTATTTGTTAACGTAATCAGATAATATAATAAATATACAGAAAATTATCTGTACACCAAAATAATTTAAAGTGAAAATTCCTAAAATTCAAAAACAGCTGTTGCACATTGAATCTGCCATGGGGACACGTGCCTCAGCGCAATCTACTATAGTGTAATTTCCGAAGCTCACTCACTCACCCCGATAGCTATTGGCTGGAGAACGGCGACGTCGCGTGTCAGCCATAGATCACGTATTAACAGCGACCAGAGCTATTATTATAACGAATTCGAGGTTATATCCACAATTTAATACTTAAGCAACTGCTACAAAATGAACGACCTTAAATACAGTCATTATGTTTGCATTTCGTAGCATTTCATACGTAGTAAAAAAATATTTATATAGTGCTGAAAAAAACGTTGAATTGCTTTTCAGTAACAAGTCGCTAACGAAGGCAATATAATATATATATTTAGAAAACTTAAATTACTCATGGTCTCTGCTATAACCACGAATACCAATTGTCATTACGGCCTAGGCTAAATTTCAATTTAATTAAAACTTTCGCTAATATTGTTGCATGACCAAAGTTTATACATTGCGGTCTATTTGCTTTTTACATATTTTACAGACCACTTTCGTTAATGGTCTTTATTCATGTTCGCTGTCAGGGCCGGCGTTAGGGAGGGGTAAGCGGGTCAAAAGTACCCAGGCCCGCCGGCTGATGGGGGGGCCCCATCACCGACTGTAGGGGCCCTCAGGCCATGAAGCCAAGAATCCGCCCATTGTCGGCCGGCCAGTTTGTAGAGCTAAAAAAAAAAAGTTCACCCATTTTACCCCGGGCCCGAAATTCCTAGCGCCGGCCCTGTTCGCTGTACGTGAGTCGTTAAGTTATTTAAAGTGGACATCAGACCAAATATGTTACCGAATCGAGTATTCTGGCAATTCATTCCATCGGAGCTACTCAACTGTTTAATAATCTGGAATCTGTATTGAGATCTCTGGCCGTTACAGACACTGTGACAAAAGATTATGAATATTTGCTCAGCCTCAATAAAAAAAACAACGTGATGCTTTCGAAGAAACTGTGCACTCCCTCTGAACATAAATTCTTCAAATTTTGCAGAGTGAACTTTTAGGGCTAAATACAAGTTTGTATTTCAGAAAGTTCGAGTCTACCAGCAATGACCTTTGAAACAATTATACGATAGCGTGATCGTCTCTGTCCGTGTTTTATATGTCTATTAATACTTCCGAATTCTTTATGTTCAAGAGAGTATATTCACCCTAAGTGTGAATTACAGGTTAAGTTCGCATTTGTTCAGATCAGGTCAACCTGTCATAATCTTTGACCTTAAAAACTGGAACTATTCTAGACCCGTGACGATAAGCAAAAAAACTGTCAATAATTAAATACGACTTCTGGTTGTCGCAGGAGAGTAGTGACTGGACGGTACACAGTGATGGGCGGAAGAGCCTGCTGGTGCAGGAAGCGGGCGAGCGCCTGGTTCACTGGGGCAAACAGTCAACGACCCCACAACACACTCCACAGCGCCATCGGCAGTCTCGGATGTTACTTACATCAGTCAGTAGCGTCTCATTCAACAGCTTTACCTGTTTTGGTGTTGTATATCTGTTAAAACAAATCAGCAGACACGAGTTTCTTTTATTTTTAACATCCCGATGAGGTTAGATGCATATTCATTCCAATGTTTGGTGTTATACTCTTACCGGTATATCTGATGTATAGCTACTATATTAGGCTCAAAGACCGAAAACCCTCACTGGAAAAAAAGAAGAAGATCACGACGCGTTCTGTTTTCTTGAAAACGACTACAACACGTAATTCGCGTTATGGCACTTAACAGAAAACAGCTAGCTAACTCAAAGCGGACACAACACTGAAATTTGCGTTTGGTCCAAGTCTTATTCTCCACATATGAGCCTTGTAAGTTGTAACGTGACGGGTAAGAAGAATTATGTATTTAAATGAAGCCTGGACCGATTCGTCGTTAACACAAAGAGTTAAACACTGATAAGCCACAACTTGTGGCCTTTTTCAGAAAGCACAACGCGTTGTGGTCGTATTTTTCGCTCAATGAGCGTTTTCTGTCTTTGAGCCTAACACATATACAGGGTGTTTCAAAAAGGACTTTACAACTTTGAAAATTCATATAAATTTTATGAAACAAGGTACAGAGCTGGTTTTGGCGTTGTTTTAAAGGAAAACACTTCAAGTTTTGACTCGCGTAGTCCGCTAGTGCCTAATCGCGCTGCACAAGCGCTAGCAGCAGTTACGTTAAAGATGGCTGCCTGGACCCGAGCGTGCAAGCTGTGTGTTTTGGTTTGAAGAATCGAAGTCTGCGACAACAGTTCAGCGTAATTTTCGTACCAACTACGCTAAAGATCCTCCTAGTAGGCCTACAATTTATGAGTTGCATAGATGTTTTGCAGAAACAGGGTGCTCAGTAAAACATAAAAAATCCTCAGGTCGTCCAAGCACATCTGACTAGGTCGTTGAGAAAGTGAGAAAAAGTTTTGTCAACAGCCCTACGAAATCGACCCGGCGTGCATCTCGTGAGCTGCAAGTCCCACATACGACGGTTTGGCGTGTGTTGAGAAAACGCTTGCATTTGAAACCATACCAATATTCGCTTTTACAAGCAATTAAAGACACTGATATGATTGCACGTAGGAACTTCTGTGTGGATATGTTAAATCGAGTGGATGATGATGAACATTTCTTGGACAACATAATCTTTTCTGACGAGTCAACTTTTCACTTAAGTGGCAAGGTTAACACACATAACTGTAGGATTTGAGGCAGTGAAAATCCACACGAAACATTGAAACATGTTCGTGATAGCCCTAAAGTGAACGTTTTTTGTGTGTTGAGCAAGAGGAAAATGTACGGCCCCTTTTTTTTCCAAGAGAGAACCATCAACGGGATAGTGTACCTTGATATGTTGCAACAATTTTTGATACCACAGATCGATGAGGATGTCCGAGAACGAAATGTTTTCTTTATGCAAGTTAGCGCACCACCACACTATCTGACTGACGTCCGGGATTTTCTCAATGACCGCTTTCCAGGTCAATGGATTGGCCGTGATGCGCCAATTGCATGCCCTCCCCCCCCGTTCCCCAGACCTGACACCGCTAGATTTTTTTCTTCTGGGGTTTCATAAAAGATATGGTGTACCTCATTTGCCGGCCACTCTACCTGATCTTAGAGCAAGGATTTACGCTGCTGCTGAGCAAGTTACACCTGAAATGCTAGTGTGAGTCTGGGAAGAAATCGACTACCGATGGGATGTCTGCAGAATAACCAACGGAATCCACATAGAACATCTTTAGTTTAAGGTAAAAAAACTTGAAGTGCTTTCCTTTAAAACAACACCAAAACCAGCTCTGTACCTTGTTTCATAAAATTTATATGAATTTTCAAAGTTGTAAAGTCCTTTTTGAAACACCCTGTATTTAGTTGCCCTCATTTTGCAAGTCCTGTGTTTGATACGGCACCATAAAATGGGTCCCATACTACGTAGCCATATTAAGGAACCTATCGCAAAAATTTAAAACTCTTTCCTAGAATATCATTAAGTTAAATTTATTATATACCATGTTGTTTAGTGTTAAAGTTGTTTTATTCAGATAAACAGTTCATTTCACAGCGATTTTAAACACAAATGCAAAACAAATATGTATACCGGTGTAGGTATGGTAATATCGTATTAAGAAAAATAATAATAAATAAATAACACCAATGTCACTTCGAGCAAATCTTATTCATCCAGAACAATGAGACACTCCCTGTCTCATCTAGTGACGAAATTAATTGTTGAGCGCTGGAGAAAACCAGGGCTGACGGGAGAAGACCAAGATGTGATTTTTAGTGCTCACCTGTCCTCTTCAGTATAATAAAAGGTTTTAGGTTATCCGAAATATTGTGATTTGTGTTCGTCTTGTCTTTCTTTAGGTCGTCCAAGAATCATCCACAGGTAGTCTTAATTCAGAAGTATTACGTTCCTCACTGTTTTTACGCAATGGTCATTTCTATTGTCATTTCTATGCTACTCTGTTGTAACAGCCCTCAAACCTAAACTTTAAATGGAATTGTATTTTATGAAGCATTTGTAGCAAGCTAGAGTTCGATTGAATATGATCTTGTATGTTTGTCTGTACTAAATAGGTGTAAATGAATTTTGTTTTATGAAAATAAATTATTTAAATACCATTTAATACGTTTAAGGACAGAACTATGTAAGAGAATTACTTAAATATTTGTAATTTCAAGTATTAAGGTGAGCTACGATCTTTAAACGATGATTTACTACAGTTTAAAATGAATTTTGTGTTTAAATATGTTTAATTTTCATTTCTGACCATTTTGTAATGATTGTAAATGATTATGTATTAATTTTGATTGGTTTTAATATTTTTAACTGTTTAAGTATTGTTAAAGTTCGAGAAATATCTGTCGGAAGACTTTGTAATGTTTAGAACTTTCGATGAAACTTATATAAAGAGAGCGGCAGAGATAGTTTTTACAGAGACAGTTTATGGACACATTTTTACAGCGACAGTTTTTTGACACAGTTTACGTGTACAATGAGAGTGTATGGCAATATTGTCTTTGGCAGAACTGTTGAATGTAATCGCTGGAGTTTATTAATACCATGGAGGAAGGAAATATATGGAGACGACGCAAGAGACCTTCACCACGCATTGAAGTGAAGCAGGGCGGAGGAGGAGTGGGGGGGCATGGCCGGAGTGAAGGGGGCATGGCCGCTTCCATACAGACACGGGGAATATGTACAAAAACCTCAAGGGGACTCTAGGATAAAGGTGACGCCGATATCTGGTGATGGATTATTATGTAACTCGATATGACAAATAAAAAATGAACAATAATTTTTTTTGATATTCTGCTTAGTTTTCGAGATATTCTGTCCCAAATGTGAAATGGTTTTGGTTGAAATTCAGAAGAAAAAATTGGTTAAAGTCAAATTTGATGATGGATTCTTATTTAAAAAGACGAGACAAATGAAAAATAAAGAATAAAAATTTTCTATATCTCACCTAGTTCTAGAGATATACTGTATCAAAAGTGAGGTTTCTTGAGTTGAAATGGAGAAGAAAAATTTCGCAAAAGTCAAATTTAATGATCGATTCTTATGTAACACGACGAGACAAATCGAAAATAAAGAATAAAATTTTTCGATATCTTGCTTAGTTTTCGGGATATACTGGGAACATCGCAATGTTTGGAAGCGCAATACCGCTGCTGCCGCCATGCGGGAGAGTTTAGTGCCTGCTTCACCGATTTAACGTCACTTCTCCTCCATATATTTCCTTCATCCATGATTAATACATGTGACTAGTATCTTTGAAATTGTGAATGTCTTCGAGAAATAAAAACAGTTAAAATTTTAAACTGGATCGTGGACTAACTATTTCTTATGTAATTAAACCTCGAGACACCTAAGAGACACTGATCCTGTACCGTTGTGATATCAAAGAACTGGAACGCTTTCATCAGCAGTATCCCATGATTTTTGGCACTTCAAAGTGTAATTAGCATATGAGTTTTATACGAGTTTTAATGATGTTATTGCTTTGAGGACTTTTGTACTCTTGCATTTTGATATTTTGCCGTACTTATGCTGTGATTACTTATTCCCACAGAGCGTTGCAGCATCACATATGCGTCGTGAGAAAAGCATTCTCATCAACACAGCTGAGCAGAAAACCGTTAATAGTTAACTAACGAAGTCAAAAAAATTGCAACAATCTAACTATAAGTTAATCAAAAAAAATCATCAGCGTTCTTCTTCCGTTACATTTGTTGTTGCCGTTATTTCGTTTGTTTGAATTGAGCATCACGGGACGCAGGTACGTTCGGTGAGTCGAATAGCGGCAGCGTAGGGCAGATATGGCGAACCAATGGCACGCGTGCCAATGATTGCACGCGAGCAAATAATTTGGGCACGGCATTAATGAAGTATTTAATTGATTTTTTCGTCTACATAATTTAAGATCATAGTAACGAAGTTCAATGCGAACGAAACTACCGGAGCCCGGACGACTACATATTTCGCAAAAGAGGTAGATTTCCAGCGAATTTCTGACCAAATGGACTGAGTGAGCAAGTGCAGACAACTTATTCACTTGTTTGGTTTTGGTGATGTTATTGACTGGTTTGACCAGTTACGCACAAGTCTTGCATTTTCTAAACTAATTTCGCTAACACAGCTGCATGTTTTAAGTTTGTTTGAGTTATATTTACAACTATTCAACATGGCTAATTTGATTTAAAAAAAAAAAAAACGAAGATCAAGATAAGTGTAATAGAGAATTTCAACCTTAGCGGACAGAGAAATATGACAAGATTAATTAATGTGATAAAGTGGTGTGTGCTTTATGTTCTGGAACAGTGATATTTAGGACATCATCTGTAAAACGGCACTATGAAACAAATCACAAATCTCTCTGTCAAAAAAGCGAACCAGAACAATATTAAAGGCTCGCTTCGAAACCGTTTGTCAGATGACTTCATTTCAGTTGCTAAATGTTACAAAGTATGAACTTAATATAAGTTTTTTGGTATCTAATTTGCAACAACAGAAGTTTCACTACTTGTATAAACAAAAAACTGTTGATCTTATTATTGCTTAGAATAAAAAATTGTATATTTCTGGTTAAAAATATAAAGCTTTAAGGTGATAGTATTTAGTTTTCTTTATCCCATTAATTTCTAAGTCATGATTGTTTGATGGCACGCCATGGCTTCATTCAACATTTCTTTATCAAAAATGGCACATAGATCAATAGAGGTTCACCATCCCTGGCGTAGGGGCTAGCGAGCCGGCTTTGCGTTACAGGGGTCGCCGGTTCGATTCCGGCCCAGGGCATGGGTGGTTGTGTTCGTCCTATGTTGTTCTTTCACTTGTGGTCATGATTAACACTAGAAGATTCTAAACACACACTGGAGGAATAAAGCAACAAAGTTGTTGGCAAAATGCAAAAAAAAAAAAAAAAAAAATACACGTGTGATGCATTTATAATATATAACTGCTTTTTTGCTAGGAATGGCACGGGTGTGAGTACTCGCAGAACGCTAGAGTTGTGGAGTGTTTGTATTTTACGTCTGCGTACCGGCGCTCGCTACAATTTTCAAATAAGATCGACGACTGATATTGATATTTTTATAACCTAACTTTTTTACTACGAGGAATACAATTCCACTTTTTAATGTGTGTTAGTTCGGAGTTTGTTAATCACACAAATTAAATTGACATTCGTTACGTGGTTACATCATGGAAACTGAAGATCTAAAATCTGTGAAAGCAGCAGCTCTATCAATAGCAACGAGAAGATTAAGAATCGTTGGCCACATTTATGTGATTTTTTTGCATTTAAATCAAGACTGGGAAATTATTTGATTCATGAATGCAAATTGAGTTTGTCTTAACTTTCTACGATCAAGCCTCACGTTTCTAACCCTAATAATCGCAAACAAGACATAAAGGGAATACGTACATCCAAATATTTACTTTGAATTTATTTATTTAGCTTATGGCCATGGCACAAAATCAATAATACAATGTAACATTAAATTACTGTATAATTAAAATTCAAAAGCAACATGGTGCAGCCAATGTAGAGCTTTATTTGACATATTAATAAAATCTATCGGTGATCCCCTAAAGGCTCGAAATAAGCAATCAAAGGTCACGTAACGGTTGGTTTGTGTTTCCTCACCACAGTCGCAATTCGGTGAATGTCCCATTTCCCACGTGTACAGAGCTGAAGCAGATCTGCCATGACCAGACCTAACTCTGTTTAAGAGCTGCCCAGGTCTTGCGAGGAAGGTCGAGTCCTGTTGACTGTCAAACAGGGAGTGCCATTCTGGTGGGGCTGAGGCTATCCACTCCAATTTCCATGCTTCTCTCCCGTTAAAATTCTCAGATATTCTGTACCGCAGTTTTTATGCTTGGACTTCTTGATTTGAGTCTCTGAAACTGATTTTCCATGTCGTCGTGGATGGGCAGATCCAAGTTACGACAGATTTTATGATATTGGGCAATTAGGAGATTGTGTCGTCTTATCGTAGGCGGTTCGATGTTACACAAAACGGGTTACCAGTACAGTGAGGTGGTCTTGATAAATCCACTAATTATCCGCATTGTCTGGTTCAAAAATGTGTCGATCTTTTTGACGTGATGGCTATTCATCCAGACAGATGAGCAGTACACAGCTGCAGAATACACAAGGCTCAGTGCTGATGTGCGAAGTGTGGAGGCGAATGCTCCCCAGGAGGTACCAGTTAACTTCTTCAGAATTTTATTTCTGGTTCTTAGTTTTGATGCAGGGTTGTGTAAATGTATATTGTACGACATGGTGCGATCCATTACGACTTCCAAATACTTGGGGAAGGGGTTGTGTCGGATGGGACTGCCATCAAGAAGAACATCAAGTGAGAGATTCGCCGCCCGATTGTTCAGATGGAAGACACTAGTTTCCGTCTTGCTGGAACTGGGTACGAGACGCCATTTCTTAAAATAGTTGCTCAGGGTTTAGACGTCTGCTGTTAAACTATTTTCAATTTGCTGAACGTTATCGGATTGTTCTACTACTGACAGATAAGAGAATTGTCTGGATTATGTTTGAGGAATGTCGGAAGTAGTTATACAAGGAGAGAGCACGGATTTTCTCACTTCCGGTTACACGACACAAAATGGCGGCATCCCTTCCCCTTTTCTCCCTCCCCTCCATGACGTCACATCCGGTTCGCGGGAAATTCGAATGGACCAATCAGGGTTCACGTCACAAGATGACGGATTGTTAGTTCATTTGGTGGCCGCTAGGGAGGCAGCACCAGCCGGGTTTGCGCAAACGATAGTTCCTTGACCGGCCGCCCAGATGGCCGCACAAACCTCAATCTGCGCAGACATTCCAGTGGCAACCTAAATCTATCTGAGTATTCTGTGGAGCTTAGTCGGGCGCACAACCCCCCCAGCGCGCATCACAGATGACGCGTCGGCGAGCAACGGGTCCCGTTATACGCTATTCCTGGAGTGCGTACTGTAACTCGGTGTGGGTGACAGCGCGCGTCAAAGATGACGCGTCGGCGAGCAACGGGTCCCGTTATACGCTATTCCTGGAGTGCGTACTGTAACTCGGCTTGGGTGGCGCGTTGGTTCCCGTTAGGCGCTATTCCTGGGGTGAGCGGACTGGGACCTACTTTCGACCACACAATTTACCGTTCGTGACAGGGTATAAATTCTGTGCCAAACTTCTTCTCAACCTCATTGATCACCAGTATCTTACAGAGTGAACATCATGGATCGTGTACTGACTGCTGAAGACATCGAACAGTATTTAGCAAATGGTGAGTGAATTTTCTATTATTAATTATTATTATAATTATTATTATTATGAATAAGTAAGTTTTATTTTAATTTTATTTTACAGGTCTTCCCGTCATCTCGCAACTAATCAGTGATGAATTTGTAGACTCACGATCCGTAACCATGGACAATCTTGCAGGCGGTAAGTAATTAACATTGTAAATTATTTTTCGTGTGAATACTTAGTGTATATGAATGACATTATTTATTTTGTTGCAGATGAAATGAATGTTGCTGGCCTCACCAGTAAGTAGCTAATACTTTAAACAATTTTTATGTGAATGCTTAGTGAATATGTGATTTACATTATTTATTTTGTTGTAGAGGTGAGTGGAGGTGTTATGCATGTGATTAGAACTCATGAATTGTTTTTGCTACTGGCAATCGTTTGGTACTTAAATTATTTTTCATGTTAATACTTAACGCATATATGACAGACATTATTTATTATGTTGCAGATGATGTAAATAATGTTGGCCTTACCAGTGTGCAACAGACACACAAACGGAAGGCAACCTATGATGACGGTCCATCAAAAAGCATTAAAATGTCAGGTAATGATTCTTTTATAGACTGCTTTGTTTGCCATACTTGTAACTATGAATCTAATTTTTGTGTCTATTTTCAGATGTTTATATGTCACCACCAGACCTTGCAGCACTATGGGGTATTCCAATAGTGGACATAAACCACCCAGCACCAGTGCGAGGAGTATTCCAGCAGTGGACATATCCCATCCCAGCACCAGTGCGTGGGAAGATCCAAACGATGAGGATCTATAGCCACTCTGTCGCCAGTAGAGGCACTCTGGGCTGCAGAAGAACCCTCCCCCCAGTGGCTGCCCCAACACTCAAGCTACCGTTAATGAGGGT
The DNA here is from genome assembly GCA_031002005.1 of Vandiemenella viatica. Lineage (NCBI taxonomy): Eukaryota > Metazoa > Arthropoda > Insecta > Orthoptera > Morabidae > Vandiemenella > Vandiemenella viatica. The sequence continues at coordinate 10,549,022 of CM061920.1, read as the reverse complement.
GGGAAACAACAGATAAGCCGGATGCTACGCGCTTGAAGCCAACTATCAGGGCAAGTGCTTACGGGAATATGTTACTTCACATCACTGTTGTAAATACTGAAATTTTAAAGACCTTGGTAAATTTATTAGAGCATGTTTTGACATTTTTAATGACCAAATTTCCGCGATTATTCACAATCCTTCAACACCGGCTGTAAAATGCCAGGTGGGGTTGGATTGCCTTTTCCAAATTCAGAAGAACAATGTCACTAACGTCAGCCGTATTTGTTTTGCCCAAGATGCGCGAACTCACATTAAGCGCTTCCCTGGAAGAGTGGTATGAAGTCTATGTGTTTCAAGATATCAAGAAGAGATTTAGTGAATTCCAGGACCGGGATAGTGGCAAATGCCTCGATCAAATTAACTCCCTCGACATCCATGTAGCTAAATTCGAACCGCATCGGGGCTCTTCATTTATAGCACTGCCATCCGATATCCAAGCAAAGAAAGCAATTATCAATGTTAAAACAGTGATGATCGTTGTTTTCTTTGGACGATCCTGGCTTTCACGAACAGGTGAAGTTCACGCGGAATTAGTTAGCAAGTATTTAAAGTCGTTCCAAGTACGATTTAGATTTTGCAGGCATAGACTTCCCTGTAAAATTGTCAGACATTTCTAAATTTGAGAGGCAAAACCCTGAATATTCGATCAATGTCTACGGCTTGGAACCAGACGGTAAAAACATAGAGTTGTAGGCCCCCTCCACCATGCTGCAGTGAAACGCGATTTCCATATCAACATGTTGTTGATTACAGAGGGTGAAGATAAGTTTCACTACTGCTGGATCAAGAACTTGTCAAGTTAGTTAGTTCTTCAATATCAAACATAATCTTATTTCATATGTGATAGATGCTGCAGCATTTCAGTCGCAAGATCTCTTGGAACGCCATGAGGTTGATTGCGCAAGGGTTGGCGCTGTAAGAGTGACCTACCCGGCGACGAAGACAAAACCTTAAAGTTTAAGGATTTTGTACACCAACAGCGTGTACCATTCGTCGTTTACGCGGACTTTGAATGTTTTGAAACCCTTTGATACGTGCAGACCCGACCCCAACGCCTCTCACTCCACATCAGTCCAGGAACACATCCCTTTTGCTGCGGCATACCAGGTCGTTTGCGCATACGACCCTCAGCTGAACCGATTCGACTCATTCTCAGGTGAAAACCCTGAGACGTGGCTGGTGGAACAACTCGTGAACCTGGCCCATGACGTTGATAAATTTACAAGGCGGTCACACCTCTTGTAATGTCGGCTGATGATGAGGCAAAATTTACCAGTGCCACGGTATGCCACATCTGTGGTGACGGCTTTGCACCGGGGGCCGTTAAGGTCCGCGATCATTGCCACATCACAGGTGCATTCAGAGGGGCTGCACACAATAACTGTAATTTACAGTACAAGAATCAAAGGTACATACCCGTCTTTTTCCATAATTTGTCTGGGTATGATGCGCACTTCATTGTTAGGGCCTTAGCACACCTCGATGAAGATGGGATGGATGTCCTGCCCATCAACACTGAACGTTATATTTCATTTTCTAAAAAGATTAAAGGTACGTCAATCACATTGCGGTTCCTGGACTCGTACCGTTTCATGCAGTCCTCGTTAGATAAGCTGGTTGGAACTCTTGAGGACGTTTCATGCATTACCAGTAAGCATTTCACGGACCCCGAGCAGTTCCAACTGGTTAAGCGAAAAGGAGTCTTCCCTTACGAATACATGGATTCGTGGGATAAACTCAAAGAGGCCACGCTCCCTCCCAAGTCTAAATTTTATAGTTCGTTGTCAGAGTCTGATATTTCGGATGACGACTACGAACACGCGACACAAGTGTGGCGGGTTTTCCAGATCAAGAATTTAGAAGAATACGCAAGTCTGTACATGGGGACAGATGTACGGCTACTTGCGGATCTGTTTGAAAAATTTAGGGCTGTATGTTTGGACAAGTACACCCTGGACCCCGCCCACTATTTCACAGCTCCAGGCCTTTCGTGGCAGGCCATGTTAAAGAGAACGCGTGTCGAGCTGGATCTTCTGACAGATATCGACATGCTTCTCTTTTTCGAACGTGGAATTCGTGGTGGTATTTGTCAGTGCGTCCATAGGTACGCCAAGGCAAATAACCGGTACATGGCGGAGTACAACCACGAACCTGAAAATTTCATCATGTATTTTGATGTAAACAATCTGTACGGCTGGGCCATGTCGGAGTATCTACCCTCTGGAGGGTTTCGATGGTTATCGGCCGAGCAGATTGCTAGCATAGACTTCATGAGCGTAGCAGCCGACTCACCTAGGGGTTTCGTTTTAGAGGTAGACTTGACGATTCCCCAGGATATACACGACAATCTAGCAGACCTACCGCCATGTCCAGACCACAAAGCCGCCCCTGGATCTACTTTCCCCAAGCTGATGACTACGTTGGAGGATAAGGTTCGGTATGTTCTCCATTACCGAGTCCTCCAGCAATGTGTAGGCTTGGGGATGAAGTTGGGCACGGTACACCGGGTAATTTCTTTCAATCAGTCACCGTGGTTGAAAGAATACATCTCTCTCAACACGCGTTCTCGTCAGTCAGCCAAATCAGAATTTGAGAGAGACTTTTTCAAACTTATGAACAATTCAATTTTCGGCAAAACATGGAGAACCTTAGAAAACACCGCGACGTGAAATTGTGTACAGGTTGGCCGGGCCGCCGCGGTGCCCGCAAGCATGTGGCTTCACCACACTTTAGGCGTATGACTATTTTCGAGAAAGACTTTGTGGCTCTGGAGATGGCGAAAGTGCGGATACTTTTCAACAAGCCGCTCTACGTCGGGATGTGCATTCTCGATCTGTCTAAACTGCGGATGTATCGATTTCACTATGAATTCGCCATTCCGCAGTTTATACGCCCAAATTACTTTATATGGACACAGACAGTTTCATCTATTTGGTGAATGGCTGTGATCCATATGAAGTAATGAAACGCAACAGGGAGGAATTCGACACGTCCGGATATAAAACCAACAATCGTTTCAATATAGAACCCTATAACGAAAAGGTTGTTGGAGTTATGAAAGATGAGGCGAATGGTTCCCTGATTGTGGAGTTTGCGGGTCTAAGGTCGAAAATGTATTCATTCCGACTAGAATCTAACCAGACCTCAAGACGGGCCAAGGGTCTGGGGCGCACAGTAACAAAAAAACTTAATATACAAGATTATATTGACTGTTTACATGGTGCACCAGTGAAGCACCACAAACAACTCCGATTTGCATCAAATCTCCATAGAGTAACAACTGTTGAAGTATCCAAGCTGGGTCTGTCTAGATTGGACGATAAACGCTATATTTACCCCGACGGGATTGGGACCCTACCTTGGGGGCACAAGTCTGTACCAGAGAGTGAATGAGTTTTGTAAAATATATGTATGAATGAATAAATATAGCGTTTATCCCGTGTATATTTTACAGTGCACTGGAGGGTGGGTTGTGTTGTAAATATTTGTGAATATCATTAATTGTAAATAGTACAAGCAAAAGTTTTTGGTCATCTGTCTATCATGACGTGTAAATATCAATTGATGAAGTTGTCTAATGTGACAAACATGATGTAAATAGCTGTTGATGAAGTTGTCTAATGTCGATCATGACGTGTATATTGATGAAGTGTTGTTCATCTGTCTAATGTAAATAGTGTCATATTTTCTGGGTTTTGTCAGTGCACTGTACTTAGTATTAGTCATATACTGTAAAATGATCTCTATATTGTAAAATTGACTCTCTCTATATTGTCAAAGAAAATTGTAAAAAAATAGTCTCTTAACTATGGTGAGGAGAGAAAAAAACAACAAATATATATGTTGTACTGATGTTTATTGAAGAATCATAATTTAAATAAATCTTTTACATTTATCCATGTGTTATGTGATTTATCAAAACCTAACCACTTCACTAATGCCATATTCTTCCTTTTCCTTATTACTCGTTCAACAAGAAATGTACTTGGATGTTTTGTTAATTGTAATTCTTGCTGGTAAAATGCTCCTGCAATATCTTTACCCTGATAATCTTTAAGTAAATAAGTTACAGGATTTGATAATTTCTTTTCTGATGGTAAACACTTCAGTTGACCAGTTTGGCAGATAGCCTTTGTCAAACTTTTCTTTAAACCTACTAATCCTAACATGGTCACCAACTTTGAATTTTGCTGGTGTGGTAGTCTTCACACGGAAGTACACTGTAGAAAGTAAAGAGTTGTCCTTTACATCACAAGGTTTCATTTTGATGGTGCTATGCCACTTGTTGTTATAATTTGACATTAACTGAGGAAGAAGTTCAATCCACCGATGTGAGCCACGCCTGCTGAATTCTTGCCACATTGCATTCTTAATAGTTCTGTTTAATCGTTCAACTATTGATGCTTTAAGATGGGTATATGTTGAGTAGTGATTAATACCATAGCTAGTCATGAGATTCTTGAACTTGGAATTGTAAAACTCTTTTCCGTTGTCAGTTTGTAAGTTTTTAGGTACACGACCCACTTAGTATTCTCTTCATAGCATCAGCAACCACACTAGCTGTCTTGTTCTTGAGGTAAAGCCCATGCATACTTTGAATAAGTATCAATCGGGTCTGCACGTATCAAAGGGTTTCAATAAACATTCAAAGTCCGCATAAACGACGAATGGTACACGCTATTGGTGTACAAAATCCTTAAACTTTAAGGTTTTCCCTTCGTCGCCGGGTGCGTCGACTCTTACAGCGCCAACCCTTGCGCAATTAACCTCATGGCGCTCCAAGAGATCTTTGCGACTGAAATGCTGCAGACATCTATCACATATGAAAATACAGCCATTATGCTTTGATATTGAAGAACTAACTAGCTTGGATAAGTTCTGATCCAACAGTAGTGAAACTTATCTTAACCCTCTGTAATCAACAACATGTTGATATGGAAATCGCGTTTCACTGAAGCATGGTGGAGGGGCCTACAACTCTTTGTTTTCTACCGTCTGGTTCCAAGCCGTAGACATTGATCGAATATTCAGGATTTTGCCTCTCAAATTTAGAAATGTCTGACAATTTTAGAGGGAAGTCTATGCCTGCAAATCTAAATGGTACTTGGAACATGCTGTAAAATACTTGCTAACTATTTCCGCGTGAACTTTCACCTGTTCGTGATAAGCCAGGATCGTCCAAAGAAAACAACGCTCATCACTGTTTTGAACATTGATAACTGCTTTCTTTGCTTGGATATCGGATGGCAGTGCTATAAATAAAGAGCCCCGATACAGCGGTTCGAATTTAGCTGCATGGATGTCGAGGGAGTTAATTTGATCGAGGCATTTGCCACTATCCCGTCCTGGAATTCACTAAATCTCTTCTTGATATCTTGAAACACATAGACTTCATACCACTCTTCCAGGGAAGCGCTTAATGTGAGTTCGCGCATCTTGGGCATAAAACAAATACGGCTGACGTTAGTGACATTGTTCTTCTGAATTTGGAAAAGGCAATCCAACCCCACCTGGCATTTTACAGCCGGTGTTGAAGGATTGTGAATAATCGCGGAAATTTGGTCATTAAAAATGTCAAACATGCTCTAATAAAATTACCAGGGTCTTTAAAATTTTCAGTATTTACAACAGTGATGTGAAGTAACATATTCCCGTAAGCACTTGCCCTGTTAGTTGGCTTCAAGCGCGTAGCATCCGGCTTATCTGTTGTTTCCCCACCCTCATTAACGGTAGCTTGAGGGTTGGGCAGCCACTGGGGGGAGGGTTCGTCTGCAGCCCAGAGTGCCTTAACTGGCGACAGAGTGGCTAATAGATCCTCATCGTTTGGATCTTCCAACGCACTGGTGCTGGGATGGGATATGTCCACTGCTGGAATACTCCTCGCACTGGTGCTGGGTTGGTTTATGTCCACTATTGGAATACCCCATAGTGCTGCAAGGTCTGGTGGTGACATATAAACATCTGAAAATAGACACAAAAAATTAGATTCATAGTTACAAGTATGGAAAACAAAGCAGTCTATAAAATGAATACATTACCTGACATTTTAATGCTTTTTGATGGACCGTCATCATGGGTTGCCTTCCGTTTGTGTTTCTGTTGCACACTGGTAGGCCAACAATATTTACATCATCTGCAACATAATAAATAATGTCTGTCATATATGCGTTGAGTATTAACATGAAAAATAATTTAAGTACCAAACGATTGCCAGTAGCAAAACAATTCATGAGTTCTAATCACATGCATAGCACCTTCACTCACATCTACAACAAAATAAATAATGACAAAAAATCTTCACAGGTTTGCAGCCGGATTTTATTATAAGATGACAAGCTTTCGGCCACTATCTCAGTAGCCATCTTCAGGTCGATAACAGTAGCGGCGATCTTGCGTTTACGAAAGCCAAGCGTTTACTGGTGTCGCCTAGCAACCTCATGACGCTAGCAGTCTTGCTTCGCTGTGATTGGTCGAGGCGGCGGTCACCCATCCAAGCGCTCACCCGCTCACAATTGCTTAACTACCGGAGCTTAGCATTGCCGGTCACCCATCCAAGTTCTTACCACTCTCAGCATTGCTTAACTGCCCGAGTCTAGCCGGCTGTCCACACTCCACCGGATCGCCGGCAACCAGGGAACGTGGGCCGCACAGTATCGATAACCCTGGTTTCCAAGCGTTGCTCAGCAAATAACCCATGTCACGGTTAACCAGGTTGTCATGTAACCGTATTTCTATAGCTTCTTTAACCACGGACTCCCAAAAGAACGAACATTTAGTCAGCACCTTCACGTTGTCAAAGTCCATTCTGTGGCCATTTCAATAACATGTTGAGCAACAGCAGTTAAGCAATGCTGAGAGTGGTAAGAACTTGGATGGGTGACCGGCACTGCTAAGCTCCGGTAGTTAAGCAATTGTGAGCGTGGTGAGCGCTTGGATGGATGACCGCCGCCTCGACCAATCACAGCGAAGCAAGACTGCTAGCGTCATGAGGTTGCTAGGCGACACCAGTAAAACACTTGGCTTTCGTAAACGCAAGATCGCCGCTACTGTTATCGACCTGAAGATGGCTACTGAGATAGTGGCCGAAAGCTTGTCATCTTATAATAAAATCCGGCTGCAAACCTGTGAAGATTTTTTTGTCATTTATTCGCCGGGAAAGTCTGCATTCACATATAAAATAATAATGTTAATCACATATTCACTAAGCATTCACATAAAAAATTGTTTAAAGTATTAGCTACTTACTGGTGAGGCCAGCAGCATTCATTTCATCTGCAACAAAATAAATAATGTCAATCATATACACTAAGTATTCACACGAAAATAATTTTACAATGTTAATCACTTACCGCCTGCAAGATTGTACCGCACCTCAAGGTTGTCCATGGTTACGCATCGTGAGTCTACAAATTCATCACTGATTAGTTGCGAGATGACGGGAAGACCTGTAAAATAAAATTAAAATAAAACTTACTTATTCATAATAATAATTATAATAATAATTAATAGAAAATTCACTCACCATTTGCTAAATACTGTTTCGATGTCTTCAGCAGTCAGTACTCGATCCATGATGTTCACTCTGTAAGAATATGGTGATCAATGAGGTGAGAAGAAGTTTGGCACAGAATTTATACCCTGTCCGAACGGTAAATTGTGTTTTGTCGAAAGTAGGTCCCAGTCCGCTCA
>CM061920.1:10504201-10540291 GCA_031002005.1 Vandiemenella viatica | reverse complement strand
TGAAGAGGTTAGCACAGGATAGGAAGGGATGGAGGATTGCATCAAACCAGTCTAAAGACTGACGACAGCAAAAAAAAAAAATGCACAGTTTTTGTTTCTTTGTTAAATTTTTGCAAACCCACAGCCAACAATAATTAGGCGCCAGAGGTGCTACCCTTCTCCCAATAGCAGAGACAATATATAGCCGTTTAGTTTATAACCAGAGATCGTCGTACCGCGGCTAAGATACTGCTGCAGCTTTTGTGTATCAGTGCTGTGGGCGCGCTCGTGCAGGGAAACCCGCACTTCGCCTCTCACTCGGCCCGCAATGTGCGGTTTTGCCCGCGGATGATCGTTATTCATATGTGGAACATAAATCAGGGAAAACCCGCGCGGTTCCGGATAGCACAAGGACGGGCCGTGATGTGATACCTGCTATGTACATTCTAAGTGACACAGTTTCTGCTCAGTCACAAACGAAACATTTCAAAAGTTGTCTTTACTTATCTTCATCTATTTTATCTTTACGTTAACTGCTTTCCAGTTATTCGTGAGCACTCAGCGTTGCTTGGCTGGGAGTCACTGGAACACGGGCGAAGAGAATGCTGGGAGTAGACAAGGCATACATATACTCGGACTGCCGATGGAGCCTGCATGGAGATTGGCAGAAAATTTATGACTAGGATAACCTGATGAGTAGAGACCGGATTATATGCAATTGCATGTCTGCATATGCATTTGCATATTATGCCCATTTTCACCGGTTATTGCATATAGTACCTAAAACCTCGTGATGATGCATTTTTTCACTACATTTACAATATTTTTCGGTAGTGTACCTATTTAGTAAATAAAATCTTAACTTGTAACTATTTGATATATAATATTATTATACGGCACTCGGCAGAGTAAAACAGATTCACGGAAGACATAGATGGACGATACCGTTTAGCGTCGCGCTCGCCTATTGCAACACTCTTCCTGCATGATACTGTTCGCGGGCTTATTTCATGTTTAATTTGTATTTATTTGTACAAAGTTTAATATATACCTTCCCTCCAGAAAAATAAAGTGATCTTTTCGCCTTTACCTCCGGAACCAGTGGTAACTCGATGTGCAACCCGGATTGAAGTTGTACTGATTTACGATGAATATTTTGAGGCCATTAAAGATGTTGTTAACGACTTTTATATTGCAGAGGCTATGACAGTTTGCTAGCACAAGGATGCATTTAACAATTCTAGTATTAAAACCATAGCTGTAATTAGCACTAATTTTTCCCACATACCTAGGAGTATTAAAAAGCTTAAAACTCGAGGTTTGGCGTTGACTAAATCTATAAATGAATAAAGGCCTCCAAATTTAAAGTGAAGTTTGAAAATATTTTGAACAATAACCCAGGCTTTTAACCTTTGTGTAAAATTGATAGTGAATTTTTTTATACAGAAACTATGACTGTTAACACAGCACCCAAATTTTCAAATACTGCCCAGTTATATCAGTGAATCTGGAACGGTCCATTTCCACTTATAAAAATATTTTGAGAGATAGAAGAAACAAACTTACTATTGAATATTTTGAACAGTACCCGATTGTTTACATTCACGAAAGTAAAAAAAAAATAAAAATAAAAAGTTAAATAATTGTTAACTATCAAAGTTATAAATATGTTATTCAACTACTTACTAATTGCATGCAGATTCTGAAATAAAAAATCTAAAATTTAATGTTTTTATATTACATGATGTTGCATATTTTGACACTTTTCATGCATATTTTAAGCGCTTTTCGTGCATATTTAAAGCTTTTTATGTTGCATATAATCCGGTCTCTACTGATGAGTAACTGAACAGATCACAGTTAATGAATATCTTGTAAGTACGTTCCATAAACAAGGTTTAGAAAGGCTCCTGTTGAACAACTTGACCATAGTGACTTTTTACTCATTAATAAGCTGTCTGGGAACTGACAGTAGCTTGTAGCGCCTATAGGTTTTGAGGTTATGGCGGTGTTTATTCACTGGAATTCGGCCATGACCTTTTGAAGGAAGCATCCCGGTATTCGCCTATAGTGATTTGGGTAAACCATGGAAAACCCAAATCTGGATGCACGGACGGGGGTTCGAACCGGCTTTGTCTGCAAGGGAACGTATGACCTGACTGCAGTCGAAAAAACTGTGCTCAGAGCAAAGAATGTTCTGCTGTCTCGTGTTCTATGGATCATTTCGTCCCCTGGCCAACGTTGGAGCCTGATGCAGAAGTCCGCCCTTGCCTATTTGGCACCCATGATGACGTCACGTCACATACTATTTCGACGCCCTTTAGAAACCCTTTAATTCAGACGGCATGAAAGCGTTCGAACCTCGATGGAGACCGGAAGCGGCTATTTTAACTAGGTTTGAGTCAGACCCTTGCATTGAATAAAGGTCAAGTCGACGGGTACAAATGGAAAGGGAAAACACACGAGTTGAACATGCGTCAATCAGTTCAAGATGTTTCATGGAGAAAATACGAAATGAAACTTAAACAGAGCAGAGTTGGGATTGAAGACTAACGATCATGGGCGTATTCAGCGAGGGGCAGGGGGGCTGCTGCTGCCCCCCCCCCCCTCCCTAGAAGAAAAATTAAGTTGCCTTCAATACGCTTCGGCGAGTGAAGAACTGGCTCCGGAGCACTTTGTGAGAGGAAAGACTGACTGGATTATGGCTGATGAGTGTGCATCGAAATTTCGTGAAAGAACACCGTGAGATATTGACAAACAAAGATATTGAAAAATTTTCTGAGAATCCGAGACGATTAATGTGTACATAAACTATAACTGCGTTACGATCATAATTTACTACATAGTAGGTCCTTAGGTTAAGTGGTTGGATTACTATGTTAATCTCTCATGTTTCAGTGCATAACCCCACTTCCTCGAAACCAATACGAGTTCTCCCCCCCCCCCCCCCCTCTAGCTCTGATCCTGGATACGCCCTTGCTAACGATGATGAATGTTAGTTGTAATCAATTACAATTTGCAACTGTGATCTTTCCTGCCGGTTGGCAAAATCACAAATACTGTGGTAGAGGTACCATGCGATTTATGTCGATAAAAATTACGAATTTTCTGTGCCACTTCATCTGACACCAGTACGACTCGCTAATTTGACAGGAATACGAACCCAGTGCCAGTATTATGCTCGTGTATAACATCATACTGGGTATTACATTTTCAGATTGTTGTATGATTTTGGCGTTAACAAAGGAACTGCTTGCCATCCAAGTTCTGCGGGGTCACTGAAGTATTTATATTGGTAATATCACTTAGAGTCCTGAGAATGTGTCCTAAATGCCTCTGGAGCAGTTCCTGGCGCTTCTTGAAGGTCGTGTGTTAAATGTGAAGGCGATTGTGGCGCCACGGATTTCCGGGGTGGTAACGGCGAGAGTCGAACCCGGGGCCTGTCCTCCCCCACTCCTCCCTCGCCACCACAGCCATCAACGATCGACAGTAGACGTCGAAAGGTCGGCAGCGGCTCTTCCGAGAAACGAAATATCACGGCCGCGGTGGCACACGTCAAGATCCGTCTGGAGCTCAGCCATTTCAGCCACTCTCAGGACATGCATAGCTATCTACTATCGACAAAGTGCCAGCGTGCCACACAAACTGGGTCGCGCCTTAACAATGTTGTGTGTATTGTATTGTTACCTTCAATCATGATAAAATGTTTTTAACTAATAAGCAAAACGAAGTTTGACCATTAAGATAATATTGTAAAATCGATTCTCAGAAAATTATGTGTGAACTGCCGACCCCAGATTGTTATTGTTGCAGGCATGTACATGGGCGTATCCAGGATCAGAACTAGAGGGGGGGGGGGGAAATTTCAACTAGAGGGGGGTCAACTCATATTGATTTCGAAAAAGTAGGGTGGGGGACTGAAAAATGATAATTTCTTACAGAATAAAATTCAAACCCATTGAGGAAACTATTTTTATGATTGATTAATATAGTAATCAAACCTCTTAACCTAAGGATCTACTATGTAGATAATTAAGATCGTAATTCAGTTGTAGTTTTTTTATGTAAACATTAATCGTCTCGGAATCTCAGAACATTTTTCAATAATTTTGTTTGTCAATATCTCACGGTGTTCTTTCACGAAATTTTGATGCACACTCATCAGGCATAAATAATCCAGCCATCTTTCCTCTCCCATAGTGCTCCTGAGCCAGTTCATCACCCGTCGAAGCCTACTGAAGGCAACTTGATTTTTTTTTCTAGGGTGGGGGGGGGGGCAGCAGCTCCCCCCCTCCCTGCCCCTTGCTGGATACGCCCATGCCATGTACAAAAGCGTTATAATATTTTATATAATTCGCCGCGAGTATTTGAGTTGTCCTGCAGTTTTAAAACATGGATTTTTTTAAAGTAAAAACTTCTATAACACAGTACCGGATTAACGACGTAGCAGGAGTTAGCAAATGATACGAGCCCCTCGCCTTCTAGGCTGTCCCGTGCCTTCAAGGGGGCCAAGCACCTTATGGGGGCCCGAGCCTTCTGGAGGGCCACGCGCCTTCTAGGGAGCCTCGCTGCACCTAGGATTCGGGTCGTCGAAAACCAAAGGCCCCTTTTCACATTTGCTACGGTCCCCGCGCTGTTTTAATCCGGCCCTGCTGTAGCAGCATTAGACAATGTTTGGATGGGGGTAAATCTATGAGTTCGCTAGTTTCTGTCACCGACATCCTATGATATGCGCGTTGGACGCTATTTGGATCGGTAAAATCTTATGAGTTTACGTCGTCAACATGTTGTAATAGCAGTATATCAGCAGCTATAAGCAGTGGCGTAGCTAGGTCAACAAGGGCCCCGGGGCAGAAAAATTATTTTGGGCCCTCAGGCCAGACGTGCGACCTTTTTTTTTGTGTTGCTTGTAGGGGCCCCAGAGCAGTGATTGGGGCCCCCCTGAGCAGTGAGGGGGTTCCCTGTGTCTCAGGGGCTCCCTCAGATGACTGTAGAGTTTTAAAAAAAAAGCCAGTTTGCCTTGAAGGACTGTGGACTTCCAGAGGTGTGTTTGGGGGCCCCTTGAGGTACTCTTGGGGACCCCCTGAGCGTAGGGGCCCCTGTGCACTGCACCACATAGCCCTATGGTAGTTACGCCCCTGGCTATAAGCTTGGAAAGCAGTGAATGTATAGATTTTACATCTAATATATAAAAATCAAAGTTAGTTCGTCACGAGGTCAATACGACCACACACAATTATTGTTATTAATTAGTATTCCTGTAGCTATAAGTATGACGTGTTGCACGTATGATATTCATAATTTTAAGTTTTACTTCTCTCGGAAGTCCCCAACGACTGCCAATTGTGAGTTGCTTTTTTTAAAATTTTATTATTATTATTATTTGTCAGTGCTTAAAGTAATGTCTCAACCATGTATCAGTGAAATGTTAGCTAATCTTGCTAAGAAAGCGTGATGGTAATATAGTGGGGTTTTAAATGATCATGAAGCATATTAGAGGGTTCAGTAAACCAGTGGCCAAAATAAATGGTGGTAATATGTACAGTTATATATATATATATTTCAGAACTAAAGAAGAAACTTGGGAAGAAAGCCACTCATTCAATTAAGTCAAATAGGAAACAGTTCTACAGTGTAATAAGAATTGGAAAATAAATGTTCATCCCAAAACAGAAATTATGAAAAGCACAGAGGATATATTATAACAGGAAAGTTAGAAGGCTAGAAAGGCTGGTGGGAAGAGAACACAACACAGTTAAGCCACAGCCATGCAGTAGGAAACTCTTCAAATGACTAAACAAATAAATTAATAGTGACAAACATGGAAGCTCAAGATGGGTTTATGAAGAATATTATGGATGCAGGGGGATCACTGAAGGAATCTAGGAATTTCGGTGGCTATGTTAGAAAACTGAAGAGAAGAAAAGATATTCAAATAATACCGGTAGTTGAAATTGTAGGTAAAGGATTGAGAAGAAGTTACTGAGGATTTATAAAGGCAGAGATATTAAGCATATAGTTTGATGAGACCATTAGGGACTATGTATGATTAAGGCATTGGGGGAGGGGGGGGAGGGGGGGGGGGAGGGGTATAAATCAGAGGAAAACTTGACCACAGAAGTAGAAATGAGAAGACTAAAAATTTGAAATTTATCCTGAGGATGAAATGAAGGAATTAGGAAAACCAATATAACTGAAAGTGTGAAGGAACTGGTGTAGATAATATTACTACAGATGTATCAAAATTAGTGGGATACAATACTGTACCTAATACTGAAATATTATTTAGATTGAGTGTGCAATCTCGCTGCTCACCAGAGGACTAGAAAAATGTGATAGTAGTACCGGTCCATAAAGCAGTGTCGACAAATAGGGCTGAAAATTAAAGGCCAATTAGTTTGACACCAGAGACAGGTAAATTAATTACGCAACCATATCAAAAATGTCTGTGAGGAAAGAAACTGGTTTGCAAATCGGCAGCATGCTTTTGGGTGATGATATTTATGTGAATCTCTATTGTTAGGCTATATGCAAAATATTTCAGATGAAATTTATAAGGGAAGCCAAGTTGTAGTACTGAATTCAACAGAGTGACCCAAAAAATAGCGTTAAAGAAGGTGGAAGCCATTTGAGTGGATAAAAAGTGTTCTGTTGGGCTGAGGAATTCTTAAAAGATAGAATGCAAACATTCAGGGTATGAAATGCCATATCAAAAGGGGTGGAAATGTTAGTGCCACAGGGCAGAGTACGGGAGGAGACATTGATATGCATTATTCTAATGTATGATTGTGTTGAAGGTTTATAGTCATAAGTTAGATTGTTTACAGATGAAAAGTGTTATAAAATAAGATCTAAATGGGAGAAAACTATGAAGAGCTGCAAGAAGACCTGGATAAGATATTTGCTGAGTATGTTGAGATGGAATTAAAATAAATACCAAGAAAAGTCAGATTATTAGGCACATGGATATAAACTAAAGGTTGTTAATATACAGTGGGGAAGGAATTGATTGTTGGAAACCTGAAGTTTAAATATCGTGGCACTACATTTGATAATAAACTCAACTGGGCAGGACACACTGGGCAGGCAGTAGGAAAAAGTATAAAAATTCTTCATTCATTGGAGAGAACGTACCAGAGGTTTGAGGGAATTGGGTTGCAAATCTTTAGTCAGACCATTGCTTGAATATAGATGTGTAGTGCGGGACTCACATGTTTGGCATGAAATACAGCGGTTGGAGAGAGTATAAAAGAGAACTGCTAGATTTGTTTTTGAAAATTACTGTGAACACAATCAGAAACAGACATGATAAAAGAGGTTGACTGGTATTTTTTAGAAGTCAGAAGGAGGGTGAAGAGAGTATAGAAGATGTATATTGGTAATGGGGAGGGAGGGAGGAGTAATTAATAGGACTCCATGGACGGGAAAAGGTGATTAGCAGCATAAGTTGGCATTCAGTTTCAGGCATAAGGAAGTGGAAAAACTTTCTTTTGTAGGTGAGGGAGTAAGGAACTGGAGTAAATTAGCAAAGGGAAGTAATGAAATAATTTTTAAAAAATGCTGAAAGAATTTAAAATTAAAATTTATATAGAGAAAAAGTAGCTGGATGGTGTTATTGTAATCAATGAATTAAAAAAAAAAAAAAAAATAAGAAAAATTATGTAACAGGAAAGAATGTGCATAGTGAAATTGTCACTGGTCCATTTACAGCATTGTAATTAAATTGAATTAGAAAAGCTTTTCCTCTTTATGTCCAGGGCTATTCTTCTTATCTCGAACCTACTTTCAGAATTCCCCATATCATATTGTTCCATTAAATAATCTGTCTTTCTGTGCAGCACTTTCTTTCACCTATTGCTTCCAATAGTAAATTGACCAACCTCAGACCACCCTTTCTCTTCTTTATGTGCATTTCCAGAACACATATATTTTGTAATTTATATGTCTAACCAATTTTTATTTTTATTTTTTATTTTTTTAAATCATCTATAGCACAACATATTAAATACAGCAGTTTACTTTCTTTCTGGTATTTCCAAGTCTGAGATTTATTCTGATTAATTTCTGTGGTCCCTGTGAATGTTCTTTCAATTTAATTGATCATAGTTTAATACAAAAAGGTTCCCCTTTTTACGAGTTCTAATTTGCTTTTGAGATACTTTTTGATATTAAAACTCAAGTGGATCTTCACATAACCTATCCCAAAATTTCATTTTTATTCTTCTGCATATTATGATAGTCAGCAATTCCTAATGATGCCACACAATACATATTGTGTGCTAATTTTCACGTTTATCAGCTTGTTTTTTCATCAGAAGTCAGAAAATTATACTTTTGTTGAAATACATTGATGCCTCTCTGTTTTGTAATATTTCAATATCAGTTTGAAGAATCTTTGAATTCTCTCTTCTCACAGAGATTTTAGCACTTCTGCAGGAATCTCACCAATTGCTACAGCTTTATTGAGATCAAATCTTTCAGAATTCTGTCCCAAAAACAGGATACCCTGCATCATTAATATCAACATCTTTCTCTCTTCTTAGCACACCACTGTTTAGGCCATCCCACCATACAGTTTCTCCACACATTCTCATCATCATTTAGTTCTTCCTTTGAGTGTAACAGAGGATTACCATCAAAATCTTTATGTTAATAAATCTCTTCTTGAATGATCCACAATTATGTATGATTCTCCAGGAAGTCACATTTGAAACATGCTAATAAAGTCTCCTCCAAAAAGCCTAACACTACCATGTTGACTTACTTAACTAGATTTTCTGTCCACACCCTTTTTTTGGTGTTCAAAAGCTTTTAATATTGTTACACAACTAGGGTAAAGCAACTAGGGTACATGGGTACTGACAAATTTTTAAAGTGCATACTGATAACCACCTCATACACTGTAAAAAAAATGGATTCTACATCCATCTTATCACTAATGGTTCCACAACAGGCAATGGAAGCTAAGCAGAATATACAACGATGAAAGCATACTCTCAGTGAATACACAAACAACACATCTCTGCCTGACAGTATAACATGTTTTACCTCTGTTTTTAGTCTACTTGCAATTACTTCCACAAAGCCAATCAGAAATGACAAAAAAATTATTGTTTTTAAAAAGTTTCTATGGAAAGAATAATTTAAAAAAACAAATAACAATTATTTATTTGTTTGATATGTTTGTGATTTACTATGTTTCATGAAGACTATCTCCGAGCTTTTAATAAACTTTTGTATTTCTTATCACTTGTCAATATAAATGACAAAGGAAAGGGAAAATGACTCATCACTCACCAGAGTTGAAGGCTACGGCGAGTGAAATACATATATGATGAACAAAAACAAATAAAATATTTCAGCTGATAATATTAGGGTTTCTGGACAGATTTCTCATAACTTGAGTTTCCATGTTGCTGAGATTTTTTGAGTGTGCAATGGAGTTTAGGAAAGAGGTTGGGGACAGAGTGGTGGTGAGAAACTCCTGGAACAGAATAAGCGGAGGGTTTTGTTTGATAATGTTAGGGTTTCTAGACCAATATATTGCATACATTTTTTTGTTTGTCATATATGTTTTTCACTCGCCACGGTCTTCAAATTTGGTGAGTGATGTATCATTTTCCCTTTCCTTTGTCATTTATTTTGCCTGATAGCCATTTCCTTTTCCCTTTGTATCATTATCACTTGTCAAAAAATTCTTCTGTTGTGAGCTGGTTCTAGTGAATGCTACAGAGATTAAATCATATGCTCTTCTCCTTACATGAAATTATGCATTAACTGATAGCAAATAAACAAATAGCAACATGTAAATTTAAATTAATGTCATGTATATCTCTGATTCGAATTATAATTCTTTATCTCTGCCCTTCATATTTGTTGACATTTACTTCCTCAACAGACAATTACCTTTTAGCTGGAATTGAAATTACACTTACTTTTAGCAATATAAGTGCCAATAAAATAAAACACATTTTTTATTTGAAATTTCCTGTTGTATAGGAAGTTGTGGGTATATGCGATGCTGATATTCTTTGGATACGACAGGTCAGGCCCATCACAGATACTTCTAGTTAGTATATGAGTGACATACCAACCTTTTCCCACCACAGTTCATGTATATATGAATGTGAACGGGCAGACCCCTCGCTCGCCACTAACATACAATCTTAGAGATCGTCTTGGTTTGATACCGTTACTGCCAAAATGGACACTTGATTTGCTGTGAAAGAGTCCAAACTGATTTTATAAAATTCTAAGAGAGCATGTTTATGGAAGGTAAAAGTAGGGACTATTTGAACAAAAATTTGAAGAATGAAGAAGATGACCAATTAATAAATTTTAAAACCACATTGGATGCAGGAATGAAGATTGTTAAAACTAACATTCAGAGTCTGAGTCTTTATTTATGCAAACTGTTACACAAAGTAGGATAAGCAAAAGGAAAAGAGCTTGATGAAACTTATTAACCATTTTTGTAGTATTTCAATTTTTTTTAAATTTAATTAAATTTAATTAATTTTTAATTACTGTTGTTTCCAAAGAGAAAGCACTGAAAATGTTGAAGAAGGAGACCATATTAACAATATTAACTTACAATTATTGCTCTGGTACTGCTGATAAGAAAAAAATTGATTTAACTTATGGTGGTAATTGTCTACACATCCAATTTCCCCCTTTCCTGTATCGACCTAAGTTTGCCCTCTATAAACTCCAGCTTTAAATTATTTCAGTGTATTTAATAAATTATTCATCATCTCTCTTGCTAATTCATTCTAATCTCTGATCCTGTTAACTACAAACGAAAATCTGCCCATAGTCTTACAACTAAAACTGATTGCTAGCCTGTGCTGATGGTCATCTTTTCCCATCCATAAACATCTCCTATTTCTTTCACCAATATGTTTTCACGCCTCATCACCAATATACAACTTGTAAACTCCTATGACTCTCTTCATCGTTCTTCTGTCTTCCAATGAATCCCATTCAGCTCCCTTATTATATTTATTACTGATTGTGTTCTGCGGTGATTTCCAGATACTACTCTAACAGCCCTTCTCTGCCACCATTCCAATTCCTGTATTTGATACCCAAAATGTGGGTCCTATACACCACCATACAATGGTCTGATCGAAGTTTTGTAATCCAACTACCTTACTTCTTTAATAGATCCCTCATCACTCTCTCCAACAAGTGAAGGATTCTGAAAACATTTCCTACTATTTGTCCAATGCGTCCTGTCCAGTTGAGCTTGTTATAAGAGGTTATGTAACGTATTTACATTTGAAGTTTCAAATAAGCAATTCCTTGCCCATCTTATAATTATATTCAGCCTATAGATTTTTTTTATCCATGTACCTAATAACCTGACAATTCTTTGAATTTATCTTTATCCCATGTTAATAGAACTAACTAGATATCCTGCCCAGATCACCCTGCAGCTGCTCACAGTCTTCTATCCTTTTGATCATATAGCATTATGTCATCTGGAAACAACTTAACTTCTCATAGTAAACCATCAACACACTAATTCATTAGAATATCAAGCAGCAATGATCCCAATATGCTACTCTGTGGCACTCCCATTTTCACTTCTATTTCTTTTGAAACTGCATTTCCTACTAAAACATTTTGCTTCCTACCTTTTAAGAATTCTGCTACGCAGCACATCATTTTATTATCCACTGCAATAGTTTGTACCTTAGTTTGCACCATTTTATGGCTCACTGCCTCACTCTGTCAAAAGCCTTTGAAAGCTCTAGTGCTACACTACCAATTCAGCCTCCATTGTCCATTTCATCCAAAATATCTTGGATATATCCTAACTGCAATTTGCATAAATATTCTTTACTAAGGCCATGTTGTCATTCCCCAACGACTTTTATGCTGTGGTTGCATATCACTGATGTCAAACAGATCGGGCATGTAATTTTCAACCCCATTTGTCACCCCTCCTTTATGGAGTGGTACTACTATTGAACTTTTACAGTCCTCTCGTAAGCAGCAAGTATCCAGACTCAATTTAAATAACGTTTTTAGATAAGGTACAATGCAAAATCCCATAATATACCGATAAATATTGCCGAATCATTAGCAACAATTGAAGAAATGCCTTGAGGTAATATTTATATACAAATCCAGAGTTGGTCTGCAAAAAGATATACTGAGCTAAAAACTGTCCACCACACCAAAACACAGAACCAAAAACCAACCATAACCCAGTCTTCCTCACCCAGTTCCCTCCTTGCCTGGAATTCCTGAACCAGATACTTGATTGTGGTTAAGACTTTCAATGATTTTTCTCTGAAATGCAACTCATTCTTCCCACTACAACCCACATTACCTTCAGCAGTCTACCCAACATAAAAAACATATTGTTGCACTAATACCAACCCACTAATGCTCTTAAATCACCCAGCAGCTCCTAACCTCATAACAGGCTGTAACGATCGCATATTTTATAGGTTATTCCAAGGTAAGCAAGCATTCTTATATACATATAGATTCCTTGAGATTTTATTATGTCCGTGTGGTTGTTGTTTTAGATGCTAAGAGCAACATAATTGAGCCTATAGGGTTGAGTTGTTATCTTAAGTTCGAAAATTCAATATACAAATCGGGAAGTATCAAGAAGAAGTAACGGTTTTTAGTATCTGATGGTGTTGGCGGAAAAATGTGAAATAATTAACTGATTCAATAAAAGTTATTACAAGAACAATTAATAGTTTGTGCATCTTTTCATAGTTAGATGCTTTCCATAAAAATAATACCTAAAGAAGATAGGAAACCGTGCTCAAAGAGAATAAAGTTATTTTCCAAAAGAAATTACAAAGTTATGTAAATCAGAGGCACCAGATTGAAACGATATATGAACAAATCTAATATGGCAACGCATGACTGGTTTGCTTTCCAACCTGGATATTCATGGGCATAAATAAGCAAAAACTAATACAAGTCATTGTTGCAAACTGTGTAATATGCATCCATCCACCACAACCTATTGTAACGCTACCATTCACAAAACCTCCCCCATCATAGGCCATGCCACCTGTGCCATGTTCCATCTGATATATCATCTCAATGACCACAAATACCAGAATTCTTACTTGCTCTCACCACAAAGCAGTTAATCAGCAAAATGAATGCTCAAAAACATTTTACTCTCAAAATACATTTCACCCTGTTGCTAACCATGCCATCTATCATAAATACTGAGACCTCAATAACTGTTTCACAGTTACATCCATCAGAGTACTTCCCAAAGATGGGGATTAGCCTTCTAAGAAGTTTTAAATAAATGAGGCTCTCCCATGGTTTGGTCTACTTTGTATTAGGGATGAAAAAATCAGGGAGATGGGCAAAATGATCAGAGAGCTGAGTGAAAGCATTAGGATCTTTAAGACTCAGCGTGTAGAGGCAGAAACGAGAGATGAGGTGCTCAGTGGGGGAGGGGGGGGGGGGTTAGAAGGATGGTTGGAAGTAGACAACAAGTCACAGGGGAAATATGATTAAAAGTATGAAGAAGCCAGATACTGCAGAAACTGTGAGGAAAATAGGTTTGACCTATTACCAGAGTCAGGAGGGAAAGAGCCTCGTGTAAATGTAGAAGTAGGTAAGATGCCAGCAGCAGGCCTTTAGGAACAGGGATGTGCAAGGAAACATAGGAAGAAAAGGTATCTGCTGACAGGTAGTAGCTGTGGCAGAGATGCAGGCCATCTTCTGAGAGATCAGTTAGGCCCAGGCTGCCATATCAAACGTTTTATCAACCCTAGTGCAATTTTAGGAAATTTACTAGAGGATATAGGTTGACTTTATAGGAATTTCACTAAGAATGATAGAATAGTGATAATGGGAGGTGTGTAAAAAAGTATTTGTAGTAATGCAAGTTATAGTACACAGAGTGAACTGAGGAAGGAGATAAAGAACGCACAGCATACCAGGGTTGAACTCATGCAGGTCCTAAGTCACCATGACCAACCACAGTTCAACAACAGAGTGTGGTGGGTAAACATGGAAATGGGGTGCTACATGGAAAAGGCAGTAGTTCTGTCCAGTACCGGATTAACCATGTAGCAGGAGGTAGGAAATGGTATGGGCCACGTGCCTTCTGGGGGGCCTCGTTCCTCCTAGGGGGCCCCGCGTCTAGGCTAGATGGGAGACCTTTTTTTTTTAGCTCTACAGTTTTCCCCTGGACGGCAAAAATCAAGGGCCTCTTCTTCACATTTGCTACGGGCCTCGTGCTGTCTTAATCCGGCTCTGGTTCTGTCTTGGGAGCTATACCTGTAGACACCATTGGTGGGTGAGGTTTCATTAGGCATAGTCCAACACCTAAATAGAAGAGGCAAGGGGGTACTTTCTGAGTTGTTAACTAGAACAGTAAGGGAGCACATTTGTAATGATGATGAAATAAGGTCTGTGCATGTTTTTTAGGTTAGGGGCTGCTGATGATGGGATAAAATAGGTGAGCTAAGGGATACTGATTGTAGATCCACAATAGAACAAAAATCATTAATGCCAACGAAATAGATGACATTTTTGATTAGATGGGGGCAGAACTGGGAAGGTGAAGATTGATGCTAAAAATACCACAAAGAATGTTACTTGGGGATTTGTAAAAGTATAACCAACAAATTAACAGAATTTGCAAACTTAAAAAGAGATACACAAACCACAAGTAATTACGGGGATAGAGTTTTGGTTAAAAGAAGGAGTGCTGGACAATGAGGTTCTTCCCAATTGTTACAGAATGTAATGCAAAGACAGAGGAGGATCTGGTGGATGGGTATTCATACTGGTTAAAAGACTACTACAGTTCACTACTGTTCATAGATCATGACCATGATTCTACGGCAATAAAAAAATAATAAATCAATGTGTTGGCTGCTTACTGTAATGGAAGGATGAATGATGATAACGAGGCTTTTGGGGAGAAACTAAATTCATATTCAACATACAGAAATGAGCATAGAAGGGTCATTACTGGTGGGTATTTAAATTTACCATGTGTTTGCTGGGTAGGAAATAAGATAAATAACAGAAGGGAACAGGGATTTTCAAATATATTAGGAAGGAGGGAATTATTACACAACATGTTGGATATCTAATCAGGGGCGGATCCAGGGGGGGGCGGGGGCAGAGGGCTCAATCCCCCCCCAAAAAATATCTGGGTCCACCCCCAACATTGTAATTTTGAGTTGTTTTTTTTTAGCCCTACAGATTAGAGGGCCAAGGAGGCTATAAAGACTACCCCAAGGCCGACTCAAGCCCCCCCCCCCCAAAAAAACCAAAATACACTGAAGGCAAGCCCTCTGAACCAAAGTTCACTCAAGCCAAGCCCCCTCCCCCAAACCAAAGTCCGCTCAAGCCCCCAAACCAAAATCCTGGATCCACCCCTGGATATCTTCCTAATAAAGCCCAATAATTACCTCGGGAGGTGTCAAATAACTGAAGGAATAAGTGATCACCAAGCAGTTCTGATGGATATTGGAGGATTCAGTAAACCAGTGGCCAAAATTTAAGGGAGAAATAGGTACAATTATGAACAGGCACAAATTTCAGAACTGAAGAAATATTTCGGCAAAATTTTCAGCAACTGAAGGGCAGCAGAAGTGGGAAGAGTTCAAGGAGATAATAAAAAAAAGGGTTAAGAAATATTTATTCCAAAACAGAAAATGAATAGAAATACAGAACCTGTACTATAATAGGGAGGTGAGGAGAGTAAAGAGGTTGGCAAGAAGAAAACATAACAGAGTTAAGAGACAGCAGGGTAGTAGGGAATATTTGAAACAACTAAACATGGGCTTAATAATAGCAAAGAAAGTTGATAAAGATGGGTTTATAAAGAGTATTGTTGGTACAGGGAGACCTTTCAATAATGCATCTAGAAATTTCTATGGCTATATCAGGAAACTGAAGGGAAGGGAGGGTGTTGAGAGACTTATAGATAAGAATGGAGAAGAAATTACTGAGGATTTGAAAAGGAAGCAATTTAAGTAACTAGTTTGGTGAGACTATTAGGGACAATGAATCAGAAATGAGAGGGTTTAAATCTGAGAACGGACCTAACAACACCAAAACACGAAAAAAATTTAAATTCATTCTGAGGATATCATGAAGGAACTAAGAAAGCTGACTAAACATAAATGGGCTGGTGCAGATAATATTTCTACAGATGTCTTAAAGATAGCAGGATATGACATTGTACCTTATCTTGAAATGTTATTTAAATTGAGTCTTGATAATTGCTACTTACCAGAGGGCTGGATAAGTACCGTAGTAGTACCAGTCCATAAAGGAGGGATGACAAATAGCATCAATAATTACAGGCCAATTAGTTTGACATCAGTGGAAGCAAATAAAAGGAGAAATTGATAGTGCTGGCATCAGAGAGAGGAGTGGGGGCCCACCAGCAGGGCCGGCGTTAGGAGGGGTTAAGCGGGGCAGAAGTACCCGGGGCCTGGGCCACTAAAGGGGGGCCCGCCAGCCTGGGTGCCTAAATAAATAGAAATCAAACACAAATTTTAAAATCTGCACCAATAATTTTGAAAATTTTTGTATTAAAATGTTCTGAATTTATCAAAAAAAGTGTAAAGTAGAAATATCTTCGGGGGGGGGGGGGGGGGTAGAGGGCCTAAGATCGCTTACCCGGGACCCGAGAATCCTAACGCCATCCCTGCCCACCGGCTATGGTGCCTAGACAAATAGAAATAAAATGCAAGTTTTAAAATTTGCACCTACCATTTTTAACATTTTTTGTTAAACTTAAGTGACTTTTTTACAAGAAAACAAATTTTAGAGTAATCAATTTTGTCAGGTTAGGCTACGAATACTTACCCAGGGCCCAAGAATCCAAGCACTGGTCATGGCTATATGCAAGATATTTTGGATGAAATGGACAAGGGAGGCCAAGTGCAGAACAGGGTAGCACAGTGGGACTACTGCTATTCATTATTCTAATCAGTCATTGCTTTGTTGATTTACTATCAGAAGTTAGGTTGTTTAGAGATAACATAATATAACATAAAAGGATCGAAAGGGTAGAAGACTGTCAAGAGCTGCAGAGTGATCTGGATAGGATATGGAACTATGTAGGTCAAGATGGCATGAAGATAAATGCAAAAAAGAGTCAGCTTATTAAGCACACAGATAAAAAAAAATTAAGATTGATTATATGGAAAGGACAGATAAAAAAAAACACTCAACACTCACCAAAGTTGAAGGGAGGAGAACAGCAACAACACAAAACAACACACATCAACACCTATGGGGCATAAGCCATAAAAAATAAAAATGGTGTCTAACCATTTCTGAATTTGTTTGTTTTTGTTGTTATGGAAAGAATTGATTTTAATTTCTTCATATATTATTGTTATTTAATATCATCTGTGTAAATTGCACATAATGTTGGATGGATTGCACAGGTCTGTTTATGTAGAGATTATAATCAAGTATTGGGATAGGGGGAAGATGGGTGTGTAGGGAAATTGCCACCGGAGCCTGTGCTCCATTGCAATTAAATTAAATTAAAGGAGCGGGTTGGGAGTTATTGGAAGACAGGAGAAGGGTGGAGAGAGTAGAGGGCGTGTACAAAGCATTTATTGGCAATGGGATTGGAGGGATATTGGCAGAAGTACTGGGAGTCATGGGCATATCCAGGGGGACAGGGGGAGTGGGGGGTTGCTGCTCCCCCCCTTAGAAGAAAAATTAATTTGCCTTAAGTACACTTCGACGAGTGAAGAACTGGCTCACGAGCATTTCATGATAGGAAAGATTGACTGGATTATTCCTGATGAGTGTGCATCGAAATTTCGAGAAAGAATTGGTAATGAGGCCTGGATGCACATAAATCATTTCAACTGTTTTTTTTTTATTATGGCTTTACACCTCGTCAATGTCGAGGTCATTAGAGGTGGGATGGGACTGGAGACAAGGAAAAGGAAGGAATTCGGTCAAGGCCTTTTGAAGGAAGCATCCCGACATTTGCCTGGGGTGTTTTAGGGAAACCATGGAAACCCAAATCTGGATGCTTGACCGACGTTCTCCTCAACTGTACTGAGGTTAAATTTTTCAACAGTGTATTTCCTGATTGTACTCCCAAAATAAATTATTATTAATTTAATTGTAATGGAGCACACGCTCTGGTGTCAATTCTCTGTCATTCAATTATCCCCCTTTTTTTGGTCTTATATAATTTGAGTGTTAAATTACTCTGCCATCTACTTTTGCGATTTACAAATTTTAAATTCCTTCAGCGTTTTTGGTAAATTATTTATCGCTCGTAATTTGTTCCGGTACCAGACACCCTTAGCCACAAAAGAAAAACTTCCCACCAACATTGGTAGAACTAGAAGTGATATATAGATGGGATAATTATGGTCACAAACTAGCATTTTATCTGAGACATAAGGGAGTGGAAACATATTTATTTGTTAACGTAATGAGATAATATGATAAATATACCGAAAATTCATCTGTACACCAAAAGAATTTAAAGTGAAAATTCCTAAAATTAAAAAACAGCTATTGCACATTGAATCTGCCACGGTGACATATGGCTCACGCAAACAACTGTAATGTAATTTCCGAAGCTCACTCACTCACCCCGATAGCTATTGGCTGGAGAACGGTAACGTCGCGTGCCAGCCGTCGTTCGTGTCTTAACAGCGACCAGAGCTATTATTTATAACGAATTCGAGGATATATCCACAATTTAATAGCTAACCAACTGCTACAAAATAAACTACCTTAATAAATTCATTATGTTTGCATTTCATAGTTAAAAAAAATATTTATAAACTTTAGTGCTGAAAAAATGTTGAATTGCTTTTCAGTAACAAGTCGCTAACGAAAGCAATATATAAAACTTATATTATTCATGGTACCGAGCGGGGCGGTGTAACGGTTAGCGTTCTCGCCTCGCATTCGGGAGGACGGCGGTTCGAATCCCCGTCCGGGCATCCAGATTTGGGTTTTCCATGGTTTCCCCAAATCACTCCAGGCAAATGCCGGGATGCTGCCTTCAAAAGGCCATGGCCGAATTCCTTCCCATTCCTTGCCCCCATCCTTGCCCCCCATCCTTTCCCGTCTCTAAAGACCTCGATGTTAAAAAGAGACGTAAAGCAGTAACAAAAAAAAAAAAAAAAAAAAAAAAATTATTCATGGTCTCTGCTATAACCACGAATGCCAATTGTTATTCCGGCCTAGAATAAATTTCAATTTAATTAAAACTTTAGCTAATATTGCTGCTTCACCAAAGTTTATACATTGCGGTCTATTTGCTTTTTACATATTTTACTGACCACTTTCGTTAATGGTCTTTATTCACGTTCGCTGTCCGTGAGTTAGGAGGTTATTTCAAGTGGACATCAGACCAAATATGTTACAGAATCGAGTATTCTGGCAAATGATTTCTTCGGAGTTGCTCAACTGTTTAATAATCTGTATTGAGATCTGTGGCAGTTACAGACACTGTGACGAAAGATTATGAATATTTGCTCAGCCTCAATAAAAAAAACAACGTGATGCTTTCGAAGCAATTGTGCACTCCCTCTGAACATAAATTCTTCAAATTTTGCAGAGTGAACTTTTAGGGCTAGATACAAGTCAAGTTTGTATTTCAGAAAGTTCGAGTCTGCCAACAATGACCTTTGAAACAATTATTCGATAGCTCGATCGTCTCTGTCCGTGTTTTATATGTCTATTAATACTTTCGAATTCTTTATGTTCAAGAGAGTTTATTCACCCTAAGCGTGAATTACCGGTCAAGTTCGCATTT
Organism: Vandiemenella viatica; assembly: GCA_031002005.1. Lineage (NCBI taxonomy): Eukaryota > Metazoa > Arthropoda > Insecta > Orthoptera > Morabidae > Vandiemenella > Vandiemenella viatica. Next base: position 10,520,541 of record CM061920.1, on the reverse strand, counting down.
GGTCAGATCAGGTCAACCTGTCATAATCTTTGACCTTAAAAACTGGAACTACTCTAGACCCGCGACGATACGCAAAAAAACTGTCACGGGCTTACCCTATTTGATCAATAATTAAATACGACTTCTGGTTGTGGCAGGAGAGTACCGACTGGACAGTACTCAGTGATGGGCGGAAGAGCCTGCTGGTGCAGGAAGCGGGCGAGCGCCTGGTTCACTGGGGCAAACAGTCAACGACCCCACAACACACTCCACAGCGCCATCGGCAGTCTCGGATGTTACTTACATCAGTCAGTAGCGCCTCATTCAACAGCTTTACCTGTTTTGGTATTGTATATCTGTTAAAACAAATCAGCAGACACGAGTTTCTTTTATTTCTAACATCCCGATGAGGTTAGATGCATATTCATTGCAATGTTTGATGTTATACTCTTATATCTGATATATACTTTATTAGGCTCAAAGCCCGAAAACCCTCATTGGAAGAAGAAAAAAAAAGATCACAACGCGTTCTGTTTTCTTGAAAACGACCGCAATACCTTATTAGCGTTATGGCACTTACAGAAAACAGCCAGCTAACTCAAAGCGAACACAACGCTGAGATTTGCGTTTGGTCCAAGTCTTATTCTCCACATATCACGACTCACAATTTTTTGAGCCTTGCAAGTTGTAACGTGACGGGTAAGAAGAATTATGTATTTAAATGAAGCCTGGACCGATTAATCTTGAACGCGAAGTGTTAGGACAATGATAAGCCACAACTTGTGGCCGTTTTCAGAAACCACAACGTTGTGATCGTTTTTTCGCTCAATGAGCGTTTTCGGTCTTTGAGCCTAACACTTATATTAACAAACACAACTATATTACATTTACTGAAGAGTATTTATTGCAACAAATTGCCTGTTTCCGTATAACGATTTGCTAACCACAAAGATGTCAGCACACACATGGTTCGAAGGAGATAAATGTAAACAGAGAATACAATTTCTTTTTATTTCTTTCGATTCTCAAGTTTAAATCTCTAAATACGTACAGGATTGCTAGTTCTGAACTCCAGTGAACCACCGTACGATGCGTGGAAATAAAAAGAAGAAGAAAATTACATCGAAGAATTACCCGGGGCGCACATTGAGCTGCGTGGCGCAGTAGGGGCAACGCAGAGCAGGGCAGGGCAGCACAGACTGACAGTTACTCGCGCATATTAGAGCGCAGTTTCGTGCGGCAGTTTACAAAGCATTGTGTTGTGCGAAAACCCGACAATAAAGCGTAACCAAAAACATGTCGATGCATAAACTCGATTTTTGATTTCTGAATCAGATTGGGATGCCGAGCTTGGAAAATTGTTATTACCTTAACAAAAGCTGAGTTAGATAAAACTATGCAAAAGTGAGTATATGAAAAGAAGAAACTCTCATCTGGCTTTTGCAGTGACAAGAGAATTCTCAAAAGATAATTTCCGGATGACACGAGCGGAGATTCAAGGCATAATGTAACCTGTTATTTTTCTCGACAAAGCTCAAATATCTATTAGAACTGAAGAAAATCTCGATGTATTTCGTGGTTATTTATTTAATTACTTAGCGTTTGACGGTACATGACATTTATAAGAATGTTTCTCTCTTTTATTTCATATTATATTTTTAAGAAAACTATATAACAGAACATAAACACTTGAAACTAAAAAAGCAGTGTCAACAAATTGTTTCTCTGGGACACTATTGAATGATGTAGTACAAATAATAAGAAAACAAATAATGTGATAATAGCCTATATATATCAATCTTTTTCGAAGTTTTATTAAAAATGAATTCAAAAAAAGAAAAGAAAATGTGAAAATTGTAAGTGGACAGTTGTATGATAAATAAATGCTGAATTTACTCGCCACTTGTTGGGCTCATTGTCCAAATCTCTTGTTTAAATTTAATTTTTATGTATTTTTTATGACTGATATTGTGAATCGCAGGTTGGTTAAGCACCAGATTAATCAATTTTTATTATTTCACAGTTGAAAATGATTATAAGTAAAGCTAGATTATAAATAACGCAAGAAGTGTTACGGCAAAAACCGGCACGAGTGAGCTGCGTGGCACAGTTTCTGTGTCGTGATCACAACGTCGCGCAGGCCACGTGCGGCGCAGTACTCCGCTGCCCTGCTCTGCGTCTCAATACGCGCTGTTCCGCCCCAAAACATAGAGAGACAGAAACTGTGCTGCGTCGACTGCGCGTCAATGTGCGCCCGGCCTTATTGAGGCCTGTTCTTTGGTTCCAGCGTCTCGAAGAAATAAATCTATTAATTAACTGCACAGGCTTGAAAAATAAGTCAATACTTCCCTTAGAAATCAGGTACCAACTTTTTTTATGTACGATTTATTCACCCTAAATACGGCGATAATAACTCAAATGTCTCCAGCTGATATTCTACGACAATATTTAATTAATTTCTACTTTAGCTAATGGAATGATGCCGTCACTTCGAGTCCTGGTAGAGTTTGTGCGTTTCTCCGGGTATGTCCTTATCGGTCAGGTAGTCTACACTATGTTAGGACGTTAGCCGAACGAAAGTCTGTGCATTTAACATTTATATATATATATTTAGTTTGGGCCATATTAATGATTTTCAGAAAAAGGATTAACTGTTTTCAAAATTTATGTCTGTCTGTTTGGAGTAAAACGATTCAGGCAAAAACTACTGGTCGCATTTTGATGGGATTCTGAGTAATGTACAGCTGGTAGTCCCGATGCTAAAACAAGGTACCTTTCTTCTTGACGTGAAGTTCGGAAAGCTGAGAAAAAAGTCCCCAAATTAACAGACTATCCATTTTCGTCTAACGCGCTTTATGCTAAAACTATTGGTCGGATATCAATGGGGTTTCGAATATTAATATACAGCCTTTACCACCGTATGTTTTACTTTGACGTGGTTTCGAAACCTGTGAAATTAATATGAAAATGCAGAGAAATTAGTACCAATTTTTTGTTGAACCTAATTTTCGGAAAAAAACTACTGGCAGAATTTTGAAGTTTTTATATGGCTTTACGCCTAGTCGCTGTCATTAGAGGCAGGAAAGGATTGGGGAGGGGAGAAGGTTTTGGGCTTTTGTAGAAACCATCCCGTAATTCGCCTGGTGTGATCTGGGGAAACCGAGCGTGGTGGTGTAACGGATAGCGTTCGGGCCTCGCATTCCCAAATCACTCCAGGCAAACGCCGGGATGCTTCCTTAAAAAGGCCATGGCCGAATTCCTTCCCATTCCTTGCCCCCATCCTTTCCCGTCTCTAAAGACCTCGCTGTTGAGAGACGTAAAGCAGTTAAAAAAAAAAAAAAAAAAAAGATCTGGGGAAACCATGGAAAATGTGGATAGCCGGACGCAGTTTCGAACCCGGATTTTCACAAATGTGAGGCCACAGTGCTTACAGCTCGGTAAATCTATTCGGATAACCACTTAGTGGAAAAAATATAATACTCTGAAATTTGGCATCACTTCTTGGAGTTTAAGTGGAATACAGCAAATACCCTATTCATCTTTCAAATTCCAGGAATATTTATTTAAAATTCTTTCAGTGGATTTTATCTACTCATCTATTTAGTCCTTCTACATTTTTTAAATTTACTCTTACTCTTTGAGCTAGACGTCATTTTCCTTCGTAATTTTTTCAATTCCCTGAATCTCTTCCCTACAAATTAAAGTCGTCACGCTTCCTTAAGCCCGAAATCAAGTGATAATGTGAGGTCAAATTCCCCCCCCACGTACTACTGCTAATTCTTCTACCAATATTAATTATGACCACAACGCCTTTCCTCTTCTTGTATTCCAACGATTCCTAACCAAGCGGCTTTTGTTATAGCAGTTACTACCGACAATGGTGGTGTAACAGTTAGCGTTCTGGCCTCGCATTCGGGAGGACGGCGGTTCGAATCCCCGTCCGGGCATCCAGAATTGGGTTTTCCATGGTTTCCCAAAATCATTCCAGCTGAATGCCAGGATGCTTCCCTCAAAAGGCCATGGCCGAATTCCTTCCCCCCCCCCAATCCGAAATTTCCCGTCTCTAAAGACCTCGCTGTTAAGAGACATTGTTGTTGTTGTCGTCAGTCTTTAGACTGGTTTGATGCAATCCTCCATCCTTTCCTATCCTGTACTAACCTCTTCATTTCTACATACCCCTTACAGCCCACGTCCTCAATTATCTGTTTCATATATTCTAATCTCTGTCTTCCTCTACAGTTCTTACCTTCGACTGTTCCCTCCACTAACAAGATAACCAATCCAGCATGTCTCAAAATATGACCTACCAGCCTGTCTCTTCTTTCCGTAAGCTTCTTCCACAAACTTCTTTTTTCACCCATCATTTCCAAAACTCGTTCATTTCTTACTTTGTCTGTCCACTTAATTTTCAGCATTCTTCTGTAGCACCACATTTCAAATGCTTCAATTTTCTTTCTTTCCGGTATTCCTAAAGTCCACGTTTCGCTACCATAAAGAGCTGTGCTCCACACATAAGCAGTTAAAAAAAATTATATATATAGCAGTTACTGATTGTGTTCTACGCTGATTTTCACCAACAATATTTAGCTGCCCTCCTTTACACTTCCTGATATGGCACCAAAAAAATGGGTCGCATACTACATAGCCATATTAAGGAACCTATCGAAAAAATTTAAAATTCTTGCCTAGAAAAGTTAAATTTAGTCTATACCATATTGTTTAGTGTTAAAGTTGTTTTATTCAGATAAACAGTAAGCTGTTCATTTCAGAGCGATTTTAAACACACATTCAAAACAAATATGTATACCAGTATACGTATGGTAATATCGTACTAAGAAGAAAAATGGTTTTAGGCAAATCCTGCACTCGTTGGAGAAAGTGATGAGGGGATGCACGAGAGAAGTAAAGGAATTGGGTTACAAAACTTCGGTCAGACCATTGCTCGAATATGGTAGTGTAGTATGGGACTCTCATTTTACGTATCAAATACAGGAGTTGGAGAAGATGCAAAGAAGGGCTGCTAGATTTATTTCTGGAAATTATCGCAGAATGCAATCAGTTACAGATATGATAAAGGAGCTGGAATGGGATTTATTGCAAGACAGGAGAAGGATGAGGAGGGTAATGGGAGTGTACAGGGTGTATACTGGCGATGAGGCATGGAAAGATATTGCAGTAGATATGAAAAGTAGTTCATGGAAGGGAAAAGATGACCATGACCACAAGCTGGCACTCGATTTCAGGGACAAGGGTGTGGGAAGATTCTCCTTTTTAGGTAAGGATGTCAGGGATTGGAATGAGTTACCAAGGGTAATGATGAATAACTTACCGAAAACGTTAAAAGAATTTAAAGTTAAAATTTGTAGAGGGCAAATGTAGGTGGGTGCAGGATAGGGGGAAGATGGGGGTGTAGGGATATTGCCACCGGAGCGTGTGCTCCATTGCAATTAAATTAAATTAAATTAAAAAAAAAGAAACACAAAAATAGTAAATAAGCCCATCACTTAACAATGGAAACCAGGAGACAGCGATAGCAAAATAATAATAAAAAATAACACGAATGTAATTTCGAACAAATCTTATTCATCCAGAACAACGAGATACTCCGTTCTCATCAAGTGACGAAAGTAATTGTTGAGCTGACGGGAGAAGATCAAGATGTGATTTTTAGTGCTCACCTGTCTTCTTCGGCTAATAAAGGGTTTTAGGTTATCCGAAACATTGTGATTTGTGTTCGTCTTGTCTTTCTTTAAGTCGCCCAAAAATCATCCACAGGTAGTCTTGAAGTAAATTCAGAGGTATTACGTTCCTCACTGTTTTTACTCAATGGTTACTCCTAATGATTGTCATTTCCATGCTACTCTGTGGCTGCGAGACACTGAGCCTGTACTGTTGTGATATCAAAAAAACTGGAACGCTTTCATCAGCAGTATCCCCCGATTTTTGGCACTTCAGTGTAATTAGAATATGCGTTTTATTCGAGTTTTAATGATGTTATTGCCTTGAGAACTTTTGTATTTTTGCATTTTGATATTATGTTGTGATTATAGGTAACAATGAAAGGAAAGAAATGCCGCGAAGTAATAAATACATGGAAAGGACAAGTAAAATACACCCAACACTCACCAAAGTTGAAGGGAGGAGGGCAGCAGCAATACAAAACGACATACAAAAAAAGAAAATACAATATTTCGGGTGAACAGAGGCAGGTGACTGGGCTTGCGCAAGACTTGCGTTCGACGCAGCCACTCATAGAACGCAATAGATCGTAGGAGGTGGTGGGGGGAGCAACGATAATATAACCGCGAGTATAAGAAAGATTAAAATGGTTTGAAAAAATAATAGTAATAAAAAAATAAATAAATATATATTGCTAGCTGTTTTTTTAACTAGTTCTGTAGGATAATTGTGGTTTATGAGTGCCTGGGTCGGGTTGTTGGTGTAGAGAGTAAAGGACTCATGATCAGAGCAGATGTGTTTGCCCCGAATGGATAGGCTGTATGGAATGGAACGTTTTGTATGATATGGATGGCAGCTATCAAAATGGAGATATTGTTGTAGGTTAGTGGGTTTTATGTGGACAGAGGTGTGTAAGTGACCATTCTGTACAGAGATGTCAACATCCAGAAAAGTGATGTCAGTCTGAGAGTAGGACCAGGAGAAGTTATTCAGTGAGTACAAGAAGAAGGACGTTTTCACCGTGGGTCCAGATCATAAATATGTCATCTATATACCTGAACCACGTGGTGGGTTGTCGGGTAGCCTATCCTTTCGATGTAAATTATGCTGTGATTAGTTATTCCCACAGGGAGGTCCAGCATCATATATGTGTCTTAAGAACAGCATACTCATCAACACAACTGGGCAAAAAACTGTTAATCATTAACTAGCGAGGTTAACAAAATTGCAAAAATCTAACTTTAAGTTAACCCAAAAAATCATCTGCGTTCTTCTTCCGTTAAATTTAGTCCGTTACATTGGTTGTTGCCATCATTTTGTTTGTTTGAATTGAGCACCACGGGACGCTGGTACGTTCGGCGAGTCGAATAGCGAATGAAGCAGGCATGTGGCCGGCCCCGGCCCCGGCAGCGTAGGGGCTAGCGAGCCGGCTTCGCGTTGAAGGGGTCACCGGTTCGAGTCCGGCCCAGGGCATGGGCGGTTGTGTCCTCCTTCTTGTGTTGTTCTTTCACTTGTGCTCATGATTAACACTAGGAGATTCTAAACACACACTGGAGGAATAAAAGCAACAAAGTTGTTGTCAGAATACAAAAAAAGAAAAGAAAAAAGTTGCGAGTGTGATGCATATATAACTGTTATGTTAGGAATGGCGCAGATATGAGTAGAACGCCAGAGTTGTGGAATGTTTGTATTTTACGTCTGCAAACCGGCGCTCACTGCAAGTTTCAAATTAGATCGGCGATTGATATTGATATTTTTATAACCTAACTTTTCTACAATATTACGAGGAATACAGTGCCACTTTTTAATGTGTGTTGGTTCGGAGTTTGTTAATCAAATAAATTAAATTGACATTCGTTACATGGTTACGTCATGGAAACTGTTCGTGAAAGCAGCAGCTCTATCAATAGCAACGAGAAGATTGAGAATCATTGGCCACATTTATGTGATTATGTTGCATTTAAATCAAGACTGGAAAAAAAACTTGATTTATGTGTTTGCCTAAACTTTCTGCGATCAAGCATCACGTTTCTAGCCTTAATAATTGCAAACAAGAGATGAAGAGGATACATACATACAAATATTTACAGTTTGAATATAAGTAAAAACAGGGTCAATTTGTGGGAAAAGGAAAGCCCTCGTCAAGTACTGTGAAATCTGGTGTAGATAGCAGCGGAAGTGTTTTTCCCTCTCCATCTGCATTGTAGTTACCGACAGAGGCGTATCTCAGGTTGGTGTGGACCAATGCATTGTAAACTGTTTGGTTGCCAAAATGATTCGAATACATCTTGTAGAATCCGTTACGTTTGACAGACTGATTAAAACGTTAACTTTTACGGATAACTGTAACTAGCGTTAAATATGCAAAAATATAACGGTATAACGATTACCGAACTTAACTTTTTAAGTAGGGGATTAACGAAAAACGAAGTTAACTTTTGGATTAAACCTGCCCAGCTATGCTTATCGGTTCTCGTTTATAGGCTCCTTGCCTGCTTGTTTCTCCTTTCAGTTTTATCCGCTGTTCACTCCTAAGAGAGCGTCCATAAACTACGTGACCCGGTATAGGCGGGAGAGGAGGGGTTTGCTGGAGAGCTACTTGATGGGATGGGGGAGGGGTTTCGAGCCAGGCCACATAGCCTTTCATTCATATTATTTGTTACAGTTAAAATGAGGTACAGAGCACACAACGGCATATGTATATTTATTTCCGTCATTTAATTATCTCCATATGTAATTTACGATAGTCTAAGGGGGTGTCCTTTAATTACGTGAGGTGAAATAGGGGCGGGGCGTGTCCGGCGAAATCTCACGAAACCCCACCAAGGAGGAAAAGGGGCGCGTCAACGGAAATCTCACGTGAGGTTTTGAAACACTTGTAGGATTGTAGAGAAAAAAAAAGTCTACAAATGATGCGACAGTCGACTTTAGAGGAGGCATTTCGTCCAAAAGTGGGGTATAACCACCCTTAGGAGCATGAGACCTAAAAAGAGTTGATTGGATCGTTTGGCAGCCAGATCAAATCAACACGGATGACGAATGTCTCATAAATCTTGTTAGGCATTTCAGTGAGCTATATGATTTTAATCATAAAAATATTAAGATTCATCTCGGAAATCTACACTATGGAATTTGCAAAAAAAGGAAGAAATTTCTACAAGGTAAGGGAGCGTCCATAAACTATGTGGCTCTGTGGGGGGGGGGGGGTTGGCTGGGTGAGCTACATGGGGGGAGGGGAATTCCGAGCCAGGTCACGTAGCTTTTCACTCATATTATTTGTCACAGTTGAAATGAGGTACAGAACACACAACAGCATGTGAATAATTTCCACCATTTCACTATCTCCATTCGTAATTTATGATAGTCTGACAAGAGAAAACAGTACAAAATGTCTTCTGGAATCAATAGGGGAAAAAGCTACATGCTCTGCAGGAGAGGGGGGGGGGGGGGAGTAAAGGAAAAACTGCATCGGGCTACGTGGGGGGAGGGGGATTCACAGGAGGCTAAAATGGAGCTACATCGTTTATAGATGCTCCCTAAGCTAACAAAATTTATAAAACTGCAGAATATTGAACAACAAGTTGAATTATTGCAAAAAGATGAGTTTTTTTGTATTATTAATGTCTAAAATATTGAGAGTTCAATTAATTCATGGCTACGGCATGTCTAGACAAATATGCGACTGGGTTGCAGACTTTCTGAAGGGCAGACCACAGTGTGTAGTTCTCGAAGGTGAGAGTTCATCATTTACCGAAGTGAGGTCCGGGGTACCCCAGGGAAGCGTGATAGGGCCTCTGTTGTTTCTCATATACATTAATGATTTGTGTGACATAATAAGGGGAAAAGATTATTTGCCGATGATGCTATTATTTATCGTGAAATCAAAACCCAGGAAGACTGCGCTTTGTTACAAGATGATATTATGAAAATAATTGGGTGGTGTAAAGACTGGCAGTTGGAGTTAAATGCTAAAAAGTGACAAGTCATGCGTATAAGTAAAAAGGTGACACCATTTAGCTCTGAATATACAATTAATGGTACTGTCCTTAGAACTGTGGATTCTGCTAAATACCTAGGGGTAACAATTCGTAATAATTTGTCGTGGAATGAATGTATCAAGAATGTAATTGGGAAAGCAAATCATATGCTCTGATTTCTAGGTCGTAATTTAAAACAATGCACTCCTGAAGTTAAATCGATTGCATATAAGTCACTAGTGCATCCTCACTTGGAATATTGTTGTTCTGTATGGGGTCCCCATCAAGAGGGGTTAATGGAGGCATTAGAGAGGGTCCAGAGAAGGGTCGCCCAATTCGTGACAGGTATATATAGTTGGAGGGTAAGTGTAAGTGTGATGCTGAAGGAGTTAGGTTGGGAAGATCTGGAACACCGAAGGCGTTGCACTCGGCGGAAGCTAATTGAAAAATTCACGACTGACATATTTCAGAATGACAGCAAAGGAATATTGCTACCAGCAACATTCGTATCTCGGAATGACCGTGAAAATAAGTTAAGAGAAATCAGGGCCCGAACCGATTCTTTTCTGTATTAATTTTTTCCACGAGCGATTAGGGAATGGAATAGAAAGGATTTACCGGGCTAGTAAACTTAAAATCCGACAGGAGTAGCTTTCGATAAAGCTCTCCGGCCATCCTGATCTGGGTTTTCCCGGATCATTCCACGCGAATGCTGGGATGGTTCCTCACAATAGCCCATGGGCGCCTCCTACCATATCCCGTATATCCCTTCCAAACTATTACCCTTTCGTATAGGTGCAATGCACCCTCTGCCACACACTTTTAGTGAATTGCAGAGTAATAGTAATAGTAAATGTTCTTTTTTGTTTGTTTAAGTAGAATCAACTATTTTGTTACCCTGAATGTAAAAACTGTAAGGTTTAAACAATTTATAAAGGTGAAACTCTTTACTTTTCTTAAAAACTATGATTTGATCTGACCTGACTGTGAGTGCTACTGGCGAAATCACTAATCGTGAGATGATCTGATTATACCTCGATATGTAGTGTGAATCCAACTGTTTGGGATGTAGGAAAGTTCTTCAGTGCACTATGCCAATCAGGGGTAGATTTAACTCTGGTTTCACATAGCATATGTCTCAGATGTCACTTCTTCCATAGGAACTCACATTTAGATATAACAGAGTTTTGAGCAATCAGATACTTCTATTCAGGGTTAAGTACCTACTTCTAACGGTTCTCCAAAAATTTTGACATCAGATGTACAAGGCGCTGATAACCTTACAGTCCCATGAGATGTCCAAAATAATCCATCAAAGTGTGGCAGGGCCATCAATCAGCTAATACCACAGATACAGTGAGCCTTGTAGGCCTGCCAAACACAGTCTTGGAGCTATCCTCTTCATCCAGTAATATTTGTTCATTTTCTATGTCACAGATATTTTACAATTCCTAACTACTTCTAAACTGATAAAGAAGTTAAATGGAATACACTATGTGTGATTATTATTTTCACCCTCAAGTAATACATACTTTTTCTCACTGGAGACTAATTTTCTCAGACTTATTAATAACGGTGCTCAACACCACAGTAATGTGTTTTTATAACATTCAGGTTGTTTCCATCTGTAAATCCTCCTTCTCGAATTCTATACTGAGGCACATTCCCACAACTCTTGAATTAACTTCAATTCATGGCTACACTTCATATGTAAATTGTTCACAAGCTAAATGAAACATCACTGTGGGCTTCGCTTAATTCACTGATGGCCTCAACTTCCACACTTCTTTAACAGCCAGTTCTTAAATTTTTCTTTGTTCCTGTGATTTGGATTTCACTGTTGCCATGCATCTATTGCCCTTTAACTAAAAACTCTTATTCTCTTAAATGTTTATCTGGTTATGTATTACCACTTATTGAGCCAAAACTATTAATACTGCAAGAGTTAAAGGGATTCATCAGATCATTTGAAGCTGTAAGCTGGCGTAGGAAGATGATTTCAGGATTAAAGAAAAATATTTTGGTGACTGAAATACTCTGCAATCAATGGGGTCAAAGGTAATCTAAAGCTGAAGGAAGGAGTACTGAAGTGACAAAAAACACTACATAAACATCATAAATTTGGCTATGAAAATTAGCAGTTGCAGGACATGTCTAGGATCATACAAGGTGACAATTATTGAACTATATAAAAGGAAAGCATCAAACATCTGAATGGTTTGCATGATGAAGTTCAAACTTTGTGGTTGACTGCAGGGCATGATGGGAATTAGCATGCACATGCACACACGACTTTTTGTTATTGGCCATTTGCGAGTGTAAATGTCACGGTACAGTATGCCAGAGCATATACCGCTTGTGAAGGTATACTAAGCGAGCAATAACAGCCCAATTGCAGCTCAAATGAAGATTGTGACTGACTTCAAGCCCAAGTGTGCTAACAATCAAGAATTTGATTTACAAGTTTGAGAGAACTAATAATGTGTGTGATGACAGTTTTGGCAATGTCTGTCAGAAAAATGCCTGAAAACTTCCAAAGATGCGCTGTGTTTCAAACCAACCCAAGGAAATCGATCAGACGAGCTGCACAAAAGGTGGTAATCAACCAGGAGACCCTGTGACAAATTGTTGTTGAAGACCTGCATCTCTTCCCATAGGAAATTCAAACCCATCAGCCACTAAGCCCCATGGCCACGGAACGGCGGCTGTGTTTTGCCAACACTATAGCAGAGAGAATTGACAAACAGGAATTTGATGTGAATATGGTTTGGTTTAACGATGATACCCACTTTCATCTGGATGGGTTCATCAATAAGCAAAATTGGCGCATTTGGGAGACTGAGAAACGGAGGATGAAATTTTGATCATCAGAACTTAGGTGGCAGAGTAGGAGATGTGGTAGTGCACAAATCCTGATAATTAGATTGTGCAAAAAAGTCCTGGATTAAATTCCAAACCCCTCCACAGAGCGTACAGAGTGGGGGCATACAACACGTTGACGGTGATTGATCCGTCGAATGGAAACGTTAAGCCTGGCTAACCTGTTCTCCGTCCACCTGTATGGTGTTGAAATGTGGATATTAACAGAAACTATCAGTATAAGGCTAGAATCTTTTGAAATGTGGCTGTATCGAAGAATGTTGAGAATACCATGGACAGACCACACCACAAATGCTGAAGTGCTCCGCAAAATGAAAAAAGACATGGAAATACTGACCACCATAAAAACACGAAAGCTTCAGTAACTTGACCACATCATGAGGAATAATAGCCGCTATGAACTCCTGCAATCTGTTCTCCAGGGGGAAATACCAGGAAAGAGAAGTGCTGGTAGAAGAACAACTTCATGGTTAAAAAATCTAAGAATATGGACCTCCAAGACAACTACGGAGTTAATCCGAGCATCAGCCAGCAGAGACGAGACAGCCAAGATGGTTGCCGACATCCAGAACTGATAGGGACCAGGAGAACCTGTTGGTGTCTTTTGGAATGAGAGCCTAGATGGGCTGGCACTGGGTTTCACCTTCTCCCTTCTTTCATCTCTAATCCACAACACAAACAAAACTCTACAGTTAACACATCCACTACCACAGTCATCCACACTTACGAACACCGTCGCACTGGTGAAAGTAATGGGAAACCAACCCAGTTCGTCTTTCCAGACGTTGCCAAGGAGGGTTAAACAAGCCCCTTGATAACCGCCTATGCTCAGACATGAGCGAGGCATTCGTAGAAGAAGAATAGATGACAATGCAGCTGGAGGTAGCAATTCACCAGAGTAGAGTAGCCAAGAGCTTAAGGAGTATATTAATGCTGATAATTTGCATTGGTGATGAAGTAAGCAGTGCATTTTGTCTATGCAAAGTAAAGGTTAATAGTTACGAGAGTACATTTTTTGAAGCACATAGTATTTTGAATAAGAATGATTGTGTAGAGGTAAATTCCAGTATTAATAATAAAATTAATTTTACAATTAACCTTGAATTTGACTTAAACATTCATACCAATGAATCTTATTGTACTATACTACCACTATTTTTGATCGAAGGTTATAAAAGTCAGTATTAAAGTTATTACTAACTAATGTTAGAGAGTAATAATTTAATTCAGCAATAAGGTTACAAAAGTCAGTATTAAAATTATTACTCAAATAGACCACTGAGTAATAATTTTAATACTGATCTTGTAACATTCAAATTAATATTGAAAGTATAATTTCTGGTTGGGTTGTCAGTAATTCAACAGTGAAAATACTGTTATTGCCTCGTGTGGATATAGTCAGATGCGTAGCTACCATAAGGTTAGGCGGTGCAGTGCACCGGGGCCCCCACACTCAGGGGGCCCCAAGCACACCTCAGAGGGCCCACAGGCCTTCGGGGCAAATGGGCGGATAAAGGTCGCCCATCTAGCCTGAGGGCCCAAATTAATTTCTTGCACCGGGGCTCTTGATGACCCAGCTATTCTGCTGGATATATGGCAGTCAATTCAAAGCAATTCCTTTTTGCTTCAGAAAACAAATTTATCTGTTCATTATGAGTGGAGTAATTGTACCAAACGTGTTTCAATTCTGTAAATACAGTTGCTTGGTTGTAATCAGCTGATATAAGCTTAAAGCCATCACGGAAAGTTTTTGTGCACTAGAACATATAACAAACGGCAGAATCTGATGATAGATAACATCTAACATTAAAAAAGAACTGCAAAGTAGGAAAGAAGAATTTAATTGTGTTTTGGATTCTATTGATCCAGGCCATAAATATACCCTGCCCGTACCCAACGTGTATGTATATTTTTGTGTTTGTTCATGCTACTATGTTTCCAAAATTTAGATGATTTAAAATTATAGTATTTTTCGATTCTAAACATAATCATCCTGTACTGATTACATCTCCTATTTGGTACTTTTTCTTGTATTCATCCAACAATTTATTGTTTTTTATTATTATTTTTCAATTTTATTTATTTTATCAATTGTCTGAGGTGAATAACAGAAAAAAATCGGGGATTGGGGTTACGCCTGTCACAATACAATAAGGGGCATCCATTAATTACACGAGGTGTTTTTCAGGAATTCAGGACCCCTTCCTCCCCCTTTCTGGTGAGTTCTCCCACTTCCGAGGGCAGTTATTACCCCTCTAAAGTCAGTTTCTACATCATTTATAGATTTAATACCACCCTTAAAGTTAATATCCACAGCAAGGACTAATTTTTTTTTTGGTAGCTGTATTGTCCTTCAGGAACTCCAAAACCTCACGTGTGATTTCTGTCGAACCCCCCCCCCCCCCCCCCAACTCTTTGGTAAGACTTCGCTGGACCCTCCTCCCCTCCTATTTCACCTCACTTAATTGATGAACGCTCCCATTCTATTTCGCTTAACTACATGCATAAGGGAGTGGGAAAATTTTCTTTTGTGGATAAGGATATCAGGGATTGGAACAAATCACTAAGTGAAGTGTTGAATAATTTACCAAAAAATGCCGAAGGAATTTAAAATTAAAGTTTGTAAATCAATTAAGCAGATGGAGGAATTTGATAGTCTAATTGTATAAGATTAAAAAAATAAAATAAAAAAGGGTGACTAAGAGCATTGCCACTGGAGTGTATCCTCCATCACAATTAAATTAATGAACTATATTGAAATCATTATAACAGTAATTATAGGATGCCTCTATAAAGTCATTCATTATTTTTTATTTTTTTTATTTTTTGCATTTAAAATATTTCCAAAATATTTCAAATAGTATTTATTATTTAGTAAATACGCCAATACAACTGTTGTTGGATATTCTTTATTTTTTGGACGCGTTTCGCCTCTCGTTGAGGTATCTTCAGCGTACAATGTTTTCTGTAATATGCGATTAGTTATAATTTGAAAAAATTATTTTGATTTTTGTTTTGTTTTACATATAACAAAATTATTCTATCTGTATGATGTATAGTGTAACTTATATTTACATACCAGTTATGAATTATCATACAGAATGTTTGTTTATATTGGTGTAATAGGATAGGATTCATATTGCAACTTAAATTTACATTTTGAGGTGTGGTAGTTGTCTTCTGTGACCTCAACCAGCACGCTGTTTCCACTATTGTATTTAGTTATACAGTTTGATATAGTGTGGTTCTTATGCCTCCACTGGTAGTCAACTTTGAAGCACAGTTTTATGCACGTCATTTAATAATGCTGTATTTTATAGTTTTGGTTTCCACACACTGTTGAAGTTCCTGAATGTGCTCTGCACTGTCAGAACCCTGTATGAAGGGACTTAAAGTATATCTTGATAGGAAGTATCATGCCAATCAGTGGAAATACATTAGGTACAGACTGATGGAAAAATTCCCAGCTGGTATATTTCCTCGTTTGAGGTGAATAGCAGAAAAAAAGAAGGTTTCTTTAAGTCATTCTTTGGATTAATGAAATCTTTTTTACAGTATTATATTTCTATGTTTGTATGATCATGTATAGTAACAAAAAAATAAAAAAAATGTATACTCACTTTCAGTATAATTGTTCAAACTTTGTTTTAAAGTATTGCCATGCGATAATATTCCTTTTGGAGACAGGAAGTCAGATGTACACAAAGATCAATAAATGAAAGATAATAGGTAGTCATCACAATACTTGTAGTGAAGCAGGAAACTGCCTGAACAAGATGATTTCACAATTCAAGAAGAATACTTCATAGTAAGGATAAACCACCC
>CM061920.1:10463156-10503201 GCA_031002005.1 Vandiemenella viatica | reverse complement strand
AGGCCATGCCAAAGTAAGGTTTAATTATTACAACATTGTCACAGTTCTTAAACATTTTTTTTATTTATTATTTATGTAATTCCATTTTAGAGGTTCACTATCCTTCAGATGGAGGATTTGAAATGATGGTTAGTGATTAGTATAGAATTGAATGCTCTAATTATTAGTAAGTCATGGCAATTATGTTTTTAAAGATGGTAAACTAATAGCACCAAGAAATTTTAGTCAAGTTTACCTTACTGTTGAGTGAGGTCTTGTACCAATACCAGATTCACTCAAGTGATGCAAGATCTCGTCACATTTGTATCCACATTCAACTGAAAATATGACCTGCAACAGATAAAATAATAATTCCACTGAGTAAATGAGATTAAAGTTTCTAAATTTTTAGTCTACTTTTAAATACTGAATTCTACAATAAAATTTAATTTATTTATTTATTTATTTATTTTTAATTTATTTTAAGGGAACTTTCATTGCTCTATTAAAATTAAAATTTCCCCCACCAAACCTAAATAATTATATATTTCATAATTTTGCAGCCACAATTTAATCTACAACTGAAAATATTTGCATATATTTACCAATATATATTTCACTTATTCTTCAAGTATTACCAGCTTAAATATATATATTTTCACCCACTGCCTTGCCTAATCACATCAAAGAAAAGTAACTTTTTAACCAAGATTTTCTAGTCAATTAGAGATTTATATTGCCTATTCTAGAATTTAGCAGTGAGTGTGATAAAATTGTGCACAATCTTTATCCAAGTATGTTCTGATTTTTTTATATTATTATTAATGTTTCAAATAGGGATTTTCTGGATTCTACTTGTAATTTGTACTACTGGGAGAGTTCTGTTATGAGGTAAAATTACGTCAAATGATCAAACCAAGGATAATCTGAAACAATAGCACTAGTAAAAAAAATCTTTTATTATTATAACTTGGCATTTCCACTTCTGTGGGTCAGGAGGAACATCCATATTAGCTGGACTTTCCGAGAAACCACGTACACTATGTGTGTCAAGTGGACACCCTTAGTCTTTATGTCTTTCTTCACCTGTTTCATCTTGTGCATGGTCTTCCAATAGATCTACCTCCCTTTTCTTTGCTCAAGCATTCTTCCCTCCATTCTCAAGACGATTAAAACATTGCACACTTTTCTTTAACATTTTTTCTAATGAGTCAAGTTTTGAGATCTCTCCAATGTTTTCATATCTGATTCTACCCTTGTTATTGACATTTCCTATCCTCTCAGAATTCATCACTGAGTTTACTCAAGTCTCTCCTCGTGCATGTCCATGTTTCAGAGAAATAGATTATTGGTTGGCAGCAAATTATATAGCGTCACCTCTAATTCCCTTCCCTCCATCCTCCCATATTGTGGGAGACAGGCAGTCACAAACTCTGAAAAAATGACAACTTATGTGGTTCTGCTGAAGTTACAACAGGCTTAGCAAGCCAGTAGTGGATTGGTGACTGCATTGAAAACTAGGGTAGAAACATTTTACTGGCATCCAAAAATCTTTAAGAGTATTTACCTGACTTCCAGAGCTTTGTGGATTGGCGGTTTTTGGGATTGCCAGGAAATAGAAAATTCAAAATATGAAACAAAAGAAAACTATCAAAAATTAAATTGATAACGTAGGAAATGCATATGTTGTGATAGAACTATAGCTGTTGTCAGAGAAACTAGTGGCTGGGTGCAAGCACACTGGTGCCGCAGTTGGGAACATTCTCAGAGAGTTCTCTCTCTCTCTATGCAGAATTGTAATGCCGAGTGTCCTGTATTGCATAGTATGAGTGTGAAAGCACAAACTATTATTACAAGTAAACTGGTGAATTTAATTGTTAAGTTTATGGCTGGGTAACAGGGCATTCAAAGCCACCCTTAAAAATGGCTGTCCACAACTATAGGCGAGGATACTAGTTTTTATTAGAATCTCACAAAGAAACAATGTTGGATCACATTTTCAGACATAGCCTATAGTATCATTTAATTTTTTGTGGGAGGGGACTTTTGAACATTTAACCTGCTAGAATATGTTAAATATAGCTGAAAAAGTAGTATCAAATAAATATACATGGTCAACCAATCACGACTTCTTATTGTGTGAGCGAAGGCTTTCCTAGCGTGTTGCTGAAATATAATCTTCAGGAGTTCGCTGCTGGATTGTGTTGAAAGACAAACTTGCAGCAAATGCTCTGTTGCCAAAGGCCTGCCTTTCATCAACACAAACTTTCAGTCATCACACAACGTTGCCATGCCAGTTTACAAATAACACGCTCAAGGCTGACTTCAAGGCAGACTTCAAGACTTGCAATTGCACCTGAAGATGGCGACGGAGAATAAAGTTGCCGAAATATTGTGTATTAATAACAACATCACTCGGTTTGTTGCCCGAGAAACTTTTATAAATAAACAACGCCGAGAAAGATTACATTCATTTATATTTCATATGTTATTAGCTATTTTTAAAAATTTGTTAGATTAAATCTATGCTTAAAAAGTTGTATGTTTTTGTGTTGAGATAACAAGAGCAAAAACAGTACACCGACTTTATTGAATTTCCTAAAAGTTATTTATTATTGTTCAAGATGCATTTCATTGCAAATTTGGAATTCATCTTCCATTTAGGCAGAATAGTTTACACTGGTTTTGACAGTTTAGTGAAAAGTTGGGACGTTCTTTTGTTATCTCCCATATATGTAATATAAACTTTTAATTGTATTTGTCAGTACTAGAAAGTGTTTGAAATAGCACCCCTTTGAATAAGTTTGACATATTTATGTGAGCTATCCAGAAAGTAGCTTACATTTGTGCCTAGTGAGGAGATAGGTGGGGATGGAGCAACTATCTTAGAGTTCAATCATTTCTGCACTCAGTACACATCAAGCTGTCCATGTGTGGGTTGTGATTTTTCTATTTTATTCATTATAAATTATTGAAATGTGTGCAATACAAAATCCTGCGAGTTGTGAGGTGCATTCAGAGATTAGGTTCTTACTGGCAAATAACTTCAAACCAATTGAAATGCATTGGTAAATCTGAAGTGTACAGAGACGGAATAGTGATTGAAGGTGGCGTGAAGCAGTTGTGTATTCAATTTAAAAATGGCCACATCAGTGTTCATGATGAGGACTAGTGGTCAGCCTAGCCTTATGACTGATGAATTGACAATGAAAATCAAAAATAAAATCCGTGAAAATTGCCGCTTTATTATTACGGAACTCTTATTTCAATGCCTCCAAATTTCAAAAGTTTACTGCATGAAATTGTATTGGAAAGCTTGGTTATCACAAGTTTTGTTCACAATGGGTGCCAAAAACTTGTTGGAAGACCACAAAAAACCATCTTACTGCATCCCTGAATTCCCTTGAAGCCAAGAACAAAGATTTTCACGCACTTCTCGATTATGTCATAACAGGAGGTGAGACATGGGCAGAGTCATATATAGGGGGGGCAAACTGGGATGTTTACCCCAGGTGGAAACTTCAGTGGGGGGAGGGAGGCAAAATTGTATTTGAATGGCAGCAATTTATGTCTTAGTGACACTTTTTCTTTACACAACTACTGCCCCAGGTGGCAAATATGACATGGTGACAGTGGGGGCAGCAATCTCAGTTTTTGCCCAGACTCAGTAAATTCCTAGATCTGCCACTGGACATGGGTAATGCATGTCATTTGTGAGGGAAAAAGACAGTCCATACAATCGGGGTACAAAACTTTTCCCAGAAAACCAGTAAAATGTTTGCAAACACATTTCAGCCAGAAAGATTATAACAATTATATTTTGAGTCATAATGGGAGTGCGGCTTCTGGTTCATTTCCTTGTATGTTGTGTAATAATTAACTCGGAAAGGAATTTTGAAACATTGACGAAATTAACGCGAGTGATACAAACAAGCGTCAGGGAAAACAGAGCTCAGAAGTGTTGTTTTTTCAAAACAATGCACGTCGAAGCACAGCTAATCGTACCAGACAGCTCTTGGATGGTTTTTGATTGGAGGTGTTTGATCACACTCTGTACAGTCCAGATCTGACACCGAGCAAATACCACCTCTTTCCAGTGATAACCTGGCTCACAGCACGGCACTTTGACAGTGCCGGTGCGTCATGCCAGTGAAAACCAGTAGTTTGAATCTGAGGCAGCAAATTTCTACATCACATCAGTATGATAAGTGTCCCAATTTAAATAGTGACTATGTTGATATATGGTTTAAGATTGTCCCTTTCAAATGTATATAATAAAATTTGTTTGGATGGTTTTTTTATTTCAAAACATAAGTTACAGCCATCATAGAGTTACCCGCTAATTTGTTACTGGGATAATACTATTACAACTTAGGTAAACAATTACAGTCTTTTGAAAAAAACTATTGCTGCATTGCATTTGGAAACATACTATACCTGTTTGTAACTTCCACATTTGTCTTCATTCCAAGCACAATTGTGTATTCGAAAACTTTCAAATAACTGATTCAAAGCCTGAAACAGTTATAAAAAAAAATGCATAAAAATATAAGTATCCATGTTTAATAAAAACTTTACACAAACAAAGTAGCAGGATTTTAGAAAAAAATAATCTGCAAAATCAAAAACATTTAGCTCCTAGTCCCATTCAAGATCTGGATTACATACAGACATTTGACAGAAGCTGTGATAAATCAACTAATCCGCAAAGCCAAAAAGATGAGAAACATCACAATAGTGTGAACACAAGCACAAAAAAAAATGTAACAATTGAAAGGGACATCAGGATTGAAATCAAAACTAGGCAAGTAAAAATAAATTATACCTCATTATTTCCATACAGTCCTCGACTTCACAGTCACAACCTTGATCTGCATAACATATCTTCCTCTATATATTCAGCCAGTTAAGAATGATACTCTAGCTATAATCGTTTATACCATTTTAATGAAGCATATCAAATCTAAGCAAGTACATAACTTACAAAACAGTTCAGAAAAATTCTATTAGGGGAAAGTCGGACAAAATCGGGATCCTAACGGGTTTTTTCCTTCTAATATTCATCTTGTGAACAAAATAGTCAAAATATGTGTTAAAACGATAAACTGATTCCTTGTGAAGAAAAAAAATAATAAACCAGTCGTGAACAATAGCAATTAAGAACATTAAATACATTTCTTTAGAAGTTTGCAATGTCCCGGTTTTGTCAGACTTGGTTGGACAAAACCGGGAACTGTAAAGAGTAATAAAAAAGCATATTGTAAGTTTACAATTACACTATTTATTAAAGGAAAACTAGCAAGATATGACGTATTATACATATAGAATTTGAAAATATATCAAAGCTACATCAAATAACAATGTTTTATGTTACTCTCTAAGAGTTAAACTTTTTTAGGCACAAAAATCACAAATGAAAGTTTGGTCACAGCTGGGCACAAAACAGTTAATCCGTTAATCGTTAATTAACGAAGTTAAAAAAATTGCGAAAATTTAACTTTTAATTTAACCTAAAAAATCATTAACGGTCTTCTTAACTTCCGTTAAATTGGACTTCCGTTAACTTTAGTCTGTTACATAGGTTGTTGACGTCTTTTCGTTTGTTTGAACTGTGCGCGACGCTATGTTCGGTGTAGTAGTGGGCGCCACCTGCTAAAATCTTGGCGGCGGCGCGCCGAGCATTTTCAGCCAGCGGCGGCGTAACGCCGGTGGCGTGACTATTTTATATTGTGAATTCTGCAAACGTAAATAAACTAAAAAGCGTCATATCCTATCTTATTGACAAATCAACATTATTATCTGTAATGAGGTGTATTAATTTGTAAACATCGTTAACAATTAAAAGTTGCAAAACAACACCCCTGCCATACATAATGAGATCATTATGTTATGAAAGAAAATGTGCTATGACAACATGGAAATATGTTAACGTAACAGAACAAGATTTTACATGGTTTATAACAAGGATATTAAGAAAATGGCAATGACACGCAATAGCTATACCCTTTGCTATACTTCAGAGGGACCGTCCATAAACCACGTAGCTCGGTCGTGGGGGGGGGGGGGTTGTTGGCTGGAAAGCTACATTGGGCTACGTGGGAGGGGGAGGGGTTCCGAACCAGGCCACGTTGTTTTTCATTCGTATTACTGTCACAGTTAAAATGAGGTGCATAACACTCAAGAGAATGTAAATATTTGTTTCCGACATTTAATATTATCTCCGTATGTAATTTACGATAGTCTAACAAGAAAACAGTCCAAATTCTTCTGGAATCGATAGGAAAAAACGCTATGTGCTACGAGTGTGTGTGTGCGTGGGTGGGAAGGGGGTAGAGACAAAAGCAACGTGAATACATTTCTTTAGATTTTATATCAAGTTATTTGACACTTCACCTTCATTTTAAGTTTTCGATCTTTGGGAAAATGATATATTTGTTTTTAATTGGGATAAACTTTGCTTGCTTCTTACAGTACATCTTGCTTTTTAAAATATGTTCATTTAAAATTAGATTTTCATTTTTAAAATTTACATAGAGATTTTCGCATATTTGGTAACACAGACATGGATTTAAAATTTGTGTTTGTACCATATTAATTGTTAATATATTGTATTGAAAACCTTCATTTTTTTCATTTTTATCTCTCCAGTTCAATATATTTGCATATACGATACAGCAATATTTTCTGTAGTCTAATAAAAATTTCAGATGTTTGTTTTTAGTAAGAAAATTGCTCTAAAATGCAAAGTGAAATTTCATATTATTTGCAAGGGAGGGTGCGCATCTAAGGTCAGGCCCAAGGATCTACAAAGGTTTTTTTTTATTATTACAAAATGTATGTCGTTAATATACGTTTAGTAAAAACATCGCGTTCAGTTGGTGTTGAAGCAACAGTGACGGATCGGCAGTGTGTGTCGGACGAGATTAATCGGACAAACTGTTCGGCCGTCAAATCGGGCATTACTTGGACGAAATTCTGTGCCAGTGGATGACCGGCCGCCTGATCGATAGTTAGTATCGCACTGGAGTCTGCAAACAGTGTTGCAGATCAGCAAAAAAACTAAACTTTCAGTAACCAGTGCGAAAAAATTCAAAGAAATAATACATAAGTTACGAAAAAGGGGTTGTGCAATTTTAATTTCAAACATTTGTTTGTCTTTTTTTTTAAATAAAAGTAAAAGCTAGTTTGGCAGTTTCGGCCGTGTAATGTAAAAGGATGTCGCTGACTAACTTCCGTTCTATTTGTCCACGTAAAAACATGCAGGCCATGATTTAGTGAAACCAGGCCGGGTCGTCTAAAGGTAACCGTAACAGGCATTGGTCGTAGATTTTAGGTTGGCCGCAAATTTCACTGGTCGCAGTTTTCACATATTCAGGTGTCCCAGTCCAACTTGTTTTCTATAATATTGTTGCTTTTCATTCTGCATTCATGTTTTTTTTTTTGTTTTTTGTTGGTTTTTTTTACTACTTTTTTTTTTATAAAGTCACGAGTACCTTAATTGTCTCTCGTAAGACAATTTGCAAGTGTTATGTTGATCACAGTCTCAACAAAGATAAAAAAACAGACAGGAATACCACTTCGTTGTTGTGACGATAGCGTAACCACAATTTGTTAATTTTTATAAATAAATCCACACTTGCATCATGGTACATTACACCTTGAGATAGAGAGCAGTTATACCTACCGTACTATAATACTAATACATCAGTACAACTTTTGACTAGTTAACTTTTAACGGATAACTTTAACTTGCGTTAAATTTATAAACATTTAACGCTTTAACGATTATCGAAGTTAACTTTTTAAGTAGCGGAATAATGATTAACGAAGTTAACGTTTGGATTAACTGTGCCCACCTGTGAGTTTGGTTTTGTTCATCTGCATTGCTGCACGCTTCATGCGCCCACCATTTGCAGTGAATGCACTGTATCCAACTCTCCTTAGATGTAGAATGTTCATATAAACTGCCGCAAAGGATTCTTTTTTCTTTGGCTTCTTCTTTTTAACCTCACTTTTTTTAGTTTTTTCCGTCTTCTTGAAAAGACTTCACTTCATGGCCAAGACCCTCTTGTCTTGATTTTTGATCCTTTCTTTATCTTCTAGTTCGAGTTCTAATTTGTAGGGGGATGAAGTAATAAAAGCTATTTTCCCTCACCTCTTGTCGGATTACCTGATGCCCTAGGGCCGGTTTGTACTGGCGAGACTGCAAAAGGACACTTCATATCTTGGTCCAGACCTTAAGAGGATGTAGAAAGTTGTACAGGGACTGGAGCCTTCGAAGTCGGTGTTTCCTGTTTCTCTATAGACCCATTCTTTTTCTCAGGCTGAGGTTTATGGATTCCTACAGGCACGTCTACATCAGGATCATCGTGTTGTTCAGGCAATGTTTGAGGTTCAGCTAAAAGCTTCTCTTCCACTTCCAGGGGCCTCCCGGTTGTCTCAGCGGGAGCAAATAGGTGGTCTGGGAACATTTCACTGTTAAACGGGTAGATACCAGTCTTTTCAAACCCTTTTATAGCATTTTGTGCAACTGCTGCCCTTAAATATGCATATCTAAACAACTTTCCAATTTAGTAGATTGAAACAGCACATCTAGGATGATTTAAAAAAAAAAAATCGGCTTGATTTTGAATGTAAATAATTAAAAAAAAAACAGTTTTCTATATAACAACTTAATTTAAATAATACTTTTGTATAGTTTTAAAATATGTATAGATCTTCAAACAATAACTAAACAAGTAAATTCCACTTTAATCACGCAAAAACATCAGTTGTCCAAAACCGGGAACTTCCCGCTTCAGACTACCCGCATCCCGGTTTTGTCCGACTACGCCATTTTGAATTATTGTTAGGGCCTATTCTAGCATTGTTCAAACAACTCGTAGACACGAAGATAAATCGTCAAAATAACAAGTAAATAATGAGCTATCATACGTTGTACTTACCAGAACTAAATCCTTAGGTATTTATGATTGGTAGTGTAATATTGCAGACGCCGGATTGTTAACCTTTTCAGGTGAAACTTAAAAAAATTACCACTACGAAATGGGTTGGATTATACGACTTCTGTTCACTGCACGCTGTCATGGCGCTCGTCGGGAAGTAGTTCTAGAAGTTTTCGCTAGATATCACTACAAATCAAGCTATAAAACCCGAATCCCTGTTTTGTGCACCTGCCCGGTTTTATCCGACTTTCCCCTATATAGATCATAAAAATAGTTGAAATATATGTGACACTCTGGTATCAATGCTAATGATCCGGTGGCAATTCCCCCAGTCATCTAATTACTCCTCTATATATATGTTACTAAGGAAGTTAGGGAAAGAAGACCCAACAAGCCACAGATGAAGACAGCTGGGAATGATGAACACAAAAAAAGAAACACAAGAAACGAAACGCAATATTTCGGCAGTTAGTCTTATTCTTGCAAAAGTGAGAAAAAGCGACCATGACCACAAGCTTGCGCTCGATTTCATGCATAAGGGAATGGGAAAATTTTCTTTTGTTGGTAAGGGTGTCAGAGATTGGAACAAATTATCAAGTGAAGTAATGAATAAATTACCAAAAACGCTTAAGGAATTTAAAATTAAAATTGGTAAATCGGAAAAGTAAATGGAGGAGGAATTTAACACTCCAATTAAAATAAAATTTTAAAAAATAAAATAAAAAGGGGTAATTAGATAATTATGGGAAATTCCACCGGAGCGTTAGCTCCATCTCAATTAAAATTAATAACCTTTCAAAATGTTCATCTTTTTTTCTTTCGTATATTTCTGTACAAACCGATTTTCTGCATTTCCCCCCCCCCTTGCTTTTCGACATTTACAATAAAGTTTGAATTTTGCACAAAATATGAGGAATATCACACAGCTTGCGACGCGTTGGATTCCTCTCCAAGCAGTCGGTCAAACGCGCTCCTTAGGAAAACTCACATTTGAAATAGTGGGAAGGAGTAGTAGTTCCACGAAAAGGGGGGGGGGGGGGAAATCGCTAGGAAAACAGCACTTTAATCTCAATGTGCCTGTTGAAAGTTGACGCTATCCGATTTATTCATTATAATCTTTGTCTTACCGTATTCTTTTCTTCAGCTGTTCCTTCCACATTACCACATACAAATTAACCAGTCCCATGGGTCCTAAACATGCGTCATGTTCTTATTTCTGTTAGAGTCTTCCAAAAACTTCATTTCTGATCTACCATTTCCAACACGCGTTAATTTGGTACCGTACTTTATGAATCTATTAATTTTAAACATCTTCCGAAACACCACATTCCATTTTCTGAACTTTAAAATTCACCGTAACAGTATATGACGTTGTCAAAGCTAACTTGGCAAAAAAAAAAACAAAAAAAAACTGAGCATTGAACACCAAACGCGTGCAAATTAACAGAAGGACTTCGCGTGTTACTGTAACACTGCTTTTCTGTACTAGCACAGTACGTTTCATTGTGGTCGTCTTTCGTTCTCAGTCGCATAAAAACTTTAAAGTAATGACTAGTCAGTTAGCAATTGATTTCGGACATAAGGAAGTAGGAAGGGGAGTGAGGGACAGGAACAAATTAACTGAAGTAATTATCAAAATTACTCAGATTAAAGGATTATATGATAAAAACATGAATATGTAGAGAAATTTTCGCTCTAATAACAAATAATCTAGTAATAGAATCGAATCCTGTTTGTCACATTTGTCTCGGTGTACGGAAATGACCGTTTCGTTTTATCGGTTCCGAAGATTTGGAAGTTCAGGAATATTTACGATATTAAACATTTCATTTATTGAATCGAACGCTTGATATAACGACACCACAACTCTGCTGCATGCCAATTCAGAAATGACGAATACCAAAATAAGGTACCGGTACTATAAATTAAAAGTTACTTATAAGCTTAAAACTGTCCAAATCTCCTTGAAAAAGGGGGGGGGGGAAAGCATAGCTTTAGTAGTAATATTTTATTTGTTATCTAAATCATATGCATTATGTATAATATCAGACACGTCAACTATAAATTAAGATATTTACATTACATTTTTTCATATATTAATTCAAATATTCTACAGATTAAAAGGAGTGGTATTGAAGATATGACAACAATTTCTCAAAATTTCCTCTTTCTGATGTTGCTTTTATGTTATGCGGTAGTTTATTGAAAAGCTTAATTGTTATGTGAAATGTTCCATTATGATACATTTTTGTTTATGTATGTATAATATGAAAATCTAATAAACAGAATGCTTTCAAAGATGTAAATGCTTGTTAGTGGGAGAATATTCATATTTTTAAATAAGGGTCTACATGATTCCCATGATTTGTGATTCGTCATTATTCTTATTGCTCTCTTCTGAATTTTGAAAGTACTTAGTGAATCTGATGATAAATCCCAGAATATAATTCCGTATTTTATTTGTGAATGAAAATGGGCAAAGTATACATTTTTCAAAGTTTGTTTACTGATGGCTAATTTTAAGATACGTAATGCATAACATTTTATGTCGGATGATTTGATCTCCAGATATTTTGTGACATAGTTCTATCCTATTAAACCTGGGGCAGGTGGGTTGAGGGTTTTTTTTTTTTTTTTTTTTTGCTTCTGGCTTTACGCCTCATCAGCGTGACGTCGAGATCATTAGAGGCGGAAAAGGACTGGAGCCAAGGAGTGGGAAGGAATTTGACAATGGTCTTTTGAAGGAACAATCCCGGCACTCGCCTGGAGTGATTTGGGGAACCATTGAAAAATCCGGATGGACTGATGGGGATGCTAAGCCATGTCCTCCCAAATACGAGGACAGAACGTTACCGCTCACCCACGATGTTCGGTAAGAAATTATGTTCGACGGTTAAACAATATGGAGAATTCGCAAGAGATCTATGTGCCAGGTAAAATTTGCTATTGACTCCCAACTATTCTATCAAGTGTCATCCATCTTCCACCTCAGCTCACACAAAAATCTTCACCTTATAGTCTACCAGCGTGCTTGCTTGTTTCAGATATTGGGCTTCCTTTCCACGTTTTTCGTAGTTCTAATTTTATGACAATCTGTTGCTCCAGCCACTGAGCTGAAAGTTGTGAACAATAAATTTGGAATAGAGACTACACTATGGTATATTTCAGAACGCTTACGGCCTGAAAAGAGGCAGTCTGGTATGCATCGACAGATACAAAATTTCCGTTACAGCTAGATATTTCCAGGGCTTACGCACCCATTTGTTTTATGTATAACCGTCTGCAAGACATTTTGCTGCTTAAGGAGGGTCATCACAAGATTTAGTTTTTTGATGGTTTAGATTAACTTCGTTTCTAAGCATTGGTCACGTCATATTTTAGACAAAGTATTTGGAAAAAGATCTCTCATCACCAAGATACTGACGCCTAGAAAAGTCTTACGTCAGGAAGTTTTTACTTCAGGCAAGAGTGGCCTGATGGCTCAGTGGTTAAGGCGTCCCCGGTTCGAATCCCTGTCTCGGCGGGGATATTCGTAAGCACTTAACCCAACCATAGCGTCTGGCACAGCTTGATGTGTAAATTGAAGTACACCAGAACACTTGCATTGTTCGGATTCCACCTTAAACTGTAGGTCCCCTGTACCCGGTAGGACTGCCGGGCTAGGTTAAGCCGGCTACGACAGTAGCGGAATGGGCAGCCAATAGAAACCCCGACACCATGTCATTACGACCACACGGAAATAATATACTTCAGTCAAGCAGTAACGTCACTTATTTCTCGTTTCAATATCAGCGCAAACCCTTCGAACTAACAAAATTAAATCCCCGATATCAAATCGCATTTTAATTTTGGATAAACTTAACTGTATAATTCATACTTACATGTTGCACTTTTTGTACGTTAGATATGATAAGAATGTCGATCAATAGAAGATTCTCCTAAGTGAAAACTCTTAAGCAAGTTTCATGTGTCCCTTTTTACGAATTTGTTCTACAACGGTATGACAGTCAAAG
Organism: Vandiemenella viatica; assembly: GCA_031002005.1. Classification (NCBI taxonomy): domain Eukaryota; kingdom Metazoa; phylum Arthropoda; class Insecta; order Orthoptera; family Morabidae; genus Vandiemenella; species Vandiemenella viatica. The sequence continues at coordinate 10,490,264 of CM061920.1, read as the reverse complement.
CAACAAACATATTTCGGAAGTTTAAAATTTCATTTCACGCACTCAAAACCAGGAGGGTTGAAAAATTTATTGAATTAATGTTTTTAAATAAGAAGACACTAAAATGATTATCTTTGGTCCCCGTTATTATTTCCATATATATCATTTTCCGGTAGCAATTTCTCTGCAAACCTACTTTAACCACTTGAGAAACCAGTCAAAAGCTTCTGTTAACTGTCCTCTGCTTCCCTTCCAGATTCTGAATTCATATTCTGGGTAGTAAGGTACTACCACGCGGTATTCTGAATTAGAGGATTGAACAGCTACAGGGGGATATGGAGAGAATGAAAAACGCCGTGAAGAGTCAGCTTATTCGGAGCACAGAAAAAAAAGATATTTGTATTTTTTCTATTTAGTTCAATTGGGATGGACAGTGGCGGATCCAGGATTTTGGTTTGGGGAGGGGGCTAGGATTTGGTTTGGCGATTGACTCGGGCGAGGGGGCGAGGAGGGGGTCGGCGACAGATCGTGCTTTTGGGGGAACTGATATGACGATTTGGAGTCATTGGAGGAAAGGAGGAAGGTGAAGAGAATACTGGGAATGTACAGAGCATTTTTTGGTGGTGGGGCTTGGAGGGATATTGGTCGAAGAATTAGGAATAGTGCATGGAAGGGGAAAGACGACCATGACCACAAGCTGACGCTCGATTTCATGCATAAGGGAGTGGGAAAAGTTGTCAGGGATTGGAACAAATTACCAAGTGATAAATAATTTACCAAAAACAATGAATTTAAAATTAAAATTTGTAAATCAGAAAAGTACATGGAGGAATTTAAGGCTCCAATTTTTTAAAAAAACAAAGAGGTAATTAAATTACTAGGGGAATTGCCAATGAAGCATTAGCTCCATCGCAATTAAAATTAATAATAATAATCCATCTATCGTATGGATGACACCAGGCTAACAAAAAAATATTCAAATATTTTTATGAAAAAAAATCAACTATAACCTGGATTCAAAAAGATTTGAAACGAAATAATATCAGTGAACAAGATCCTATAGAAAGAGAATTTTCGAAAGCAGATTTCGAATATGGCAGGATTCCAAGGTAGAGAGTAGAAAAAAAAACGGATGCAAAATGGTCTGCAGAAAGAAGAAACAGTGCAATAATGGAGTACTGGAAAAGAAGAAAGAAAAAACAGAAGGGGATGTGTGAGTGGAGACTTTCCCAGTGTATCGATGCAACAAAATCTTCTCGGAGAAGATTTTGTTGAACAGAAGGGGCATTGAAATTGGCACGTGGTCCCTAGCTGGCCATAACGAAAAGAATAATAATAGCATACCTGCCAACTTCCAAAATCGGGTTTCCGTAAAAACCCTGGTTCCCCAATACAGTGTTTCCGTAAAGAATGTGGACCACAAATTTTTTTTATCGACAATTAACTAAACAGTTTAAATGTCATCTAATTGAAGAGCTGCGAACTGTGTGTGGATTGCATTTACAGCATCATCCCTCGTTTCATTTTCAATCTCATGTAAGATAACAGGAAACTTTTCTAAGAAGAAATTGACTGAAGAAAATTGTGCATCTTCAATTTTGTCAAATGTGGCTACTTGTACATGTTGCAGCACATCACTTTTTAGTGGAAACTTGTTTATGATGTAATCGCAGGCTGTAGAAAAGTAATTTCGGACTGATGAAAAGAACAGAGTTTTATCTCCATTATTAAGTTTCTTAACCATGTTCACAGTTTGAATGCCAATAACTAATTCATCATCTTCTTTCTGATTTTGAATTAGGTGGTACTTCATTTCAAGCAACGCAGAACTTTTAATTACCTTTGGCTTTACAAATTTACTGAGTATCTGCTTTAACAATTCTATCAAAAGATCTAACAAAACATGTACTTGTGGGGAAACACTCTGAAGAACAGTATTGAGTTTATCAAATAATGGTATAATGATGTACAGGAAAATACAATAAGTCTTGTTGAAGTCAGAAGAGAGAAACAAACAGCTTTTCCTCACGAGTTGTAGTCAAACTTTTGCTTTTCAGAACAGACGAGTTGCATTCAAAAGAATAAGCTATTCTTTTAGGAGTCAACGAGGATGGAGAATCAATAACTCTCTTCTTCTGCTGCCCCTTGGATCCCATGTGTTCAACTTTTGGTATTGTGAACAGTGGCGTAGCTAGGGGGGGGGGGGGGCGGTGGGGGCGGTCCGCCCCGGGTGTCACCCGTTTGGGGGTGACACCCGCATTTCGAAAATACTAATCGAAATTAGTGTGATACAAAATTTATATATATATATATTTTTGATAGACTTCTTTTATCCTTTGGTGTCGAAACACGTCTACCTTTAATGTTCTGAATATTTCTTTTTAAGTTGATCTATCGCTTTTTCAAATACGATCCAGTAGAGTATAATAATACAGTATTACTGGCTACACCGCACGCTTAAACAATAGAGCATCGCTCGATTGCTCCAACAATCACAGGAACTCGTTGTGCTTGCCGTCCATCACAGTTGTTTGGTTTGTTACGAGCGGCGGTGGATATAATGTAAGTTTTCTTGTATTAAGAGAGGAAGTTTTAAAATTAAAGGATATATCTAAAATTGTTAAAATCATGGTAATTAGGCAGTTAAATTGTAATTCCTCGAAATTATTTCAAGAAAAATGATAGATTTTCCTTTGAAAATGAAAAAAAAAAGCAACCAAGCATATGCTGGAATAAGCGTAGTCTAGGCTTCAAAATTGTTTGCTTTTTTAGAATTCTATTAGCTTTCTAGCTAAGATGCACAAGTGACTTGAAGTATTTTCTAGTAATTTTTTAATTTATCATCTGACAGATTCGAATTGAGTACATTTCGTGTTATCCGATATACACTCTGCGTACCTTCCTTTTGTCGACAGTGTACCTATACTCGACATGAAATCATATCATGTTCGAATTTATGCAAATAAAATGATTCGGAAAACTGCATTAAACTAGCAATACGGTCAGGTTTCAAGTCAATCCGGACGAGTCCAAGTGTTATCGTCTGTCGGTAATCAGTTTTTGTAAGGCATGTGTTTAAAACAGTCGGAACCGCGTATCTTGCTAACGAAATCTTAACATTAGTAAGGGGACATCCATAAATTACGTGAGGTGTTTTTCCGAATTTCCGGACCCCCCCCCCCTCTGGTGAGACTTTGTGAGATCTGGTACCCGTCAGACTCCCCCCCCCCTCCCACCTACCCTACGGATCGCCCTCGCAAATTTTTGAGACCTTTTTTTTAGATCTCACCATCCCAAAGCCGGTTACACCCACACTTTTCGACGAATACCCCCTAAAATCGACATTCGCATTTGTAAACACTTTTTTTTTAGTTCTACAGTCCATCACAATTTTAAAAAATCTCACGTGAGAATTGGTGAAATTTCGCTGCACCCCGCCCCTATTTCACCTCACGTAATTTATGGATGCCCCCTAAGCACTTTAACTCTAGTTTCATGTAAGTTTGATATGCTTTCTACTGATTGAGAATATACAATATGATCGCGATCAATTTTCCATCATAAATTTACAGAAGAAGATTTCTATTATGGGTAACCTCTTTGTCGAATACACGTACCTACATTCTTATGGGTTCCTTAAATCGACAGGGATGTCGAACTTCTGTTCCTGAACAAAAATTGAGCTTTAATCATAAACTGAACGAACATTCGAGCCGTTTACATCTTTATTTATAAGCCTACTGAGCGGTGCTAGAAATATAAAATTTACACATGGAGATGGGCCTCGATACATATCATATTTAGGAGTCTGTAGCTACTTATTTCTTAGACGGGTAGTAAAATACTTCACTTATTAAGTACTTCATGTAAAGGCGGCAGATATCTCAAAGGCATGTTCTTTTATTACCTGACCGTTGTTTTTTTATTTGATTTTATATTTTATTTATTCCTCTATTTTTATGAAGGAACTTAATGTAGAGTTGCTTTTCTGACTATACAGTACCCCCAGGGTCTCACAACTTGTGGGACCCGGATCCTGGGTTTGCTCCAATGGGACCCCATCTGGGTCTGGAATTGCTTCTACTTGGATCAAGCCACTTCTGTTAACTTTCCTCTCAATATCCCTTGGTCCTCCAAATACCGAGGTTGTGAAGTCATTTAAATACAGCCTATGTTAACGTTTCAATAACAAATGGGTAGCTTTCGACTTTTTTAAATTTATAGCGAAATCTTATGGTCGCCCTATAGTTACACTGGCGGAAATTAAAATCACAACACGCATCCATGAATGGTAGAATTTTAGGAAACTTTGAAAATATATCCAGGGCCATACCTAAAAGAAATAATAACAAATGGAAATGGATCAGGCTAAGTTATTACCTTTTACAGTTGTCAGTGAGAAATGCGTCCAACTTGAGCACCAATACATTCGTGGATCCTTGCCGGCATTGACACAACAAGTGTTCGGATGTCTTCTTGGTGTATGTCTCACTACGCGTGCATGTCTTTTGCAGTCAGTTGTTGCAGAGTTTGTGCTGGGTGACCATGTGATCTAAAGTGTCTACTTCTGGTATCCTAGAAATGCTCTATTTGGGACAAATCTGGGAACCGTGCTGTCCATATTGTGATCGAAACTCCTTGCAAGGCTTGCGTGACGATGGCCGCAATGTGAGGACGGGCACTGACTCGTTGGAAAATACGATTCGGATGTTTGAACATGTAGGGTATCACAATAAGATACCGTAACCCGTCCACATAGTGATGGGCTGTCATTGCCTTCAACAACAGCCGTCTCAGTCATGCTATCGAAACTGATTGCCACCAAAACATGACACCGGTGACGGCACTTGCGTGAGGTTCTGAAATCACAGCAGATAAGCCGTTCCTCCACTACGCCTGCGAACATGTCGTCGATTATCACTTTGCCACAGACAGAATCGAGACTCGTCTCTAAACACAAATGTACGCCCATTCACATGTCCATTTGTGTTTCGCATTATACCAGAGTAGATGATGATGGCAATGAGATTTAGATTAATGGGACACAATACACAGGGGCCAGAGAGTGTAACCCAGCTTCAAGCAATTAGTTTACAATCATCCGGGGAGGGGCGGAGGCGGGGGTGTGACTGTGTGTAACCACTACTTGGATCTGGCCTGCAGTCAACCATCTGCCAGCAACAGCCACCCACACCATTTGGGCAGTCTTCACGTGCTGTATCCTTCTGTATGGACCTGTGCCTGCTCTAGGAGTATTAGAGCTTTTTTCATCACTGTGTAACAAGTCTGTCTAGATGACATTGCACTGCGGCAAATCGTTCTAGAGATTTCACAATATGATGCACCCTTTCAGACACGTCAATTCTCCGACCTCTCTCACTGTTAAACATTTGGGTGTAGAGAGTTGTCACTCTTTCGCCTTGGCATACTTAGACAACAAAAACTTGTGGGCAACTTACGTGATATGTGACACAACACTGTTCGCCACTTCTACGCTAAAAAAAAAAATGCAATTTAAATAATATATAGCACCGTAATTCTCACATATATTACATGTAAAACTTTTAATGTTAAATCATTTAAACTCTTCATGCGGGCATATTTGGGGCCAAATTTCATTCGTTTATCACAACACCGTCTGGGTGCTGGGATTTTAATTTGCACCAGTTGGTGTATCAGTTGCTAAGTGTAAAGGTCGAACCTGCACTTTGCCAATACTGGCCTGTACCGTAACGGCAACGACAGCCGGCCGAGTGACGGCTCGCCCCCTCGCGTCCACACTTTTCCATAGCTCGCCTGTGTTTCCTACCCGGTCTTTAGTCTCCTTTAACGTTTACAAGTGATTGTTTCAGGGAATCAGTGTTGGGAACGACAGGTAGGTTTGAGACCCTACTTTATAATAGAGTATTTTGCAGCAGTTTTGGTACGAAATGTACACACTTTGACAATAAATTTGGCCGCCGCTGAAAAATTCTGTCACTATTATCTTGCACAATCTGACATCAATGTCATCCTATGAAACAGCAACGCAATACTGGCTTGCCAGTATTGTATTACTGTTTTCTGGGGTGACATTGATGTCAGATTGTGCAAGATAAGAGTGATAGAATTTTTCAGTGGCGACCAAATTTATTGTCAAAGTGTGTACATTAAAATACTTTTTCATCTGACTCACGTAATCACCTAACTGGTTGATATTTTATGTACAAAAATAGTATCCCAGCGCAGTATTAACAGTATCAACGCAATCTCAATGAAATGTCAATCACTCGCACTTGACGTGTTTGTTTTGTCTGAGGTTCTTTTCGATTCACTCAATACTTTTTGTTAGTGAAGAACGAGATTATAACATATTTTAATTTAAATATAAGTCGTAAAGATTGTGTATAGTAAAAATAATAATTCATGTTATCTCAATGTTCTAGCCAACAGAGTTTCTTATTTGGAAACTCGCAGTGCACCTATATCGTAGTCACCTAACTTGAAAAGAAGACCTACAGATTAAAGTGAAATTCAAACCACCGAGCGTCCTTCGCATTAAAAGATAAAAGCGATGCCATTGGTAAAAGTCAGTTTTAAGGCCCGCAAAAATTACAGTCGAGACCGGGATTTGAACCCTGACATACAGTTTTCAAATCGCACGCAGTAATCATTTGAGTCACCAGTCCGAATATAGGTGTGATGAAAAATAAGTTTTCAAACATGATAAAATAAACATATTCTTTTTCTATACCATATATTTTTTGTTATCAAAAGACACGAATCCACTTTTATGTGTTTGAATACATATTTTTCAGTACTTCTAGATTAGTCTTGCGTCTGGTTACGGCATGCTATTCGGGTGTGGGAGGTTCGGTTACAAATGCGGATTTCGGCTGCAATTTTTGTGGGTAGTAAAATTGGTCTTCAACTCTGGCAAAGCTCTGATTTTTTTAATGCGACGATGCTAGGACTTTTCCTACATTTTACGAACATCTGATGAACATGGATGAAAAAAAAAAACTTTTTTTAAGGCAAATAATAACATGAAAACAACATTTAGTCGTAAGGGAAGGTAAATTTCCGAACTCTCTCGATGCGCTTCTCCACATCTAGCAGGCCGATACTGATCCGCACCGTGAAAACAGAAACCAATCCAATAACGGCCGAGTGTCGAACTGAGACCCGATCTCCAGAGGCCTCTCTAAAACCACTTTCGATCACCGGTGAACAACGCGTGGCTAAAATCTTGCCATATTGACTATTGAACATGAAGTAACCAAACTGATAATTTTGAAGATGTGATTTACGAGTTTGCAGCTGTTAAAGCTAAAAAGAGAAGATTGTTTTTAGTTTACTGTGTATTTTTAAAATGAAGTTAATATTACAATTTTATTAACTATAATTTTTAATAACAACAAATTTGTATTTAATTATATTTTATTAATATGATATTTTACACTTACAAGATATTATATTTTACTTAATTTTGAATTTAAATTTTCGAGGGGTGACACCATCGATATCCGCCCCGGGTGTCACCCATGCTAGCTACGCCACTGATTGTGAACGATGTCAAGATAGCTGAAATATTTGAAGCACATATTAGCACCTCATCCTTAAAAAAAGAAAGAAGTGGATCCCACTGCTCTAGTATTCTGTCCAAACACTTGCCTAAAGACAACCACCTTGTACATATATGCTTCAGTATTTTCTTGCAATCTTGATTGTGCAAGTTTTGAAACTTCTTAAGACTTTCTTTTCTTTTGGCGCTCTTCTCTAAATAATAAAAAATATAGACAAGAATTTCGTCTATTTTAAGTGGTAATCTTGCAGCAGATTTTTCAGCAGCTAAATTAATTAAGTGACACATACATCCAACAATCACAATATTTGGATGAGCTTCTTTCAAAACTACTGAAACTCCATTCTTGTGCCCCATCATTACAAGTGCATTATCAGAACAGAATGCTACACAGTTTCCAATTGGTATTCGGTAATGTTCCAACTGCGATGACATGAGATTACCTATATTGCGCCCTGTTGAGTTCCCTTCCAATGCTGGTATGCATAGCACAGTACTTACAATTTTTCTTGTTTATCGTCATAAAATGTAACAATGGGATATAATTTTGTATTGGTATCATTGCTTCCATCTGTTGCCATTGAAAATGGACCATTCTGAAGACTCTTCACACCTTCTGCTATTGCATTTTCAGACATTTCTTTTAAAATGTAAGTTGTTTTAGTGCGACCACATCCATATTTTTTCGCTACTTCTGACGAAGGAAACATCTTCCTGAATAAGGCACCTGCATGGTCAGCTGGACTTAGTGGAATATTGTGTTTCCACCAAAAATGAAGTGAACAAACACTCCGCTTTAATCACATCCAAATCATAATTTCCTGTATATAATTACGAAGTCTTTCTCGGCGTTGACAATACAAGTAATGCTCTCGGGTGACTAGCCGAGTTATAGAAGTGTTATAATAGTCACACAATATTTCGACACTCTGAATCGTTGGCGCCATCTTCCGGTGAAGATGGCGCCAACGATTCAGAGTGCCGAAATATTGTGTGACTATTATAACACTTCTATAACTCGGCTAGTCACCCGAGAGCATTACTTGTACATAATTTCCTGATTTATCTAAAAACGTATTGATTTTGTGATTCTTTTCTTTTGACTTTAAACACGCAATGTGTTTACTACACTTAATGTGATATGCCAAATCATTTCTTCCACTATGTGCTATATTTATATCACAACCACACACTGTACAAAAAGCAAATTTTACACCTTTTCTTGACTTTATTATACACGGAAACTCTATGGAATACGCTTCCCTGAATGTCTGGAAATATTGCTTCTTAGCGTTACTCATGATTACACCGTTTACACAAAGTCACAAACTATCAACCAACCAAACAACACACGCGAGACTGTTGGGAACTCGAAAGTATACAAAAACGATATTCAAACCATTGCTGATTCGACTTTCAAAAAAGTATCGATGTAAAATCAGAGGGAGAGAGAGAGAGAGAGAAGAGAGATCGATTAATTATTGACTACAATAAATTAGCATATCGTGGTTTAATTTAAGAGTCAAATGAAAGAAGCCTTAACGCACATCTGAGAGCACTTAAAACAATGAAATAAATAGTAAAACCTGCCACAATTGGCTTGTTTCCACTAAGAATAAATCGGGTGTAGTTTTTAATGATTAATCATGCTAAGGAGATAACAAAAAACAACCTTATTTAATATAAAAGATAAAGATTATAATTATTTATAGAAAATAAAATCGACAAAATCAGCCATAGTGACACGTGACCGCGAACGCCAATGAGAAAGCATTACGTCATAGCGTCCCTTGCGCCACAGAAGTGGTTGACATTTACATGTAATAGAACACCTTGCGTAGTAAATTTTTCGTTTGTAGCAACTTCTGTGTTGCTAATTTAGTTATTGTTAATTATTTGGTGAAAGAGAAGTCTAATTCATTATGGAACAAGGTTTTAGCAAAGCAACCAGTTGTAATTTGCCCAAAATTGACGCCGTAGCCGTTGGAAGATTTTTCGGTTTAATTCTAGATGGGGATACCGCTGCCTCGCGACTGTTAACGTGTCGTCATCGTGACGTCACGTTCACGTACAGTCAATTTTTGTGGCTATTGTGCCCTCGCTACGCTCGGTCACAATACTTTAAAGCTGTACAATATCAACATAAACTGATATCCCGAAGGTGGATCAGATGCAGGCGGCCGCTGGTAAGCGGTCGCAGATGTCCGATAACACAATCAGATGTTCAATGTTTCAGGTGAAGCTCGCATTTCATCATCATCCGGCAGTGAACCCGCGAAGATTAGCAATATTGGTTGTGTTATCGGACATCTGCGGCCGCTTACCAGCGGCCGCCTGCATCTGATCCACCTTCGGGATATCAGTTTATGTTGATATTGTACAAATTTAAATTATTGTGACCGAGCGTAGCGAGGGCACAATAGCCACAAAAATTGACTGTACGTGAACGTGACGTCACGATGACGACACGTTAACAGTCCCGAGGCAGCGGTATCCCCATCTAGAATTAAACCGATTTTTCGCCTCAAACATAGACTTCTGCTCGTCGGAATTCCGCAATGTAAAAACTTCCACGTAAATATATACAAGTGTCAAATCTTCTTATATATAAAAATCAATGTTTGTTTGTTCGTCTTCTATGCATTCCTATACCATTTATCAGATTGCAATGAAACTTTGGAGAGTTTTCGAGTGTGCGTCTGCGAAGGTTCCTGTGAAAAAAAATTTCCAAAAAGTCACCCCCTATTCCCCATAACACCCTATAATTTAGGCAATACCACATTTTTTAACCGATTTAGATAGGAATTTGTACACTTATACTTTAAAACAAACAGAAAAATACTGCCTACGTATGGTTTCCGAATATCCATCCCCTCTCCCCCTTTCCAACTCCATTACGTTTTTACCCCATAATTTAGGCAAACCACATTTTTTTATCGGTTTAGATAAGAATTTGCACAATTATACTTTAAAACAAACAGATAAATACTGCCTACATATGTTTTCCAAAGCGCATCCCATCTCACCCTTTCCAACTGAAAATGAATGAAACAGCAGTTTAAAATTTATATGTAAATAATTTTTCATTTAATCTATGTGCCTACTCAAGTCCAGCAATAGTGAAGCATTGCCGGGTCAGCTAGTCTTATATATAAAAATCAATGTTTGTTTGTTCGTCTTCTATGCATTCCTATACCATTTATCAGATTGCAATGAAACTTTGGAGAGTTTTCGAGTGTGCGTCTGCGAAGGTTCCTGTGAAAAAAAAATCCAAAAAGTCACCCCCTATTACCCATAACACCCCATATTTTAGGCAAAACCACATTTTTTATCCGATTTAGATAGGAATTTGTACAGTTATACTTTAAAACAAACATAAAAATACTGCATAAATATGGTTTCCGAATATTCATCCCCTCTCCCCCTTTCCAACCCCATTACGTTTTTACCCCATAATTTAGGCAAAGTACATTTTTTATCCGATTTAGATAAGAATTTGTACACTTATACTTTAAAACAAACAGAAAAATACTGCCTACGTATGGTTTCCGAATATTCATCCCCTCTCCCCATTCCACCCCCATTACGTTTTTACCCCATAATTTAGGCAAATCACATTTTTTATCCGATTTAGATAAGAATTTGTACACTTATACTTTAAATCAAACATAAAAATACTGCCTACAAACGGTTTCCGGATATTAATCCCCTCGCCCCATTTCCACCCCCATAATTTTTTCACCCCATAATTTAGGCAATACCACATTTTTTATCTGATTTAGATAGGAATTTGTACACTTATACTTTAAAACAAACATAAAAATACTGCCTACATACGGTTTCCGAATATTAATCCCCTCGACCCATTTCCACCCCCATAATTTTTTCACCCCATAATTTAGGCAATACCACATTTTTTATCCGATTTAGATAGGAATTTGTACACTTATACTTTAAAACAAACATAAAAATACTGCCTACATACGGTTTCCGAATATTAATCCCCTCGCCCCGTTTCCACCCCCATAATTTTTTCACCCCATAATTTAGGCAATACCACATTTTTTATCCGATTTAGATAACAATTTGTACACTTATACTTTAAAACAAACAGAAAAATACTGCCTACGTATGGTTTCCGAATATTCATCCCCTCTCCCCATTTCCAACCCCATTACGTTTTTACCCTATAATTTAGGCAAACCACATTTTTTATCCGATTTAGATAAGAATTTGTACACTTATACTTTAAAACATACAGAAAAATACTGCCTACGCATGGTTTCCGAATATTCATCCCCTCTCTCCCTTTCCAACCCCATTACGTTTTTATCCCATAATTTAGGCAAAGCCCATTTTTTATCCGATTTAGATAAGAATTTGTACGCTTATACTTTAAAACAAACAGAAAAATACGGCCTACGAATGGTTTCCGAATATTGATCCCCTCTCCCCATTTCCAACCCCATTACGTTTTTACCCCATAATTTAGGCAAACCACATTTATCCGATTTAGATAAGAATTTGTACACTTATACTTTAAAACAAACAGAAAAATACTGCCTACGTATGGTTTCCGAATATTCATCCCCTCTCCCCCTTTCCAACCAAATTACGTTTTTACCCCATAATTTAGGCAACCCACATTTTTTATCAGATTTAGATAAGAATTTGTACACTTATATTTTGAAACAAACAAAAAAATACTGCCTCCATATATTTTCCAAAGCGCATCCCCTCTCACCGTTTCCAACTGAAAATGAATGAAACAGCAGTTTAAAATTTATATGTAAATATATTTTCATTTAATCTATGTGCCTACTCAAATCCAGCAATAGTGAAGCATTGCCGGGTCAGCTAGTCTTATATATAAAAATCAATGTTTGTTTGTTCGTCTTCTATGCATTCCTATACCATTTATCAGATTGCAATGAAACTTTGGAGAGTTTTCGAGTGGGCGTCTGCGAAGGTTCCTGTGAAAAAAAATTTCCAAAAGTCACCCCCTATTCCCCGTAACAACCCATAATTTAGGCAATACCACATTTTTTATCCGATTTAGATAGGAATTTGTACACTTATACTTCAAAATAAATATAAAAATACTGCCTACATATGGTTTCCGAATATTCATCCCCTCTCCCCCTTTCCACCCCCATTACCCTATAATTTAGGCAATACCACATTTTTTATCCGATTTAGATAGGAATTTGTACACTTATACTTTAAAACAAACAGAAAAATACTGCCAACATATTGTTTCCGAATATTCATCCCCTCTCCCCCTTTCCACCCCCATTACGTTTTTACCCCATAATTTAGGCAACTCACATTTTTTATCCGATTTATGTAAGAATTTGTACACTTATACTTTAAAACAAACAGAAAAATACTGCCTACGTATGGTTTCCGAATATTCATCCCCTCTGCCCCTTTCCAACCCTTTACATTTTCACCCCATAATTTAGGCAAACCACATTTTTTATCCGATTTAGATAAGAATTTGTACAATTATACTTTAAAAAAGAGAGAGAAATACTGCACACATTAATTTCACAAAAACTCAATCCCTCTCCTCTCTTTCCACCACCATAATTACCCCCTCTTCCCCATAACACCCCATAATTTAAACATTTAAACAAACCCGCAAACCGTACGTCCGTTTACGGTGAAGCTTTGGTGAGTTGTTGACGGGATGACGGAGAAGGTACCTGTCAAAAAAAAATTTAAAAACCCACCCCTTCTCCCCATAATTTAGACAAAACCACATATTTCATCAGACTTCAATGGGAATTTGCACACTTATAGTTTGGAACAAACAGAAAAAATACTGCCTGCATATGTTTTCCAAAGCGCATCCCCTCTCACCCTTTCCAACTGAAAATGAATGAAACAGCAGTTTAAAATTTATATGTAAATATTTTTTCATTTAATCTATGTGCCTACTAAAGTCCAGCAATAGTGAAGCATTGCCGGGTCAGCTAGTATATATTATAAGCTGAAATCAGTTTCGTAAACAATATTCTATTGCTTAGACGTACGTTTATAAGTTAATTGATATGGTTTTGATGTTACTTTTGCGAAGTATAAGCAACTGTTAGGGAGTTCTATAATTACCGTGACGTCGCAATCTGATAACGAATTCTTGTAGAATTCGACGAAACAAATCGTAAATAAAGAATAATGTTTTTTGATATCTTGCTTCGTTTTCGAGATATAGCACGTTAAAAATGAGTTATAGTTCTTTGTTCGGTACTATTATTTCTGTGCCGTGTCTTAACTTTTCAGCTGCTTCACGCCTAAGATATGTCTCTTTTTTTTTATACATATAAACCTTTTCTAGAAAAATATATCCTCAAAAACAGGTGTGGTAAATTTTAAAGGTATGGCACTGCCAGTTTCCAGACTGCTCTAACTTGGAGACCATCAGACCTGTTCAGAACGGATTTCGATCCCCCGAGTATATGTTGAAGGGAATAACTCCATATGTCTCCGTTACAATTATTTCTTCAAAATGAGACCTACGTATCGAGAAATTAATGCGCAAACATTTGTAAATATGTGTTTAAATATTATAATTTTAACATGCTGTTTAGTAGTTTCAGCGTGGCGTATCGGTAGTGCTCTTGCTTCCTATTTTGCGAACCCGGCTTCAAATCCCCATACTAGCAAATATTTTTATTTCTTTTTTTATATGCAGTAATCATTGAACGTTGAGTTTATTTCACTTAAAATTCATTTACGAATTTTTATTATGCGAAATAACTATTAAAACATTATTTACAATAATATAATTACTTACAGTAATATAATTACTTACAATAGATAAAATAACCAATTTTTATTACAATGCTACGAACATAAAAGAGATATTCTGTTAAAGTTCCATTTCCTTTGTAGAACATGAAATATACCTGTTTAATAAAAAAGAAAAAAATCAACAATAAACAATGAAATAATGATTATATAAAAAAAAGGTTGGGACTGTATATTCTGTAATATTTTGTTTTAAAAGTTATTTCACATAACAAAAATTCGTAAATGAAATAAAATCAATGCTTAATGATTTCTGCATATAAAAAAAGAAATAAAATTATTTTCCAGTATGGGGATTTGAGCACGGGTTCGCAAAATGCTAAGCAAGCACGCTACCGATACGCCACGCTGAAACTGCGAAACACGCACTAAAATTATAAAATTTAAACAATATTCACAAATTTTTGCGCGTTAATATCTCATTACCTAGGACTCATTTTGAAGAAATTATTATAATACAGACATATGGAGTTATTACCCTTCAACATATACTCGGGGGATCGAAATCCGTTCGGAATAGGTCTGATGGTTCCCAAGTAAGCTTCATATCAGCTTAACATCATCATCTTTCAGTTACGATATCTCGAGAACCAAGAGAGAAATTAAAAACAATTATTCTTTATTTTCGAATTGTTTCGTCAAGCTGCTTAAGAATCTATCACCAGATTATGGCGCCACTTAATGATGTTTATTCTATGAAAAATAGCACTAAAGAAAGATTTTATCACATAAAACCAAAACAAACTCAACTCATCCCTTATTCCATTATCATTACTTGAAAAGTAGTGGTTCTGCAAAATTCATCATTTTTGCTTTGGATTTAGAAATATATTATGCACAAACACATCAAAATGGGCTTCACAAAAATAGATACTTCTGTCTGCAGGTAAACTGTGAGCACTTTCTCCGTATTTTTTCATTGTTTGGAACATATATAAAATAACTTATCTGGTGTTTTTATTGTTGTGCTTCTACACTTCGGCACTACACAGTACTTATAAAACGAGGAACTAAAGAAAATCTATACCTGCCATATAGGTACACGACTGTTTACATTCATATCAGACGCTATGACGTCATCCAAGACGCCATGACAGTCTAGAGCGTTTTTGAGCTAAATTTAAATTCGTTTTTACAAATGCAAAATACATAATGTAAATGTTCGATTCTTTACAAAATAAGATGTTTTTTGAGTAAAATAGATAATAAGGTGAAGTATTAACCTATTTTTCAAATTTAGTCAACTACCCAATTATCCATAAAAACCGCATAACATTGTTCCAATTAAGATCAGACCTAAGCGATCGAAATCCGTAAAATAACACAGCATATCCGTAAAACCGTAAAATACAGTCCTTTTCCGTAAATTTTACGGAAAAACCGTAAAAGTTGGCAGGTATGTAATAGTAATCAGTATAAGGTAAGTTAATGGAGTAATCACGACGAAGTATCTCCCCGAAATCAATTTCGTACACGCCTAGTTTTGATTTTCACGATTTAATTTAAACACTCACTGTTCACCACATATCTCCCAAACCTATCTTCTTTTCACCCAACTTTATGCCTGAAAACAAGAGCCAGTTTATGATCACAGTCGTCTTTACTGCCACTAGTTCTACCAATGGGGACTGCAAGACTTTTTGAACCTACTAGAAACTTGGATTAGCTGCTTCGATTTATTGTTCTCTTCGCGTTTTGCGCTCTTGTTTTGCGGAAAAGTAGCTACAAATTAAATTGAAAATGCCGAAATATGAGAGGTTGCGCAACTGCGAAATGCTACCAGCACTCAAAGAATAACAAATTGTCGGTACAGGCATTTAATTTACAACCATCACAAACATGCAACGGTTAAAAATCAAATATTTTTTATATATGAATTACATTTCTTTAACTCCTCAACTTTCTATGAAATGTAATAGGCTGACAGCCAGTAGCATAAGAAGCGCATTTTGTATCTTTAACAAACTATTTAAATCTGTCATTGTAAATCTTTATTTGAATGTAATCCAAAAAAACGTTCGACGGTATAAAAACATAGCTCTAACCTATGAGCAAAATAACAGGTAAAAGACCTTTCCGAAGCATACAACCAACACAACACAGCCGCAAAACCTAAAAGTCTTGAAGAGTTTCGTTTTGTCATATAGATCATGGTTGGGTTGGAATTCGAACTGGACAGAGAGAAAACAATTTAGGGGAAATTCGTTCTGCGGCATCCATCTCAGAAATGGAGTATTCGCTTACAACGGAAGCAAACGATTATCTCCGATTGCTTGTTCGATAAGATGGAATTACATTACAACTCTGATATAATACTGTCTATTTGTCAATTTTGTGACTTTTTACATGGAACAAAGCTGAAACGGCAAGAAAACATTACAACAAAGGATTAAACCAACATTTTAATAGACTGTCACTGATTTTGTAGCGTTAGCGGTATCTAATTTATTTAGAAAGTTACAAATTCTACCACTGCCCTGTTTATATATACTGGAAACTATAAAATTCATTAAAAAAAATATAGAAGCTTCTGGGTATAAACTACAAACAAACAGTGACATACACTTGTATAATACTAGACAGACACTAGACTTTCATATACAACAAACAAATACTACCTTCTGTCAGAAAGGGCCACTTCATATGGGAATCAGATTGTTCAATAAACTACCACAGAGGATCAAGTCTGTAAGAGAAAATACTAAATTCATATCATCAGTGAAGGAGTACTTGCTCGACCACTGCTTCTACTGTATTGATGAGTATTTTCGAACCAAATGTTAGTTTTAAACATTGGTGATGTCATTAGTATCATTTAAATTTGTAAAGAATTAATTGTACAATTATAACTAATTCTTTTTGTCTATATCATATCTGTATAGTATGTTATCTCATAGTATATAATAATGTTTGTTATATGTTTGTTTGTCTGTCTGTGTACAGACCAATTTTGACTTGCCCTATATCATTTGTACTTCGTACTATGTATGATGCTAAGGGGCCAATAAATACAAATACAAATAATGGCCGCGCGTCCCTACCATATTTCGGCATTTTTAATTTAATTTGTGGATACTTTTCCGCAAAACAAGAGCGCAAAACGTGAAGAGGACATTATATCAAAGCAATTAATCTAAGTTTCAACAGGTTAGTACCATTTTCTGGTAGGTTCCGAAAGTCGTGCAGTCCCCGTATAAATATTTACTCGGTACTGTTTACCATTTTGCGCCTCTTATACCCCCAGTACTCTGTTAGCCCGCCTGTCTATCCTGATTGCCAACCCAGTTCTTTTATCACTTTAATTACTGCACGTATTCTGCGGTAATTTCCACAAATACAGCTAGCTGCACTCACTCGCCTAACGAGCAGAGATTATATAGAACCTACCGTCTCCATGGAGGCCGCCGCCGCCAGGCCGGGTGTGTCTTTCGCCTCCTGCTCGCATGACGGCACACTGACCACAAACAGCACTCCGCCAGACATCGCGACAAGTTGGGCCACTGCACACTGAGCGCGCTGCTACCTGCCGACCATACTCACAGATATAACTGCACACCATATCGCTGGAACCGTTCGGCCCGCAACCAAATAGGTACTCAATAAAGAGCAAATGAACGCGTATTGGGATAACTGGACAATTGAACGAAAGGAAAACGGAAAGTAAACACGGAATGGCAAACAAAATTAAATTAAATGACGTTTCACGTGATTCAGATGGTTGTAAGCGCCAGTATCTATTTCCCAACACGCTTACTTTCGGATTTAACGAATTTTGCCTTTAAATACTTGCAGCGATTTAAGGGGAGTAGGTACAGTAATCAGGTTTCAAAAAAATATTTTTTTTTCTTTTGATTCACAAAAATAGTTTTTACTTTTTCAACTCATCTTGTTTAAAAAAATATTTCAATATCTTTGACAGTGCGAGAGTTATGCGTGATTAAGCGAAGTCCTACACGATTGACAGCCAATTAAATCTTACTGCACTTGAAGGTAAACCAAATCTTTAACCTTAAATCTCAAAACAGCAATTTATCAAATGGTTTTAAAGATAACTTTTTCCATATGCATAGATCTTTTTCAAATTTGCAGGACATACTCTACATACTAATTACTACAGTCCTAACCATTATTGTTTATGCAGCTTTTCCCCAATAAAAAATATGCCTTTATGCTTAAGCAAAAAAAAAAATTAATTTCTTTAATTTTTTTATTAAAAACAAATCTAGAGTTAAATATGTTATATAATTGGTTCAACTTATTGCCTTGATATTAGTTTACAATATTAAAACAACATTTCTGAAAAATTTCAAATACTCTGCCTTCTGTCATTAAAACCCTTCACAACAACATATTTTTTACTGTCAATTTGGATGGTACATTAACCTATTGTTAAAGAATATTTTTATTTTAAAAATCAATTTTTATATCTAGCTATAACAGTTTTATGGAGCTATGAAATTTGAACCCTCAAATTCAAATGGATTTGGAGAAAATTACATTTCATTTTTTTTTTTCAAATGTTTGTATGTGTTAGGTGTAATTTGTGCATCACATTCCTCTGTAATTAATTCCACATTTTGATTAGCTTACCTACAATGGGATCAATATTTTTAAGGTTCCCTAAATTCCGTTTGAAAGATGGTATCCTTATGGAGTCACTTTTTCGTCTATAGGTCTGTCACATGCTAATTGAATCTGAACCCTTTAATCCAAAAGCTTTTAACTGTGCACTACTCCAGTTCTTGTTACTCTTAACACGACTATGACATATCAAACAAACAAAAACAAAAAAAGAATATTATAGAGTGTATAATTGGGAAGAGTAGGCTAAAGGAAAGATTTTTTTAGATAATCTTCATCACTGGCAGCTCTCCACATTCTTCGAAGAAAATACTGGGCTTTATTCCGATTCCGACCTATAAAATAATAAATATTGTAAACAAAACTGAAACTTGCAAATGAATATCAGAATAAATTTTTGAAGCTATTTAACTTGTTATTTATTACTAACTTTAGAGAGAATTGACCAACATAATTTGGTGGTATAGTATTTATCAGGTAGTCTGGCTAGAGCAATCAGTATGCGTAGCGAAAGAAAAGTTAGTTTTCTTTAGGAAGTCGTGCGTGATTAGGTATGTAAAAAAGGCCATCGCCTGTACTCTACTTCTTTTACTATTACGCTGTAAGACAATTTTCTGTATGGCTGTTGCACACTGCTGGTTAGCTAGTACGATGGCCACACGGTTCGTACCGAATGCTACACTGAGACAGAAGTTGACGCGCGGCAAGCAGGTTCTGGTTTTCGACGAACGACTCGAGGCGGTTCGTACGCCATTCGTGGCGATTGGGTTTGCGTTACATGCTTGTAGACGGGTATTTCCAGACGTGAGTCTGCGTCCTTCGTTCACACTGTCATACTGGCACTGTCTTCATTTAGGCACATTGTGCATTGAAATTAAATAAAACAACAATTTTTTGTTAAGGAGTTTGTAATAATCTCTTGGTGGTGGCTCTACTTTAAAACTTGTTAGACACACTGTATGGCGTCAGCAATTAAAGCTCTTTGATCTTTTCTCTATTAACATATTTATATCTAGCCTCGTACATGACATGTCTCAGGGGTTACAAGAACATAAAAGATGGGTCACAAAAGACATGAATTTATTCAACAAATTATAAGACATCTAATTTTACATGTGAATAGTTTTTGCAGATGGCTAGCTCAGTTGGCTCTCCCAAACAAGTCTCTAGCTACTCAGGGGTATTTTCCGGGCCATGATATGTTGCAACCTGTCGCAACCGCGCACTGCTGTCGACACTGCTGGCGACGGGATGCGCACCTCAGACACCCAGAGGATGGCGGTAGACCGGGCACAGCGCCCACTCACTTCCACACACAGTCTCCCAGAGGCTCGTCTCCACTCCACCTCGGAGCAGCATTCCATGCAACAGGATACAAGAATATCCAAGTGGCGTGTCCCTATTGTTCGTAGGTTGGCTGTGTCCCTGTTGTTATTGTCAACAGCGCAGCGGGTGGGTTGACGAACAGGCCTGCGGCTTCCGCTCGCCGAAATATAGCCCTCCCTCGATACGTGCACACTGCCTCGCCTTGGGAACGCGACTTATTACAAGTTTTTGCTTTGTTCTGACCAATTTAATCATGACTTGGAACAATAAAAAGGTACTTTCTTTATTAAAGTTTATGAGAGGCGTTCCATACTGTGTAAGGATGCTAAAGTTAATGTGTTAACAATATAGGACGCTTGGCGCGAAATAAATGCACTTACTGGAGAAGAGAATGACTTTTTCTCAAGCAAAAAAAGAAATCGAAGTCTTCGAGGCTCACGCAGAAGAGAGAGAGAGAGAAAAAAAAAATGAGTTCTTCAGAGCGTGGGAAGAGGCAAAGTTAAGTTGGTCCATAATATTCAGTATTTCAAACATTTTAGCTTTATATAAATTAATAGAAAGACAACTCGTTGAAGCTTAATTTAATTTTATTTCAATGAATTCTAGAGTAATATTTACAATTTATTAAGAAATAATTTTGTGTCAAGTTTTCAAAGCAATTAAAGCAATTTATTTTCAGGACGGAATGACATTTATGTTTTTTAAATGATTCGATTCAAAAATTCTAAAATTCTTAGATGATGCAGCAGATTTTGAGAAACATTAACTGCAAGTGATATTGAAGCGTTAGCCAACGTTCACACTCTAACTTGACAACACTGCCAACTTAGAACAAACGAACGGATGGATACCTACCTACCTACCTGTCTCGTTCGGTGCCGCGGCGAACTGCGTTCCTACAAAAACGAAGTACTGTACCTTCGAAGTTAGTTTACCCGCCGATTCTACCACCATAATACTAACCACATCAAGAGCAGCGGGAAGATTAAATTCTGCAACGGTGTGAGGTTTTTTGCACTTCGCCCCTCTGCATGCTGCCTTGAAAGACGCTAGCAGAGCGTTGCTAGATACTAAAGAAAGTCAGTTGCAAACAATGTTTTTGCTTTTGTAAATTTTACAACTTATTGCTAAAAATCACGGTATTTTGCAACTATGGAAGGGTGAATGGTCTCGAGATGTCACTCTAGCTTACTTGAGAGCAAACTCTTTGCCGCAAGTATTTTCAAGTGTTTCTTTGTTGTTTATTACTACTGATGTAAAGCCAAAATCCAAATAATTTTTATCGTATTTACGACATCTCCTCGCGTGCGTATGTTTTGATTTGAGTGAATAACAGATCATCACGGACTGGCCGATTGCAGGCGCTGTGGGGAGGAAATGGGAGTCGGTCAGTGAATGAAAGTAAGTGCCAAACAACGAACATAGCGAGACAAGTATTGCAGCGCGCGCAGCTTGAATTTTATAGTTTGTTGTTTTTGGTTTGCGGCGGCCCTGCTTACTCTGCGCACATTTTGTGAACCCCTGATTTAGACAATTGCAGATAAGGAAGAAGAAGAAGAAGTAACTTCGGATTTGAAAATGGCAAAGATATTAACCCTTACCTTCTATACATGAAACCAACCCAAATGGATACCATGCCCACACCCCTATGTAGCTATTACAATCCTTTTTCGTGTAAGGTCTATTGTGCGGCATTGTGTGATTTGAATACTGCAACCTCCGACTGGAAACTAGTGAGAGAATAATTTATTAGAATATTATTTGCAACGGATTATTCTTGAATCGTAACAGAACATTCTAAAATGTTTGGTTAAAACTAAAGAAGAATAACACCGAAGACATTCTTGGCGCTTCTTCTTCTTCTTCTTCTCGTGTCGATGACAGCATCAGATATGTGGTAGTTTTTCCGCCAATGCGATGGCTTTGTCAGTAGCTGATTGGAGGTCAAATTGGGATACATTTATTCCGATTTGTGGACAAGACAGCAGATGTACCTTGATTTCTCTCACCCCACACGAACATATGGTATCCGGCTGATCTCACAGGTATCCCCATTAGGCAAGGGTATCTTTGAAACTACCAACTCCAACTGTTTAGTTACTTCCATATGGGCCATGGTTGTTCCGACCCAAGTGGTAGACCCTCTTTTGGCTTGATCCACTCGAACTCATGTTGCACTCTCTTCTCCGAAGCCAGTATTATTTCATTGCTTGTAGCACTCGTTGGTGGCTTTGAAGTCCGCATGAAGCTTGATCGGGACTTTATTCTCGATGGCGCTGTTGTATAGCCATGTAGGGAGTATCTGGCGTCTTCATCCACTTTAAGCCTTGCCACGCTGGCGGCGACTTCCCGGCGTATGTCTGCAGGGGCGATGCCAGCTAGTATCTCCACTTTACTCACAGTCAATGGTCTGAGACAACCTGTGATGAGGCGGCATTTTCTGTGGAGCGCAACATCTACTCTCTTAGCATGGCTGGATTTTTGCCACATTGAACATGCATACTCTGCTGCGGAGTAGCATAATGCTAAGGCAGAGGTGCGGATGTGCTAGGGTTAGCTCCCCAGCTAGATCCGGTCAACTTGCTTATGATGTTGTTGCGTGATGATACTTTCATCTTGACATTGCCACAGTGGCTTTTAAAAGTGATACCTCTATCAAGAGTTACGTCGAAGTATTTTGGGTTTTCACTGTGCAACAGAGTCGGTACATTCAAGGTCACTTTAAGCTTTCGCTTATCGCATTTATTGCGCAAGTGACACGCACAGACTTTGTTTTTTTTATTATTATTTGGCTTGAGGTCATTTTGCTTGTAGTAAGTTCCAAGGGATTCAAGAGCTGTCGTAAGTCCTACCCTCGACGGCTTCAAAAGTCGCCTAGTTTCGAGATAACGCTCTCCGGTATCATGCAGAATGAACAGGGCGCTCCACACGATTCTTCGGCGATCCAGTGCTCTGACATGGATTGAACGTGGCAGAGTGTAATAACGATGTCATGTCCCTAATTTGCAGGGCGCCAATAGAACTGCATACAATAGGCACATTTCACTGTCAGCTTTGACTGTTTCTGTGTGCTGTTTTATTTTTTCACACGAGGTTCCTTCGGCTGCTGTTCCCCGCAGGATTCGTGGAGGTAGGGCTCCGCATCCTGACAACAACCTTCGCCACAAGCAGGGAGGTGACGCGGCAGCTCCAAGCTCCCGTCATTTCTTCCCGCGGAGTTTTCTCCCCGGTACTCATTGGATAGTAGTCTGAGATCTAGCGATGCTTTTAGGCGTTCAGTTTCGAGGAAAAATCCTCAGGCTCGTCGGGGATCGAACCCCGATCGTCCAAGCCGCTGTCAAACGCTCTGCCGCCAAAGCTACACGGCCGCCATTTTTTAATTTCTCTTGTTCCATATTTATGCTCCACTTAAAGACCATATCGTTAACAATTACCTTATACAATTACACATTATTAATTCAAACAATTTGTATTTATGCCCATCATTTAATTTACATGTTCTATAATTTAGTTAAAAAGCTTTGACACAAAGATAATCTTTAAGTTCGTACTTGAATTCTTCTCTGTTTTTAGTGATCAATATTAAATCTGAAGGAAGCTTTTTGAACAATTGAGCTCCAGAAAAGAAAGAACAGTTGAAATGATAGCACAGATGGGCACAGTTTATCAAAAATCGTTAATCCATTACTTAAAAAGTTAGCTTCTATAATCGTTACATTTTTGCAAATTTAACAAACATTAAAGTTATCCGCTCTTCTTCTCCTTCTCGAGTCGATGACAGTTATCCGTTAAAAAATTAACTATCTATAAGTTGTACTGATGTCTAAGTATTAAACAGTTATTACTGCACGCCTGCACCCTATATCAAGGTGTTATGTACCGTAATGCATGATGCAAGTATGGATTTCTTTATAAACACTAACAAATTGGGCTCGCGCTTGCAGAAGACTTTGAATTGTATTTCTTTTTACCACGAGTTGATACTAATTTTACTTTTTTAAACTATACATATCTAATTGTACGCATCCTCCTCATACATTGTTGAAGATTATTACGGCTAGAAACGTGAGCCTTGATTGTACAGGGTGGGCGGAAAGTAACTCCCTGTTTTGAATTTATAATAGCTATTGATGTTATGTGTAGAATGCAATGAAAGTTACCTTGTTTTGTAGACGGTAGTATGGCATTATGCTTTTTTTTTTCTTTCCCCCCCAGACAGATGTCACAACGATTAAGTATTCAGGACAGAGTGAAAATTGCAGCAAGGTATGAGGTGTGACATTCTGTAACGCAGGTTCAAAGGAGGTGGAGAGGTGAACATGGGAAACATGCTGCTTTGGATGCAAAGACAATCAAAAATTGCCGTAGGAAGTTACTGCCGACCGGTAGTGCAGTGGACACAAAGAGATCAGGGCGGCCCTCAACCTCGGTGTCAGAGGAAAAGGTGGTCGCAGTGAGGGAGATGTTCCAGCGAAGCCCTGCAAAGTCAACAAGACAAGCTGCAAGAGAGAGTGGCATGATACGTTATTCTGTGCGAAAAATCCTCCACGAACAGTTACATTACAGCCCATGGAAGCCTCATTATGTCCAACGTTGTATCCTGATGATTGTGGTAAGCGTCTTGAATTTTGTGAAGTGATGCTCGCGAGGTATGACGATGATCCACAGCTGTTTCAAAAAATTGTGTGGAGTGACGACGCTGTGTTTCATGTTGGGAGGGGGGGGGGTGTGTTAATCGTCATAACAGCCATTATTGGGCAGAAAATGATCCCAAGGAGAGTGTTGAAAAATGCAGGGGAAGCCGAAAGTGACAGTGTCGTGCGGATTAATTTCGTCTCACATTATTGGACTGTATCTGTTGAGAGACACTATGAATGCTGAACGATACGTGGAAATGCTACAAACTTTTGTTTGGTCTACAATTTCCGAATGGGACGAGTTACAGAACCTGTCATTTATGCAAGATGGAGTCCCTCTCATTACGCCTTGGTTGTCAGGCAGTGGCTTGATGAGCGATTCACTGGACGATGGATAGGACACGGAGGCTCCACAGAATGACCTGCGCGTAGTCCAGACCTCACCCCATGCGATTACTATTTATGGGGGTGGGGTAAGGAAGAAGTGTACCGCAGCAAACTCCTGATGACCTTGAGAACAAATCCCGCGAGGTAATAAGTGGTGTTCCTGTTGAGTTCTTGCGGAAGACCATAACAAACGTAGCTGTTCGTTTAAGACAGTGTATAGAAGTAAATACTGGGGCACACATTGGATTGTAACTTTTGTAATTATTATGCCACACAATAAACTGAATATGTATAAAAAATTGTCTTCAGTCTTACATTCGTTTAGGTGAAATAAATTATTTCCAGTAGTGAGTTACTTTCTGGCCACTCTGTAGAAAGTTTGCATTCATAAGTCAGTTGGTTGCCCAAACATGAAAATACAACATAGTCGCATAAATGTAGCCAAGGATTTTTAATCTTCTCGTTGCTATTGCTCGTGTTGCTGCTTTCACCAGCAGATTCTAGATCTTCAGCTTCATGTAACGAACATCAATTTTATGTATTTCACTAACACCAAACCAACACAAAACTAAAAAGTGGCACTATTCTCCTCATAAAAAAAGTAAGGCTATAACAATATCAAAATCAGTGTCCGATCGAAGTGAGTTCTGGTTTGCAGACATAAAAAAACAAACAATCCATAACTGTAGTGTTCCTGCTCACACCAACGCCATGTCTGAAATAACAAATGAAGGGCTACGGGGAAGAACAATCATAGTCCATTATTCCGCAATGTTGAGATTACATTGGTAGCTTATAACAGACAGTTTGTAACTGTGATACCATTCAGGCAAGAAGGAACATAGTGCCCGAGTTATAACAGCGAAAAGATTGGAGCTGACGGGAAATAACGATCAGACTCCATGCACCGTCTGACAAGAATGATCAAGGTCACATGATCAAGGTCACATGATCAATGACGTAGTTTTTCCAATAAAAGGTCACTCCTATATGGAGGGTGTCATGGAAATGAGTCTTCTCAATGCTAAATCTTACACCGAGACCAGGGGCGGATCCAGGATTTTGCTTTGGGAGGGGCTTGAGCGGACTTTGGTTTGGGGGGGTGGGCTTGGCTAATGTGGATTTTGGTTGGGGGGCTTGCCTGCAGGCTTTGGGGGGGGGGGGCAGGCGGGCAAAAGGTAGTATTTGTAGTGCCCTCGGGCCTCGAATCCGTAGAGCTAGAAAAAATAAAAAAGGTCTCCAAAATTACAATGTCGAAGGTGGACCTAGATACTTTGGGGGGGGGGGGCTTGAGCCCCCCCCTCCTGACCGAGACACCAAATGACTGGATGGACGTCATCAGAAATAGTAGAGTCAAACCAGCACCTTTCACGGTCATCACTTGTGCCACAGACATCAAATTTGAAACTTGGACAGACTATTTATCTGGGATTTATGTTAAAAAGTGCCCTATGCCTACACGGTCAATAGGAATTTTAAAGGTTGACAAAAAGGAAACTAGATTCGTTATCCACAAGGCAAACTATTTTGGAAGCTACTTAAAGTCTCTTTTTGTAGGGAACCAAGGTACAGGAAGCAAGAAACTAAGAAAATCGTCGAAACAAAGTGAACCAACCGTACTCGGAGAAGTATACAATGGTCAACTGCCCCTGAAACCAGCAAAATTGAAGGACCTATTACATTTTAAACAGTTCTTGACCAATTCCGATTCTCGAGCATTCTACGATTCACTGGTTCCTGCCCTTGATTTGGATGAACCAGGCGAAGTTGATACTGAGTACGCAGACGACCCACCAATTGATACTACCCCATAACTGGCAA